>NC_069408.1:868741-999477 GCF_026875155.1 Cherax quadricarinatus | reverse complement strand
ACATATCCAAACATTAACATCAGTTTTGCGTAGGTTACGCTCACATGGCCTCACTGCCAAGCCGAAGAAATGCTTACTTGGGTATAACAAGATTAGATATCTTGGACTGATACTTTCTAATAACTCTCTGCAGCCTCTCCCCAGTAAGATCAAAGCTTTATTAGAATTTAAATTCCCCAAAACCAAGAAGCTCATGCGTAGCTTTCTTGGTTCTGTAAACTTTTATGCACGGTTTATCCCGAACTTTACTGATCTTACAGGCATCTTATCCGACTTCCTTAAAAAGTCTGTGAAGGATCCTCTTGAACTTTCCGACGTAGCTCGGGAAAAGTTTAATGAGATTAAAAGTATCTTTTCAAAAGACCCTATGCTTAAGATTCCAGATATTAATAAAACATTTTGTTTAAGAACTGATGCCTCCAATACTGGCTTAGGTGCGGTGTTACTACAATACCATGATGGTACTCCCTTCCCTGTATGCTTCCTAAGCCGGAAACTCCTTCCCGCAGAAACGAGATACTCCACCATAGAAAAGGAATGTTTGGCCCGTGTGTGGGGTATCTCCAAACTTGAATTTTAATTGCTGGGAAAAGAATTCATTTTAGAAACGGACCACAAACCTTTGATATACCTAGAAACTTTTAAGGGAAGCAACAGTCGCCTCTTGAGGTGGACACTGGCACTCCAGGCTTTTAAGTTCCATATTGTGCATATCAATGGTTCATCCAATTATTTTTCTGACTGGTTAAGTCGTGACAGTCAGTAGAATATTTCTTGCCTTACGCGACTTCCATATGTTAGAACTTTTTCCTCGCCTATTCTTCTTATACTCCTTGACTGTAAGTCTTGGTATGGGGGAGTGTGAGGGAAAAGTTCAATAGATAGGAGTAGCGAGGGAATATATAGTAACAATAGTTTCATTGTCGGCTACTTGTTAAGGTAGGGTAAGTCAAGCTCCCGCTATTCCCGCCTTTTTTCCCCCCTCCCCGAAAGTGATAGTTTGCTTGCCGGCTACTTGTTAAGGTAAGGCAACTCTAGCTCCTGCCATTCCCGCCTTTTTTCCCCCACCCCGAAAGTGATAGTTTGATTGCCGGCTGCTTGTTAAGTAGGGTCAGTTTAGCTCCCGCTATCCCTTCCCCTCCTTCTTCCCCCCCCCCCCCCGAAAGGTGACGTGTGGGGCTCCGGTCCAAACAGTAATCACTAGACTCACAGCTCCCAGCACTACTGTAAGTACATGCCTGCCTTGTATTCTAGTGGATTTATTGGTTGAAAGCTTCACTTTTGACCAATAATAAACTTAGTCCTTTCAGTCTTGCTCTAAGTTGATTGTTGTAATAATCACCACATCTTTTAGGTATTGTACTTATCATGGAGAGTGATTTCTTAAGCAGTGGGTAACCTGTCTATCTTTCCAGCTTGGATGACAGAGAGGGTCACCTGCCAATCAACGAGTAGAATTGATGGAGATGGACTAACGTCCTGAGACTTCCCCTTTTTGGATTTAATTACCTGTGCACCTGTATGAAATTGCAGGACGTAACCCCTCATCATTGCAGTGGTAAAGAACCTGCTTTCCTGTCATCGGGATAGAATACTCACGGCTATACTGTGAAGAGCGAACCGGTGGGTTGTAACCAACACCTGCGACCCCCCCCCCCATCATCAGCAACTGCTACGATTTCAACAACACTAAGTGTCACCAACACCAGACACCCCTATATATATTAGTGTTGAGTTCAAATGTATGTTATTTTATTCATTTCATTTTTCATTTTTCTTTCAAATAGAATATACCTTTCATGTTTTATTGTTTTATGTTTGCTTTAATAAATAATAAAGTGTTTATCTTTGTGAATTATTATTTCTTTTTCTATTCATTAATTTTCCTGAGGAGGAGCCAGCCTTGGTAATACTGTCTGAAGTTGTTACAGGGCTGAGTAAGCCTTCACAGTATATATACGTTTTTTTCAACATTTGAAAGTATGTAAAAAAAGTAGATCTTTTTTTTTTTGTACATCTGAAAACATGTAAAAAAACTTTGATCTACTTTTTTTTTTGTTATTGTATTTGAAAATATGTAAAAAAATGTAGATCTACATTTGGAGCACTACGCCTGTGAACGTAGATCTGCTTGGACTGTTTACCAGTTAAAATTATACTGTTATATAAATGAAGTGAACAGTGCAAACCTTCATGATTTAACCCCTTAACTGTCCAAACGTAGATCTATGTTCTCTCGCCCAGCACTCCGAATATTTAAAAAAAAAAAAAAAATTAAATGAAGAGGACATTTTTTTACACGTAAAAAAAAAATTATAGAGTCAGTACTTACGGAGATATAAGGCTGCAAAGTCAGCACTTGTTGCTCACCTGACGGCAACATGAAGTGCTGCCACTTGCAGATGTGTTGCTGATATACCTTTCTTCCTCATTTTTTTTTCATTTGTATAATTTTTATGTTCTGATAATGACAATTTGTAGTAGTTCCTTTGATTTCATAGTTAATCTTTGTTCTGACACTAATGTTAGGTACTGAAATAATACAGTGAACCCCCGGTATTCGATGGCATCGGTATTCGATAAATCCGGTATTTGATGCATTATATCGCAAAATTTTTGCCTCGGTATCCGATTGAAAACCCGGTATTCAATACGATTCATACGAGACGTGTCCACGTGTGGCCTGAACTGCCCCTTGTGTGCCAGTGTTTACAAGCCAGCCAGTGTGCACGCATCTAAGGATACATTCGGTACATTCCATATTATCCATATTATCACTGTTTTTGGTGCTTCTTTCTGCAAAATAAGTCACCATGGGCCCCAAGAAAGCTTCTAGTGCCAGCAAAGTACGAAAGTGGAGTGCGTGTGTCGGAGCTGGCCAGGTTGTATAATAAACCCCAATCAACCATCTGTACTATAGTGAGCAGGAAAACGGCAATCAAGGAAGCTGTTCTTGCAAAAGGTGCAACTGTGATTACGAAACAGCGACCGCAAGTGTTAGAAAATGTTGAGAGACTGTTATTGGTGTGGATAAATGAAAAACAGATAGCAAGAGATAGCATCTCTCAAGCGATCATTTGTGAAAATGCTAGGCAGTTGCATGACGATTTGGTAAAGAAATTGACTGCAACTAGTGCTGATGTGAGAGAATTTAAGGCCAGCAAAGGTTGGTTTGAAAGATTTAAGAATCGTAGTGGCATACACAGTGTGGTATGGCATGGTGAGGCTGGTCCTAGTGGCATTAAAAGAAGAAGGGAAGTAACCCTGGAAAAGGACTTGCTACATCAAGTCCTAATGAAAAGGGATTTCCCTTCTAAACACTAACACCTCTCCCCTCCTCCCATCCCATCAATCATCACCAGATCTTCATTAAAGGTAAGTGTCAATTGTTTTATTGTTATTGTAATTATTCTATTGCATTAAACTTAATATTTCATGTAGTAAAATTTTTTTTTCATACTTTTGGGTGTCTTGCACGGATTAATTTGATTTCCATTATTTCTTATGAGGAAAATTGAATCGGTTTTCGATATTTTCGGTATTCGATGAGCTCTCAGGAATGGATTAATATCGAATACCGGTGGTCCACTGTACTCAAATAGTCGTAAACACACTGGCAGGTGAACATTTTCACCTGCCTTAGTCACATACTATTGTCTAGAAATATATACACAGTATTTACAGGTCCCAGCAATGTTTTGGATACACAAAAATTTTAAATAATAATAAATAATAATAATAATAATCATAATAAATAATAATAATAAATAATAATAATAATAAATAATAATAAATAATAATAATAATAAATAATAATAATAAATAATAATAATAATAAAAATGAAAGGGGGTAAAGCAGCTGGAACTGATGGGATCATGACAGAAATGTTAAAAGCAGGGGGGGATATAGTGTTGGAGTGGTTGGTACTTTTGTTTAATAAATGTATGAAAGAGGGGAAGGTACCTAGGGATTTGCGGAGAGCATGTATAGTCCCTTTATATAAAGGGAAAGGGGACAAAAGAGACTGTAAAAATTATAGAAGAATAAGCTTACTGAGTATACCAGGAAAAGTGTAGGGTTTTAATTGAAAGAATTAGAGGTAAGACAGAATGTAGGATTGCGGATGAGCAAGGAGGTTTCAGAGTGGGTAGGGGATGTGTAGATCAAGTGTTTACATTGAAGCATATATGTGAACAGTATTTAGATAAAGGTAGGGAAGTTTTTATTGCATTTATGGATTTAGAAAAGGCATATGATAGAGTGGATAGAGGAGCAATGTGGCAGATGTTGCAAGTATATGGAATAGGTGGTAAGTTATTAAATGCTGTAAAGAGTTTTTATGAGGATAGTGAGGCTCAGGTTAGGGTGTGTAGAAGAGAGGGAGACTACTTCCCGGTAAAAGTAGGTCTTAGACAGGGATGTGTAATGTCACCATGGTTGTTTAATATATTTATAGATGGGGTTGTAAAGGAAGTAAATGCTAGGGTGTTCGGGAAGAGGGGTGGGATTAAATTTTGGGGAATCAAATTCAAAATGGGAATTGACACAGTTACTTTTTGCTGATGATACTGTGCTTATGGAGATTCTAAAGAAAATTGCAAAGGTTAGTGGATGAGTTTGGGAATGTGTGTAAAGATAGAAAGTTGAAAGTGAACATAGAAAAGAGTAAGGTGATGAGGGTGTCAAATGATTTAGATAAAGAAAAATTGGATATCAAATTGGGGAGGAGGAGTATGGAAGAAGTGAATGTTTTCAGATACTTGGGAGTTGACGTGTCGGCGGATGGATTTATGAAAGATGAGGTTAATCATAGAATTGATGAGGGAAAAAAGGTGAGTGGTGCATTGAGGTATATGTGGAGTCAAAAAACGTTATCTATGGAGGCAAAGAAGGGAATGTATGAAAGTATAGTAGTACCAACACTCTTATATGGGTGTGAAGCTTGGGTGGTAAATGCAGCAGCGAGGAGACGGTTGGAGGCAGTGGAGATGTCCTGTTTAAGGGCAATGTGTGGTGTAAATATTATGCAGAAAATTCGGAGTGTGGAAATTAGGAGAAGGTGTGGAGTTAATAAAAGTATTAGTTAGAGGGCAGAAGAGGGGTTGTTGAGGTGGTTTGGTCATTTAGAGAGAATGGATCAAAGTAGAATGACATGGAAAGCATATAAATCTATAGGGGAAGGAAGGCGGGGTAGGGGTCGTCCTCGAAAGGGTTGGAGAGAGGGGGTAAAGGAGGTTTTGTGGCAAGGGGCTTGGACTTCCAGCAAGCGTGCGTGAGCGTGTTAGATAGGAGTGAATGGAGACGAATGGTACTTGGGACCTGACGATCTGTTGGAGTGTGAGCAGGGTAATATTTAGTGAAGGGATTCAGGGAAACCAGTTATTTCATATAGTCGGACTTGAGTCCTGGAAATGGGAAGTACAATGCCTGCACTTTAAAGGAGGGGTTTGGGATATTGGCAGTTTGGAGGGATATGTTGTGTATCTTTATATGTGTATGCTTCTAGAATGTTGTATTCTGAGCACCTCTGCAAAAACAGTGATAATGTGCGAGTGTGGTGAAAGTGTTGAATGATGATGAAAGTATTTTCTTTTTGGGGATTTTCTTTCTTTTTTGGGTCACCCTGCCTCGGTGGGAGACGGCCGACTTGTTGAAAAAAAAAAAAAAATAATAATAATAATAATAAATAATAATAATACATTCCCTTGAAGCTTGATGTAAGTGTCACTTATCTTATCTTTTCACTCCACTGCTGACAGTGATGAGTGTCGTCTTATATTATCACCCCACTATTGACAGTGGTGCCATTTGATGATGTTATCTTATCTTATCTCTCTGCTAATGACAGTGGTGGCATTTAATGAGCCTTCCCTTTATTTATTTTTACTGTTACACATAAACATGTCTGTCTGTCTGTCTATCTGTCTGTCTCGGAGAGCTGCTCATGAACCAGCTGGTATTACACACGATCACTACAAGCACAGCATAGCACTTTGTCTGGATATTTTGGGTTATCCTAGGTAATTTACACTATGTATAATTGTATTTACATATGTGTTCCTGTGAGGTAGAGACAGATATAGAGACAGACAGATACAGACAGGGATAGAGACAGCCAATCAGCCAGCCAGCTGGCAAGCCAGCTATCGGCCAGCCAGCCTGCCGAAATTACAGTTCCAGAATTGTTTCTTTTTACTTAGGGCATAGGTTATAGGACATCCTGGCAAGATGACACTTTCCTCTTAACCCTTTGAGGGTCAGTCACGTACAAGTACGTCATTGCAGCCAGGGTCGGTCACATACTTGTACGCCTAAATTCTAGCGCCTTCAAATCTGGTGGAAGAATGCTGGCAGGCCTATATAAAAAAGAATGGGTCTGTGTGGTCAGTGTGTGCAGTATAAAAAAAATTCTGAAGCACGCTGTGCATGAGAAAAAAAAAACTTCAACTGTGTTTATGGTTTAAAACAGCGACTTTCTAGTGAATTTTCGTATGGTATTTATGGTTGTATTCTTGTTTCCTTAGTCTCATTTGATAGAATGGAAGATATGTTACAGAATTAGAGATGATTTTGATTGGTTTCACGATGACAAGTACCTTGAAATTGAGCTCAAAATAGCGAAAATGATCGATTTTTGCCGATATTCGAGAGTAAACAAATCAAGTCACGCGTCCAATACACGTCAACTGGTAAGTTTAATATTCTTTCATAAGTGCGCTGATATCATTTATACCATTTTAACAATGATGCAGTAGTATACATAACAGAAAACTTTTTATTTTCTGTGAGAATAAAAATTCAAAATGGAAAGCAAAAGTAATGTAAGAGGGGCTCAGAGACATGACTAATGAACAGATAAAATGTTATTTTAGTGCCATGAATGTCTGTCTTGTTTATTCTGAACCCTATTTTGAAACTGGCATTTTTTTAAATTTGTGTGAAATTGCCGAAAATGCCAATTTCTGACCACTTTATTGGGTAGTTGAAATCGGTAAATTGGCAGATTCTTGTACTCAATCGATAGAACAAATGGAGTTCTAGGGAAATAGCTATGATTTTAGTCAACTGCAACATTGGAATTGGCCAAAAGTAGGGCCCAAAGTGGGCGAAATCTCCAACTTTGAGGCCCCTAACTTTGCAAGAGCATAATTCTGTAAGTTTTTCATCAACTTTCTTACTTTTGGTGTCATTATGATCAGAAAAAGACTCTATCATTTCACAAGAAAATATAATTTTTTTTTTTTAAATTTTTTGACCCTGAGAACGAGTTTGGGAGAGGGCCTCTTGACCCTCAAAGGGTTAAAAGGGGAGTGTTAATACGACGTGACATCAGTGAATCCTTGGTGTTTGCCATGCTGTTGGCTCTAGCTGGCACCCAATAGAACTGGTGATCCCACAAGGTACAGTGGATCCCTGGTTCACGTTATTAATCCGTTCCTGAGAGCTCATCGTAAAGCAAAATTATCGGAAAGCGAATCAATTTTCCCCACAATAAATAATAGAAATCAAATTAATCCGTGCAAGACACCCAAAAGTATGAAAAAAAAAAAAACTTACCACATGAAATATTAAGTTTAATGCAATAGAATAATTACAATAACAATAATAACAATAGAATAATCACAACAGAATAATTGACACTTATCTTTAATGAAGATCTGGTGATGATTGATGGGATGGGAGGAGGGGAGAGTGTCGAAGTTTTTAATGTTTAGAAGGGGAATCCCCCTCCATTAGGACTTGAGGTAGCAAGTACTTTTCCGGGGTTACTTCCCTTCTTCTTTTAATGCCACTAGGGCCAGCTTGAGAGCCACTGGACTTCTGTCGCACAACATATCTGTCCATAGAGGCCTGTACCTCTCGTTCCTTTATGACTTTCCTAAAGTGGTTCACAACATTGTCAGTGTAATAGTCACCAGCACAGCTTGCAATAGCTGTGTTAGGGTGATTTTCATCCATAAAGGTTTGCAGTTCAACCCACTGTGCACACACATTTCCTTAATTTTTGAAGTAGGCACAATGGATTCCACAACTGGCATAGGCTTCTCAGGGTTAGCCCCAAACCCTTCAAAATCTTTCTTAATTTCCATACTAATTCTCACCCTTTTTACCACAGGGTTGGCACTAGAAGCTTTCTTGGGGCCCATGGTGACTTATTTTGCAGAAACAAGCACCAAAAACAGTGATAATATGGATAATATGGAATGTACCGAATGTATCCTTAGATGCGCGCACACTGGTTGGCTTGTAAACACTGGCACACACGGGGCAGTTCAGGCCACACGTGGACATGTCTCTTACAAATCGTATTGCATACCGGGTTTTGTAACAGGAACCGAGGCAACTTTTTGCGATATAATGCTTCGGATACTGGATTTATCGGATACCGATGACTTCGCGAACCGGGGATCCACTGTACTATGTGGTCCCAGATGTTTTTTAAACAGCACACACCGAGGGTTAAGACCCATTCTATGCTGACCAGGCATCTTAGGCCAATCGTGCCAAATTTGGAGGCAGGAAAAATAAAACGTAGATCTATGTTTGGAGCTCTAGCATTAAGAATGTAGATCTACTTTTGGACAGTTAATCAAATCAAATCAAATCAAATCAAAGTTTATTCTCTATAAGGATTACAATGCGGGGTTTACAGATTTTGGTTATTGTGTGATTTACATGTAATAAAATACTAATTACAGAGGGGGCCACTAGAACACCTAGCAAGGCTAGGCATTTCCGGCAAACTTAGATTAATTCGTAACCCTAAATTATTACAAATTGTGGAGTAAGTTGACTAAATACTAAGTGACAAAATACTAGTTTGTGAGTTTAGCAATGTGAATGCTTTTGTTTTGGCACAATACATAGTTTCTATATTGGAGTATCACAGACAAACTTGTGACTAGTTAAGAATCATTATTTTAAGATTAAAATACGTATTTCTGTGCTTATAGTCAAATGGGTGAGTGAGTGTAAGTGTGAACCACCAGGTGGTTTTTATGTAGTTAGTTGATGGGGTGTATCAGGGAGATAAGATGTTTTCTAATGGTAGTTAGTAAGTTAGTAAGGGGCTAATTCTCAGTGAAGGACAATGCAAATAAACTTAACATCATTAGCTAGAGTGATGTCAGATGAGGTTGTGGTGGTAATACAGTAGAACCACCGTATCCACTGAAGATATGTTCCAAGACCTGCCATGGATACTGAAAACCATGGATAGTAGCGAACACTATATGCAAATAATTTTTCGTTTACACACACAGATATGATGCTGAGTATTGAAGGGGTGTAGGGATGGAGGCTGGAAGCATTGAGGTGGTGTGATGGTGACCATGTGGACGGCAGTGTTGGTGGTCCAGTGTGGGTGGTACTGTAGATGTGTGACTGAGCAGGTGTGTGTGGGCAGTAATTAGGGTGGCTCTTGTCTACAAGACTAGGAGTGTAGATGGCATGTTAGGGTGTGTGGGCCATTAAAACATGGGTAAGATGAGGGTGTGGGGCTATGGGAGAGGGGCCATGTGGGCTTGGTGGTATGGGTAGGGGTTGTGGACAGGGGGATTGTTGCTGGGTACACAATGAGGGTATGGCCATAGGGGAAGGGGGGGTGAATGAACAGTTGGTGTGGGCAGAGGTGTGTGGATGAGGTGGCAGTGGAAGCATATGGTATTCGTAACAGATGTGTATGAACTGTCTCAAGCACCTATGTGCCTCAGTTCTCCCTTGTAAGTGATAACCTTCTCCCACTTTTTAACATACCACAACCACCATGACCACCACTACCAATACTACCACCAGCCAGCCAGGTGGGTGGGTGGGTGGCTGATTGACTTTGGCTGTCTCTATTTCACAGGTAGACATATTTCCAGTTACCATACATAATGTAAATTACCTAGGATAACCCCAAAAAGCCAGACAAAGTGCTATACTGTGCCTATAGATATAAGGCATAAGCATGACTGGCAAGTAATACACATTTTCACTTGTTTAGGAATCAGACGTAATGACTGCAATGACTGCATTGTGTGTAATACCTCTTGGCTCATGAGTGGCTCTCTCTGAGAGAGAGAGAGAGAGAGAGAGAGAGAGAGAGAGAGAGAGAGAGAGGAGAGAGAGAGAGAGAGAAGAAGAGAGAGAAGAGAGAAGAGAGAGAGAGAGAAAGAGAGAGAGAAAGAGAGAGAGAAAGAGAGAGAGAAAGAGAGAAAGAGAGAGAGAAAGAGAGAGAGAAAGAGAGAGAGAAAGAGAGAGAGAAAGAGAGAAAGAGAGAGAGAAAGAGAGAGAGAAAGAGAGAGAGAAAGAGAGAAGAGAGAGAGAAAGAGGAGAGAGAGAGAGAGAGAGAGAGAGAGAGAGAGAGAGAGAGAGAGAGAGAGAGAGAGAGAGAGAGAGAGAGAGAGAGAGAGAGAGAGAGAGAGAGAGAGAGAAAGAGAAAGAGAAAGAGACAACTGTACACTGACATTCACTTATCCAAGAGAAGAAATGCCAGCTGCTCTAAGCTACATCAATCACCAGCTGAGAGCTATATCAGCTTGGGAAATAGATGGCAAGTAACATTTGCACCTGAGAAAAAGCAAATGATGATCGTCTCTAGGCACCATGATGGTAATGCTGGTGCAGTAGTAAGGATGAATGGGACGATGTTGGCACCTGGAGAAGAAGTTGATATCCTTGGGGTGAAATTTGACTCCAAACTAACCATGAAGAACCATGTTGTAAATCTTGCAAACAAGGCAGCCAGGAAGCTTACAGCACTTCGCCGTATCTCGCATCTGCTTGACAGTAGGGGTTGCAAGATCCTGTACGAGGCACAAGTACGCTCACACCTTGAGTATGCTCCACTTTCTTGGTTTGCCTCCCCCCCCCTCTCATCTGCGACTGCTTGACAGAGTAGAGAACAGAGCAAAACGTCTCATCTCTCGCCTGGACCCATCCTGGATAGATCTGTCATTTCAGCAGTGCCTTCAACATAGGAGGGATGTGGGTGGCCTTACTGTTATGTAGAAGGCCAATATTGTCAAAATACCACACTTGGATCCACTTCGAGGACAGCGTGAAACAAGCTTTTATGCCACAAGACGGGCAGAAAGCAGCAACTTCACTCTGGCTGTACCCTTCTCCAGAACATCACTCCATCTGAGATCATACATACCCAGGATGACTCGAGTATGGAACACATTCGTACAGGATAATGATGTCAACGAGATAAAGTCAGTTGATCAAATGAAAATGCTCGCCCACAGATGGCTCCAACTTCATCCTGTTTCCTACTTGTATGTCTCATAACAATAAAAATGCTTTCAAATGAGCTGATGTAGGTAACAGCTCTTAGCTTGCCAATAAAGTTACGAATCCTTAACTTGTAAATAGCTGTCAATAAAGCTAGGGATCCTTAAGCTTGTCAAACCCTGTGTAAAAAAAAAAAAAAAAAAAAAAAAAAAAAAAGAGAGAGAGAGGGAGAGAGAGAGAGAAAGAGAGAGAGAGAGAAAGAGACAGAGAGAGAGAGACAGAGAGATAGAGATAGAGAGAGATAGAGATTGAGAGAGAGAGAGTGAGAGAGAGATAGAGATTGATATATATAATATATATATATATATATATATATATATATAAATATATATAATATATATATATAATATATATATATATATATATATATATTATTTTTTATTTTTTTTTTTATTATCACACCGGCCGATTCCCACCAAGGCAGGGTGGCCCAAAAAAGAAAAACTTTCACCATCATTCACTCCATCACTGGTCTTGCCAGAAGGGTGCTTTACACTACAGTTTTTAAACTGCAACATTAACACCCCTCCTTCAGAGTGCAGGCACTGTACTTCCCATCTCCAGGACTCAAGTCCGGCCTGCCGGTTTCCCTGAATCCCTTCATAAATGTTACTTTGCTCACACTCCAACAGCACGTCAAGTATTAAAAACCATTTGTCTCCATTCACTCCTATCAAACACGCTCACCGCATGCCTGCTGGAAGTCCAAGCCCCTCGCACACAAAACCCTCCTTTATAACCCCCTCCCTCCAACCCTTCCTAGGCCGACCCCTACCCCGCCTTCCTTCCACTACAGACTGATACACTCTTGAAGTCATTCTGTTTCGCTCCATTCTCTCTACATGTCCGAACCACCTCAACAACCCTTCCTCAACCTCTGGACAACAGTTTTGGTAATCCCTCACCTACCTCTCCTAACTTCCAACTACGAATTTCTCTGCATTATATTCACACCACACATCTAGCCCTCAGACATGACATCCTCACTCACTACCTCAGTCCTTCTCCTCGCTGCAACATTCATCACCCACGCCACCTCACAACACCATATAAGAGCGTTGGTAAAACTATACTCTCATACATTCCCCTCTTGCCTCCAAGGACAAAGTTCTTTGTCTCCACAGACCCTAAGTGCACCACTCACTCTTTTCCTCATCAATTCTATGATTCACCTCATCTTTCATAGACCCATACCGCTGACACGTCCACTCCCAAATATCTGAATACGTTTCACGCTCCTCCATACTCTCTCCCTCCAATCTGATATTCAATCTTTCATCACCTAATCTTTTTGTTATCCTCATAACCTAACTCTTTCCTGTATTCCACCTTTAATTTTTCTTCTTTTGCACACCCTACCAAATTCATCCACCAATCTCTGCAACTTCTCTTCAGAATCTCCCAAGAGCACAGTGTCATCAGCAAAGAGCAGCTGTGACAACTCCCACTTTGTGTGTGATTCTTTATCTTTTAACTCCACGCCTCTTGCCAAGACCCTCGCATTTACTTCTCTTACAACCCCATCTATAAATATATTAAACAACCACGGTGACATCACACATCCTTGTCTAAGGCCTACTTTTACTGGGAAAAAATTTCCCTCTTTCCTACATACTCTAACTTGAGCCTCACTATCCTCGTAAAAACTCTTCACTGCTTTCAGTAACCTACCTCCTACACCATACACTTGCAACATCTGCCACATTGCCCCCCTATCCACCCTGTCATACGCCTTTTCCAAATCCATAAATGCCACAAAGACCTCTTTAGCCTTATCTAAATACTGTTCACTTATATGTTTCACTGTAAACACCTGGTCCACACACCCCCTACCTTTCCTAAAGCCTCCTTGTTCATCTGCTATCCTATTCTCCGTCTTACTCTTAATTCTTTCAATTATAACTCTACCATACACTTTACCAGGTACACTCAACAGACTTATCCCCCTATAATTTTTGCACTCTCTTTTATCCCCTTTGCCTTTATACAAAGGAACTATGCATGCTCTCTGCCAATCCCTAGGTACCTTACCCTCTTCCATACATTTATTAAATAATTGCACCAACCACTCCAAAACTATATCCCCACCTGCTTTTAACATTTCTATCTTTATCCCATCAATCCCGGCTGCCTTACCCCCTTTCATTTTACCTACTGCCTCACGAACTTCCCCCACACTCACAACTGGCTCTTCCTCACTCCTACAAGATGTTATTCCTCCTTGCCCTATACACGAAATCACAGCTTCCCTATCTTCATCAACATTTAACCATTCAAAATATTCCCTCCTTCCCAATACCTCTAACTCTCCATTTAATAACTCTCCTCTCCTATTTTTAACTGACAAAACCATTTGTTCTCTAGGCTTTCTTAACTTGTTAATCTCACTCCAAAACTTTTTCTTATTTTCAACAAAATTTGTTGATAACATCTCACCCACTCTCTCATTTGCACTCTTTTTACATTGCTTTACCACTCTCTTAACTTCTCTCTTTTTCTCCATATACTCTTCCCTCCTTGCATCACTTCTACTTTGTAAAAACTTCTCATATGCAAACTTTTTCTCCCTTACTACTCTCTTTACATCATCATTCCACCAATCGCTCCTCTTCCTCCTGCACCCACTTTCCTGTAACCACAAACTTCTGCTGAACACTCTAACACTACATTTTTAAACCTACCCCATACCTCTTCGACCCCATTTCCTATGCTCTCATTAGCCCATCTATCCTCCAATAGCTGTTTATATCTTACCCTAACTGCCTCTCTTTTAGTTTATAAACCTTCACCTCTCTCTTCCCTGATGCTTCTATTCTCCTTGTATCCCATCTACCTTTTACTCTCAGTGTAGCTACAACTAGAAAGTGATCTGATATATCTGTGGCCCCTCTATAAACATGTACATCCTGAAGTCTACTCAACAGTCTTTTTATCTACCAATACATAATCCAACAAACTACTGTCATTTCGCCCTACATCATATCGTGTATACTTATTTATCCTCTTTTTCTTAAAATATGTATTACCTATAACTAAACCCCTTTCTATACAAAGTTCAATCAAAGGGCTCCCATTATCATTTACACCTGGCACCCCAAACTTACCTACCACACCCTCTCTAAAAGTTTCTCCTACTTTAGCATTCAAGTCCCCTACCACAATTACTCTCTCACTTGGTTCAAAGGCTCCTATACATTCACTTAACATCTCCCAAAATCTCTCTCTCTCCTCTGCATTCCTCTCTTCTCCAGGTGCATACACGCTTATTATGACCCACTTCTCGCATCCAACCTTTACTTTAATCCACATAATTCTTGAAGGAGGGGTGTAAATGTTGCAGTTTAAAATCTGTAGTGTAAAGCACCCTTCTGGCCAGACAGTGATGGAGTGAATGATGGTGAAAGTTTTTCTTTTTCGGGCCACCCTGCCTTGGTGGGAATCAGCCAGTGTGATAATAAAAAAAATAAAATAAAAGATTTTTTTTTTTTTTTTATCACACCGGCCGATTCCCACCAAGGCAGGGTGGCCCGAAAAAGAAAAACTTTCACCATCATTCACTCCATCACTGTCTTGCCAGAAGGGTGCTTTACACTACAGTTTTTAAACTGCAACATTAACACCCCTCCTTCAGAGTGCAGGCACTGTACTTCCCATCTCCAGGACTCAAGTCCGGCCTGCCGGTTTCCCTGAACCCCTTCATAAATGTTACTTTGCTCACACTCCACATTTACTAAAAAAGAGAAGAAAAAAATAAAAGATAATATATATATATATATATATATATTATATATATATATATATAATATATATATATATATATATATATATATATATATATATATATATATATTATATATAAAATATACATACATACATACATACATACACATATACATACCCACAGGCAGACTGAAAGATATACACAGGCAGACAGGGAGAGAAAAGCAGAGAGAGTTAGACATACAGCTAGAAAGACAGACAGAAGTAGACAGGTAGACAGATGCAACAGTGAGAACAAGAACAAATATGAAAACATATGCCAAGGTTCACTTGGAGCAGTGATTGCACTGTTTGCACTTGTCTGACACCATACTTCAAGGAGTTTCATGTACTTCTAAAAACATTGCTGGGACATAAACAATTTATATATATTTCTAGACAATAGCATATGACCGAGGCAGATGAACTTGTTCACCTGTCACTGTGCATGTGACTGTTTGATTACTACTTCAGTACATAATATTAATGTCAGAATGAAGGTTGGCTATAAAATCACAAGAAATACTACAAATTGTAATTATCAGAACATAAAAATAATGTAAATTAAAATAATGCAAGGAAAAAAGGTATATTGGCAACATTTCTGCAACTGGCAGGACTCCATCCACGTTGCTGTCAGGTGAGCATCCAGCACCAACTTTGCAAATCTTGGGAAGTACTGACCCTAAAAAATTCTTTTTGTCTCATGACACACAGAATATTACCCTCTTTATTTAAAAAAAAATAAAAATATTCAAAGTGCTAGCAGTGACAACGTAGATCTACATTTGGACAGTTAAAGAGTTAAGAGATGTGATGAGTTGTTAGTGTCAGCAAGGTAATACCTACATAGAGAAATATGGTAAACAAACCACAGAATGGGTGGGGTTTGAGTGAGTGGTAGAATATGTAATCCATTTTAATGAATAAATACTAATTTGCGGAAGTTGTTAAAAAGTAAAAGCACTAACTTGAAGATCTCTGCCGCTGTCAAGATAAACACCACCAATGACAGACTCGACCAGGTCACCCAACACCTTAGGAACATCCACGTCCTGTAATACAAATACACGTATAAACACTGCAGTACATGATCACAATCTTCAAATATTTTACACACTGGGTAAAATATCTCCACCACCCCAACCTAATGACTCCCAGTTTTGTGAGATTACTGGTATTAGCAGCTTGCATTCTGATGGAGGAACTACAAACTGGCAAAATAAATGGATAAACAAGCAACTCAAATGAACAGCAACAGTTAGCAGATGGGTTATTCTATGTCAAGTGGTTTGATTTTAGAAGCGTCCCAACACAGCATCATGGATTTTAATGAAACTTAGTGTGCTGAATCTTACATGACTCAGACTAAGTTTGGTAAAGTTTTAGATCCGTCAATGAAATGGTTGCTGAGATAGAACCCTTTGTTTGACAACATGCTATGACCATGTACCGTAAACCCATGAAATTTTGGCAGCTTTGAATCAAAATAATTTCTCATTCTTTCTACCATAAAATGAAACTTTGCTGTCTTGCATAACTTCTTATGCTTAATCCAGTGGAATTAATATGGTTTTACATTTTTTAAAATGACATGCTGACTGAACCTCAAAGTAGGGCAAAAATATCAACGAGTCAAAAAAATGTCGAAGTTCAACTTTCTCTGGCTCATTTAATAATAAAGATATGCTCGTTCTCCAGGACGAGTGTACTTCAGTGGTTAGTGAGGGTAAAGGTATCACTGACTCCCCTGCTAATCAAGGTAAGAATATTCTAATTGTAGGAGATTCTCAGGTAATTATATGGACCGTGCTTTTTGTAACAGAGATAGGAAGGTCAGACAGAGCGTGTGCCTCTCAGGAGCTGGTGTTGGTGACATAGTCAGCAAATTGGATAATATTATGCTAGGAAATGCATTATTCTTACTGAGACCTGGCTTAAGCAGGACACAATAGATATCTACCCTCTACCAGGATACACAGCAATTCACAACTGCAGACCAAACCAAGTTGGGGGTGGTATTGCAATCTATTACTCTAACCAATTATCTTGTATTAGCACCACTTGCTTTAGTGATGAATATGGGGAATACATTTTTGCTAATTTTACTGTAAAATACCTTAAGACACCTATAACAATCGGTGCCATTTACCGGATACCTCACACAAACATCCCAAATTTCAGTGAGAAATTAAAGTCACTAATAACAAACAGACAAATGAATAAGCACCACCTTCTCTTAGCTGGAGACTTCAACATCAACCTTGGCTTACTAGATGATCAGCCTGTAACTGATTTCATCAACAATATGAACAACACACTTCTCATACCAACAATAACTAAACCAACCAGGCTCACTGAGACAAGTGCAACCATAATAGACCACATATGGACCAATATACTAGCCCCCCTTAAATCAGGGATAATCACAGATAGCACTACAGACCACTACCCTACCTTCCTTATGACAAACATTAATAAACCACCACTTGAATACAACAAAGTCTCATTTAGACTCCATGACGAGGCCTCAATAAGGAAGTTCACAACTGACCTAGAGATTGTTGACTGGCCTACAGAATTCTCCAAGGCCAATGGTATTGATGACTGGACAGACATTTTTCTTAACAAATTACTTAGACTATACAACAAACATTGTCCTATAAAAACGAAACAGATCACAAACAAACGGCTTGGTTGCCCATGGCTAACCAGCACCATTCTGAAATCCATTGACAAGAAACACCAATATGAAAAGCAATATAGACAGGGCTTAAAACACAAAGATATTCTTAAACACTATTCATCAGTTCTCACCAAAGTAATAAAGAAAGCCAAACAACTATACTACTCCAGTAGATTCACAGACACTAGAGGAGATATAAAAAAGACCTGGAAAACACTCTCTCAGATTCTAGGGACCCACAAACGTAAAAAAAAACAAGAATATTGTCCTAACTAAACCTAATGAAACACCACTACATCCCACTGACACAGCTAACAAGATAAACGACTTCTTCTCAACCATAGGATCTAATCTCGCCAATAAAATCCCACATACTAATGCCCATGCCGGGGACTACCTAGATGGGAATTTCCCAAATTCCTTCTATCTTGCACCAACTGAGCCCTCGGAAGTCACTGAGATTATAAAGTCACTTAAAAACAACTCAGGGAATCTGTCTAATGTCCCACCATTACTGTACAAGCGAGCGGCCCATATCCTATCGCATGCTATTTCATCACTTTTTAACAAGTCACTAGAAACTAGCACCTTCCCAAAACTACTCAAGATGGCAAGGGTTACACCAATACATAAAGGTGGTGACCCTACAGACTTAAACAACTATAGGCCAATATCAAACTTACCATTGCTATCCAAAATCTTTGAGAAACTCGTGTACAGGAGACTATATTCATTTATAACAGCACAAAACATACTCAACCCCTGCCAATTTGGATTTAGGAAAAATAAAAGCACTAATGATGCAATCATAAAAATGCTAGATCTGCTTTACACAGCATTGGAAAATAAGGAATAACCACTAGGAATTTTTATTGACCTAAGAAAATCTTTTGACACAGTAGACCACGACATCCTACTCCACAAACTTGACCATTACGGTATAAGAGGCCATGCGCTTGCTTATTTCAAATCTTACCTTACTAATAGGTATCAGTATGTTACCATTAAAAACACAGCATCAACAACACGGCCACTTGATACTGGAGTTCCGCAGGGAAGTGTCCTTGGTCTCCTGCTCTTCCTCATATACATCAATGATCTTCCAAATGTATCCCAACACCTGAAACCCATTCTCTTTGCTGACGACACGACTTATGTCATCTCTCACCCTAATCTTGCCACCCTCAACACCATTGTTAACGAGGAGCTGATCAAAATATCGACTTGGATGACAGCCAATAAACTTATGCTTAACACTGACAAAACCTACTATATTATGTTTGGTAGCAGAGCAGGAGATGCACAAATTAACATTAAGAACGACAACACTCTAATTACCAGACATAATGAGGGCAAATTCCTAGGCCTATACCTTGACAACAACCTGAATTTCAGCACCCATATCCAACACATAACCAAAAAAGTATCCAAAACAGTTGGGATCCTCTCCAAGATACGATACTACGTGCCGCAAAATGCCCTTCTCACACTATACCACTCATTTATTTATCCATACCTCACCTATGCTATTTGTGCTTGGGGATCAACTGCAGCAACACACCTCAAGCCAATAATAACCCAACAAAAAGCTGCAGTAAGAATAATCACTAAATCCCATCCCTGGCAACACCCCCCCCCCCATTCTTCATAGATCTAAACTTACTCCTTGTTCAGTACATCCACACTTACTACTGTGCAATCTACATCTACAGGACCTTAAACTCCAATATCAACCTTGACCTAAAATGCTTTCTTGATAGTTGTGACAGAACCCACAGGCATAACACCAGACACAAACATCTCTACGACATTCCCAATGTCCGACTAAACCTTTACAAAAATTCAATGTATGTCAAAGGCCCTAAAATCTGGAACACCCTACCTGAGAACTCTAGAACTGCAGACACATTCATCACCTTCAAAACTACCATAAGAAAACATCTTATCTCCCTGATAAACCCCATCAACTAACTACACGAATACCACCTGGTGGTTCACACTTACACTCACTCACCCATTTGACCATGAACAGAAATATTAATCTCAATCTTAAAATAATGAATCCTGTGATACTCCAATACTGAACCTATGTACTGTGCCAAAACAAAAGCATTCACATTGCTAAACTCACAAACTAGTATTTAGTCACTTAGCCATAATACCAACTTACCTCATAATTTGTAATATTTTAAAATAAAGAATTAAACTAAGTCTGCCCGAAATGCCTAGCCATGCTAGGCGTTCTAGTGGTACACTCTGTAATCATTATTTAACTACATGTAAACCACACAACAACCAAATTCTGTAAATTCAACATTGTAATCTTTATAGAGAATAAACTTTGAATTTGAATTATCTGTCTTAGTGCTGGGGGTAATGACACTAGGAAGGGCAGGAGACTGGAGCTACTGGATAAGTACAGGTCAGCCATAGAAGTAGTCAAGTCTAAGGAAGGAATTTCAATCATATGTAGCATCTTGCCTAGAAAGGGAGTGGGCAATGAATGGATGTCTAGGGCAACTGGTATAAATTGCTGTCTAGACAGGTACTGCAAGGAACTTGCAATCCCATTCACTGATAACAAATTCTATGGCAAACGTGATATGTATGCAAGGGATGGGGTTCATCTCTGGGGATGGAGTGGTTGCATTAGCCAATTTGATTGATGGGGTAATTGATGACTTGTCTAGGACTTTAAACTGATAGATTATAGAGGTATGGATGTTTGTGGGAAACAACCATGCTGCAGTATTAGGGTTGAAAACAGCAGACATTACCGGGATACCTCAGGGATATGTTTAAAAGACAATATTCGAAATAAAGTTGCTAGTAAATGCAAAGCAATAGATCAACAAAGAGAGATAGTAGAAGGCAACAAGTAACTAGCTCCCGTAAGGTTTACTATACAAATAGTAGAAGTCTAAGAAATAAGAATAATGAGCTAAGAGTACTTGCAAGTGCAGGTAATATAGATATTATTGGTATAACAGAGACATGGTTCAACCTCAAAGATAGAGAAATGCCTTCTGAATGCAACATACAGGGTTATAAACTATTCCACACTGATAGGGTCAACAGGAAGGGTGGTGGAGTGGCGATGTATGTCAGAGAAAATTTAAATTGTTGTCTTAGACATGATATAAGATTAGAAACATCAGACACAGTATTTGTTTGGGTAGTTTCTCAAGAATTGTGACAAATTCATTTTGGGTGTAATTTACAGGCCTCCCAAACCTTGATAGGGAGTGTAGTAAGCTGTTATGGGATGAAATTCATAAGGCATCTAGATATGAAAATGTTGCAATAATGGGAGATTTTAACTTTAGACAAATTGACTGGAACAATGTGACAGGATATCTTGAGTCTAGTGACTTTCTTGATATGGTTCAGGATTGCTTTTTAAAACAGTTTGTGAAAGAACCAGCTAGAGGAAACAATCTACTTGACTTGGTTTTTGCCAACAAAGAATCACTAATTAATAATCTTGAGGTTAATGATGAGCTTGGGGAAAGCAATCATAAATCACTTAGTTTCAATATATCACCAGGCCCGGTGGCCTGGTGGCTAAAGCTCCTTCTTCACACACGGAGGGCCCGGGTTCGATTCCAGCGGGTGGAAACATTCGACACGTTTCCTTACACCTGTTGTCCTGTTCACCTAGCAGCAAATAGGTACCTGGGTGTTAGTCGACTGGTGTGGGTCGCATCCTGGGGGACAAGATTAAGGACCCCAATGGAAATTTATTTATTTATTTATTTATTTATTTATAATTTGAGCACACATACAGAGGTACAAAAAAATACAGATAAGAGCAGCATGCCAAAGCCACTTATACTATGCATAGCATTACGGGGGGCAAAAAAAATTTAAATTTAAAGATTAACTAAGAAATGAGAATCAGGAAAAAACATTAATGTAAACAGGTTACAAAAAAGCACAAGGGGGTTATTAAAAAGAAGGTCATATGGTTGCTTGCATTGTTGTAAATCAGTAAAAATGGAGTATTCTTTAGGTAGTGTTTTTAAAAAAATAAAAAATTTAGTTGGGTTTTGGGTTTAAACTTTTATGTGAAATAATTGTGAAAAAATTTTAAGTATACAATTTAAAAGGTTTTCATTATTCATATTTTTTTGGGTTTTTGGGTGAGAAGTGATCTTTGAAAAGAGATTGAATTTAAAAAACGGGTAGTGTTTTTTTTATTTTTACAGGTAATGAATTTCCAGATTTTAGGGCCTTTTATGTGCATTGATTTTTTCATACGTGAGAGGGACAGGGGAATATCAAAGAGGATCTGTCCTTGGTTATGGCATGGTTTTTGTTTTTGGGGGTTGGCAAGGGATTTTTAGGGGGGGTTTAATATAGTAATAGCAGTAAAAGTATGGATGTTTTGTATGGTGAGTGGTTGAGTTATTGAATTTTGGTGGGTGTCTGCCTGTAGTGAGAATTTGTTTCTTTTCTAACTGCAGCCTTTTTTTTGGGAAAATTAGGGGTTAGAGGGTTACTTTTTGTTGAGCCCCTGCACAAATTCCATAGGTGAGATAGGGGAAATAAGAGATGATTGGGGCCAGGAGGGCTGATGTGGAGCATAGTACCGTATCTTCGATGTATGCCTACAGCTTGGGGAAAATTTTTCTTAGAAATTTGTTGTATATTGTAGGGAATTTGAGTCTATTATCAAGGTGGATTCCTAAAAATTTTTTCCCTCTTTTAGCTTTGTGATGGGTGATCCGTTTTCTTTGTTAAGAGGGACATCTGTAGCTCTGTTCCCAAACTGAATGAAGTGGGTTTTTGTAAATTGTTTAGTGAAAGTTTGTTATATCATCCGGTGATATTTTCTGTAATTGGGTTTTTTCCCGTTTTGGCAGCGGGGACTGGGTGGGGTGGGAGAAGAGTATGTTGTGTCTCAGAAAATAGTGGGGGTTTGAGTAATTGCAAAGCTTTGGTAGGCTTTTAGTAAGGAGAAAGAGAAGAGGGCCAAGGACATTTCCCTGTGGGACACCAACTGAAATTTGGTTGGCGAAGATTTCCCCCATTGCGTACACATTTTTGGCTTTTTTGTGAGGTATGATTTGAGGTATTTGAGGGATGCCCTCTTATCCCATAGTGTGAAAATTTTACGTGGAGCAAGTATGGTCAATGTATAAAAAGCTTTAGAAAAGGCAATAAAAGCCCCCATGGACTTCTTTTTTTTATTGCAGTGTTATGGGTTCTGCATGTGTAAAATAGCATATTAGTATTTTTATTGGGCTGACCAAAATTGGAGGGGTTTTTAAATTTTTTGGGAGAAAGGTAGGGGGGTAGATTCGTTTAAAATTAATTTTTCGAAAAATTTTTGAGAGAGGGGTAATTTTGGATTCCCCTATAGTTATTCAACTCTGTTTGGCTCATCCTTTGTGGATGGGGTGCCCCTTGCTATTTTGAGTACTGTGGGGAAGGTGGGGGATTCAATGGATTTGTTAAAGAGTGTTAAATGATTGGTGATACACTTGTGACACTTTTTTGTATATAAAGGGTGGAAAAGGTATTTAAATCTCCTGCCTTGTTTTT
Source organism: Cherax quadricarinatus (assembly GCF_026875155.1). NCBI lineage: Eukaryota > Metazoa > Arthropoda > Malacostraca > Decapoda > Parastacidae > Cherax > Cherax quadricarinatus. Next base: position 976,204 of record NC_069408.1, on the reverse strand, counting down.
TATGCGTTGATAAAAAGGAGATTGTAGGGTTAGTGGGAGTAGGAACAGTGTGTTCGGGTATTCCCGGTTTTGAGTAGTCATTTGGGGGGGTATCGAGCTTGGGTTTTTATGGAAAGGTTTTGTCGTTAGTGGAGAAGAAATCATTGAGTCGTTTGCTGTTTCTGTTGGTGGGATTTGGGGGTTCATTGTTTTGTAATTTTATTTCGTATCTTTTTTTTTTCCCTGATTTCTGATGGGGTTTTCCAGGTTTTTTTTACACCCGTAATTTGGATAATCTGTTCTCTAATAAAATTTTTTTTGCCCTTCTTTCGGCTTTTAGGTTGACGAGTAAATTTTTGTTTGGTCTTGGTTATGTGACCCATTCTGTACTTTTTTTCATTTGGTGTTTTGTTTTTGGTTTGAGAATGCTGGGTTTTACCCGGGGGGCTGTTCAGTTCTTAGTTGCATCTGCTTAGTTTTTTTAGGGCGTGTTTTATAGGGGATTGGGTCTTTTTTAAAAAAATTTATTAATATTTTCGTAATATCTGTTTTGTTTCAGCTCGTGTCCCAGTCAATGTTTGCTATGCTTTTTGTGAGTTATTAAAGGCTGCCTCATTGTGAATCGAAGGTGGGCTTTGTAGTGTCTTGGGGTAATTTACCAAGAGTTGTTATGAGGAAAAGTAGGGTAGTGGTTGTGGGGTTTTTTTGTAAATTTTGCCCGATTTTTTAAAGGGGGTATGGTGTTTTCCAGAGTGGTCAAATAGGGAAAAACTAGTCTCTGTAATCTTGTAGGTTTTGTTCTGTTTGGTAGCAAAATACAGTTACTCATTGTGTTTTGAATTTTAGTAACGTGGGGTCCCGGTTTGCGGGGAAATTTTTAAATTTAAGTCCCCCTGAGAGTTAAATGATCTTTGTTCTGCGTGCTCAGTTATATACTTCCTAGGGTTTTTTCTAAATTTTGGGTAATGTTTGACTGGGAACTTGTAGATTTTATCAATGTGAGAGGTTTTTGTAGGTATTTGGATTTGAATTTGGTTATTATATATTCCCCATGTTCATCTCTTGTGCAAGTATTAGTGATACATTCTAGTTGGTCTGAGTAGTATATGGCTGTGCCACCCCCTTGTTGGTCTGGCCTACAGTTGTGTATGGCTGTGTAACCAGGAATGGCATAGACATCTGTACTATCAGGCTTTAGCCAGGTTTCAGTTAGTGTAATGATGGACATATTGGCAATGGAGGAGAAGGCTTGTTTTTTCGGAGCTTGGGTTAAGTGATTGTCTGGCAGCGGAGGCAGTGTTTGGGTTAGCAGGGCTGTCTTCCTTAGATCTTCTAATTTTGTCAAGATTTGGGTTACATTCTTAGTATTCTTGGGTCATGTTGTGGTCTACGTGGGTTCATGTAGTTGAACTTTCACCTTAGGCCATCACAAGTTTTGATGGGCGATGTTTTTTTGAGAAAGAAGAGCTGGTAGGATACCGTTGCTGCCGCTGCTGCTGCCGCTGCCGCGGCGATGACGCACTGACTTTCTTGGGTTATCCTGGGTGGCTAACCCTCCGGGGTTAAAAATCCGAACAAAATCTTATCTTATCTTATCTTATGGAATTACCCAGATAACTGCAATTAAATCTCTGTCCCAGACTTTTGCTTGGCCGATTTCATGGGACTGAAAAATTACCTAGGTGGGCTAAATTGGAATGTCCTGGCTATGGGTCAAGTAGGTGATTTTGGTTGCCAGTAAGATGTTTTTCAGCTGCCCAGACAACTTTTGTTCCGAGTGGGGAAATTAGATCTAACAAAAATGATCCCAAATGGATGAACAATAGATTAAAACATCTCATTGGTCACAAGAGAGGCATATATAGGCATATCAAAAGAGGGGATGGGCAGTTAAGAAATCAATATATTCAATTAAAGAGAGAAATAAAAAAAAGGAATAAGAAAAGCTAAAAGGGATTATGAGGCTAAGGTTGCAAGGTATTCGAAGACTAACCCAAAAGGGTTCTTTCAGGTATAAAGAAGCAAGATTAGGGACAAGATATGCCCACTTAAGAGTAACTCAGGTCAGATTACTGACAGTGATAAGGATGTGTGTGAAATTTTCAATATTTACTTCCTCTCAGTTTTCACCCAGGAAAATACTAGCAAAATTCCAGAAAAACAGATTATGTAGAACAGGACAATAATAAACTATGCACAATTAGGGTAACTAGTGGTATGGTTCTCAGACAAATAGAGAAATTAAAACCTAACAAATCCCCAGGCCCTGATGAACTGTTTGCAAGGTGTAGTGATACTGCTCCTGTGGGGAGCAGCAGCAGGATAATACTGCACCACCTCTCGGGGCCCTTAACAACAACATGGGCGCCAACACATGGTGTGTGATTCTCTTCTCTTCTATCCATATATTAGTGATGCAGATTACATGGTGAGTTTAAATATGTGGCCTGTAGTTATAACTTTTCTCTTGACATATGCAAGACATTACCATCCCTGTAGAAGCTGTTATTAGATGTACTCGTCATTATATTTTGTTGTTGCAGAAGTACTATGAAGATTCTATGTTCAATAAAGCCTAGAGATAAGGCCTGTGTTTCTATCACAACACAAGGGTGCTAAAGGAATGTAAAGAGGAACTTAGCATACCTTTGGCTAATCTTCTCAGCATATCACAACAAACTAGCATAGTGCCTGATAAGTGGAAAATAGCAAATGTAATACCTATTTACAAGGCAGGTGACAGGTCCTTAGCTTTGAACTATAGACCAATAAGCCTTACCTCCATAGTGGGAAAATTTATGGAATCAATAATTGCCGAAGCAATTCATAGCCATCTTGAAAGGCATAAATTGATTAATGAATCTCAGCACAGTTTTACAAAGGGGTGTTCCTGTCTTACGAATTTACTAACTTCTTCACTAAGGTATTTGAGGAGGTAGATCATGGTATTGAATATGATATTGTGTATATGGACTTCAGTTAGATTCACTTATAATTAATAATCTACTGTACAACTATGATAAAATTAATATTCTGTGCAACTATGATATAATTCTTAGTGTTAAGTACAGTAGTTAGTAAACCAGTAATGAACATCAAAATGGTATACAATACTGACAGGTTGGTAGGTAAGACACATAGGCAACAGTTAGGCAACTTTATTATGAAACATTTCGCCTACACAGTAGGCTTCTTCAATCGAATACAGAAAGTAGGCAGGAACAGAAGAGATGTGAAGACGATGTAATCAGTCCATCACCTTTGAAGTCGTAGAATTTGAGGTTGTCAGTCCCTCAGCCTGGAGAAGTTCAGTTCCATAGTCAGGAACTATCTGAAGATCAAGCGACAGTGTGGAGACTTAAATACTGTCGGAAGGAGCGGTGCAGAGTACTAGTAGTAGTAGTGAGAATGTAGCCACTGAAAGGTCATGTCCCCCTCAGATCCAACAATTCTCACTTGAAAAGTTTGTCCAAAGTGTTTTCTGTACCAAGATGCCGCACTGTTGCTTGATCTTCAGATAGTTCCTGACTATGGAACTAAACTTCTCCAGGCTGAGGGACTGACCCCCAAAATTTCACGACTTCAAGGGGTGGACTGATTACAGCCTTACATCCTACGTTCCTGCCTACTTTTGTATTCGTTTGGGAAGAAGCTACTGTGTGGGCGAAATGTTTCGGAAAAAAGTTCCCTAACTGTTGCCTAGTGTCTTCCCTACCAACCTGCTATTGTATCCCCATTTTGATTTTCACTTGTCAGACACTGCAACACGGTTTTGGGGTACAGAAAACCTTTGGACAAACTTTTCAAGTGAGAATTGTTGGATCTGAGGGGGACGACCTTTCAGGGGCTACATTTCACTACTCTACTCCTTGCCCTCTCCTTGACAGATTTAACTCTTTGACGTTTCGGGCCCCCTCTGAAACTGTCATTCTATGTCGCCAAATTTAAAAAAAAATTATTTTTCTTATGAAATTTTAAAGATTTTTTTCTGAGTGTTTTAGTCCCAAAAAATTTTTTGCCATCGCCCCTTCCCGAGTATAGAGCCGTAAGTTTGCAGAAAATGAGCCGCGTATGGCAACAGCGGCGATGCCCCCCCCGGGTAAACTTTAGTTTACTTGAATTGAAGGTTTTTTGGTTTTTTTATATTTTTTTTTTTTCACATAACTTATGTGGCCTTGAGCCCAAAAGTAAGGTGCAAGGGTAAAATCACCGTTTTTTAACAACACAATAACACACAAACAAATTTCAAATTTGTTTTAAAAAATTTGTTTACAAAAACAAACAATCCCTCCTCCCCCTTTCCCTCCTCCTTCTCCCCCTCCTTCCCTTCTCCCTCCCCTCCTTCCCCCCCTTTCCCCTCCTCCTTCCCTCCTCCTCCTTCTCCTCCTCCTTCTCCTCCTCCCCTCCTCCTCCTCCTCCTTCTCCCCTCCTTCTCCTTCCCCTCCTCCTTCTCCTCCTCCTTCTCCCCCCCCTCCTTCCCCCCTTTTTCTCCTCCCTTGTCTTGTGTGCAGTGTGTGGCTTAAATTTTTTGAGTCAAAGTCGGCAGCTGTCAAAGTCATAGTTCATTACCACTCCCCCCCCGCCTGTCAAAAAAAGGGGTCGGATGCTGTTTCCCCCCTCCTTTCTATCAATTTATTTTTTCCCCCTCATTTTATCTTTCAACTTCTCTCTTCTATTTTCCCCGCTATCTCTGTCTCACGGGTACACATAAATACATAACAAATAAAATTCCCTAGGAAAACCCCAAGAAATCCAACAAAGTGCATACCTTTTGAGAGTAGTAAACGTGAGACACAGTTTGGGCTCTCTCTGAGACAGGAGCTAGATGGACAGAAGGGGGCTGACAGACAGACAGAAATGTTTGTGTACCAGCAAAACAAGGGAAGGCGATGGCATTATATTTTCCCTTTTCAGCTCTACCCTCGTTTTCGCCCTCAAAGTCAGCTCTTATCAGATGTTTTTCTCCCCTTTTCTTTTCACTGTCTGGGGGGACTTTTTTTTTTCTTTTCTCAAAGGGAAAAATATTATACATTTCTTCTTCTTTTTCCTCCTCCCCCCTCCTCTTCTCCCCCTCTCCCCTTCCCCCCTCCCCCCCCCTCCTCCCCCATTGCTTTTTCTCAACTCCTCCCAAAACATGAAATTGATCTTCATGAACTTCCATCGTGTTAGAGCCACTTGGGGAAAGAAGAGTCCAATTTGTGAGGAAACACATTTTCTTACCGCAGACATCTGAAAAAGGGCAACTGAAATGGGATTCCCCCCAATCACCACTGGGTCCCCGATTTTTTTTTTTTTGGGCACATGACCTGGGGGACCCATTCTCTCACATGTGGGCCCCACCAGCTTCCCTGCTTGATTTGAAGCTGCAGAATTTTTGGTATAAATACATCAGAAACATTTGGGTCATAAGACGTATTTTTACGTCGGAAACTCAACGGGGTTAATTCCGCACTGTGCTGATCTTTAGATAGTTCCTGACTAGGGAAATGAACTTCCCAGGCTGAGGGCGACAACCCAAATTTATGCTTCAAGGGGGAGGGCTGTTAATCGTCTTCACATATCTACTGTTCGTGCCTACTTTCTGTATTCGATTGAAGAAGCCTACTGTGTAGGCAAAACGTTTCGGAATAAAGTTGCCTAACTGTTGCCTATGTGTCTTACCTATAAACCAGTAATGTTAAGTTGGCCCATAATGCCTAGGCATAATAGAGGCTCTCTTTGCATTGCAACCCATTTTTGTAAATACATAATCTCAATGTACTATTTGCAAAGACAAAAATAAATAAATAAATAAATAAATAAATTAATAAATAAATAAATAAATAAATAAGGCTTTCGATAAAGTTCCACATCAGAGGCTATTGAGGAATCTTAAGGCACACGGAATAGGAGGAGAAATTTTTTCCTGGGTAGAGGTATGGTTGACAAATAGGCAGCAGAGAGTTTGCATAAATGGGGAGAATTCAGAATGGGGTACATCAGAAGCGGTGTTCCACAGGGGTCAGTGTTGGGACCCTTGTTGTTCACAATCTACATAAACGACATAGCTGAGGGAATAAATAGCGACATAAGAAAATTTGTTGATGACACCAAAATAGGCCATCCAATTCATTCTAATAAGGACATTAGAACACTCCAGGATGATTTGAATAGACTGATGCAGTGGTGGGAGAAGTGGCAGATGCAGTTTAATATAGACAAATGCAATGTTCTAAATGCTGGACAGGAAAATAACCATGCCACATATAAACTAAATAATGTAGATCTTAATATTATGGATTGCAAAAAGGATTTAGGAGTTCTGGTTAGCAGTAATCTAAAACCAGGACAACAGTGCATTAGTGTTCACAATAAAGCTAACAGAATCCTTGGCTTCAGAGCAAGAAGTATAAATAATAGAAGTCCTCAGGTTGTTCTTCAACTCTATATATCTTTGGTTAGGCCTCATTTAGATTATGCCGTGCAGCTTTGGTCACCATATTACAGAATGGATATAAATGCACTGGAAAATGTATAAAGGAGGATGACAAAGTTGATCTCGTGTATCAGAAATCTTCCCTATGAGGATAGACTGAGGCCCTGAATCTGCACTCTCTAGAAAGGCATAGAATTAGAGGGAATATAATTGAGGTGTATAATGAAAAACAGGAATTAATAAAGGGGATGTAAATAGCGTGCTAAAAATATCTAACATAGACAGGACTTGCAGCAATGGCTTTAAATTGGAAAAATTCAGATTCAGGAAGGATATAGGAAAGCACTGGTTTGGTAATAGAGTTGTTGATGAGTGGAACAAACTCCTGAGTACTGTCATAGATGCTAAGATGTTGTGTAGTTTTAAAAATAGGTTAGATAAATACATGAGTGGGTGTGGGTGGGTGTGAATTTGACCTGACTAGCTTGTGCTACTAGGTCAGATGACATGCTCCTCCCTTAAGTGATGTGTCTGACTTCACTAGGTCAAGGCATTGGCTTAAACCTGTGGGAGAATTGGACCTGTCTAGCATAGGCCAGTAGGCCTGTTGTGGTGTTCCTTCTTTATGTTCCTATGATTAATCCCTTTTAAATTTAACCCTTTCAGGGTCCATCCCATAGATCTACGGCTTTACGTTCAGGGTCCAAACCGTAGATCTATGCCAAAATTCTAGCGGCGTCAAATTTAGCGCGAAAATGCTGGTAGGCCTACATGTGGGAGAATGGGTCTGCATGGTGTGTGTGCGCCACAAACAAAAATTCTAGGCGCCCGCATAGCATTGTGGGAACGCCGGCTCAGTAACCTTCGTTCACCATGCCTTGTCGCAGGGCAGCTCTCACTCAAAGGAAAATTGAGACTCTCCTCTTCCTATCTGATAGTTCTGACTCTGATGGAAGTGGAAATGAAGACGAATTCTTTGGCTTTGGTCAGTTAGTGACCAAAATGAATGACTAGGATATCAATAATTGTGTAGAAAACCCTGACGATCCTCAACCTTCTACTTCTGGTGTGGGCACTCCTCAGTCACGGTCAGTTGTACCTCATCGCAAGAGAAAACTATTATTTTCGCGTGGCCAGGCCTCTGACTTCAGTAATGATGATGACAGTGATGTGGATTGTGATTTTATTGCTCTTGACGATCATTCGAGTAGTGATTGAGAGGAAACATATTCACCAGTGAAGCGTCGGTATATATGCCGCCGCATGCGCTTGGGTAGTGTTCCCTATGCACTGCCCAGGGTATGGAGTACATCCCGGAGTACATCCCATGGCCCTACACCAGGAATAGAGAGTGAAAGTGAGGATGATGTGGCTACAATTGGCATGGATAGACCACAGGCATCAGCAGATGGTGGTAGTGGTGATGGTAGTGCCACGGCCATGCGTGACTCACCAACCCAGGCTGGGACCCACGCTGCTGACTCCTCAGTTCAAGGACAGAGCGGAGCATCAGCCACCAGCCCACCACAACCACAACTACCAGCACAACCAGCCTATGATGTCCAGTATCCACCAGCAAACCGTATCTGGGATTGGCAGCAAAATCCCAATTTTGTTCCCAAGCCCCACCAGTTTGATGACTCTCAAAGTGGAATTCTACCAACTTGTTCCCTTGGAAACACTGCCAATTAACAGGAATTTTTTGAACTATTTATTGACCAGCCCTTGATGGAAATTATTGTCAGGGAAAGTAACAAGTATTTTGAGTACACCATGGCAAATACGATGATATCACCACAGTCAAGACTACACTGGTGGAAAGAGACAACTGTTGCAGAAATGTATTTCCTTTTTGCAACAATAATGCTTATGCCTCATGTATTTAAGCATAATATAAAAGCATACTGGTCCACAGATCGGCTAATTTCTACCCCGGTCTTCAGTGAAATCATCCCAGTGAACAAGTTTATCTTACTGTTACGTATGTTGCACTTCTTTGATAAAACCAGGCCTGACAGAAGTGACAGGTTATACAAGATTAGAAATATTTTTATGTATCTGAAAGAAAAGTTCAACATGTACTTTTATCTATTCAAGAATCTTGTACTTGATGAATCTTTGATTTTGTTCAAAGGTAGATTGTCATTCAAACAGTATATACCGATCAAGAGGAAACACTTTGGTATAAAACAGTTTGTACTCTGTGACTGTGACAGTGGCCTGGTATTGGATATTGTTGTATACACGGGAAGTAAAACATTGAAAGATACCAGGATGTTATTGGGCATCTCAGGTGACGTAGTGAGAAGCATGATGGCACCTTATCTTGGTAAGGGGCATATATTATATACCGATAACTGGAACACAAGCCCTTTACTCAGTAATTTCTTGCGAGTGAACAAGACAGATGTGTGTGGCACAGTGTGTTCTAATCGTAAATATATGCCCAGGTTAAACGCAAGTGCTCGTGGTGATGAGGTGTAGGTGTTTACTGCCAATGACATTATGGCATTACGGTGGCATGACAAACGAGATGTCACATTGTTGACAACCATTCACCATAACGAAATGCAAGACAGTGGCAAAGTTGATAGAATGACTAATGAACATATTCGAAAACCAGTGACAGTGATTGATTATACATAAAACATGCGCTTGGTTGACAAATGTGACATGCAGATTGGCTTTGTTGAGTGTGTTCGTAAGAGTACAAGTGGTACATGAAACTTTTCTTCCATCTCATGGACATTTCAGTGCTCAATGCATATAATATGTACCAAGTGAAGACTGGAAACAGACCACCGTATGGTGAATTTTGTTTGTCTGTTGTCAGACAACTCATAATGAAGTACCATGTAACAACACCTGCTATACAACATCCTCACACTCCACAGGATATACCCAAGCATTTGAGGAGGGAAGGTGATCATTTCATAATACAGCTTCCTGCAACTAAGAAGAAATTTGCTCAGAAGAGATGCATTGTCTGTGCACAAACAAAACGACGGCAACAAAGATGCAAAGGCACTTGGTTTATTTGCGAGGAATGTAAGGTACCTCTGTGCATGGTGCCTTGTTTCAAGGAGTTCCACAAGCTCCAGCAGTTCTAAAAACATGTCCAGTGATTGTAAATAAGTAAATATATGATAGAACATTAGTATTATACAAGATTTGTGCATGTTTATTGTAATAAACAAAAGTGGTAAACAATAATATGATAATAACTTTAGTGCAGTTATTGTGTTCAATACAGTGAGTTTATATATATACATTATATACAGTATTGGTCTCTCAGGCCCCAAATGTTAGTAGGAAAAGAATAAAATTGGAAAAGAAAAAACTATAAAAAACGTAAAATAAGTAATGCGCGTATGTGGAAATCGTCGATGTTGCTGCCACCCGGTCATTTTGGGTCAACTTCTTGGCACTGTATCTCAGTAAGTACTGATCAGAATTTTTTTTTTGTTTTATTGCCTTTACAAAAATATACTCTTTAATTCTGTAAGAATTTTTTTTTTTTTTTTTTTTTCAAAATTTCTTGGACACTGGGGCACCCCTTCCAATATTGGCCTTGGACCCTGAAAGGGTTAAATTTTCACATATTTTTATAAAAGTGAAACATAGGGCATTTTCAATGTGCTTTTGCAAAACAAAGAGTTATTTTGAAACAGTTTCAAACTGCATCCATTAGAAAGAGCATGTTTTGAACCATCTAAAAAAGTTACTTCAGATTTTCATCTTGTCCACATAATGCCCAAAAATTAAGGGTTAAGTGAATGTATAGGAATCTTTGAACCAAGTGAGAGTAATTGTGGTAGGAGACCTGAATGCTAAAGTAGGAGAAACTTTTAGAGAGGGTGTGATAGGTAAGTTTGGGGTGCCAGATGTAAATGATAATAGGAGCACTTTAATTGAACTTTGTATAGAAAGGGGTTTAGTTATAGGTAATACATATTTTAAGAAAAAGAGGATAAATAAGTATACAAGATATGATGTAGGGCGAAACGACAATAGTTTGTTGGATTATGCATTGGTAGATAAAAGACTGTCGAGTAGATTTCAGGATGTACATGTTTATAGAGGGGCCACAGATATATCAGATCACTTTCTAGTTGTAGCTACACTGAGAGTAAAAGGTAGATGGGATACAAGGAAAATAGAAACAGCAAGTAAGAGAGAGGTGAAGGTGTATAAACTAAAAGAGGAGGCAGTTAGGGTAAGATATAAACAACTGTTGGAGGATAGATGGGCTAATGAGAGTATAGGCAGAGGCGGCGGCAGCGGCAGCAACGGTATCCTACCAGCTCTTCTTTCTCAAAAAAACATCGCCCATCAAAACTTGTGATGGCCTAAGTGAAAGTTCAACTACATGAACCCACGTAGACCACAACATGACCCAAGAATACTAAGAATGTAACCCTAATCTTGACAAAATTAGAAGATCTAAGGAAGACAGCCCTGCTAACCCAAACACTGCCTCCGCTGCCAGACAATCACTTAACCCAAGCTCCGAGAAAACAAGCCTTCTCTTCCATTGCTACACAGTATCTACTTCAGTGATACTATGAAAGGATATCGCAGAAGAAACAACACCAGTAATAAAAGAATAACAGCAAGGACCCTAGAACTCAACTTGTCTACCCAGCAGGACGCCGGTGTATCATCAACCCCCCTCACCACCGCCACCCAGGGAACAACAACAACAACAACAAACATGGCTGACTCCCCCTCCAACTCCACTCCCTTCAAAGGATTCATCCATGATAACTCAGGTATGATTATTCCTGACAATATCAAGGACTACATCGTTGCTCTAGAAAATGAAATCAAAGATATCAAAGCAACACTCGAGCGACGAGAATCCAAGATAACCAACCTCGAGAATAAGATCCAAAACCTTGAAGAGAAGATTACATCGGGAAGTGTTGACACAGAAAATACTCTGAAAGCAGCTATAGCCAGTCACACTGAGCAAATAACAACAATAAATATGAAGGTTGAAGAAGCAATCAAGGACTGGAATCAGAACATGCACACTCGACTAAATGAATACCTTGATTTCCAAGACGACAAAACTGAACAAGATAAGTTGTCTGATGCAGTTATAATAAACAGTCCACACATTCCTAGTGACATAACACAAGCTCAGTGCAAAGAAACTGCTATCAGGATAATACAGGACCACGTACAAGTCATCGTGCAAAACAATGAAATCAAAGAAACACACTTGCTAGGAAAACCAGGAAGTAAACACAGTATAATGATCCGACTTCATTCATACGATAAAAGAAAGGACCTAATTAAATCAGCAATTACAATGAAAAATGGAGTGTACATAAATGAGTGTCTAACAAAAAAACGTCAAAACCTTCTGTTCAGGCTGAGAAAACTTAAACAGGAAAACAAAATACATCAGTGTTTCATGCGAGATGGGAAAATACTAGTAAGGAAAACATCAACAGGACAACAATATACCATCTCAAACGAACATGATTTCTCTACCTTCCTTAGAAAAGCTGACATTTCTGTAACAGATTAGATAAGTGCCCTTAATACATATATACGTGTGGTGCATATAGTGTACGTTACTATTATAAGGCTAAAGAGGTCTTTGTGGCATTTATGGATTTGGAAAAGGCATATGACAGGGTGGATAGGGGGGCAATGTGGCAGATGTTGCAAGTGTATGGTGTAGGAGGTAGGTTACTGAAAGCAGTGAAGAGTTTTTACGAGGATAGTGAGGCTCAAGTTAGAGTATGTAGGAAAGAAGGAAATTTTTTCCCAGTAAAAGTAGGCCTTAGACAAGGATGTGTGATGTCACCGTGGTTGTTTAATATATTTATAGATGGGGTTGTAAGAGAAGTAAATGCGAGGGTCTTGGCAAGAGGCGTGGAGTTAAAAGATAAAGAATCACACACAAAGTGGGAGTTGTCACAGCTGCTCTTTGCTGATGACACTGTGCTCTTGGGAGATTCTGAAGAGAAGTTGCAGAGATTGGTGGATGAATTTGGTAGGGTGTGCAAAGAAGAAAATTAAAGGTGAATACAGGAAAGAGTAAGGTTATGAGGATAACAAAAAGATTAGGTGATGAAAGATTGAATATCAGATTGGAGGGAGAGAGTATGGAGGAGGTGAATGTATTCAGATATTTGGGAGTGGACGTGTCAGCGGATGGGTCTATGAAAGATGAGGTGAAAACATAGAATTGATGAGGGAAAAAGAGTGAGTGGTGCACTTAGGAGTCTGTGGAGACAAAGAACTTTGTCCTTGGAGGCAAAGAGGGGAATGTATGAGAGTATAGTTTTACCAACGCTCTTATATGGGTGTGAAGCGTGGGTGATGAATGTTGCAGCGAGGAGAAGGCTGGAGGCAGTGGAGATGTCATGTCTGAGGGCAATGTGTGGTGTGAATATAATGCAGAGAATTCGTAGTTTGGGAAGTTAGGAGGAGGTGCGGGGATTACCAAACTGTTGTCCAGAGGGCTGAGGAAGGGTTGTTGAGGTGGTTCGGACATGTAGAGAGAATGGAGCGAAACAGAATGACTTCAAGAGTGTATCAGTCTGTAGTGGAAGGAAGGCGGGTAGGGTCGGCCTAGGAAGGGTTGGAGGGAGGGGGTAAAGGGGTTTTGTGTGCGAGGGCTTGGACTTCCAGCAGGCATGCGTGAGCGTGTTTGATAGGAGTGAATGGAGACAAATGGTTTTTAATACTTGACGTGCTGTTGGAGTGTGAGCAAAGTAACATTTATGAAGGGATTCAGGGAAACCGGCAGGCCGGACTTGAGTCCTGGAGATGGGAAGTACAGTGCCTGCACTCTGAAGGAGGGGTGTTAATGTTGCAGTTTAAAAACTGTAGTGTAAAGCACCCTTCTGGCAAGACAGTGATGGAGTGAATGATGGTGAAAGTTTTTCTTTTTCGGGCCACCCTGCCTTGGTGGGAATCGGCCGGTGTGATAATAAATAAATAATAAAATTATTATTTTTATTATTTTTCATCACTAGCTAATGCCAACTACCTCCAATACTCTATACTTCTTTCTTACTGCTATTAATTGCTCATAATTTTAAATTACAAGTCAAATCTTACTCCAAATTAATAATATTCATTATTCTTACCTGTCCATTTAATTTTGTTTATCACTACTTGTTTTTTAGTCACTTTTCATTGTGTATGCAATTAGTGTATATTCCAATTACTTTTTTGCAAGTACCAAAACTATCTTTTGCTAGCTAGTACCAACTACCTCATTTTTTTTACTTTATTGTGCAATAAATGTCAATTTTATTTAATATTACAAATCAGATCTTACTCCTAAACCAATATTATTTCATAGTGACCATCTGTCCATTTAACTTTGTTTACCATTACTTAATTTTAGTCCCTTATATATTTTCTCCTTTATTTTAGCTTTATATAACTACCCTATTTTTATATATTCACAATTGTTAAAATAATCAAGGTGCTATTCTCAGGTGCTAAAGTAGAATAAGTTCACAATTTTGCCATTATATTCCAAGCTCATTTATTTGATTACCACTTTATTGTTCACCACAACTTATATTAGTCCCTTTTATATTATAATTTTATACTATAATTCTAACTTTAAAGAATTACCTTTATAGTACTACCTACTATCATATTCCCAGGCTCCATTATTTGATCATCACTTTATTTGTATTAGTCCCTTTTATATTGTCTCCTTTATTTTAGCTTAAAAAAAAAAAAAAAAAACTACCTTAGCTCATTATTTTACATTTGTTAAATAATTCAGGTGCTATTTTTTAGCTTAAGACTATTTACTTTATTTTATACTTAATTCTAACTATAGATTCACTACAAATCTTATGATTACAAGCATTGATCCTGATACCAACCTCTTATTTAATGACTTAAATGAATCAAACAGTTACTGTAATTACTACACTGCAGAACAATCAAAGGCACTTCTCAGTGCCAACAACAACATAACTATCTTTAACTACAAAAATCAGATCTTTAAGCAAGCATTACGATGACCTCATAGCATTACTAAATTCCTTACATGCCAATATGTCCATCATTACACTAACTGAAACCTGGCTAAAGCCTGATAGTACAGATGTCTATGCCATTCCTGGTTACACAGCCATACACAACTGTAGGCCAGACCAACAAGGGGGTGGCACAGCCATATACTACTCAGACCAACTAGAATGTATCACTAATACTTGCACAAGGGATGAACATGGGGAATATATAATAGCCAAATTCAAATCCAAATACCTACAAAAACCTCTCACATTAAATAAACATCTACAGAGTTCCACAGTCAAAACATTAGCCAATTTAGTCAAAACCTAGGAAGTATGACAACTGATGCACGCATGAACAAAGATCACTTACTACTCTCAAGTGACTGCAATATAAATCTCCTGCAAGACCAGGACCCACACGTTACCGAATTCACAAACACAATGAGTAACTGTATGTTGCTACCAACAGTAACAAAACCTACAAGAGTTACAGAGACTAGTGTTTCCCTACTTGACCACATCTGGACCAACACCATATCCCCTTTAAAATCAGGCATAATTACAGATAATACCACAGACCACTACCCTACTTTCCTCATAACAACTCTTGGTAAATTACCCCAAGACACTACTAAAGTCACCTTCAGACTTCACAATGAGGCAGCCATTAATAACTTCACAACAGCAGTAGCAAACATTGACTGGCACACTGAGCTAGAAATCTATACAGATATTGACGAATGTATTAATAATTTTCTAAAAAAGACCCAATACCTCTATAACAAGCACTGCCCTAAAAAAACTAAACAGATGACAGCTAAGAGACTGAACAGTCCCTGGCTAACACCCAGCATTCTCAAATCCATAAATACAAAACACCAATATGAAAAACAGTACAGAATGGGTCACATTAACCAGAGACCAAACAAAACGTTACTCGTCAATCCTAACCAGCCTGATAAGAAGGGCAAAAAAATTGTATTATGAGAACAGATTATCCAACTTTTCGAGGTGATATAAAAAAGACCTGGAAAACCCTATCAGAATTCTGGGAAAAAAAAGATATCACGAAATAGCGAAATAAAATTAGCAAAAATCAGATGAACCCCAACTCCCACCAACAGAAACAGCAAACAGACCTCAATGATTTCTTCTCCACTATAGGACAAAAACCTTGCCAATAAAATCCCAAGCTCAGATACCCCACCAAATGACTACCTCACCGGAAACTACCCGAACACACTGTTCCTAGCTCCGACTAACCCATACGAATCTCACTTATTATCAACACACTAAAAAACAAGGCAGGAGATTTAATACATTACCACCCTTTATATACAAAAAAGTGTCACAAGTGCTATCACCAATCATTGCAACACTCTTTAACAAATCCATTGAATCCTCCACCTTCCCTACAGTACTCAAAATAGCAAGGGTCACCCCGATCCACAAAGGAGGAGACCAAGCAGAGTTGAATAACTATAGGCCAATATCCAACTTACACCCTCTCTCAAAAATCTTCGAAAAATTAATTCATAAACGAATCTACTCCTACCTTATCTCCCAAAACATACTCAACCCCTGCCAATTTGGATTCAGGCCTAATAAAAATACTAATGATGCTATTATACACATGCTAGAACATATATACACTGCAATAGAGAAAAAAGAAGTCCCACTGGGGATCTTCATTGACTTACGTAAAGCTTTTGATACAGTTGACCATGACTTGCTCCACGTAAAATTGTCACACTATGGTATAAGAGGCACTCCCTCAACTACCTCAAGTCATACCTCAGCAACAGAAGCCAATATGTGTACGCAAATGGGGCAAACTCTTCTGCACAACCAATTACAGTTGGTGTCCCACAGGGAAGTGTCCTTGGCCCTCTTCTCTTTCTCCTATACATAAATGACCTACCAAATGCTTCGCAATTACTCAAACCCACACTATTTGCAGATGACACTACATACGTCTTCTCCCACCCGAGCCCAGTCACGCTAGCCAATACTGTAAATACCGAATTATAGAAAATATCTACCTGGATGAGGACTAACAAACTTACACTAAACATTGACAAAACCTACTTCATTCAGTTTGGTAACAGAGCTACAGATGTCCCTCTTAAAATAATGATAAACGGATCACCTATCACAAAGCTAACAGAGGGAAAATTCTTAGGAATCCACCTTGATAATAGACTCAAATTTCATACACATATACAACAAATTTCTAAGAAAATTTCCAAGACTGTAGGCATACTATCGAAGATACGGTACTATGCTCCACAGTCAGCCCTCCTGGCCCTATATCACTCTCTTATTTACCCCTATCTCACCTATGGAATTTGTGCATGGGGCTCAACAACAAGTAACCATCTCAGACCACTAATTACCCAACAAAAGGCTGCAGTTAGAATGATAACAAATTCTCACTACAGGCAGCACACTCCACCAATATTCAATACACTCAACCTACTCACCATACAAAACATCCATACTTATTACTGCACCTATTACATACATAGAACACTTAACTCTGATATTAACCCTCCCCTCAAACATCTCCTTGCCAACCTCAACAGAACACATGACCATAACACAAGGCACAGATCACTCCTTGATGTTCCTCGTGTCCATCTCACGCTATGCAAAAACTCAATGCACATAAAAGGCCCTAAAATCTGGAATTCATTACCTGTAAATATAAAAGAAACACTACCTGTTTATAAATTCAAGTCTCTTCTCAAAGATCACTTACTCACCCAAAACCAAATAAATACTGAATAACTGAACCTTATAAATTGTATATCTTAAATGTTTCTCACAATTATATCACATAAATGTTAAATCTAAAACCCAATCTAACTTTATTATTTTTTAAATACACTACCTAACAGAATACTCCATTCTACTGAATGTACAACAATGCAAGCAACCATATGACCTGTCTTTGTAATACTCACTTGTGCTTTACAGTAATCTGTTTACATTAATGTTTTATCACTGATTTCATCATTGCTTAGTTAATCTTAAGTTAATTTTAAGCCAGCCCGTAATGCTATGCATAGTATAAGTGGCTTTGGCATGCTGCTCATACCTGTATTTTTTTGTACCTCTGTATGTGTGCTCAAATTGTAAATAAATAAATAAATAAATAAATAAATAAATAAATGAAAGATGTATGGGGTAGGCTTAAGAATGTAGTGTTAGAGTGTTCAGCAGAAGTTTGTGGTTACAGGAAAGCGGTGCAGGAGAGAAGAAGAGAGACTAGTGGAATGATGATGTAGAGAGAGTAGTAAGGGAGAAAAAGTTAGCATACAAGAGGTTCTTAACGAGACTTAAGAAATCGTAATGACACGATTGCAAATAAACCATACCCCCGGCCGGGATTGAACCCGCGGTCATAGAGTCTCAAAACTCCAGCCCGTCGCGCTAGCCACTAGACCAGCTAGCCACAATAAGATTCATCCAACTAGGTATATTTCTACACCATAGGAAAGTTAGCACAGGCACCTCTGTGACCACAAATGCAAGTTTTTACAGACGAATCTCCAGCTAGCGTGGAGATTCGTCTGTAAAAACTTGCATTTGTGGTCACAGAGGTGCCTGTGCTAACTTTCCTATGGTGTAGAAATATACCTAGTTGGATGAATCTTATTGTGGCTAGCTGGTCTAGTGGCTAGCGCGACGGGCTGGAGTTTTGAGACTCTATGACCGCGGGTTCAATCCCGGCCGGGGGTATGGTTTAAGAGGTTCTTACAAAGTAGAAGTGATGCAAGGAGGGAAGAGTATATGGAGAGAAAAAGAGGGTAAGAGAGTGGTGAAGCAATGTAAAAAGAATGCAAATGAGAGAGTAGGTGAGATGTTATCAACAAATTTTGTTGTAAAAAGAAAAAGTTTTGCAGTGAGATTAATAAGTTGACCAAGCCTAAGGAACAAATGGATTTGACAGTTAAAAATAGGAGAAGAGAGTTATTAAATGGAGAGTTAGAGGTATCGGGAAGATGGAGGGAATATTTTGAGGAATTGTTAACCCTTAAACTGTCCAAAAGTAAATCTACGTTTGCACGTGTAGTGCTCCAAATGTAGATCAATGTTTTATTTTTCATTCCTTCAAATTTGGTACAGTAGGCTTGAGTCGCCGAGACATGAAAGAATGGATCTGTGCACTCAGTGTGCACACAATTAAAAAAAATCTGGGAGCACTTAGTATCTTGTGGGAGCACGAGTTCAACTGAGTGCCAGCTAGAGCAAATAGCATGGCAAACACCAGGGATTCACTGATGCCATGTTGCATTAACATTCTCATTTTAACCCTTTGACTGTCGCAACCCCCAATCCTGAGGTGTCTCCTGGTGTCGCAAAATTTAAAAAAAAAAAAAAAAATATTTTTTCTTATGAAATGATAGAGAATCTTTTCCCGATTGTAATGACACGAAAAAAACGAAATTTGATGGAAAACTGACGGAATTATGCTCTCGCGAATTTAGCGACCTCGGCGCTGTTTACAAATCGGCGATTTCGCCCACTTTGAGCCCTATTTTCGGCTAATTCCATTGTTCCAGTCGCCCAAACTCATAGCTATTTCTTTAGAACTTCATTTTTTCTATCGATTGAGTACAAGAAACTGCCCATTTACTGATTTCAACTACCTAATAATGTGGTCAGAAATTTGCAATTTGGCCAATTTCATGAAAACTAAAAAATATGACAATTTCAAAATAAGGTCCAGAATGAACAATGCAGACACTCCAGGCTCTAAAATAACGTTTTCTTTGTTCATCAGTCACGTCTCCAGGCCCCTCTGATATTACTCTTGCTTTCTATTTTGAATTTTTATTCAAACAAAAAATATTAGACTTACTATTATGCAGACTACTGCAATGCTGTAATAACTGTATAAATAACATCAACCCATTCATGACTGCATATTAGAATGGCTAGTTGGACATTTATTGGACAATGGCATCATTTGTTTACTTTTGAACATTGGCAAAAATCAAACATTTCCCCTACTTTGAGCTCCATTTCTAGGTTCTTTTTATAGTAAAATCAATCAAAAACACCTCTATTTCTGTAATATGTTTTCCATTCTATCAAATGAGACCAAGAAAACGAGAATACAACCATAAATACTATACGAAAATAGACCACAAAGTTGGCATTTTAATTAAAAAAACGGTCGGAGTTTTTTTTTTCTCATTATGCACTGCGTGCTCCAGGATTTTTTTTATATGGTGCACACTGACCACACAGACCCATTCTCTCACATGTGGGCCTACCAGCTTTCTCCTGCTTGATTTGAAGCCGCTAGAATTTATGAGTATATATACGTCAAACACGGCACCTCGTAAAACGTATATATACGGCCGCGACAGTCAAAGGGTTAAGAGGAAAGTAAAAATAGGTTAGATAAATACATGAGTGTGGGTGGGTGTGAGTTGGACCTGACTAGCTTGTACTACTAGGTCTGATGTCATGCTCCTTCCTTCAATGGATGTGACCTGACTAGGTGGGCCATTGGTCTAAGCTGGGGGGTGACATGTACCTGCCTTGCATGGGCCAGTAGACCTGCTGCAGTGTTCCTTCTTTTTTATGTTCTTATATATTCGGCAGGCTGGCCGGCTGGCTTGCTTTGGCTATCTCTGGCTGTCTATCTGTCTATATCTCTTTATATCTATATATCTGTCTATCTATATCTCTATCTATCTATATCTCTGTCTCACATGTACACATAAGTACAGGTACCATCCGACTTACGACAAAGCTTGGTTCCGACCAATCGGTCATAAGTCAAAATGGACGTAAGTCGAACCTTACTACTGACTGTCAACATCACACTTTTGCAATAATTTTATTTTATTGTTTTATTTTGGTATTTCATTTTTTACTTTACTTTTTGTGCTGTTAGTACTGTATTTTATACCGTAAGGTTTAGGATAAACACTGTGTACAACACAAACTGTGGTTTATATCCCACAAATTTGGCATAAAAAACATGGTCATAAGTCGAGTGGTCGTAAGTTGGATGGTAGGTGTACAGCTATAATACATAGTGTAAATTACCTAGGATAATCCAAAAATTCCAGGCAAAGATAGAGACAGATAGATAGATAGATAGATAGATAGATAGATAGATAGACAGATAGACAGACAGATAGACAGAAACATGTTTGTGTGTATCAGTGAAAATAAATAAAGCCAGGGTTCCCCGAGCACCCATTTATCAAATGTCACCGAGCTGATAACAGATGTCATAACACGATTCTTCAAGGAGTATGATATAAATATACTCCAGGCAGACAGAAAGACAGATAAGCAGAGACAGACAGGCAGGCAGACAGACAGATAGACAGACAGGCAGATAGACAAATAAATAGACAGAGAGACAAGACATGTTTGTGTGTAACAGTGATAAAAAATACAGCAAGGGTTATCTGGAGCAGTGGGCATTTAACAAATGTCACTGGGCTGTCAACAGTACACAGATGCCTTTCATAACACCATGCTTTAACCCCATGACTGTCGCAACCCCCAATCCTGAGGTGTCCCCTGGTGTCGCAAAATTTAAAAAAAAACAAAAATTATTTTTTTCTTATGAAATGATAGAGAATCTTTTCCCGATTGTAACGACACCCAAAAAAAAAATGAAATTTTATGGAAAACTGACAGAATTAAGCTCTCGTGAAGTTTAACGACCTTGGCAATACAGTGGACCCCCGCAGAACGCTATTAATCCATTCCTGAGAGTTCAATGTTATGCGAAATTAGAGTTAAGCGAATTAATTTTCCTCATAAGAAATAATGGAAATCAAATTAATCCGTTCAAGACACCCAAAAGTATGAAAAAAAAAAATTTTAAAACATGAAATATTAATTTTAATACACACAAACATAAGAAAACATGCACAGTTACATGACACTTACCTTTATTGAAGATGTGGTGATGATTGATGGGATGGGAGGAGGGGAGACTGGATGGTTTTAGTGTTTAGAAGGGGAATCCCCTTCCATTAGGACTTGAGGTGTCAAGTCCTTTTCTGGGGTTGCTTCTCTTCTTCTTTTAATGCCACTAGGACCAGCTTCAGAGTCACTGGACTTCTGTCGCACAACATATCTGTCCATAGTGGCCTGTACCTCTCGTTCCTTTATGACTTTCCTAAAGTGTTTCACAACAGTGTCAGTGTAATAGTCACCAGCACGGCTTGCAATAGCTGTCTGAGGGTGATTTTCATCCATGATGGTTTGCACTTCAAGCCACTTTGCACAGATTTCCTTAACCCTTTGACTGTCGCGGCCGTATATATACGTTTGCGAGGTACCGTGTTTGACGTATATATACTCATAAATTCTAGCGGCTTCAAATCAGGCAGGAGAAAGCTAGTAGGCCCACATGTGAGAGAATGGGTCTGTGTGGTCAGTGTGCACCACATAAAAAAAATCCTGGAGCACGCAGTGCATAATGAGAAAAAAAAAACTCCGACCGTTTTTTTTAATTAAAATGCCGACTTTGTGGTCTATTTTCGTATAGTATTTGTGGTTGTATTCTCGTTTTCTTGGTCTCATTTGATAGAATGGAAACTATTTTATAGAAATGGAGGTGATTTTGATTAATTTTACTATAAAAAGAACCTGGAAATGGAGCACAAAGTACAGGAAATGTTTGATTTTTGCCCATGTTCAAAAGTGAACAAATGATGTCATTGTCCAATAAATGTCCAAATAGCCATTATAATACGCAGTCATGAATGGGTTGATGTAATTTTTACAATTATTACAGTATTGCAGTAGTCTGCATAACAGTAAATCTTCTATTTTTTGTTAGAATAAAATTTCAAAATAAAAGCAAGAGTAATATCACAGGACCTGGAGACATGACTGATGAACAAAGAAAATGTTATTTTAGAGCCAGGAATGTCTGCATTGTTCATTCTGGACCTTATTTTGAAATTGTCGTATTTTTTAATTTTCGTGAAATTGGCCAAATTGCAAATTTCTGACCAGGTTATTGGGTAGTTGAAATCGGTAAATGGGCAGTTTCTTGTACTCAATCGATAGAAAAAAATAGAGTTCTGAAGAAATAGTTATGAGTTTGGTTGACTGGAATAACGGAATTAGCCGAAAATAGGGCTCAAAGTGGGCGAAATTGCCGATTTTTAAATATCGCCGAAGTCGCTAACTTTGCGAGAGCGTAATTCCGTCAGTTTTCCATCAAATTTCGTTTTTTTGGTGTCTTTACAATCGGGAAAAGATTCTCTATCATTTCATAAGAAAAAATAATTTTTTTTTTTCGAATATTTTGCGACACCAGAAGCAACTTCAGGATTTGGCCCTTCGACAGTCAAAGGGTTAATCTTTGAAGTAGGCTACTTCTTCAATTTCTCTCTCCCCTCCTCCGAAGCAATTTCCTCAGGTGTGGCCTCTTGCTGTTGAAGTTGATCTAGCTGCTCATCAGTGGTAAGTTGTTCATTGTCCTCCTCCACCAACTCTTCCACATCCTCCCCACTAACCTCCAACCCCAAGGACTTCCCTAATGCCACAATTGATTCCTCAACTAGCATAGGATTCTCAGGGTTAGCCTCAAATCCTTCAAAATCCCTTTGGTCCACACATTCTGGTCACAGTTTCTTCCAAGCAGAGTTCAAGGTCCTCTTAGTCACTCCCTCCCAAGCCTTACCTATAAGGTTTACACAATTGAGGATATTAAAGTGCTCTCTCCAAAACTCTCTTAGAGTCAATTGAGTTTCTGAGGTCACTACAAAGCACCTTTCAAACAGAACTTTTGTGTACAGTTTTTTGAAGTTTGCAATAACCTGCTGGTCCATGGGCTGCAGGAGAGGAGTGGTATTAGGAGGCAAAAACTTCACCTTAATGAAGCTCATGTCCCCACAAAGTCGCTCTGCGAAGTCTGTAGGATGACCAGGGGCATTGTCTAACACCAGGAGGCACTTAAGGTCTAATTTCTTTTCAGTTAGGTAATTTTTCAGAGTGGGGGCAAATGCTTGGTGTAACCAGTCATAGAAAAAGTCCCTAGTGACCCATGCCTTATTGTTTGCCCTCCACAGTACACACAAATTAGCCTTGAGGATATTCTTTTGCCTGAACGCTCTGGGAGTTTCAGAGTGATGCACTAATAAAGGCTTCACTTTGCAATCACCACTAGCATTGGCACACATGAGAAGAGTAAGCCTGTCTTTCATAGGCTTATGTCCTGGGAGTGCCTTTTCCTCCTGAGTAATGTAGGTCCTGCTTGGCATTTTCTTCCAAAACAGGCCTGTTTCATCACAATTAAACACTTGTTCAGGTTTCAGTCCTTCACTGTCTATGTACTCCTTAAATTCATGCACATATTTTTCAGCTGCTTTTTGGTCCAAACTGGCAGCCTCACCATGCCTTATCACACTATGTATGCCACGACGCCTCTTAAATCTCTCAAACCAACCTTTGCTGGCCTTAAATTCACTCACATCACCACTAGTTGCAGGCATTTTTCTAATTAAATCCTCGTGCAACTTCCTAGCCTTTTCACTTATGATCGCTTGAGAGATGCTATCGCCTGCTATCTGTTTTTCGTTTATCCACACCAATAACAGTCTCTCAACATCTTCTATCACTTGCGATCTCTGTTTCGAAAGCACAGTTAAACCTTTGGCAAGAACAGCTTCCTTGATTGCCGTTCTCTTGGACACAATAGAAGTGATGGTTGATTGGGGTTTACTATACAACCTGGCCAGTTCGGAGACATGCACTCCACTTTCATACTTAGCAATGATCTCTTTCTTCATCTCCATAGTAATTCTCACCCTTATTCCTGTAGGGCTGGCACTAGAAGCTTTCTTGGGGCCCATGGTCACTTATTTTTCAGGTGAAATCACTATAAAAAGGCTGTAATAATACAAAATGTTCCGATTGTATGCTTGAATGTTACAGCGGAGGCTGGCTTGTAAACAATGCCACTGGCAGAACAAGTGAGGCTGGCTCAGGCTGCATAGACGTGTCTCGGACGAATCGCGTTGAGCGAATTTTTTAGCACTATGCGAGGCCAAATTTTAGCGATAAAATGTATCGCTATGCGGATTTAACACTATGTGATGCCAACATTATGCGGGGGTCCACTGTATTTACAAATCGGCGATTTTGCCCACTCTGAGCCCTATTTTCAGCTAATTCCTTTGTTCCAGTCTACCAAACTCAGCTATTTCTTTAGAACTCCATTTTTTCTATCGATTGAGTACAAGAAACTGCCCATTTACCGATTTCAACTACCCAATAACGTGGTCAGAAATTTGCAATTTGGCCAATTTCACAAAAATTGAAAAATATGACAATTTCAAAATAAGTCCAGAATGAACAATGTAGACATTCCTGGCTCTAAAATAACATTTTCTTTGTTCATCAGTCACGTCTCCAAGCCGCTCTTGCTTTCTATTTTGAATTTTTATTCAAATAAAAAATAGAAGATTTACTGTTATGCAGACTACTGCAATACTGTAATAATTGTATAAATAACATCAACCCATTCATGACTGCATATTAGAATCTCTAGTTGGACATTTATTGGACAATGGCATCATTTGTTTACTTTTGAACATTGGCAAAAATCAAACATTTCCCCTACTTTGAGCTCCATTTCCAGGTCCTTTTTATAGTAAAATCAATCAAAATCACCTCTATTTCTATAACAAGTTTTCCATTCTATCAAAAGAGACAAAAAAAACGAGAATACAACCATAAATACTATGCAAAAATAGACCACAAAGTCAGCATTTTAATTAAAAAAAATGGTCGGAGTTTTTTTTTTCTCATTATGCACTGCGTGCTCCAGGATTTTTTTTTATATGGTGCACACTGACCACACAGTCCCATTCTTTCACATGTGGGCCTACCAGCTTTCTCCTGCTTGATTTGAAGCCGCTAGAATTTGCTCTCTTTTTACATTGCTTCACCACTCTCTTAACCTCTCACTTTTTCTCCATATACTCTTCCCTCCTTGCATCACTTCTACTTTGTAAAAACTTCTTATATGCTAACTTTTTCTCCCTTACTACTCTCTTTACATCATCATTCCATCAATCACTCCTCTTCCCTCCTGCACCCACTTTCCTGTAACCACAAACTTCTGCTGAACACTCTAACACTACATTTTGAAACCTACCCCATACCTCTTCAACCCCATTGCCTATGCTCTCATTAGCCCATCTATCCTCCAATAGCTGTTTATATCTTAACCTAACTGCCTCCTCATTTAGTTTATAAACCTTCACCTCTCCCTTCCCTAATGCTTCTAATCTCCTTGTATCCCATCTAGCTTTTACTCTCAGTGTAGCTACAACTAAAAAGTGATCTGAAAAATATGTGCATGAATTCAAGGAGTACATAGAGGCTGAAGGACTGAAAACTGAACAAGTGTTCAATTGTGACAAAACAGGCCTCTTCTGGAAGAAAATGCCAAAGAGAACCTACATTACTCAGGAGGAAAAGGCACTGCCAGGACACAAGCCTATGAAAGACAGGCTAACGCTCATGTTCTGTGCTAATGCTAGTGGGGATTTCAAAGTGAAGCCGTTACTAGTGTACCATTCTGAAAATCCCAGAGTGTTCAAGAAAAACAATGTTATGAAGAGTAAATTGTGTGTGTTTTGGAGATCTAACAATAGGGCATGGGTCAAGAGGGAAATTTTCGTCGCGTGGTTCAATGAAGTGTTTGGCCCTAGTGTGAAGAATTACCTCCTGGAAAAGAAATTGGATCTCAAGTGCCTCCTAGTAATGGACAATGCACCTGATCATCCTCCAAACTTGGACGACCTAATTCTGCAGGAGTTTGGGTTCATCACATTAAAGTTCTTGCCCCCAAATACCACTCCTCTCCTCCAGCCCATGGACCAGCAGGTCATTTCAAACTTAAAAAAACTCAAAATGTTTCAAAGGTGCTTTAATGTGACCTCAGACACTCGCTTGACCCTAAGAGATTTTTGGAAAGAACACTTCAGTATTCTCCATTGCATAAGCCTTATAGGTAAGGCTTGGGAGGGAGTGACTACCAGGATTTTGAACTCTGCTTGGAGAAAATTGTGGCCAGATTGTGTCTACATGAGGGATTTTGAAGGGTTTGAGGTGGCCCCTGATGAGCCTTTGTCACTTGTGAATTCTATTGTGGCATTGGGGAGTTCCATGAGGTTGGATGTGAGTATGGAGGATGTGGAAGAGTTGGTGGAGGACCACAGGGAAGAGCTAACCACCGAGGAGCTGCAAGAGCTTCAGCAGGAACAGCAACAGATCGCAGCTCAAAATCTTGCTGCAGAGGAGGAGGAAGAAAGATGGAAGAAGGTGCCTTCTTCAGAAATTAAGGAAATTTTTGAAATGTGGGGTAGGATGGAAAGATTTATGGAGAAACATCACCCTGAGAAGGATGTTGAAAGCCATATCAGCAACTTGTACAGTGACAGAGTTTTGGCCCATTTTAGGGAAGTTTTAAAGAGATGCCAGAAACAGAGCTCTCTGGACAGTTTTTTTGCGAGACAGGACTCCAGTGACTCTCAAGCTGGTCCTAGTGGCATTAAGAAACAGAGAAGAGAAGTAACCCCAGAAAAGCACTTGGTACCTGACGTGTTGATGGGAGGGGATTCCCCTTCCAAACAGTAATTCAATCTCTCCTCCTCCAGTCTTCCATACACTAAGAAGTATTGCCAATAAAGGTAAGTGTTATGATGTTAATGTTTCATTCATCATGTCCCATTGTACTGTTTATGTACTACATATATATTTCATGTAAAAAATTTTTTTGTTTTAATACTTCTGGGTGTCAGGAACGAATTAATTGTATTTACATTACTTCTTATGGGGAAAATTGATTCGAAAAACGTCTATTTCGATAATAGTCCCACTTCCAGGAACGCATTAAGGACGATAAACGAGGGACCACTATACATACATATGTGGCGGTGGCGGCCGACGAGTGTTTGTCTGGAGAGAGGACAAAATATTTCTTGAACATTTCACTATCATCAACTCTAAGGCTTATTTATCTATCACAGTTCATCTAATATTAAATAATAAACAATATAAATAACACAGAAACCTGATATATACTCTAGAATGAATAAAATATGCCTTTATGTAACAGGTGCAGGCAGCCACAACTGCTCCCTCTATGTTGTGGTAAACACTGCCATCTAGTGATGGCCTTTAGAAGCCATCTATTATTACAATTATTATTATGTAGTACATACATTATTTTATGTATTATTATTATACGTAATATTATTCTTATTGTATTATATTATACGTACTATTATTATTATACATATTAGTGTTATAAGAAGTGTTATAAGAAGAGCAGAGTATATGGAGAGTAAAAGAAAGGTGAAGAGAGTGGTGAGAGAGTGCAAAAGGAGAGCGGATGATAGAGTGGGAGAGGTACTGTCAAGAAATTTTAATGAAAATAAGAAAAAATTTTGGAGTGAGTTAAACAAGTTAAGAAAGCCTAGGGAACGAATGGATTTGTCAGTTAAAAACAGAATAGGGAAGTTAGAAGATGGGGAGATGGAGGTTTTGGGTAGATGACGAGAATATTTTGAGGAACTTTTGAATGTCGACGAAGAAAGGGAGGCGGTAATTGTATACCATCTTTTAGGAGTGAAGAAGAGCAGGATGTGAGTGTGGGGGAGGTGCGCGAGGCATTACGTAGGATGAAAGGGGATAAAGCAGCTGGAACTGAGTGGGATCATGACAGAAATGTTAAAAACAGGGGGGACACATAGTGTTGGAATGGTTAGTATTTTTGTTTAATAAATGTATGAAAGAGGAGAAGGTACCTAAGGACTGGCAGAAAGCGTGTATAGTCACTTTATATAAAGGGAAGGGGGACAAAAGAGATTGTAAAAATTATAGAGGAATAAGTTTACTGAGCATACCAGGAAAAGTGTATGGTGGGGTTATTATTGAAAGAATTAGAGGTAAGACAGAATGTAGAATTGCGGATGAGCAAGGAGGTTTTAGAGTGCATAGGGGATGTGTAGATCAAGTGTTTACATTGAAGCATATATGTGAACAGTATTTAGATAAAGGTAGGGAAGTTTTTATTGCATTTATGGATTTAGAAAAGGCATATGATAGAGTGGATAGGGGAGCAATGTGGCAGATGTTGCAAGTACATGGAACAGGTGGTAAGTTACTAAATGCTGTAAAGAGTTTTTATGAGGGTAGTGAGGCTCAGGTTAGGGTGTGTAGAAGAGAGGGAGACTACTTCCTGGTAAAAGTAGGTCTTAGACAGGGATGCGTAATGTCACCATAGTTGTTTAATATATTTATAGATGGAGTTGTAAAAGTAAATGCTAGGGTGTTTGGGAGAAGGGTGAGATTAAATTATGGGGAATTAAATATAAAATGGGAAGTGACACAGCTACTTTTTTCTGATAATACTGTGCTTCTGGGAGATTCTGAAGAAAAATTGCAAAGGTTAGTGGGCGAATTTGAGTGTGTGTGTAAAGGAAGAAAGTTGAAAGTGAACATTGAAAAGAATAAGGTGATGAGAGTATCAAATGATTTAGATAAAGAAAAAATGGATATCAAATTGGGGAGGAGGAGTATGGAAGAAGTGAATGTTTTCAGATATTTGGGAGTTGACGTGTCAGCGGATGGATTTATGAAGGATGAGGTTAATCATAGAATTGATGAAGGAAAAAAGGTGAGTGGTGCATTGATTTATATGTGGAGGCACAAAATGTTATCTATGGAGGCAAAGAAGGGAATGTATGAAAGTATAGTAGTACCAACACTCTTATATGGGTGTGAAGCTTGGGTTGTAAATGCTGCAGTGAGGAGGCGGTTGGAGGCAGTGGAGATGTCCTGTCTAAGGGCAATGTGTGGTGTAAATATTATGCAGAAAATTCGGAGTGTGGAAATTAGAAGGTGTGGAGTTAATAAAAAGTATTAGTCAGAGGGCTGAAGAGGGTTTGTTGAGGTGGTTTGGTCATTTAGAGAGAATGGATCTAAGAAGAATGACATGGAGAGCGTATAAATCTGTAGGGGAAGGAAGGCGGGGTAAGGGTCGTCCTCGAAAAGGTTGGAGGGAGGGGGTAAAGGAGGTGTTGTGGGCGAGGGGTTTGGACTCCCAGCAAGTGTGCATGAGCGTGTTAGATAGGAGTGAATGGAGACAAATGGTATTTGGGACCTGACGAGCTGTTGGAGTGTGAGCAGGGTAATATTTAGAGAAGGGATTCAGGGAAACTGGTTATTTTATATAACTGGACTTGAGTCCTGGAAATGGGAAGTACAATGCCTGCACTCTAAATGAGGGGGTTTGAGATATTGGCAGTTTGGAGGGATATATTGTGTATTTTTATACGTATATACTTCCAAACTGTTGTATTCTGGGCATCTCTGCAAAAACAGTGATTATGTGTGAATGAGGTGAAAGTGTTGAATGATAATGAAAGTATTTTCTTTTTGGGGATTTTCTTTCTTTTTTGGTCACCTTGCCTCAGTGGGAGATGGCCGACTTGTTGAAAAAAAAAATATTACTATACATATTATTATTATTATTATTATTATTATTATTATTATTATTATTATTACAATATAAATAATTTGTAATTTTTATTCACATAAAAAATATAAGATTTACTGTTATGCCTTATTACATACTGGAATGGACAGCGACGTTATTTGTTTACTCTTGAACATAGCCAAAACAATCGAACATTTCTCCTGTGTTGAGCTCAATTTCAAGGTACTTTTCATCGTGAAAGCAATCAAAATCATATCTATTTCTGTAATATATCTTCCATTCTATCAAATGAGACCAAAAAACGACAATACAACCATAGAAACCATATGAAAATACCACTAAGGGGCGGCTAAATGCTGGGAAGTGAACTCCATTATTTATGCTTAGATTTCTTTCATTTTTGGTGTACGTTAAGAAGTATCTTTCCATCATACATTGCCCAAGTTTCAATAAGACAGTCCAACAAACAAATAAAATACAATTCCCCAGATCAAGAGCAAGAGCCCCTCACCAGCGTCAAGGAACCTGCCTTGAGGTCTGCTCGCTTATGGAAATTTTGCTCGCGTATGGAAACAAAAAATCAACCCATCGACTGCTTGTATTTCGAAAAACCTGCACGTGGATGCACTCGCAAGTAGAGGTTCCACTGTATTAGTGTCAGAACAAAGATTAGCTATGAAATTACAAGAACTATTATAAATTGTAATTATCAGAACATAAAAAAACATATAAATTAAAATAAAAACGAGAAAAAAAAAGGTATATCAGCAACACTTCTGCAAGCAGCAAGAGTCGATGTTGCTGACAGGTGAGCATCCAGAGCCAACTTGATGGTCTTATAACTCGGTAAGTATGACTAATTTTTTTTAATCCTATAACATGTAGAAAAATGTGCTTTTCATTTTAAAAGAAAAAAAAAATTCATTTATTTTTCAAAATATTCAGAGCACCACGCGAATGAACACACATCTATGTTTGGACAGTTCAAGGGTTAAATGTTGATGAAGATAGGGAAGCTGTGATTTCATGTATAGGGCAACGAGGAATATCTTGTAGGAGTGAGGAAGAGCCAGTTGTGAGTGTGGGGGAAGTTTGTGAGGCAGTGGGTAGAATGAAAGGGAGTATGGCAGCTGGGATTGAAGGGACAAAGATAGAAATGTTAAAAGCAGATGGGGATATAGTTTTGGAGTGGCTGGTACTATTATTTAACCCTTTCAGGGTCCCCAGGCCCTCTCCGAGACTTGTTCTCAGGGTCGTCAAATTTAAAAAAAAAATTATTTTTTCTTACGAAAATATACAGAATCTTTTCCTGATCATAATGACACCAAAAGTAAGAAATCTGATGGAAAACTTACGGAATTATGCTCTCACGAAGTTAGCGGTCACGATGATGTTTATGCATTGGCGATTTTGCCCACTTTGAGCCCTATTTTCGGCCAATTCCAGTGTACTAGTCAACAAAAATCATAACTATTTCGCTAGAACTCCATTTTATCTATTGAATGAGTACAAGAAACCACCCTTTACTGATTTCAACTATCCAATAAAGTGGTCAGAATTTACAAATTTTGCCAATTTCACACAAATTTCAAAAGATGCCAATTTCTGAATAGGGACCAGAATAAACAAGACATTCCTGGCACTAAAATAACATATCCTCTGTTCGTTAGTCACATCCCCAGGCCCCTCTTATATTTTTTTGGCTTTCCACTTTGAATTTTTATTCTTACAAAAAATAGTATATTTACTGTTATGCAGACTACTGCATTAGTGCAGAAATGGTATAAATAATATCAGTGCACTTGTGAAAGAATATCAGACTCACCAGTTGACGTGTATTGGATGCTTGGAATGATTTGTTTACTTTTGAACTTTGGTAAAAATCGAACGTTTCTGCTACTTTGAGGTTAATTTCAAAGTACTTTTGATTGTAAAACCGGTCAAAATCATCTCAATTTCTGTAATATGTCTTCTATTCTATAAAATGAGACCAGGAAAACTAGAATACAAAAATAAATACCATACGAAAATACAGTGCAAATTTGCTGTTTTAATCCAAAAACACGGTCAAAGTTTATTTTTCTCATTACACACTGTGTGCTGCAGGATTTTTTTTATACTGCGCACACTGACCACATAGACCCATTCTTTCATATGTAGGCCTACCAGCTTTCTCTCAGTACATTTGAGGGCGCTAGAATTTAGGCGTACTAGTATGTCAAAAACTGTTGTCCAGAGGGCTAAGGAAGGGTTGTTGAGGTGGTTCGGACATGTAGAGAGAATGGAGCAAAACAGAATGACTTCAAGAGTGTATCATTCTGTAGTGGAAGGAAGGCGGGGTAGGGGTCGGCCTAGGAAAGGTTGGAGGGAGGGGGTAAAGGAGGTTTTGTGTGCAAGGGGCTTGGACTTCCAGCGGGCATGCGTGAGCGTGTTTGATAGGAGTGAATGGAGACAAATGGTTTTTAATACTTGACGTGCTGTTCAAGTGTGAGCAAAGTAATATTTATGAAGGGATTCAGGGAAACCGGCAGGCCGGACTTGAGTCCTGGAGATAGGAAGTACAGTGCCTGCACTCTGAAGGAGGGGTGTTAATGTTGCAGTTTAAAAACTGTAGTGTAAAGCACCCTTCTGGCAAGACAGTGATGGAGTGAATGATTGTGAAAGTTTGTCTTTTTCGGACCACCCTGCCTTGGTGGGAATGGGCCAGTGTGTTAATAATAAAAAATAATAATAGTACGTCAAAAACCCTGGGGCATAAGCCGTACTAGTACGGCCGAAACCCTGAAAGGGTTAATAAATGCTTGGAAGAGGGTAAGGTACCTAGGGATTGGCAGAGAGCATGCATAGTTCCTTTGTATAAAGGCAAAGGGGATAAAAGAGAGTGCAAAAATTATAGGGGAAGAAGTCTGTTGAGTATACCTGGTAAAGTGAATGGTAGAGTAATTATTGAAAGAATTAAGAGTAAGACGGAGAGTAAGAGAGCAGATGAACAAGGAGGCTTTAGGAAAGGTAGGGGGTGTGTAGACCAAGTGTTTACAGTGAAACATATAGGTGAACAGTATTTAGATAAGGCTAAAGAGGTTTCTGTGGCATTTATGGATTCAGAAAAGGCATAAAACAGAGTGGAAAGGGGGGCAATGTGGTAGATGTTGAAGGTGTATGGTATAGGACGTAGGTTACTGAAAGCAGTTTAGAGTTTTTACAAGTATAGTGAGGCTCAGGTTAGAGTATGTAGGAGAGAGGGAGATTATTTCCTAGTAAAAGTAGGCCTTAAACAAGGATGTGTGAGGTCACCGTGGTTGCTCAATATATTTAAAGAAGGGGTTGTAAGAGAAGTGAATATGAGGGTCTTGGCAAGAGGTGTGGAGTTAAAAAATAAAGAATCAAACACAAAGTGGGAGTTATCACAGTTGCTCTTTGCTGATGACACTGTGCTTTTGGGAGATTCTGAACAGAAGTTGCAGAGGTTGGAGGATGAATTTGGTAGGGTATGTAAGAGAAGAAAATTAAAAGTGAATATAGGAAAGAGTAAGGTTATGAGGATAACAAAAACCATTAGGTGACGAAAGATTGGATATCAGATTGGAGGGAGAGAGTATGGAGGAGATGAATGTATTCAGATATTTAGGAGTGGACATGTCAGCAGATGGGTCTATGAAGGATGAGGTGAATCATAGAACTGATGAGGGGAAAAGGGTGAGTGGTGCACTTAGGAGTCTGTGGAGACAAAGAACTTTGTCTGTGGAAGCAAAGAGGGGAATGTATGAGAGTATAGTTGCACCAACACTCTTGTATGGGTGATGAATGTTGCAACGAGGAGAAGGCTGGAGGCAGTGGAGATGTCATGTCTGAGGGCAATGTGTGGAGTGAACATAATGCAGTAGAATTTGTAGTTTGGAAATTAGGAGAAGGTGTGGGATTACCAAAACTATTATCCAGAGGGCTGAGGAGGGGTTGCGGTGGTTCGGACATGTAGAGAAAATGGAACAAAACAGAATGACTTCAAGAGTGTATAAATCTGTAGTGGAGGGAAGGCGGGGTAGGGATCAGGCTAGGAAGGTTTGGAGGGAGGGGGTAAAGGACGTTTGGTGTATGAGGGGCATAGACTTCCAGCAAGTGTGCGTGAGCTTATTTGATAGGAATGAATGGAGACAAATGGTTTTTAATACTTGACGTGTTGCTGGAGTGTGAGCAAAGTAACATTTATGAAGGGATTCAGGGAAACCGGCAGGCCGGACTTGAGTCCTAGAGAAGGGAAGTACAGTGTCTACACTCTGAAGGAGGGGTGTTAATGTTACAGTTTTATAACTGTAGTGTAAAGCACCCTTCTGGCAAGACAGTGATGGAGTGAATGATGATGAAAGTTTTTCTTTTTCGGGCCACCCTGCCTTGGTGGGAATCAGCCGATGTGTCAATAATAAAAAAAAATAAATAATGTTCTGAACCAGGTCTTCATTATTAGTGAATATAATATTATAAATCAGGTCATCATTATTAATGAATATGTTATAAATCAGGTTGACCATCACTAATCCGGCATCATCGAGATCTGTAGGATGCTGTGTTAGTGATTTTGCCGGATTACAGAGTGGTTAAGTTAGAATACACTTAACCCAACAGTGATATTTAAGCATCGGCGATTTCACCCATTTTACACCCTATTTGTGGCCCATTCCATTGTTACAGTTGATCAAACTCAGGTATTTTGTTAGTATTCCTTCTATTCTCTTGATTAAGTACGAGAAACTGCCCATTCACCTATTTCAACTACCCAATAAATTGGTTAGAAATTGGTAATTTGGCCAATTTCACACAAATTTCAAGAGATGCCAATTTCAAAATAGGGTCCAGAATAAATAATGCAGACATTCCTGGTACTAAAATAACATTTTCTCTGTTCATTAGTCATATCTCTAAGCCCCTCTTTTATTACGCTTGCTTTCCATTCTGAATATTTATTCCCACAAAAAATAAAAGATTTACTGTTATGTAGACTACTGCATTACTGTAATAATTGTATAAAAAATGTTAACTCATTTGTGACCGCATATTAGACTGGCCAGCTGGACACACATTGGATACATGACATCATCAATTTACTCATGAAAATCGACAAAAATCGAACATTTCCACTATTTTGAGCTCAATTTCGAGGTACTTTCCATCCTGAAACCAATCAAAATCATCTCTGTTTCTGTAAGACATCTTCATTCTATCATATGAGACCAAAAAACCAAGAATACAACTATTATTTTTTTATTATCACACTGGCCGATTCCCACCAAGGCAGGGTGGCCCGAAAAAGAAAAACTTTCACCATCATTCACTCCATCACTGTCTTGCCAGAAGGGTGCTTTACACTACAGTTTTTAAACTGCAACATTAACACCCCTCCTTCAGAGTGCAGGCACTGTACTTCCCATCTCCAGGACTCAAGTCTGGCCGGCCGGTTTCCCTGAACCCCTTCATAAATGTTACTTTGCTCACACTCCAACAGCACGTCAAGTATTAAAAACCATTCGTCTCCATTCACTCCTATCAAACACGCTCACGCATGCCTGCTGGAAGTCCAAGCCCCTCGCACACAAAACCTCCTTTACCCCCTCTCTCCAACCTTTCCTAGGCCGACCCCTACCCCGCCTTCCTTCCACTACAGACTGATACACTCTTGAAGTCATTCTGTTTCGCTCCATTTCTTCTACATGTCCGAACCACCTCAACAACCCTTCCTCGGCCCTCTGGACAACAGTTTTGGTAATCCTGCACCTCCTCCTAACTTCCAAACTACGAATTCTCTGCATTATATTCACACCACACATTGCCCTCAGACATGACATCTCCACTGCTCCAGCTTCTCCTCGCTGCAACATTCATCACCCATGCTTCACACCCATATAAGAGTGTTGGTAAAACTATACTCTCATACATTCACCTCTTTGCCTCCAAGGACAAAGTTCTTTGTCTCCACAGACTCCAAAGTGCACCACTCACCCTTTTCCCTCATCAATTCTATGATTCACCTCATCCTTCATAGACCCATCTGCTGACACGTCCACTCCCAAATATCTGAATACATTCACCTCCTCCATACTCTCTCCCTCCAATCTGATATCCAATCTTTCATCACCTAATATTTTTGTTATCCTCATAACCTTACTCTTTCCTGTATTCACTTTTAATTTTCTTCTTTTGCACACCCTACCAAATTCATCCACCAATCTCTGCAACTTCTCTTCAGAATCTCCCAAGAGCACAGTGTCATCAGCAAAGAGCAACTGTGACAACTTCCACTTTATGTGTGATTCCTTATCTTTTAACTCCACGCCTCTTGTCAAGACCCTCACATTTACTTCTCTTACAACCCCATCTATAAATATATTAAACAACCACGGTGACATCACACATCCCTGTCCAAGGCCTACTTTTACTGGGAAATAATTTCCCTCTTTCCTATGTACTCTAACTTGAGCCTCACTATCCTCGTAAAAACTCTTCACTGCTTTCAGTAACCTACCTCCTACACCATACACCTGCAACATCTGCCACATTGCCCCCCTATCCACCCTGTCATACGCCTTTTCCAAATCCATAAATGCCACAAAGACCTCTTTAGCCTTATCTAAATACTGTTCACTTATATGTTTCACTGTAAACACCTGGTCCACACACCCCCTACCTTTACTAAAGCCTCCTTGTTCATCTGCTATCCTATTCTCAGTCTTACTTTTAATTCTTTCAATAATAACTCTACCATACACTTTACCAGGTATACTCAACAGACTTATCCCCCTATAATTTTTGCACTCTCTTTTGTCCCCTTTGCCTTTATACAAAGGAACTACGCATGCTCTCTCCCAAATCCCTAGGTACCTTACCCTCTTCCATACATTTATTAAATAATTGCACCAACCACTCCAAAACTATATCCCCACCTGCTTTTAACATTTCTATCTTTATCCCATCAATCCCGGCTGCCTTACCCCCTTTCATTTTACCTACTGCCTCACGAACTTCCCCACACTCACAACTGACTCTTCCTCACTCCTACAAGATGTTATTCCTCCTTGCCCTATACACGAAATCACAGCTTCCCTATCTTCATCAACATTTAACAATTCCTCAAAATATTCCCTCGCATATAATCTAGTGATACCAGTGAATAGCAGAATACAGTGTTGTAGTAGCAACTAACCAGTATTATAATGGTACTTAGTGAAGTGGAGTGACTTTCATTAGTTTCTTTTTCTTGAAATACCAGACGTTACTGTGAATTTCATATAACCTGTAGTTACCAGCGGTCGCAATATACACAACGAGAAGCAATTATTACTACAGAAAAAGCGCCCTTCCTCCAAAATTTGCACCAGTCAACTATAGTGATAATATAGCATTTATTGTGGTGGAGACGGAAAAAAAAAAAAAAAATAGAGAAGCTAGATACAGCGATTGATAAACAAAGGTGGAGGCTCGACCGTTCGTCATTGTAGGAGTGCCAGCAGTCACCGGCTCTTCAACACGCAAGTTATACTTTTGTATCAATCAAATCACATATTACTCGGGTAGATAATTTCCAGTAGATCCTTTCATGTGTTAGCTCAAATCACCGACCAGTATGGTTTAAATAAGTGACCCACTGATCAGATCAGATAGACTGGTCCGAACCCTTGACTGGTCCGAACCCTGGACTGGTTTCAAACGGTTTCGTTGTGCACCACCTAGCAGGTTATTAATAGAATATTCAAGAGGTTGCTAGTAGAATTGCAGTAAATAAACCATTCAAATCATTATGAAGCTGTGTGTAGTCTGTGGTCAGTCAAACAAACGGGCTTCCACATGCATAAATTGTCATTTCTGTGGAAATTGGTGTCACGCCCCTTGTGCAGATATCCAAGAACTAGCTACAAGCAGTATTAAAACAGGGAAGTGTTTTTGGGTATGCCCAAATGAGATAAATCTGTGGACTAAAATCACAAGGGTATTAAAAGAGGTCAACATCAAAGCTGCTTTCATAGAAAACCTGGAAGCTTTCTACAACAGATGGGAACATAAAAAGTCCGGGCTGAATGGTACTGCCCTTGATACTGGCCATGTAGTCAGAAACTGTAAGGCTGGAGATGATGTCCTGGTAGTCAGTAAATGGGGGGCTGATAGTGCTGTCCTGGGAGACAGTAATGGGGAAGCTGGAGGTGCTGTCCTGGGAGACAGTAATGGTGAAGCTGGAGGTGCTGTCCTGGGAGACAGTAATGGTGAAGCTGGAGATGCTGTCCTGGGAGACAGTAATGGGGAAGCTGGAGATGCTGTCCTGGGAGACAGTAATGGTGAAGCTGGAGATTTTGTCCAGGTAGTCGGGAACTATATGCAGGAAGGAATACATATGAATGACCGCATAGGGGACAGGAGCCATAGTAGGGAAACAAGTGTAGTCAAAGATAAGATAAAACCAATATTGCAAACTAGAAATACCGCAGGAAATAGCAAACAAGAGGACTCCACTAGCAATAGTGAGGATATATTACCAAAAACAAATGGTGGGAGCTCCGTTGTTGGTGCTAGGGAGGATAGAAGTAAGACAGGGAAACATGCACCAACAGGGAATACAGTCACAGAAACCCAAGGCAAACGGAAACCAAGCCTGTGCACATACTATGCACTCGGTATCTGCTGGCATGGGAAATCTGGAAAAACAGATGGGACGTGCAACTATGACCACCCTAGGAAATGCCATGCCCATATGACAACAGGAAAATGCAAACTCCCTTCCTGTAAGCTTTTTCACCCTGAACTGTGTACCTCTTCAGTACAGGAAAGACTGTGCTATAACTTAAATTGCCAGGCATACCATCTAAAGGGGACAAAAAGATACAAAACATCCAGGCCATGGGAAAACCTGGGTAGCCACAGCCACTCAAGAGGGAGAGGTTTTTTAGTGCCAGGAAGGAAAAAAAACTGGCAGGAAATGGCAGAAATCGTACACCAAATCCAGTCATTCCTGGAGTGGAACCACAGTCGATGGCCTCCACTCCAAACCAACAGATACAGATACTAATGCCGGAAAAAAAAATCCCCCCCCAGTACCAACAATACCACCAGTCCGATAACATTCTTCTTTGCAAATATACAGGGTCTAAAGCCAGCAACAAACAACAAAATACCTTTCATCCGTGGACTGCTTGCAGAGGCAAAGGCAATGTTCGCGGCTTTCACTGAGACCCACATAAAGGATCACTTAGACAACGAAATATGGATCCCAGGTTACAACCTATACAGATGTGACAGAGTGAACAGGCAAAAGGGGGGGGTTGGCCTGTACATTGCAGAGTCACTTGTTTGCACAGAACTGCTAAATGCCTCAAATGATGTAGTGGAAGTTTTTAGCAGTAAAGGTCGAGAACCAAAACCTAGTCATTGTGATAGTCTACAAGCCTCCGGATGCAACATCCCAGCAATTCCAGGAACAGCTGTTAAAAATTGACCACTGTCTGGAAAACCTTCCAGCTCCTGCACCCAACATCTTGCTCCTGGGGGATTTCAACTTAAGGCACCTAAAATGGAGGAATATAGCAAATAATATTGTTGCAGTAATAACACCAGGAGGCAGCTCTGATGAAAACTCACACTCACGCGAGCTTTTAAATCTCTGCACAAAATTCAATTTAAACCAGCAAATAATAGAGCCTACTAGACTGGAGAATACACTAGACCTCATCTTCACTAACAATGATGATCTGATAAGAAATATCACCATATCAAAAACAATATACTCAGATCACAACATAATTGAGGTTCAGTCATGTATGCGCGGAGCCCCAGACCGACATAATGAGATTAGTCACGAGGGAGCATTCACCAAATTCAACTTCAATAACAAAAACATAAAGTGGGACCAAGTAAACCAAGTCCTAACCGATATAAGCTGGGAAGATATACTAAGCAACACAGAC
Organism: Cherax quadricarinatus; assembly: GCF_026875155.1. Taxonomy (NCBI): domain Eukaryota; kingdom Metazoa; phylum Arthropoda; class Malacostraca; order Decapoda; family Parastacidae; genus Cherax; species Cherax quadricarinatus. The sequence continues at coordinate 936,349 of NC_069408.1, read as the reverse complement.
CCCAACTTATGCCTAGAACAGATTAACTCGGTAGCACTCGATGTATGCACAAGGCTTATTCTATAAGAAAAAGGAGGAGTAGATGTAAAACAGAAAGAGACAGGCGCTCCCTTTACAGGCGACGGAAAAGAATAACAGAGCGGCTAAAAGAGGTCAATATATCTGAAATGCGTAGGGAGACACTGGTCAGAGAAATAGCAAGCATCGAACTTAAGCTAAAAGAATCCTTTAGGAGTCAGGAATCGCGGGAAGAACTAAAAGCCATAAATGAAATCGAAAGAAACCCAAAGTATTTCTTCTCCTATGCCAAATCAAAATCGAGAACAACGTCCAGTATTGGGCCCCTACTTAAACAAGATGGGTCCTACACAGATGACAACAAGGAAATGAGTGAGCTACTCAAGTCCCAATATGACTCAGTTTTTAGCAAGCCGCTAACCAGACTGAGAGTCGAAGATCAAATGAATTTTTTATGAGAGAGCCACAAAATTTGATTAACACAAGCCTATCCGATGTTATCCTGACGCCAAATGACTTCGAACAGGCGATAAATGACATGCCCATGCACTCTGCCCCAGGGCCAGACTCATGGAACTCTGTGTTCATCAAGAACTGCAAGAAGCCCCTATCACGAGCCTTTTCCATCCTATGGAGAGGGAGCATGGACACGGGGGTCGTCCCACAGTTACTAAAAACAACAGACATAGCCCCACTCCACAAAGGGGGCAGTAAAGCAACAGCAAAGAACTACAGACCAATAGCACTAACATCCCATATCATAAAAATCTTTGAAAGGGTCCTAAGAAGCAAGATCACCACGCATCTAGAAACCCATCAGTTACACAACCCAGGGCAACATGGGTTTAGAACAGGTCGCTCCTGTCTGTCTCAACTATTGGACCACTACGACAAGGTCCTAAATGCACTAGAAGACAAAAAGAATGCAGATGTAATATATACAGACTTTGCAAAAGCCTTCGACAAGTGTGACCATGGCGTAATAGCGCACAAAATGCGTGCTAAAGGAATAACAGGAAAAGTCGGTCGATGGATCTATAATTTCCTCACTAACAGAACACAGAGAGTAGTCGTCAACAGAGTAAAGTCCGAGGCAGCTACGGTGAAAAGCTCTGTTCCACAAGGCACAGTACTCGCTCCCATCTTGTTCCTCATCCTTATATCCGACATAGACAAGGATGTCAGCCACAGCACCGTGTCTTCCTTTGCAGATGACACCCGAATCTGCATGACAGTGTCTTCCATTGCAGACACTGCAAAGCTCCAGGCAGACATCAACCAAATCTTTCAGTGGGCTGCAGAAAACAATATGAAGTTCAACGATGAGAAATTTCAATTACTCAGATATGGTAAACATGAGGAAATTAAATCTTCATCAGAGTACAAAACAAATTCTGGCCACAAAATAGAGCGAAACACCAACGTCAAAGACCTGGGAGTGATCATGTCGGAGGATCTCACCTTCAAGGACCATAACATTGTATCAATCGCATCTGCTAGAAAATGACAGGATGGATAATGAGAACCTTCAAAACTAGGGAGGCCAAGCCCATGATGACACTCTTCAGGTCACTTGTTCTATCTAGGCTGGAATATTGCTGCACACTAACAGCACCTTTCAAGGCAGGTGAAATTGCCGACCTAGAAAATGTACAGAGAACTTTCACGGCGCGCATAACGGAGATAAAACACCTCAATTATTGGGAGCGCTTGAGGTTCCTAAACCTGTATTCCCTGGAACGCAGGAGGGAGAGATACATGATTATATACACCTGGAAAATCCTAGAGGGACTAGTACCGAACTTGCACACGAAAATCACCCACTACGAAAGCAAAAGACTTGGCAGACGATGCACCATCCCCCCAATGAAAAGCAGGGGTGTCACTAGCACGTTAAGAGACCATACAATAAGTGTCAGGGGCCCGAGACTGTTCAACTGCCTCCCAGCACACATAAGGGGGATTACCAACAGACCCCTGGCAGTCTTCAAGCTGGCACTGGACAAGCACCTAAAGTCAGTTCCGGATCAGCCGGGCTGTGGCTCGTATGTTGGTTTGCGTGCAGCCAGCAGCAACAGCCTGGTTGATCAGGCTCTGATCCACCAGGAGGCCTGGTCTCAGACCGGGCCGCGGGGGCGTTGACCCCCGGAACTCTCTCCAGGTAAAACTCCAGGTCCAGGTAATACCTCTAACTCTCCATTTAATAACTCTCCTCTCCTATTTTTTAACTGACAAATCCATTTGTTCTCTAGGCTTCCTTAACTTGTTAATCTCACTCCAAAACTTTTTCTTATTTTCAACAAAATTTGTTGATAACATCTCACCCACTCTCTCATTTGCTCTCTTTTTACATTGCTTCACCACTCTCTTAACCTCTCTCTTTTTCTCCATATACTCTTCCCTCCTTGCATCACTTCTACTTTGTAAAAACTTCTCATATGCTAACTTTTTCTCCCTTACTACTCTCTTTACATCATCATTCCACCAATCGCTTCCTCTTCCCTCCCGCACCCACTTTCTGTAACCACAAACTTCTGCTGAACACTCTAACACTACATTTTTAAACCTACCCCATACCTCTTCGACCCCATTGCCTATGCTCTCATTAGCCCATCTATCCTCCAACAGCTGTTTATATCTTACCCTAACTGCCTCCTCTTTTAGTTTATAAACCTTCACCTCTCTCTTCCCTGATGCTTCTATTTCCTTGTATCCCATCTACCTTTTACTCTCAGTGTAGCTACAAAATAGAAAGTGATCTGATATATCTTGTGGCCCCTCTATAAACATGTACATCCTGAAGTCTACTCAACAGTCTTTTGTCTACCAATACATAATCCAACAAACTACTGTCATTTTGCCCTACATCATATCTTGTATACTTATTTATCCCCTTTTTCTTAAAATATGTATTACCTATAACTAAACCCCTTTCTATAAAAAAGTTCAATCAAAGGGCTCCATTATCACTTACACCTGGCACCCCAAACCTACCTACCACACCCTCTCAAAAAAGTTTCTCCTACTTTAGCATTCAGGTCCCCTACCACAATTACTCTTCACTTGGTTAAAAGGTCCTATACTTCACTTAACATCTCCCAAAATCTCTCCTCTCCTCTGCATTCCTCTGTTCTCCAGGTGCATACACGCTTATTATGACCCACTTCTCCCCATCCAACCTTTACTTTAATCCACATAATTCTTGCATTTACACATTCATATTCTCTTTTCTCCTTCCATAACTGATCATTCAACTTTAAACTGTTACCCCTTCCTTTGCTCTAACTCTCTCAGATACCTCCGATTTAATCCCATTTATTTCCCCCCACCAAAACTCCCCTACCCCCTTCAGCTTTGTTTCGCTTAGGGCCAGGACATCCAACTTTTCGTTCATAACATCAGCAATCATCTGTTTCTTGTCATCTGCACTACATCCACGCACATTCAAGCATCCCAGTTTTATAAAGTTTTTCTTCTTCTCTTTTTTTAGTAAATGTCTACAGGAGAAGGGGTTACTAGCCCAGTGCTCCCGGCATTTTAGTCGCCTCATACGACATGCATGGCTTACGGAGGAAAGATTCTTTTCCACTTCCCCATGGACAATAGAAGAAATAAAGAAGAACAAGAGCTATGTAGAAAAAGGATAAAAACCTAGATGTATGTATATATATATCTGCATGTGCGTGTCTGTGAAGTGTGACCAAAGTGTAAGTTGGAGTAGCAAGATATCCCTGTTATCTAGCGTGTTAATGAGACAGAAAAAGACAACAGCAATCCTACCATCATGCAAAACAGTTACAGGTTTCTGTTTCACAGTCATCTGGCAGGACGGTAGTACTTGCCTGGGTGGTTGCTGTCTACCAACCTACTACCTTTAAGAATACAACTATAAAAACCCATATGAAAATACACTGCAAACTCGCTATTTTACACCAAAAGCACAGTGACAGTTTTTTTCCCTTGCACTGTGTGCTGCAGGATTTGTTTTTATATGGTGCACACTTACCACACAGACCTATTCTCTCATATGCTGGCCTAAATTTACTGGTCACAGCTTATCTGAGAGAGCTAAGCTCATGGCATCATACTACAGAACCAACAGTGGCTTCAAAGCCACCTTATCTTTAATGGACAATGTATGGTGTTTGCACTTTACACAAAGTGAAGCATTCCCTTTATTCATTGGAACCATGGCTAGAGCTAAAAGTGAGTCAGTTATAACAATAAATGGAGAAAAACAAATTGGAATGACTTTTGCAGCAAGCAGTGCCACAAAAACAGTAGTGGCAGGTTGGTGTTGCGACCCTGGAAATTTGAAATTACGCTAGCTGAAATTAGTGTCGGATAACTGATGGAACCGGATTAGTGATGACTGACCTGTATAATGTTCTGAATCAGGTCTTCATTATTAGTGAATATAAGAGTCTAAGGTATTTTCTAGCTTAGTAAGCCCTGCTGTTTTCTGGCATAAGGTAAATTTGTCACAGATTCTCAGTACAGTGGACCCTCAGTTAACGATATTAATCCGTTCAAGAGAGCTTGTCCTTAACCGATTTTATCATTATCCGAATTAATTTTCCCCATAAGAAATAATGGAAATCCAATTAATCCGTTCCAGACACCAAAAAGTAATAAAAAAAACAAATTTTCCACATGAAATATACATTTTCCTACACAGAAAACAATGAGACATGCAGAATAAATACATTAATAAATCATAACATGACACTTACCTTTATTGAAGACTTAGTGATGAGATGGGAGGGGAGAGGATGGAGGTGTATTATTGTTTGGAAGGGGAATCCCCTTTCATACGGACTTTGGGTAGCAAGTTCTTTTCCGGGGTTACCTCCCTTCTTTGTTTTTTAATGTCACTAGGACCAGCTTGAGAGTCACTGGACCCCTGTCACACCAAAAATCTGTCCAGAGAGCTCTGTTGCTGGCATGTCTTTAAGATTTCCCTAAAATGGGACACAACATTGTCATTGTAAAAGTCACCAGCACGGCTTGAAACAGCTGTGTCAGGGTGATGTTCATCCATAAAGGCTTAACCTTTGTCCATACTGTACAAATGTCCTTAACCCTTTCAGGGTCTGTGCCGTAGTTCCACAGCTTTGAGTTAAGGGTCCAAACCGTAGATCTACGCCATGAGCTCAGCTCACTTGATAAACTGCGAGCGATAAATTTGGGCCTAGATATGAGAGAATTCATCTATGTGGTATGTGGGCCTAGATATGAGAGAATTCATCTATGTGGTATGTGTGCACCACATAAAACAAATCCTGCAGCACACAGTGCATGAGAGAAAAAACTGAGACCATAATTTTTTATTAAAACAGTGACTTTGCAGTGTTTTTTCGTATGTCTTTTATAGTTGCATTTGCAATTTCTTGGTGTCATTTGATAGAATGGAAGATATATTACAGACAGAGATGATTTTGATTGGTTTTAGTACTGGAAATAGCTTGAAACCGAGCTCAAAGTAGCGGAAATGTTAAATTTTTGCCGATATTCAAGTGTAAACAAATGACCTCACATGTCTAATACATGCCAGCTGGTGGGTCTAATATACATTTGCAAATGTAGTGATATTATTTATACAATTATTACAATAATGCATAACAGTAAAAAAAAATTCTATTTTTTTGGTTTGAATAAAAATTCATTATGTGAATAAAAAATCAAAATGGAATTCATTTGTAAAGCCAGAAAACATAACTAATGAACAGAGAAAATGTTAGTTTAGTGCCAGGAATGCCTGCATTGTTTATCCTGGACCTTACTTTGAAATTGGAATATTTCAAACTTTCCGTTAAATTGGCCAAATTACCAATTTCTGATCACTTTATTTTGTAGTTAAAACAGTTAACTTGGCAATTTCATGTGCTCAATTGATAGAATAGAAGTAATGCTAGTGAAATAGCTAAAAATTTGGTCGACTGGAATAATGTAATTGGCCTAAAATGGGAGTCAAAGTTGGAAAAATCACTAATGCGTAAATATCACTGACACATCAAAATTCACGAGAGCATAATTTCGTCAATTTTCCATAAAATTTCATACTTTTTATTTTATTGCCTTCAGAAAAAGATTCTCTACCATTTCATAAGAAAAAATAACAATTTTTTTTTTTAAATTCTTGGACCCGGTGCACACTTTGAAATTTGGCCTCTGGACCCTGAAAGGGTTAATCATTGAAGAAGGCAACTTTCTCCATCTCAGTTCCTCCTCTGAAGCAATTTCCTCAGCTGTGGTCTGTTGTTGTTGCAGATGAAGCTCTTGCAGCTCATCAGTGGTTAGCTCTTCATCGTCGTCCTCCACCAACTCTTCCACATCCTCGCCATTAATTTCCAACCCCATGGACTTCCCCAATGCCACAACAGATTCTACAACTGGTATTGGCTCCTCAGGGTTAGCCCCAAACCCTTCAAAATCCCTCTCTTGTACACACTGTGGCCACAATTTTCTCCAAGCAGAGTTCTAAGTCCTGCAAGCCACTCCCTCCCAAGCCTTACCTATAAGGTTTATGCAACTGAGGATACTGAAGTGATCTTTCCAGAACTCTCTTAGAGTCAATTCAGTGTCTGAGGTCACTTCAAAGCACTTTTGAAACACTGCTTTGGTGTACAGTTTTTTTAAATTTGAAATGACCTGCTGGTCCCTGGGCTGGAGGAGTGGTGAAATTTTTGCCCCTTAAGGGCAAAAATTTCACTTTGATGAAACTAAACTGCCCCACAATTTGCTCTTACAAGTCTGGAGGATGAGCAGGAACATTGTCTAATACCAGGAGGCACCTGAGTTCCAATTTATTTTCCAGGAGGTATTTTTTCACACTGGGGCCAAACACTTGATAGAACCAATTGAGGAAAATGTCCCTAGTGAACCATGCCTTACTGTTTGTCCTCCACATCACACACAAATTAGGCTTGACAACACTCTGGGAGTTTCAGAGTGATACACCAGTAAAGGCTTCACTTTGTAATCCCCACTAACATTACTACAAAACATGAGAGTTAGCCTGTCTTTCACAGGCTTGTGTCCTGGGAGTGCCTTTCCTCCTGAGTAATTTAGGTCCTGTTTGGCATTTTCTTCCAGAACAGGCCTGTTTTGTCACAATTGAACACTTGTTGGGGTTTTAATTTTTCAGCCTCTATGTGCCCCTTAAAGTCCTGAACATATTTTTCAGCCACTTTTTTGTCATAACTGGCAGCCTCACCATGCCTTATCACACTGTGTATGCCACTACGATTCTTAAATCTCTCAAACCATCCTTTGCTGACCTTAAATTCATCAATATCAGCACTAGTTGGAGGCATTTTATTAATGAGATCCACATGCAACTGCCTTGCCTTTTCACATATAACTGACTCTGAAACACTATCTCCTGATAATAGTTTCTCATTGATCCACACCAACAACAGTCTCTCCACATCTTCGAGTATTTGCAATCTCTGTTTTGTAAACACATTTGCACCTTTCGCAACAACAGCTTCCTCAATTGCCTTTATGTTGGCCAAGATAGTAGCTATGGTTGATTAGGGTTTGTTATACAACCTGGCCAGAGGCATGCACTCCACTTTCATACTTTGCAATTAGTATCTCTTTCTTCAATTCAATAGTATTTCTCATCCTTTTTACCACAGGGATGGCACTAGAAGCTTTCTTTGGGCCCATGGTGGTTTATTTAGCAGTTACAAGCACTAAAAACAATGGAATAATACAAAATGTAATGCATGTATGCATGAAACTGTATGCACTAGCTTGAAAACAATGGCACACTGGCTGTACAAGGAGTGGCCGGGCGGCTCAAGCCGCCGCGGACACGTTCTGGACGAATGTCCTTAACTGAGTTTTTATCATTAGCAGAGCCAATATTTTGATGCAAAAACATATCGGTATCCGATTTTATTGCTATCCGATGGCATCATTAACTCAGGGTCCACTGTAGCTCAATTATGTGAGAATGTTTATCTAAACTAGCCAGTGAGAGTCTTTCTATATGAATTTGCTGCATTCTTCAGTTTTAGTTATCTTAAAGAGAAGTGTGCAAGCAATAGCATATTTGGGGCTAGGTTTGCTAGGTGCCCAAGACAGTGGGGCTGGGTTTGCTAGGTACCTAAGACAGTGGAGCTGGGTTTGCTAGGTGCCCAACACAGTGGGGATGGGTTTGCTAGGTGCCCAAGACAGTAGGGCTAGGTTTGCTAGGTGCCCAAGATATTAGGGCTGGGTTTGCTACATGCCTAAGACAGTGGGGCTGGGTTTGTTACATGCCCAAGACATTGGGGCTGGGTTTGCTAGGAGCCCAAGACAGTGGGGCTGGGTTTGCTAGGTGCCCAAGACAGTGGGGCTGGGTTTGCTAGGTGCCCAAGACAGTGGGGCTGGGTTTGCTAGGTGCCCAAGACAGTGGGGCTGGGTTTGCTAGGTGCCCAAGACAGTGGGGTTGGGTTTGCTAGATGCCCAAGATATTGGGGCTGGGTTTGCTACATGCCCAAGACACTGGGGCTGGGTTTGTTATGTGCCCAAGACAGTGGGGCTGGAATTGCTAGGTGCCCAAGACCGTGGGGCTGGGTTTGCTAGGTGCCCAAGACAGTGGGGCTGGGTTTGCTAGGTGCCCAAGACAGTGGAGCTGGGTCTGTTAGGTGACCAAGCTAGTGGGGCTGGGTTTGCTAGATGCCCAAGATATTGGGGCTGGGTTTGCTACGTGCCCAAGGCAGTGAGGCTAGGTCTATTACGTGCCCAAGACAGTGGGGCTGGGTTTATGTGCCAAAGACAGTGGGGCTGGGATTGCTAGGTGCCCAAGACAATGGGGCTGGGTTTGCTACATGCCCAAGACACTGGGGCTGGGTTTGCTAGGTGCCCAAGACAGTGGGGCTGGGTTTGCTAGATGCCCAAGATATTGGGGCTGGGTTTGCTACATGCCCAAGACACTGGGGCTGGGTTTGTTATATGCCCAAGACAGTGAGGCTGGGCTTGCTAGGTGCCCAAGACAGTAGGGCTGGGTTTGCTAGGTGCCCAAGACAGTGGGGCTGGGTTTGCTAGGTGCCCCAAGACAGTAGGGCTGGGTTTGCTAGGTGCCCAAGACAGTGGGGCTGGGTTTGCTAGGTGCCCAAGACAGTGGGGCTGGGTTTGCTAGGTGCCCAAGACAGTGGGGCTGGGTTTGCTACATGCCCAAGACACTAGGGCTGGGTTTGTTATATGCCCAAGACAGTGGGGCTGGAATTGCTAGGTGCCCAAGACAGTGGGGCTGGGTTTGCTAGGTGCCAAAGAAAGTGGGGCTGGGTCTGCTAGGTGCCCAAGCTAGTGGGGCTGGGATTGCTAGGTGCCCAAGATATTGAGGCTGGGTTTGCTATGTGCCCAAGACAGTGAGGCTAGGTTTATGTGCCCAAGACAGTGGGGCTGGGTTTGTTATGTGCCCAAGAGAGTGGGGCTGGGATTGCTAGGTGCCCAAGACAGTGGGGCTGGGTTTGTTATGTGCCCAAAACAGTGGGGCTGGGTTTGTTATGTGCCCAAGACAGTGGGGCTGGGATTGCTAGGTGCCCAAGACAGTGGGGCTGGGATTGCTAGGTGCCCAAGACAGTGGGGCTGGGATTGCTAGGTGCCCAAGACAGTGGGGCTGGGATTGCTAGGTGCCCAAGACAGTGGGGCTGGGATTGCTAGGTGCCCAAGATATTGGGGCTGAGTTTGCTACATGCCCAAGACACTGGGGCTGGGTTTGTTATATGCCCAAGACAGTGGGGCTGGAATTGCTAGGTGCCCAAGACAGTGGGGCTGGGTTTGCTAGGTGCCCAAGACAGTGGGGCTGGGATTGCTAGGTGCCCAAGATAGTGGGGCTGGGATTGCTAGGTGCCCAAGACAGTGGGGCTGGGATTGCTAGGTGCCCAAGATAGTGGGGCTGGGATTGATAGGTGCCCAAGACAGTGGGGCTGGGATTGCTAGGTGCCCAAGATAGTGGGGCTGGGATCGCTAGGTGCCCAAGACAGTGCTCAAATGTCAATAATTGTACTTTGAACTGCTGGCAAGTTGACTCTGTTGCTTTATACACAATAATTACACTGACATTTAGATTTCAAATTGTCAATTTTAGCTAAGTACCAGGACTTTTGTAATAAAGTTGGTAGAATTACCGACAATATGTAAAGTAAAAGGACACAAATGCAACTAATGTGACATTTTATTGTGGCAACGTTTCGCTCTCCAGGAGCTTTATCAAGCCATTACAAACAATACATGGACACAGAGGGTATATAAAGGCTCAGAGTGAGGTGCAATACTAGTGAGGTACCATTTCGATGTTCACTAATGGTAGTAGTAGTAGTAGTAGTAGTAGTAGTAGTGACAAAAGTAATACAATATGGTAGAGCAATTAATTTGTACATGAGTAAAAGGATATAAAAGCTATTACTTGGGTAACATAAAAATAGGTTGGACAAATATAGACTGGATAGAGGCAGCCTGTTTCAGTGTTCACTCTCTGTAATGTGCTTTGTGTAGTTTAACAGGAGAGACTATGTGATGGCAGGGTTTACTGTTTTCAGGAGGATTCTTGCTAAGACTTTGGAGATTGTGAAACTGCCGTTGTTTTGTTTAATTGTATTCGAAACACCGATCAGTGCTGATTCGAGGCACTTGCGTCTGCGGAAATTAGTTTCTTTGATCACTAATTGGGCGTCTCTGAATTTCATGAGATGATGGTGGAATTTCGGTGTTGTACACAGGCATTGTTCAAGTTATTGTAGCCAATACTGTAAACACCGAATTACAGAAAATATCTACCTGGATGAGGACTAACAAACTTACACTAAACATTGACAAAACCTACTTCATTCAGTTTGGTAACAGAGCTACAGATGTACCTCTTAACATAACGATAAACGGATCACCTATCACAAAGATAACAGAGGGAAAATTCTTAGGAATCCACCTCGATAATAGACTCAAATTTCATACACATATACAACAAATTTCTAAGAAAATTTCCAAGACTGTAGGCATTTCTATCGAAGATACGGTACTATGTTCCACAGTCAGCCCTCCTGGCCCTTTATCACTCTCTTATTTACCCCTATCTCACCTATGGAATTTGTGCATGGGGCTCAACAACAATTAACCATCTCAGACCACTATTTACCCAACAAAAGGCTGCAGTTAGAATGATAACAAATTCTCACTACAGGCAACACACTCCACCAATATTCAAAACACTCAACCTACTCACCATACAAAACATCCATACTTATTACTGCACCTATTACATACATAGAACACTTAACTCTGATATTAACCCTCCCCTCAAACATCTCCTTGCCAACCTCAACAGAACACATGACCATAACACAAGGCACAGATCACTCTTTGATGTTCCTCGTGTACATCTCACGCTATGCAAAAACTCAATGCACATAAAAGGCCCTAAAATCTGGAATTCATTACCTGTAAATATAAAAGAAACACTACCTGTTTATAAATTCAAGTCTCTTCTCAAAGTTTACGTACTCACTCAAAACCAAATAAATACTGAATAACTGAACCTTATAAATTGTATATCCAAAATGTTACTCACAATTATATTACATAAATGTTAAACCTGGGACCCAATCTAACTTTGTTATTTTTTCAAATACACTACCTAACAGAATACTCCATTCTACTGAATGAACAGCAATGCATGCAACCATATGACCTGTCTTTGTAATACTCATTTGTGCTTTATAGTTATCTGTTTACAATAATGTCTTATCACTGATTTCATCATTGCTTAGTTAATCTTAAGTTAATTTTAAGTCAGCCCGTAATGCTATGCATATAAGTGGCTTTGGCATGCTGCTCTTACCTGTATTTTTTTTTTGTACCTATGTATGTATGCTAAATTTCTAAATAAATAAATAAATAAATAAACACATGCATAAATGTGTTCATTGAGGCGGGTGTCGAGGTTTCTTGCTGTTTCACCTACCTAAATCTTGTCACAGCCTCCACAGGGTATAGTGTAAACTCCTGCATTGATTGGTTCGTGGTGCTTGGATTTTGTCCTGGTTAGATCCTTGATTGAAGTGCTAGAAGCAATGGCGACTCTGGTGTTAGCTTGTGAAAGTACTTTTGAGACGTTCAATGCAACCTGGCTGTTGGGAAGAATTATAACTTTGTTCAGAGTGGTGTTGATGCGTGGAGAATTAATGATATTAAGAGCTCTTTTCTTGCAGTCTTTGATGAAAAAAGAAGGAAAATGTAACTCAGTGAATGTTTGGTGAATGTATGTACATTCCTCGTCAAGAAACTCAGGACTACAAATTCGGTATGCTCTTAGGAAAAACCCGATGATGATGCCTCTTTTGGTCTTGGTATCTTGACTGGAATAGAAGTATGTGAGATCATTTTTTTGGTGGGTTTCCGACAAACTTGAAATCTTAGGTTGTTGTCTACTTTGTGAATGAGGACGTCGAGGAAAGGTAGCTTGTCATTGGACTCTTCTTCTAGTGTAAACTGGATCGCCGGTTCAACTGCGTTGAGCCTTGCCTGAAGATCCCGTACATCAAAACGTTTGGGAGTTATTACGAGGATGTCATCCATGTAACGTAACCAAGTGACGCTTGAAGGGATGATGTTGGCGAAGTGTTCGGACTCTAGGTGCTCCATGTATAAGTTGGCTAGGACGGCAATGATGGGGGACCCCATTCCCATGCCGTAGGTTTGTTTATAGAGCTTGTTATTGAAAGAAAAACAGTTGAAATTAACACAGAGTTCAATCAAGTCAACAAAATCTCCGGGAGGTAGAGGAAGATTAAGGTCCTGATTGACTTTACGTCGTAGAACCTCGATGGCTTTTTTGGTAGGTACTTTTGTGAAGAGGGAAGTCACATCCAAACTGCTTAGTTTCTTGTTATGGATGGAGAGGTTACAGATGCGGTTGAGAAGGTCGCCTGAGTGTTTAAGATGAGCGGGGCTGATGGTCCCCAGAAGGCAGGAAAGATGTTTGGCAAGAACTCTGGCTAGTTTGTGTGGAGCACTGCCTATTCCTGACGTGATTGGTCTGAGAGGAATATTGTGTTTATGGGTCTTGGGTAAACCATACATGTGTGCTGGTTTAGGGTTGCTTGGTAACAAGTGCAGAAGTTTCTTCCCTTCTCTAGTGCGTTGGAGTATTTGTCTGGTTTTGTATAGAAAATCTTTGGTGAGCGTCTCCCACTGTTGAGTGCTGATGGGTTCGTATGTAGATTGATCATTCAAAAGGTCCATCATTTTAGTGTTGTAGTCACTGGTGTTGAGTATGACGACTCCACCTCCTTTGTCTGCGGTGGTGACGATAATGTTGGGGTCATTGGCGAGGTTCTTAAGGGCAGTGATGTATCGTCTAGGAAGATTAGAAGAAGAAGGTTCACATAAAGCTGCAGTGAGAAGGCCCTGTATATAACCCTTCTGGAAGTTGCTGTCACTGTGTCTATGGTTCCTGGTAACTAGATTGAGTTGATAGTTAGGTTTGCGTATGTTGGTGGTAAATTTGAGTCCCAGACTCGGTGCTTGTTTCTCGTAGTCGGTTAAGGTGCGTGACGATAAGTTCTTTATCAGGGATTCGCGTCCCATTTCCTTCCATCGACTGTTAGTGCAGAGGTACTGAAGTTTGCGATTGAGTTTGATCTTCTGTTGGAGGTTGGCTGTGGTGACTGTGCTGAGAATATGCTCAGCAGTGTGTTGGTCAATCTGAAGATTGGCCCTCATATTCCTTGCAGTTTCAAAGGTTTCCTTAGCGATGTTAGAAAGTTCTTCAGCACATTCAGTTAAGTAAGCTTGGGTAGCTGGAGAGAAGGGGTGCTTGGAGTTGGAGAGTTGTGCAGGAGTAGACTTAGGGATCACCTTCTCTGCCAGGCAATCTTGTAGGAAGTTGTGTCTGTTGTGATATCTGTGAGCACGAAGAAGGGTGTCCAAATAACATCTGCATGAAATGTCCATTTATTTGGACACCCTTCTTCGTGCTCACAGATATCGCAACAGACACAACTTCCTACAAGATTGCCTGGCAGAGAAGGTGATCCCTAAGTCTACTCCTGCACAACTCTCCAACTCCAAGCACCCCTTCTCTCCAGCTACCCAAGCTTGCTTAACTGAATGTGCCGAAGAACTTTCTAACATCGCTAAGGAAACCTTTGAAACTGCAAGGAATATGAGGGCCAATCTTCAGATTGACCAACACACTGCTGAGCATATTCTCAGCACAGTCACCACAGCCAACCTCCAACAGAAGATCAAACTCAATCGCAAACTTCAGTACCTCTGCACTAACAGTCGATGGAAAGAAATGGGACGCGAATCCCTGATAAACAACTTACAGTCACGCACCTTAACCGACTACGAGAAACAAGCACTGACTCTGGGACTCAAATTTACCACCAACATATGCAAACCTAACTATCAACTCAATCTAGTTACCAGGAACCATAGACACAGTGACAGCAACTTCCAGAAGGGTTATATACAGGGCCTTCTCACTGCAGCTTATGTGAACCTTCTTCTTCTGATCTTCCTAGACGATACATCACTGCCCTTAACCCTTTGACTGTCGAAGGGCCAAATCCTTAAGTGTCTCCTGGTGTCGCAAAATATTCGAAAAAAAAAAAAATTATTTTTTCTTATGAAAATGTTAAGATTATTTTTCTGATTGTTTTAGTCCAAAAAAAAATTTTTTCCCATCAGTACTTACCGAGATATAGAGTCCTGAAGTTTGCTGAAATTGATCTGCTGGCGGCAACAGCGGCGACTGCCGCTCACCGGTGTAAACTTTTATTTACTTGTATTCGATGGTTTCTTGTTTTTTTTCACTATTTTATTTTTTCACATAACTTTTGTGGCCTGTGAGACCAAATTATTGTGCAATGTTCAAATATACACTCGTTGAATGTAACACAATTATAGCAAAAACACTCGTATCATTATAATGTTGCTAAAACTTGTTTACACAAACAAACAATGTAAACAAATGTTTTATTACGATTGCTTTATAATATATATACATATGTACAATCACTGGACACTTTATTAGAAGTGCTGCAGCTTGTGGAATTCTTTGAAACATGGGTATAAGCACAATGGTGTCTTACCACTCCTCACACATAAAACGAGTGTCCTCTGCATTTTTGTGGGCGTTTTGTGGTATGTCCACAGACAAAACACTCTTCTGAGCATTTTCTTGGCAGTAGTAGCAGGCAGTGGTATGGGGTAGTGATCACCAGGCCTCAGACGAGAGGACATGTGTTGATAATTTCGTGGGCGCTGGTCTATTGCAGGTGTTGTTTCTTGGTACTTGAATATTATTTGTCTGATGATGACAAACAAAAATTCACCATATTTGGGTTTGTTCTTGGTCTTTCAACTTATACATATTATAAGCATTCAGCATGGAAATGTCAAGAAGATGGAAAACAGTTTTAATGTACCACTTATAACTCTTGCGAACACAGTCAGCAAACCCAATCTGCATGTCACATTTGTCCACTAAGCGCATATTGAGGTTGTAATCCATCACAGCTGCAGGTTTACAATAGGTTCATTGGTCTCTCTATTCTGCTTGCCAGTCTCTACCATTTCGTGTCGGTGAACTGATGTCAGCAGTTGTGACATCACGTTTGTCATGCCACCGAAATGCCATGATGTCATTGGCAGCAAACAACCTGCACTTCACCTCTACGACTGCCAGCTTCGAACCTAGGCATATGTTTACGATTTCTACGCACTGTGCCACACACATCTGTCATGTTCACTCGCAAGAAATCACTGAGTATAGGGCTTGTGTACCAGTTGTCAGTATATAAAATATGCCCTTACCAAGATATGGCTCCATCATTGTTCTAACCACATCACCAGAGATACCCAGTAACTTCCTGGTATCTTCCATTGTTTTACCGCCAGTGTACACAATTATATCCAAAACCAGACCAGTTTTGCAATCACACAGAACAAATAACTTTATACCAAAGCGTTTCCTCTTGCTTGGTATATACTGCTTGAATGAGAGTCTTCCTTTGAACAAAATCAAAGACTCGTCAATAACAAGCTTCCTGAAGGGATAAAAATACATAGAGCACTTTTGTTTCAGGTACATAAACACACGTCTGATCTTATATAACCTGTCGCTTCTGTCAGGCCTGGTTTTGTCTGAAAAGTGTAATATACGTAACAGTAACACAAATCTATTCACTGGTATAATGTCACTGAAAGCAGGGGTTGAAATCAGGCGGTCTGTTGCCCAGTATGTGTTGACACTAGTTATACACATGTGGCATAAGCATATTGTGGCAAGAACAGATACATCTCTGCCACAGTTGTGTCCTTCCACTGGTGTAGGCGTGATCTTGGTGAAAGCATAGTGTTTGCCATGGTGTACTCATAGTATGTATTGCTTTCCCTGACAATAATGTCCATCAGGGGTTCATCGAAGAACAACTGAAAGCATTCCAGTTCAGTGGGATTGTTCCCAAGTGTACATGATGGCCGTATTCCACTTTGTCCTTCATCAAAGTCATGGGGATTGGGAACAAACTCGTCATCTTGATGCTAATCCCAGATGCGGTCAGCTGGTGCGTTCTGGATATAGTAATGTCTTTGTGGTTGTGCAGGTTGTGGTTGTGGTTGTGAGAGTGTGGGGTCGGCCGAGGCGGGTTGTAGTTGTGCAGAGTCAGCAGCGCGGGCACTAGCGTGGCCCGCTGCTGGTGTCACATGACTCATGGCACCGTCACTATCACCACCACCGCCTGCTGCCTCACTCACATCATTTATACCCATCGTAACAATATCGTCATCTTCACTATCAGGACGTGGTGTAGGGCCACGGGATGTGCTCCGAGATGTACTCCTTCCTCTTGGAAGAGCATATGGCACACTACCAGACCGCATGTGATGTCGTATATACTGCCGCTTCACTGGGGAATATTCACCCTCACTGTCACAACTAGAAGTGCTTTCAATAACCTTGAAATCACTATCACTATCACTTGCACTGCTCACATCTGAGTCTTGTACACGGGCAATATAGTTTCCTCTTTCGTCCTGGTACAGGTGAACATGAACGAGCCGGCCCAGCACCAGAGGTGGATGGTTGTGGGTCATCTGGGTTTTCATCACTAATTATGTTATCCTGGGTAATTTTCTCGGTCACACCCGCTTCAAAACCAGGGAATTCACTTTCACTGACACTATCATCACTGTTTGAGCTATCACTTGGGAACAAAAGACCTCCAATCCGCCGAGGAGTGAGGAACTTCTTACCGCGAGGCATGCTGAAAATGGACTACCAAGATGGTGTTCCCACAATGCACCGCTGAGTCCCAGATTTTTTTCACAGGGTGCACACCGACCACTGAGACCCATTCTCTCTCGTGTAGGCCTACCAGCCCTCTCCCGCTTGATTTGAAGCCGCTAGAATTTATGCGTATATATATGTCAAACACGGTATCTCCCATGACGTACATATACGACCGCGACAGTCAAAGGGTTAAGAACCTCGCCAACGACCCCAACATTATCGTCACCACCGCCGACAAAGGAGGTGGAGTCATCATACTCAACACCAGTGACTACAACACTAAAATGATGGACCTTTTGAATGATCAATCTGCATACGAACCCATCAGCACTCAACAGTGGGAGACGCTCACCAAAGATTTTCTATACAAAAACCAGACAAATACTCAAACGCACTAGAGAAGGGAAGAAACTTCTGCACTTGTTACCAAGCAACCCTAAACCAGCACACATGTATGGTTTACCCAAGACCCATAAACACAATATTCCTCTCAGACCAATCACATCAGGAATAGGCAGTGCTCCACACAAACTAGCCGGAGTTCTTGCCAAACATCTTTCCTGCCTTCTGGGGACCATCAGCCCCACTCATCTTAAACACTCAGGCGACTTTCTCAACCGCATCCGTAACCTCTCCATCCGTAACAAGAAACTAAGCAGTTTGGATGTGACTTCCCTCTTCACAAAAGTACCTACCAAAAAAGCCATCGAGGTTCTACAACGTAAAGTCAATCAGGACCTTAATCTTCCTCTACCTCCCGGACATTTTGTTGACTTGATTGAACTCTGTGTTAATTTCAACTGTTTTTCTTTCAATAACAAGCTCTACAAACAAACCTACGGCATGGGAATGGGATCCCCCATCAGTGCCGTCCTAGCCAACTTATACATGGAACACCTAGAGTCCGAACACTTCGCCAACATCATCCCTTCAAGCATCACTTGGTTACGTTACGTGGACGACGTCCTCGTAATAACTCCCAAACGTTTTGATGTACGGGATCTTCAGGCAAGGCTCAACGCAGTTGAACCGGTGATCCAGTTTACACTAGAAGAAGAGTCAATGAACAAGCTACCTTTCCTCGACGTCCTCATTCACAAAGTAGACAACAACCTAAGATTTCAAGTTTATCGGAAACCCACCAATAAAAATGATCTAACATACTTCTATTCCAGTCAAGATACCAAGACCAAAAGAGGCATCATCATCGGGTTTTTCCTAAGAGCATACCGAATTTGTAGTCCTGAGTTTCTTGACGAGGAATGTACATACATTCACCAAACATTCACTGAGTTACATTTTCCTTCTTTTTTCATCAAAGACTGCAAGAAAAGAGCTCTTAATATCATTAATTCTCCAAGTATCAACACCACTCCCAACAAAGTTATAATTCTTCCCAACAGCCAGGTTGCATTGAACGTCTCAAAAGTACTTTCACAAGCTAACACCAGAGTCGCCATTGCTTCTAGCACTTCAATCAAGGATCTAACCAGGACAAAATCCAAGCACCACGAACCAGTCAATGCAGGAGTTTACACTATACCCTGTGGAGGCTGTGACAAGATTTAGGTAGGTGAAACAGCAAGAAACCTCGACATCCGCCTCAATGAACACATTTACGCATGTAGGAACGATAACTTGAACAACGCCTGTGTACAACACCGAAATTCCACCAATCATCTCATGAAATTCAGAGACGCCCAATTAGTGATCAAAGAAACTAATTTCCGCAGACGCAAGTGCCTCGAATCAGCACTGATCGCTGTTTCGAATACAATTAAACAAAACAATGGCAGTTTCACAATCTCCGAAGTCTTAGCAAGAATCCTCCTGAAAACAGTAAACCCTGCCATCACATAGTCTCTCCTGTTATAC
Organism: Cherax quadricarinatus; assembly: GCF_026875155.1. Taxonomy (NCBI): domain Eukaryota; kingdom Metazoa; phylum Arthropoda; class Malacostraca; order Decapoda; family Parastacidae; genus Cherax; species Cherax quadricarinatus. Next base: position 917,166 of record NC_069408.1, on the reverse strand, counting down.
TACACTAAGCACATTACAGAGAGTGAACACTGAAACAAGCTGCCTCTTTCCAGTCTATATTTGTCCAACCTATTTTTATGTTACCCAAGTAATAGCTTTTATATCCTTTTACTCATGTACGAATTAATTGCTCTACCATATTGTATTACTTTTGTCACTACTACTACTACTACTACCACCATTAGTGAACATCGAAATGGTACCTCATTAGTATTGCACCTCACTCTGAGCCTTTATATACCCTCTGTGTCCATGTATTGTTTGTAATGGCTTGATAAAGCTCCTGGAGAGCGAAACGTTGCCACAATAAAATGTCACGTTAGTTGCATTTGTGTCCTTTTACTTTACACCATGACTTTTGTTGGTTCTACCAAACATATCACTGTAGTTATGTACAATGACACCTGCTAGTTGTTGTACCTAACATATCACTGCAGTTATTTACAGTGGTACAGAGGTAGTAAACCCTAGGTAGTAGGTTGGTAGACAGCAACCACCCAGGGAGGTACTACCGTCCTGCCAAGTGAGTGTAAAACGAAAGCCTGTAATTGTTTTACATGATGGTAGGATTGCTGGTGTCCTTTTTTCTGTCTCATAAACATGCAATATTTCAGGTACGTCTTGCTACTTCTACTTACACTTAGGTAACACTTCACATACATGTACAAGCATATATATACACACATCCCTCTGGGTTTTCTGCTATTTTCTTTCTAGTTCTTATTCTTGTTTATTTCCTCTTATCTCCATGGGGAAGTGGAACAGAATTCTTCCTCTGTAAGCCATGCGTGTTGTAAGAGGCGACTAAAATGCCGGGAGCAAGGGGCTAGTAACCTCTTCTGTATAAATTACTAAATTTAAAAAAGAGAAACTTTTGTTTTTCTTTTTGGGCCACCCTGCCTTGGTGGGATAAGGCCAATTTGTTGAAAGAAGAAATAGGTAGTAAATACAGTACTTGCACTCTGAAGGATGAGTGGAGGTGGTAAATACAGTGCTTGCACTCTGAAGGATGGGTGGAGGTGGTAAATACAGTACTTGCACTCTGAAGGATGAGTGGAGGTGGTAAATACAGTACTTGCACTCTGAAGGATGGGTGGAGGTGGTAAATACAGTACTTGCACTCTGAAGGATGGGTGGTGGTGGTAAATATAGTACTTGCACTCTGAAGGATGGGTGGTGGTGGTAAATACAGTACTTGCACTCTGAAGGATGGGTGGTGGTGGTAAATATAGTACTTGCACTCTGAAGGATGGGTGGTAGTGGTAAATACAGTACTTGCACTCTGAAGGATGGGTGGAAGTGGTAAATATAGTACTTGCACTCTGAAGGATGGGTGGTGGTGGTAAATACAGTACTTGCACTCTGAAGGATGGGTGGTGGTGGTGGTAAATACAGTACTTGCACTCTGAAGGATGGGTGGTGGTGGTAAATATAGTACTTGCACTCTGAAGGATGGGTGGTGGTGGTAAATACAGTACTTGCACTCTGAAGGATGGGTGGAAGTGGTAAATATAGTACTTGCACTCTGAAGGATGGGTGAAAGTGGTAAATACAGTACTCGCACTCTGAAGGATAGGTGGAAGTGGTAAATATCCATCAGTGAACACCCCAACGTATCTCATCTCCTTGAACCTATTCTGTTCACAGATGATACAACTTCTGTCATCTCCAACTAAAATCTGACTATGCTCACTGACACTGTTAATGATGAGCTCCTAAAAAATCTAAGTGGATGACTGCCAACTTACCCTCAATATTGACAAAGCCTTCTACATGATGTTTGGAAACAGAGCGACAAATATCCAACTAAGATAATGATCAACAGTTCTCCCACTGCAAGGCACATTGAGGCCAAATTCTTAGGTCTACACCCTGCCTGCAACTTGGAAATTAATACTCACATCCAACACATAACCAACAAGGTCTCCAAAACAAGAGGCATTCTCTCCAAGATATGGTCTATGTACCTCAAATAACACTACTTACAAGGCAGGAGATTTAAATACCTTACCACCCTTTATATACAAAAAAGTGTCACAAGTGCTATCACCAATCATTGCAACACTCTTTAACAAATCCATTGAATCCTCCACCTTCCCTACAGTACTCAAAATAGCAAGGGTCACCCCGATCCACAAAGGAGGAGACCAAACAGAGTTGAATAACTATAGGCCAATATCCAACTTACACCCTCTCTCAAAAATCTTCGAAAAATTAATTCATAAACGAATCTACTCCTACCTTATCTCCCAAAACATACTCAACCCCTGCCAATTTGGATTCAGGCCTAATAAAAATACTAATGATGCTATTATACACATGCTAGAACATATATACACTGCAATAGAGAAAAAAGAAGTCCCACTGGGGATCTTCATTGACTTACGTAAGCTTTTGATACAGTTGACCATGACTTGCTCCACGTAAAATTGTCACACTATGGTATAAGAGGGCACTCCCTCAACTACCTCAAGTCATACCTCAGCAACAGAAGCCAATATGTGTACGCAAATGGGGCAAACTCTTCTGCACAACCAATTACAGTTGGTGTCCCACAGGGAAGTGTCCTTGGCCCTCTTCTCTTTCTCCTATACATAAATGACCTACCAAATGCTTCTCAATTACTCAAACCCACACTATTTGCTGATGACACAACATACGTCTTCTCCCACCCGAGCCCAGTCACGCTAGCCAATACTGTAAATACCGATTACAGAAAATATCTACCTGGATGAGTACTAACAAACTTACACTAAACATTGACAAAACCTACTTCATTCAGTTTGGTAACAGAGCTACAGATGTCCCTCTTAACATAATGATAAAATGGATCACCTATCACAAAGCTAACAGAGGGAAAATTCTTAGGAATCCACCTTGATAATAGACTCAAATTTCATACACATATACAACAAATTTCTAAGAAAATTTCCAAGACTGTAGGCATACTATCGAAGATACGGTACTATGCTCCACAGTCAGCCCTCCTGGCCCTATATCACTCTCTTATTTACCCCTATCTCACCTATGGAATTTGTGCATGGGGCTCAACAACAAGTAACCATCTCAGACCACTAATTACCCAACAAAAGGCTGCAGTTAGAATGATAACAAATTCTCACTACAGGCAGCACACTCCACCAATATTCAATACACTCAACCTACTCACCATACAAAACATCCATACTTATTACTGCACCTATTACATACATAGAACACTCAACTCTGATATTAACCCTCCCCTCAAACATCTCCTTGCCAACCTCAACAGAACACATGACCATAACACAAGGCACAGATCACTCTTTGATATTCCTCGTGTCCATCTCACGCTATGCAAAAACTCAATGCACATAAAAGGCCCTAAAATCTGGAATTCATTACCTGTAAATATAAAAGAAACACTACCTGTTATAAATTCAAGTCTCTTCATCAAAGATCACTTACTCCCCCAAAACCAAATAAATACTGAATAACTGAACCTTATAAATTGTATATCTTAAATTTTTTCTCACAATTATATCACATAAATGTTAAACCTAAAACCCAATCTAACTTTATTTTTTTTTAAATACACTACCTAACAGAATACTCCATTCTACTGAATTTATAACAATGCATGCAACCATATGACCTGTCTTTGTAATACTCACTTGTGCTTTATAGTAATCAGTTTACATTAATGTTTTTCACTGATTTCATCATTGCTTAGTTAATCTTAAGTTAATTTTAAGCCAGCCTGTAATGCTATGCATAGTATAAGTGGCTTTGGCATGCTGCTCTTATCTGTATTTTTTTGTACCTCTGTAAGTGTGCTCAAATTATAAATAAATAAATAAATACCACTCTCTAATCTACCTTTACCTCATCTATCTTATTTGTGCCTGGGGATCAACTGCACCAAATCACCTTTAACAATTATCCATTTCAGTACCAAACAACACACCTCTCCATTCTTCATTCCAGTGTCACATTTTCATTCTCAGTGTTGAGTGTGTAATACTAAAGTGTATATGAACTTATACACTTGGAGCAGAGATGGTGCAGGATGATGAGGGTGGGGGAGGTTGAGGGTGGGGAATGTTGAGGGTGGGGAGGTTGGGGGTTTGTGGGATGTTGAGGGTGGGGGAGGTTGAGGGTGTGGGATGTTGAGGATGGGGGAGGTTGAGAGTGGGGGAGGTTGAGGGTGGGGTAGGTTGAGGGTGGGGGATGTTTAGGGGGGGGATGCTGAGGGTGGGGGAGGTTGAGGGTGGGGTAGGTTGAGAGTGGGGAGGTTGAGGGTGGGGTAGGTTGAGAGTGGGGGAGGTTGAGGGTGGGGGAGGTTCAGGGTGGGGGGATGTTGAGGGTGGGGGGGTTTTGAGGCTGCAGTGTATAATGTCATGGCCCTGTGAACCTCCAACAACAACATTGTTTTGTTTGATCGCTGATCTTAACTGATACAATTTGCTATTTTAATCATTGAACTTAACTGATACAATTTGTTTTGGTCAATCACTGAACACAACTGATACAGCTTCAGTATCTACATATCGTAGATGTACTAAGCTGGTATTGCCTGGCTAAGTCCATGGAAATCATTGTCTTTTTGTTCTCAGCACTGTCCTTTGCACTTATTTTCTTAGGGCCCATGGTTAGAAAAAAGAAATTTGGCCAAATGAATGTAAAAAAAAAAATGCAAGCAAGCATGAGAAAACTGCTCCTACAGCGATGGAAATGTGTATTGCATACAGGATGTTTTGGCATCAGCTGTGCCAACTAGCGGCAGCATTCTGAATTATTATCATGTACATATTATGTATTATTATTATTATTAATTTAGGGAACTGAAGCTCTCATTATTATTAAAATAATATCTATTATTATTATTATTAACCCCTTGACTGTTTCGGTCGTATATATACATCTTATGAGCCAATGTTTCCGACGTATTTATACGTGTAAATTCTAGCGGCTTCAAATCAAGCGGGAGAAAGCTGATAGGCCTACATGAGAGAGAATAGGTCTCAGTGGTGGGTGTACACCCTGTGAAAAAAATCTGGGACTCAGTGGTGCAGTGTGGGAATGCCATCTTGGTAGTCCATTTTCACTATGCCTCACTGTAAGAAGTACCTCACTCCTCGGCGGATTGGAGGTCTACTGTTCCCAAGTGATAGTTCTAACAGCGATGGAAGTGCCAGTGAAAGTGAATTTCATGGTTTTAGTGAGGGTGTGACCGAAAGCAGTGCCCAGGACATCGTAATTAGTGATTTAAAACCCAGATGACCCACAACCATCCACCTCTGGCGCTGGCACATCTCATTCACGTTCACCTGTACCAGGACGAAAAAGGAAACTATTTTCCCATTTACAGGACTCAGATCTGAGCAGTGAAAGTGATAATGATAGTGATTTCAAAGTTACTGAAAGCAGCTCGAGTAGCGAAAGTGAGGGGAATATTTTGCCAGTGAAACAGCAGTATGTACGATGCAGCATGCATTCAGGTAGTGTGTTTTATGCCCTTCCAAGGCAAAGGAGTAAATCTGGGAGTACATCCTGTGGCCCTACACCACGACCTGACAGTGAAGATGACGATATTGTTACAATGGGAATGTGTAATGTGTGTGCGGAAGAAGGTGATGGTGGGTGTCATGTTGGCGGTGGCATGAGTCACGTGGCCCAGCAGCAGGCCACGCTACTACCAACACTGCTGACTCTGCACAAGCACAACCAGCCTCACCCAACCCCACACTCCCACAACAACCACAACCACGTTTCAATATCCAGAACCCACTGGCAGACCGCATTTTGGGATTGGCAACAAGGTGACGATTTTATTCCCAATCCCCACGACTTTGATGAAACACAAAGTGGAAATACGGCCATCGTGTACACTTGGGAAATGCCACTGAACTAAAGTGCTTTCAGTTGTTCTTTGATGAACCCTTGATGGACATTACTGTCAGGGAAAGCAAAAACATACTAAGAGTACACCATGGCAAATACAATTCTTTCACCAAGGTCATGGCTAACACCAGTTTTGGGGGGGGAAAAACAACTTGGCAGAGATGTACCTGTTTTTTGCCACAATAATGCTTATGCCACACTGTTAAGCAAATGTCATCACATACTGGTTATGGAACGCCTGATTTCACTCCAGGTTTTAGTGAAATTATAGGAGTCAATCATTTTTTGATACTGTTACGTATGTTCCACTTTTCAGACAAAACAAGGCCTGACAGAAGCGACAGGTTATATAAGATCAGAAATGTTTTTATGTACCTGAAACAAAAGTGTTGTATGTATTTTTATCCCTTCAGGAAGCTTATTATTGATGAGTCTTTGATTTTGTTCAAAGGAACACTGTCTTTCAAGCAGTACATACAAAGCAAGAGGAAACGCTTTGGTATAAAGTTATTTGTACAGTAGACCCCCGACATTCAATGGCATCGACATTCGATAAATCCAACATTTGATGTATTTTAATGCAAAAATTTTGCCTCGACATTCGATCAAAAACCCGCTATTCAATACGATTCATACGAGATGTGTCTACGTGTGGCCTGAACTGCCCAGTGTGTGCCAGTGTTTACAAACCAGCCAGTGTGCGCGCATCTAAGGATACATTCGGTACATTCCATATTATCCATATTACCACTGTTTTTGGTGCTTGTTTCTGCAAAATAAGTAACCATGGGCCCCAAGAAAGCTTCTAGTGCCAACCCTTCGAGAAAAAAGGTGCTAATGACTATTGAAATGAAGAAAGAGATAATTGCAAAGTATGAAAGTGGAGTGCATGTGTCGGAGCTGGCCAGGTTGTATAGTAAACCCCAATCAACCATCTCTACTATAGTGAGCAGGAAAACAGCAATCAAGGAAGCTGTTGTTGCAAAAGGTGCAATCTTTGTTTTCGAAACTGAAATTGCTAGTGTTAGAAGATGCTGAGAGACTGTTATTGGTGTGGATAAATGGAAAACAGATAGCAGGAGATAGCATCTATTAAGCGATCATTTGTGAAAAGGCTAGGCAGTTGCATCCACACTCTCCCCTCCCATCAATCATCACCAGATCTTCATTAAAGGTAAGTGTCAATTATTCTATTGTTATTATTGTTATTGTAATTATTCTATTGCATTAAACTTAATATTTCATGTGGTAAAATGTTTATTTTTTTCATACTTTTGGGTGTCTTGCACAGATTAATTTGATTTCCATTATTTCTTATGGGGAAAATTAATTTGACTTTTGATATTTTCGACATTCGAATGAGCTCTCAGGACCGGATTTAATATCAAATGTCGGGGGTCCACTGTGCTGTGTGATTGCAAAAGTGGTCTGGTTTTGGATATAATTATTTACACTGGCAGTAGTACATTGAGAGATACCAGGAAGTTACTGGGTATCTCTGGTGATGTGATTAGAACAATGATGGAACTATATCTTGGTAAGGGGCATATATTATACACTGATAACTGGTACACAAGCCCCTTACTCAGTGATTTCTTGCGAGTGAGCATGACAGACATGTGTGGCACAGTGCATGGTAATCGTAAGCATATGCTAAGGTTCGACACTGGCACTTGCAGAGGTGAGGTGCAGGCCTTTGCTGCCAATGACATCATGGCATTTTGGTGGCATGACAAACGTGATGTCACATTTGTTGACATCAGTTCACCAAAATGAAATGGCAGACAGTGGCAGGCAGAATAGAGAGACCAATGAACCCATTCTAAAACCTGCAGCTGTGATGGACTACAACCTCAATATGCGCTTAGTGGACAAATGTGATATGCAGATTGGGTTTGCTGATTGTGTATGCAGGAGTTATAAGTGGTACATAAAACTTTTTTTCCATCTTCTTGATATTTCCATGCTGAATGTTTATAACATATACAAGTTGAAGACCAACAACAAACCCAAATATGGTGAATTTTGTTTGTCAGTCATCAGACAAATAATATTCAAGTACCAAGGAGCAACACCTGCAATAGACCAGCGCCCACGAAATTACCAACACATGTCCTCTCGTCTGAGGCCTGGTGATCACTAGCCCATACAAATACCTCCTACTGCTTTCAAGAAAAGTGCTCAGAAGAGGTGTTTTGTATGTGGACATTCCACAAAATGCCCAGAAAACCGCAGAGACACTCATTTTGTGTGTGAGGAGTGTCAAGTACCACTCTGCATATACCAATGTTTCAAAGATTTCCACAAGCTGCAGCAGTTCTAGGGAAGTGTTCAGTGACTGTACATATGTATATACATAGAACAATAGTAATAAACAATGTTTTGTATTGTTTGTTTATGTAAACAAGTTTTATAAACAATCTAATAGTAATAAGGTTTGTGCAGTTATTGTGTTGTAAACAATGAGTGTATATTTGAACAATGCACCTTACATTGGTCTCACAGGCCACATAAGTTACTTAGATAAGAAAAATATTGGAAAATACAAGGAACCTTCAAATTAGTGAGCGGCATTCGTCGCTGTTGCAATACGCGACTCATTTTCTGTCAACTTTGCACCTCTGTATCTCGGTAAGTACTGATGGCAAAAAATATTTTTAGGCTTAAAACACTCAGTAAAATACAGTGGTCCCTCAATAATTGTAGGGCTCGATAGCCGTAATTTTCGGAAATCGTAACGATATTTTCGTCAAAACACTGGCTCACTAATCGTAGATTGACTCGCGAATAGTCATTCGTCCGGGACGCGTACTCATGCTCTGAGCCGCCCTGGCCTCCCTTCCCAGCCAGTGTGCCATTTGTTTACCAGTAAGCGACGGTCCCCTCACTTGCTCATACGAAATATTTCATAATCCATTCATTTTAGTGCTTGCAACTACTAAATAAGCTACCATGGCTTCAAAGAAAGCCCTAGTGCCAAGCCTTTGGTAAAGAAGGTGAGAAATACAACTGAATTTAAGAAAAACATCACTGAACAATATGAAAGTGGCATACGTATGGCCGAACTGGCCAGGATGTATAACAAACCCCATACAACCATAGCTTCCATCGTGGCCAAGAAAAAGGAAATCAAGGAAGCTGTTGTTGCAAAAAGGGTAAATATGCTGACAAAAATGAGATCACCAGTACCAAAGAGTTGAGAAGTTATTATTGGTGTGGATAAAAGAGAAACAATTAGCAGGAGACAGTCTTATGACGTCGATTATTTGTGAAAAGGCTAGGCAGTTGCACGACGATCTGGAAAAGAAATTGTCTGCAACTAGCGGTGATGTGAGTGAATTTAAGGCCAGCAAAGGTTGGTTTGAGAGATTAAAGAACCGTAGTGGCATACACAGTGTGGTAAGGCATGGTGAGGCTGCCAGTTCGGACCACAAAGCGGCTGAATTTTTTTTTTTTTTTTTTCAACAAGTCGGCCGTCTCCCACCGAGGCAGGGTGACCCAAAAAAGAAAGAAAATCCCCAAAAAGAAAATGCTTTCATCATCATTCAACACTTTCACCACACTCACACATTATCATTGTTTTTGCAGAGGTGCTCAGAACACAACAGCTTAGAAGCATATACGTATAAAGATACACAACATATCCCTCCCAACTGCCAATATCCCAAACCCCTCCTTTAAAGTGCAGGCATTGTACTTCCCATTTCCAGGACTCAAGTCCGACTATATGAAAATAACCGGTTTCCCTGAATCCCTTCACTAAATATTACCCTGCTCACACTCCAACAGATCGTCAGGTCTCAAGTACCATTCGTCTCCATTCACTCCTATCTAACATGCTCACGCATGCTTGCTGGAAGTCCAAGCCCCTCGCCCACAAAACCCTCCTTTACCCCCTCTCCCAACCCTTTCGAGGACGACCCCTACCTCTCCTTCCTTCCCCTATAAATTTAATGCTTTCCATGTCATTCTACTTTGATCCATTCTCTCAAAATGACCAAACCACCTCAACAACCCCTCTTCAGCCCTCTGACTAATACTTTTATTAACCCCACACCTTTTTCCTAATTTCCACACTCCGAATTTTCTGCATAATATTTACACCACACATTGCTCTTAGACAGGACATCTCCACTGCCTCCAACCGTCTCCTCGCTGCTGCATTTACCACCCAAGCTTCACACCCATATAGAGTGTTGGTACTACTATACTTTCATACATTCCCTTCTTTGCCTCCATAGGTAACGTTTTTTGACTCCATATATACCTCAATGCACCACTCACCTTTTTTCCCTCATCAATTCTATGATTAACCTCATCCTTCATAAATCCATCCGCCGACACGTCAACTCCCAAGTATCTGAAAACATTCACTTCTTCCATACTCCTCCTCCCCAATTTGATATCCAATTTTTCTTTTTCTAAATCATTTGATACCCTCATCACCTTACTCTTTTCTATGTTCACTTTCAACTTTCTACCTTTACACACTTTCCCAAACTCATCCACCAACCTTTGCAATTTTTCTTTAGAATCTCCCATAAGCACAGTATCATCAGCAAAAACTAACTGTGTTAATTCCCATTTTGAATTTGATTGCCCATAATTTAATCCCACCCTCTCCCGAAACACCCTAGCATTTACTTCTTTTACAACCCCATCTATAAATATACAGTGAACCCCCGGTTAACGATATTTTTTCACTCCAGAAGTATGTTCAGGTGCCAGTACTGACCGAATTTGTTAACATAAGGAATATTGTGAAGTAGATTAGTCCATTTCAGACCCCCAAACATACACGTTCAAACGTACTTACATAAATACACTTACATAATTGGTCGCATTCGGAGGTAATCGTTATGCGGGGGTCCACTGTATTAAACAACCATGGTGACATAACACATCCCTGTCTAAGACCTACTTTTACCGGGAAGTAGTCTCCCTCTCTTCTACACACCCTAACCTGAGCCTCACTATCCTCATAAAAACTCTTTACAGCATTTAGTAACTTACCACCTATTCCATATACTTGCAACATCTGCCACATTGCTCCTCTATCCACTCTATCATATGCCTTTTCTAAATCCATAAATGCAATAAAAACTTCCCTACCTTTATCTAAATACCTGAACACATATAATGCTCAATGTAAACACATAGATCTACACATCCCCTACCCCCTCTGAATCCTCCTTGCACATATCCGCAAACCAACAATTCTGTCTTACCTTCCATAATTCTTTCAATTATAACCCAAACCTTACACTTTTTCCTGGTATAACTCAATACACTTATTCCTCTATAATTTTTACAATCTCTTTTGTCCCCTTTCCCTTTATATAAAGGGACTATACATGCTCTCTTCTCTCGCCTGTGCCTCTCTCACTGCTGCTGCCAATCCCTAGGTACCTCCCCTCCCCCCCCCTTTTTTTTTTTTTTTTTTCATTACAATTGTTAAACAAAAGTACCATCCACTCCAACACTATATTCCCCCCAGCTTTTAACATCTCTGTCCATTGATCCCCATCAGTTCCAGCTGCTTTAGCTTAACCCCCTTTCATTCTACATAATGCCTCCGTACCTCCCCCACACTTACATTCGGCACTTCGTCACTCCTAAAAGATGGTATACCTCCCTGACCAGTTTCATGAAATTAACCGCCTCCCTTTCTTCCTCAACATTTAAAAGTTCCTCAAAATATTCTCGCCATCTACCTAATACCTCACTCTCCCCATACTAACTAACTCCCCTACTCTGTTCTTATCTTAACTGACAAATCCATCTTTCCCTAGGCTTTTCTTAACTTGTTTAACTCACTGTCCAAATTTTTATTCTTATTATTCAAATAAAATTTCTTGACAGTGCCTTTCCCACTCTATCATCTCTGCTCTCCTATTGCACTCCTCTCACCACTCTCTTTCACCTTTCCATTTTACCTCTCCATATACTCTGCTCTTCTTATAACACTTCTGCTTTGTTAAAAACCTCTCATAAGCTAACTTTTTCCTTCTTTTATCACACCCTTTACTTCAATCATTCCCAACAATCACTCCTCTTTTCCCTCACTGCCCCCTACCCTCCTATAACGCACAAATCTTCTGCCCCACAATTCTAATACTGCATTTTTAAAAAAACATATTCCCACCCATCTTCAACCTCCCCCCACTACTCATCTATGCACTAGCCCCACCTTTCTGCCAATAGTCCGCTTGTATATCTCAACCGCGAACATCCGCCTCCCTGAGTTTATACACTTTCACCTCCCTCTTACTTGTTGTTGCCACCTTCCTCTTTTTCCCATCTTCCTCTTAACACTAACTGTAGCTTACAACTAAATAAGATCCGATAAAACAGTTAGGCCCTTCTATAACATGAACAATCCCTGTAGCCCACCCATAACTTTTATAACCACGAATACATAATCTAACAAACTACTTTCATTACGTGATATCATCCATACCTTGTATATTTATTTATCCTCATTTTCATAAAATATGTATTACTATATTACACCAAATCACTTTCTACACATAGCTCAATAGAGGCTCTCCCCCCATTTACATTTTACCCCTTGCACCCCCCCAAATTTACCTACTACTTTACACTACTTTACAACCCCATAACATTTTTACCCACTTTAGCAATGAAATCCCCAACCACCATTTACTCTCACACTTGATTCCAATCAAACTCCCCACGCATTCACTCAACATTCCAAAATCTCTCTCCTCCTCTACACTTCTCTCTTCTCCAGTGCATACAAACGCTTACTATAACCCACTTTTCACATCCAATCTTTATTTACTCCACATAAAAATCCTTGAATTAATACATTATAGTCCCTCTTTACAGCCATAGCTTATCCTTCAACCTATTGCGTTACTCCTTCTTTAGCTGTAACTCTATTTGAAACCCCTGACAACCTAACCCCATTTATTCCTCTCCATTTGAAACTCTCCCACCCCCTTCAGCTTTGTTTCACTAAAAAGCCAGACATCCACTTCTTCTCATTCATAACATCCACAATCATCTCTTTCTTATAAATTCACAACATCCACGCACATTCAGACTTCCCACTTTGACATTTTCTTCTTCTTATTCTTTTTAGATAATCTTTTACAGGTAAAGAAAGGGGTTACTAGCCCATTTGTTCCGGCATTTTAGTTGACTTTTTTACAACACGCAATGGGCTTACGGAGGAAAAGATCTTATTCACTTCCCCAAGGATAAAAAATTATAAGTAATAAAGACCAAGAACTATTAAGGATAAAATCAAAGAAAACTCAGATGAGTGTGGCTTAAATAAACATGTACATGTATGTGTATTGTGACCTAAGTGTAAGAAGAAGTAGCAAGGACATACCTGTAATCGTTGCATATTTATGAGACAGACAAAAGAAATGCATGAATTCAAGGAGTACATAGAGGCAGAAGGACTCGAAACCTTAACAAGTGTACATTTTGTGACAAAATAGCCTCTTGGTTTTGGAAGAAAATGCCAAAGAGAACCTAAAATAACTCAGGAGGAAAAGGCAGCTCGACAGCGCCGCGGATATGGGTAGGACAGGGTGCAATCCTATGAAAACAGGCTGATGCTCCCCAATGTTTCTGTGCTAATAATCTAGTGGGGATTTTCAGAGCGAAGCCATTACTAGTGTAACCATTCTGAAAATCCCAGTGTGTTAAGAAAAACAATTTATGAAAAGAGTAAATTGTGTGTGTTTTGGAAATTGCTGGTGTAATGGGAGTAAAGTGCATGGGTCACCGAGGAAATTTTCCGTCGACGTGGTTCAATGAAGTGTTGGCCCTAGTTTGAAGAATACCTCCTGGAAAAAGAAATTTGGATCTCAAGTGCCTCCTAGTAATGTACAATGCATCCTCGTCTCATCCCCAAACTATGGATGAACCTAATTATTCAAGGAGTTCTGGTTCATCACAGTAAAGTTCTTTGCCCCCGAATACCACTCCTACCTCTCCTCCAGCCCATGGACCACAGGTCATTGCAAACTTTAAAAAAAACTCTACAACCAAAGCAATGTTTCACAGGTGCTTGAAAATGTGACCTCAGACACTCACGTGACCCTAAGAGAAATTTTGGAGAGAACACATCAGCTCCTCCATTGCATAAGCCTTATAGGTAAGATGCTTGGGAGGAATGACTACCAGGCTTTGAAACTCTGTTTTGAGATAATTGTGTGGCCAGAATTGTGTCCACAAGAGGAATTTGAAGGGTTTGGGGCTGACCCTGATGACCTATGTCAGTTGTTAATCTATTGTGGCACTGGGGAGTTCCATGGGGTTGGATGTGAGTTTGGAGGATGTGGAAGAGTTGGTGGAAGACCACACCGAAGACTCACCAACTGAGGAGCAGCAAGAGCTCAGCAGGAAGAGCAAACAGATGCACTCATAATCTTGCAGCAGAGGAAGAGGAAGAGAGATGGAAGAAGGTGCCTTCTTCAGAAATTAAGGAAGATTTTTTTGAAACGTGGGGTAAGATGGAAAAGATTTTATGGAGAAACATCAACCTGCTGACAAAGCTGTGCAAGTCATGTTGGCTACATGTACAGTGAACAAAGGTCTTGCTCCTTTTAAGGAAGTGTTAAAGAGACGCCAGAAACAGAGCTCTCTGGACATTCCATTTTGCGAGACAGGACTCCAGTGACTCTCAAGCCTGGTCCTAGTGGCATTAAGAAACAGAGAAGAGAAGTACCCGCAAAAAGAGCACTTGTGTACCTGAGGTGTTTTGAATGGGAGGGGGATTCCCCTTTTCCAAACAGTAATTTCAATCTCTCCTCCTCCAGTCTTCCATACACTAAGAGAATTTTGCCAATAAAGGTAAGTGTTGCTGTTAATGTTTTCATTCAATCATGTCCCAGTTGTAATTGTTTATGTACTACATCTAATTTCATGTAAGGAATTTATTTTGTTGTAGTACCTCTGGTGTCAGGACGGATTAATTGTATTTACATTATTTTTTCTTAGGGGAAAATTGATTCAAAAATCATAAATTTTGGATAAACAGTAACACTTCAGGAATGGATTATTACGATAAACGAGGAACACACCTGTAATCCTAACATTTTGGTAAGAAAAATATTTTTTTTTTTGCAATATTTGGCAACAGAGAATGACAGTTTCAGAATGGGCTTGTGACAGTCAAAGGGTTAATTTAAGGAACTGAAGCTCTATCGTTATAATAATAAAAATAATAAAATAATAATAATAATAATAATAATAATATTATATTATTATAACAATTATTATAAAATAATTTTATTATCAGTTATTATTAAATTAGGTAATTGGAGCACGATTCCAATTCCCTAGATCAAGAAGTCCCTCCACCAGCATCAAGGAACCTTGATTCTGGTGAGGGCTCTTGATCTAGGGAGATGGATCTGTGCTTCAAGTTACCTAAATTAATAATTACCAGTAATAATACAGTGACCCTCGTTTTTTCGAAAAGCTCGAAAGTCGTAATTTTTGTTGTGAAATCATAATGTTTTTTTCATGAAAACATTGACTCGCACAGTGTCGTTTTACTCACAAGTAGTCAATCGTCTGGGACGGCGTACGCCACGACCTCGAGCTGCCTCACACTCCATTCCCATGCAGTGTGCCATTGTTTATCAGTGTATGAGGGCGATCCCACAACGAGTTCATACAAACATTACATAATAATCACATTTGTTTTAGTGCTTGAAACTGCTAAATAATCAACATAGGCTCCAAAGAGAAATCTCTAGTGGCCAGCCCTTTGGTAAAGAAACACATAATTTGATGAAAAAGTTTGTAGAAAAATACGAAAGTGGTAGTGGTAGAATGGTAGCAGTTTGTGATAGTGGTAGACGGTGGTAGGCAGTTGTGATAAGTGGAGAGGGTGGTAGTGGATGGTGTAGAGGTGGTAGCAAGTTGTGATAGTGGTAGAGGTGGTAGTAGTGTGATAGGGGTAGAGGGGTGTAGTGATGGTGGTAGGGTGGTATCAGTTGTGATGTGGTAGAGGGTGGTAGCAGTTGTGGAAGGTGGAAGAGGGTGGTACAACTGTGATAAGTGTAGAGTGGTATTATCTGTGATGGTGGTAAGGGTGGCCTTCTTCATGATTCAAGCAATTCAACTAACTCCTCCAATGTTGTTGGAGTTATATAGGGCTATTACAGAAAACACCGGCGCCTCAACTGCTGCTTGCACCACCATTATGGATGGCTTATGCTCTCAGTGGCCCTTATACACCCAACTAACAACAATCAGACACCTCTTGTGACATTCATAAGACTTATTTTATTCATTCTAGAGTAATTTTCATGTTTCATATGTTATTAATATTGGTTATTATATCATATTTAGTTGAATTGTGATAGAAAATAAGCCGTAGAGTTTGATATTAGTGTCCATAATCCCCCACAATAAACTCGCTCCCCTCCCTCAGCTGCCGTCTGCCATACACCAACTAGAGTCTCAATAAAGGTAAGTATGAATGATAAATGTTCATTTATATATTTTAATAGTGCTTTACATTTATTTGGCATTCTTTTCTCTACATGTAAATCTATATTTAAGCTAGGGAATGGCAGAGGGAAGTTACCCTAAGTGACTTACTGTCCTATGGAGAGGGATTCCCTCCAAACAATAAACCTCTTCCCTCTCCCCCCCTCCCCCCTGCTTCCATTCATCACAAAAGCCTCAATAATGGGTAAACTGTCATTTGAATTGCCCCAAAAAAATTCTTTTGTGCATTAATCCCATCTTTAGGTATAAAAAAGAAAATTTTTTGTTTGAGATGGGCTTCTGGTGTCTTGGAATGAATTTAATTGGATTTACCATTATTACATATGGGGAAAAATGGATTCGCAAATGTCACTTTTGATAATAGTCACACTCTCTGGAACGGATTAATATGAAAAAACGAGGGGTCCACTGTAATAATAATAATAATAATAATAAAAATAATAATAATAATAATAATAATAATAATAATAATAATAATAATAATATAATATAATATAATAATTAAATTAAATAATAATATAACTAATAAACGCTGCCAACTCATGTACATGTACTGTTTACCTCACTGGTGGAGCAGTTCTCTCTATGCTTTGCTTACATTTTGACAGTCATTGGCCAAAATTCATTTTTCTAAAGCATGGGTCCTAAGAAATAAGTTTAAAGAACAATGCTGAGAAGAAAGAGAGGGATGATTTCATGAATTAAAGCCAGAAATCATAGTAAACAAGCGATGGGAAGCAGGTGATTTGCTCGTAACCTCAAATGTTGGCTCGAAACTCAGAGCAAAAAATCACCCAGGGATTACATCATATTCTCTCAAAAAAAACTCCATACGTTGGGACACTCACAAGTCAAGGTTCCACTGCAATTTTCATGAAACAATTGGTAATCTTGAGTAGAAATTACAGTGTAAACAATAAATAAACAAAAATGTACAAACTTAAACTATGGTTCAATTTTCCTTAAAATTAATTAATCTGTAAGCCATTAAACCCTTTAAACTGTCCAAACAGATCTACGAGTTCACATGCGTAAGTGCGCCAAAAAGTAATCTATGTTTTTTTTTACATATTTTCAAGTATAACAAAAAAAAAAAAGTAGATCAAAGGTTTTTACACATTTTCAATGTAAAAAAAAAAAAAAAAAGGTTACGTATTTTTAAATACTTTCAAATGATTGAAAAAGTAGATTCTACATTTGGACAGTTTAAGGGTTTAAGTGTAAGATCTGCCCATAATGCCTAAGCATGATAGTGGCTCTCTTTGCACTGCAACTCATTTTTGCAATTTCATAATCTCATGTGTGATGCAACACATGAATAAAGACCACCTACTACTAACAGGTGATTTCAAACATAAACATACTACCGACCCAGGACCACCCCAGTAAGCCGAATTCACAAAGGCCAAGTGAATAAAACTGCCTGTTGCTAAACAGCAATATCTAAACCTTAAAAAAAACTCTGTAGAAAGCATCTCCTTAATAGACAACATCCTGGACAACCAACCAATCCCCTTTTAAATCATGTTCAAATAAATAAATAAATAAATAAATAAATAAAATCAGGCATAATCACGGACAACACTACAGAACCACTACCCAACCTTTCTCATAACTAATCTGGGCAAACTGCCAACAACATTCCAAAGTTACCTTCAGACTACATAACGATACAGCAGTTAACAACTTTATAGCAGCTATGAATAACATCCGAATTGTCAAAATGAGCTTGAAACATAAATACATATATGAATAAGTATAAATAATATTTCTTAAAAAAAGCCCAATGCCTCTAACAACAGACATTGCCCCAGAAAAACTAAACGATCACAAAGCAAAGGAGACTGGAATAACCCTTGCTAACAACCAAGCAACCACAAATCCATTAACGCAAAAGCACAAATATGAAAAACAGTATAGAATGGGTCAAATAACTAGAGAACAGTCCGAAAATTACCTCATCAGCTCTTACCAGCCTGATAAGAATGTCAAAAAAATTTTATTATAAAAATAGATATTACATAACATCAAAAGGTATAAAAAAAAACCTGGAAAACTCTATCTGAAATTCTGGAACTAAAAAGTTATCCAAAACAAAGCAAATCAAACTAACAAAAATCAGATGAACCCCTACTCACTCCAACTGAAACAGCAAACAGACTTAATGTTTTCTTCTCCACCATAGGAAAAAACCTAGCAAACAAAAATACAAGTACAAACGTCCCCGTCACTATACATCAACTACCTCCATCAGAACCTACCCAAATACACTATTCCTAGCTCCAACCAACACCCACTGAAGTTATGCTCATCAAAAACAACCTTGAAAGACAAGGCAGGATAACATAAACAACTTGCCTGCTTTTATGTATCAAAAAAGCTTCTCAAGTATTGTCATCAAAATGCAATGCCTTTAAAACAAATCCATTTGAATCATCTACACTTCCCAACAATCCCTCAAAATAAGCGAGGGTCATCTCCGATTCATAAAGGAAAAGGTGACCAAGCTGACTTGAATAACTCTAGACCAATATCAACTAACTTAACCACTGCTCTCTAAAAACTTTGAAAAATTAAATTCATAGACGGATCTATTCCTAACTCATTTCACACAACATATTAAAACCTTGTCAATATTGGATTCAGGAATAATAAAAGCACAAATGATGCTATCGATAACCAACTGCTAGAACTAATATATACCGCACTTAAAAGAAAGAAGTCCCGCTGGGCATTTTCACTGATTTACGTAAAGCTTTTCGATACAGTCGACCACGAACTACTGTACTCCAAAATTAATGCACTGTGTATCAGAGGCCACTCCTTCAACTACCTAAAGTCATAACCTTAGTAACAGAACTCATATGTGTATCAAATGATCAAACTCCTCCACCCAACCAATCACAGTAGAGTCCCACAAGGAAGCAAACCTTGGACTACTCCTCTTTCTCATCTACATCAATGATCTACCGAGGTGCAATCAACAGCTACTCAAACCCATATTATGTTGCAAATGACACAACATAAGCATTTTCCCATCCCAAACGCACGTCATACTAGCAAACAACAGTCATGCTGAAATTACAGAAAATAACTGCTGGATGATGACAACAAACTACCCTGACACTGAATAAAACCTATTTCCATTCAACTGGAAACAAGCTGCAAATGATCCAATTAACATTAATGCTAAATGGATCATAGTCACAAGATTCACAGAGGAAAATCCCTAGTAACCACCTTACATAGCCTTAATTCCGGAACACACAACAACAAATCACCAAGAAAATCTCCAAGACTATAGGCATACTATCAAAGAAAGGTACTACGTTCCACAATCAGCTCTCCTGGCACTGTAACCATTCACTCATATTACCCTTATCTATGCATATGGAATTTGTGCATGGGATCAACAACATCCAATCACCTAAAAACCCCTAATAACCCAGCAAAAGGCAGCAGATAAGAATGATAACAAATTCCCCACTCCCACCCAGCATACTCCACCAATTTTTCAAAAGGTCTGAATCGCTCACACATTAAGAAACATCCACACTTATTCATTTGCCTACTACAATACACAGAACAATACACACAAATTAAACCCCCCACTCAAACTTCTTTCTCCTCTACCACACCTAAACAGGACACATGACCACAAACACAAGACACATCTCTCCTTTGATATACCTCGTGTCCCTATCACACTGTTGTAAAAACTCTATGCACAAAAAAGGCCCCAAATTATGGAATTCAAATTACCAGAAGATATTAAAGTAACCTAGTCTGAAAATCAATTTATCAATTTAAGACTCTTCTCAAAAGCCACTTAATCACCAATAGACTAAATGCTAAATTACCTCAGTATACACATTTACTCACCTATGTACTCTCCCCACATCATAACTGAAACAATCCATTGTTGACAGGAATATAATTTAAAATCATTGTTTTCACAAAAGCATTTTAGAATATAAATACCATATATCTTTGTACTATATTATACAAATATTTGATTCATTTATAATTAATGTTCTACTGTACAACTATGAGATAATTCTTTCCTAACTTTGCAACTACGATATAATTACTCCCTAGTATAAGTAGAATGTAAGCCAATAATGTTTAAGTTGGCCCATAATGCCACAAGGCATAATAGAGGCTCTCCTTTGCATTGCCAACCCACTACAGTATTGTATATACACAATCTCAATTACTGTTGCAAGACATTAAATAAATAAAATTGATTGATTGAGTGTGAATACTAAAGATCTTAGCTCAGGCATCCACAATCCTCATCCTCAGTGTTGAGAGTGTAATACTAAAGATCTTCCTCAGCATCCACCTCAATCATCTTCAGTGTATGAGTGTGTCTTCCTCATATCATTTGCATGAGCTTCAAGTACTTTTCAAATTGAGATAGAAGCTTGGGAGCCATGTTGGAGGTAATGACTGTTAAACTTCATCTCAGCAGCAACCTTGGCCAGTGACTCATTCTCACGATATAACCTGCATGAAAATGATGCTCCACTTAAAAACATCTCTGAGGAAAATGGTCAGATTCTTCACATCACTCACTCCATCCTTATCTTGCCAGAGCATGCAATAGTACAATACAAAACTCAAATACCCCACTTCCTCCCCATAGTATACCACTGTATTCTCCTTACCTCTACAACCTCCCCCACGACCAGCTAACCATATCCCTGAACCCCTTTCATAAATGTTACATTGCTCATCACCCCAAACAACACATCACATATAAAAACCACTTGCCTCCACTCCCTATCTAACATGCTATACAGTTTGCTGGGATGGTCCAAGTCCTTCACAAAAGAACCTTTACTTAATTACCCACCTCCCTCCAACCTTTCCTAGGACGGGCCTCTACCCCACCCGTCCTTCTGCTAGATTTATATGCTCTCCAAGTCATCCTAGTTTGTTTCGAAACAACATCCACTCTCACTAACTAAATGTTTTCAAACCAGCCTCAACAACGCTCTTACGGACCCGTATCACTCCTCAGCCCTTTGGATAATATTATCAGTAACCCTGCACCTCCGTTTTAAAATATCCCCAAACTATGAATTCCCTACATAATATTCACAACTGCACTTGCCGTGAGGCCTGGTCACAGACTGGGCTTGGAGGGGCATTGACCCCCGAAGCCCTTTCTCCAGGTATCTCCTCCAGGTAAACATCTCCACTGTTGCCGCACCCTTGCATCATGTTATGGTTGTAGGAGATAATGGTGAGACATGTAGTGAGTTTGTGTGTATTTGCACCAATGCCCAGGATAACAACGAACAACAACAAACAACAATTCCAAAGCTGTAAACGCCTCAATATATGATCAGAAGAATCAAAACATACAGAGTATTTATTCTCCTCACTGGCTCCCTAATGCCTTACATTCCTCCTTTTCTAAATTACATTAATATCATCACCACAGTGTAATCATTTAAAACAAAGATAAGTGCATCATCATTCAAAAACTATTTATAAAAACCCAACCTATTCTGGATGGGTTTGAACTACTCATCTGGAATGGGTTTGCCTGAGATATTGGAGGGATGGCTTTGTCCTGAGGTCCAATCACTCCCTATCACACTGCTGTTTTCATAATAATAATAACATTAATCAAAGGAACATAAGAATAGGGTGTATAACCACAAAGCCACCTTTATATGCAGAGAATTTCCGCCTACTAAGACTTAACTTAAGATTAATAGTGCAATAACATTATAATAAAAAACAATGAAGCCTTAAAACCCTACAAAGTGTCATACAGCACAGCAGGGCAGGAAAGGGTGCAGTGGTACTGGGTAGCAAGAGAAAAAGAGGAACAATTATTAGGACATGGAGTGCAGCAGGGCCATGGATAGTGATGGGGTAGAGGTTAGCAAGAGATTGGAGGTAGAAAGGAAGAGGGCCTGTGATAAGTGGCTAGGCGGCACAATCATCATTAAAGCTTTGGATCGAGTATATCAGTTGCTGTCTAAATCAACGAGAGAGTTTTGGGTTAAAGGAGAGCCCATCATCAAGAAGGTAAGAATAAGATTTCGTTCGAATTTTTAACCCCGGAGGGTTAGGCTACCCAGGATAACCCGCAAGACGGGCCAAGTGCGTCATAGAATGACTGTCAGTCTTATTTCCACTGGAGCCCTCAATCTTGTCCCCCAGGATGCGACCCACACCAGTCACGCTAACACCTAATACCTATTTGCTGCTAGGTGAACAGGCAACAGGTGCAACAAACATGTCAAACTGTTTCTTTTCTATTCTACCCCACCAGGAATTAATAATGTTGGTAGAATTAACCGACAATAGTAAGTAAAAGGACACAAGGTGCAACAAATTGACATTTTACTGTGGCAACGTGATCACTCTCCAGGAGCTTTGCCAAGCTCTGTTACAAACAGTACATGGACACATAGGTATAATATAGGCTCAGAGTGAGGTGCAATAACTAGTGCAGGAGTAGTAGTAGTTACATAAGTTTGTAGAAGTAGTATGTAAATACAATATGGTAGAGATGCTTATACCCCTTTTCATTCTCCCACTGCCTCAACAAACTAACTTTCCCCCACACTCACAACTGCTCTTCCACACTCTTACAAGATGTATTCCTCCTCCTTGTGCCCTATACACAATATCACAGCTTCCCCTATCTTCATCAACATTTAACAATTTCTCAAAATATTCCCTCCATCTTCCTGATACCTCAACTCTCCCCTTTAATAACTCACCTCTCTGTTTTTTAACTGACAATCCATTGGTTCCAAGGTTTCCTCAACTTGTAATCTCACTTTTCGAAAACTTGTTATTTTTCAACCAAATTTTTTTGATAACAACTCACCCACTCTCATTTGCTCTCTTTAAAAACCCTTTGTAGACTGTTTCAGTCGTATATATACGTCTTACGAGTACCGTCTTTGAGTATATATACTCATAAATTCTAGTGGCTTCAAATCAAGCAGGAAAAGCTGGCAGGCTACCATGTGAAGAAGGATGGGTCTGTGTGGAGGGAGTAGCAGTTGTGCACCATAATAAAAAAAATCCGGAGCAACGGAGTGCATAATGAGAAAAAACAACTCCGACCGTTTTCTTTTAATTAAAATGCTGATTTTGTGGTCTATTTTTGTATAGTATTTATGTGTGTAGATTCTCGTTTTCTTGTCTCCATTTGATAGAATGGAAAACATATTATAGAAACAGAGTGATTTTGATTGGTTTTACTAAAGAACCAGGAAAT
The DNA here is from genome assembly GCF_026875155.1 of Cherax quadricarinatus. Classification (NCBI taxonomy): domain Eukaryota; kingdom Metazoa; phylum Arthropoda; class Malacostraca; order Decapoda; family Parastacidae; genus Cherax; species Cherax quadricarinatus. The sequence goes on along the minus strand of NC_069408.1, from coordinate 893,522 downwards.
GGAGCTCAAAGTAGGAGAAATGTTCGATTTTTTTTTGTAATGTTCAAAAGTAAACAAATGAATGTCAGTAGCCATTCTAATATGCAGTCCAACGAACGGCATGACATATTTGTACAATTAATACAGATACTGCAGTATCTGCATAACAGTAAATCATCTGTTTTTGTCAGAATAAAAATTCCAAAATCGAAAGCAAGAGTAATATCAGAGGTGCCCTGGAGATGTGACTGATGAACAAAGAACACGTTAATTTTTAAACCAGGAGTTGTCAGCATTGTTGATTTGGACCCTTATTTTTGAAATTGACATAATTTTTAATTTTGTGAAATTGGCCAAATTGCAAATTTCTGACCACGTTATTGGGTAGTTGAAAATGGTAATGGGCAGTTTCTTGTACTCAAACCGATAGAAAAAATGGAGTTCTAAGAATAGCCATGAGTTTCGTCAACTGTAAAATGGAATTAGCCAAAAATAGGGCCAAAGTGGGGGAAAACAAACCCATTTGTAAAAATTTCCCCAGTTTGCTAACTTTGCAAGACGTAATTCCATCAAATTTTTTTTTTTTTGGTGTCTTCAAACTGGGGAAAAAATTCTCATCATTTTATAAAAAAAATATATATATAAAAATATATATAAATATTATTAAATTTTTTGAAATTTTGCAACACCAGGAAACTGGGGTCTACAAATGCAAACTGAAAATTTTTTCAATCCTAATGGGATAAAGCTAACCAATACACTGAGCTTTACTCTATCATCATACGATTCTATGCATCACTGAAGGGTCTTGACTCAATAATACCCCAATGACATGCTCATTGGAAAGCCAGGGATAGAACTCAAAAAACAGGACAAAGAAATTTAATGTACGTTGCTATGGGCCCATCACACAAATTTGGGTTACTCCTTCTATAAAGTTGAAATTTAGCCAAGAAAACCCAAAAGAAAGTAGAATAAACTTTGTATAACTGGTCTAGCATTAAACAATATTTGGGAAAAAGTAAATAATGAAAATGATTGTTATAGAATGCAATTAAAAGCCGAGTAGATCTATAACCCCTATGAAACATGAAAAAAATAGAAATATGTTTATAGAGCAACATCAATATGAACAGACTGACTGTGTTTAGTGTCCAGGGTTTGGCGGGTTACAATACTTTGGGGAAATTTGGGAGACACACAGATGATACAAAACCCCTAACCTGAGCCTCACAAAACCCCCTCCAAAAAAACTCTTTACACTTTTTAGTAACTTCCCCACCTATTCCATAACTTGCAACATTTTGGCCCACATTGCTCCTCTATCCACTCTATCAATGCCTTTTCAAAATCCAAAAATGCAATAAAAACTTCCCTACCTTTACTAAATCCCTGCACATAAAATCCCTTCAATGAAACCCTTGATCAACACATCCCCTCCCCCCTCTGAATCCTCCTTGCCATACCGAAAACCAAAAATTCTGTCTTACCCCCAAATTCTTTCAATTAAAACCCCAAAACCTTACACTTTTTCCGGTAAAACTCAATAATTTAAAACCTTCTATAATTTTTTTACAATCTCTTTTTCCCCTTTCCCTTTATATAAAGGGACTATACATTCTCTTTTTGGCCTTCCCCTAGGTAACCCGGCCCTTCCCCTTTTTTTTTTTTTCTTTAAAATTTTAAAAAAAAGTCCCAAACCACTCCAACACAAAATTTTCCCCCCGCTTTTAACATTTCTGCCCTTGATCCCCATCATTTCCAGCTGCAAAAACCAAAACCCCCCTTTCATTCTACATAATGCCCCGACCCCCCCACACTTACATTCGGCCTTCTTCACTCCAAAAAAGATGGTATCCCTTTCCCTGACCATTTTCATAAAATTTAAACCGCCCCCCTTTTTCTTCCTCAACATTTAAAAAATTTTTCCCTCAAAAAATTCTCCCCCCCATCTACCAAAAACCCTCACTCTCCCCATCAAACTAACTCCCCTACTCTGTTCTTAAACTGAAAAATCCATTTTTCCCCTAGGTTTTTCTTAACTTGTTTAACCATTTCCAAATTTTTTTCTTATTTTAAAATTAAAATTTCTTGACAGTGCCTTTCCCACCATCATCCCCCTCCCCTTTTTTGCACCCCTCTCACCCCCTCTTTTTCCCCTTTTCCCTTTTCCCTCTCCATATACTCGCTCTTCTTATAACACTTCTGCTTTTTTAAAAACCTCTCATAAGCTAATTTTTTCCCTTCTTTTATCAAAACCCTTTACTTCCCCATTCCCAAAATTTCACTCCTTTTTTCCCTCCTGCCCCCACCCTCCTATAACCACAAACTTCTGCCCCAAAATTCAATACTGCTTTTTTAAAAAAACTTTTCCCCAACCCTCTTCAACCCCCCCCATACTCTTCTTGCACTACCCCCACCTTTCGCCAATAGCCCGCTTTATTTTCTAAACCCGAACTTCCCCCCCCTGAGTTTATACACTTTCACCTCCCTCTTATTTTGTTGTTGCCACCTTCCTCTTTTTCCCATCTTCCTCTTTAACCTAACGGGTAGTTTAAAAACTAAAAAAGATCCGAAAAAACATTGGCCCTTCTAAAAACATGAAAAACCCCTTGTACCCCACCCATAATTTTTATCCACGAATACATAATCTAACAAACTACTTTAAATTACGTGTATCATAATACCTTGTATATTTATTTATCCTCTTTTTCATAAAATATGTATTACTTATTACCCAAACCCTTTTTTCTACACAAGCTCAAAAAGGGGCCCCCCCCATTTACTTTTTCCCCCCGGGCCCCCCCAAATTTACCTACTACTTTCCCTTTTTCCCCAAACTTTTTTAAACCCACTTTAGAAATTGAAATCCCCAAACCACCTTTTACTCTCACATTTGTTTCCCAAAAACCCCCCACGCATTCACTCAACTTTTCCCAAAAATCTCTTTTCCTCCTCTACACTTCTCTTTTCTCCGGGTGCATAAAAACCTTACTATAACCCACTTTTCACATCCAATCTTTTTTTTACTCCACAAAAAACCCCTTGAATTAATACTTTTATAGTCCCTTTTTTCCGCCATAGTTTAAACCTTAAACCCTTATTGCTTACCCCCTTCTTTAGCTGTAACTCTATTTGAAACCCCTGACCCTAACCCCATTTATTCCTTCCTTTTGAAACTCCCCACCCCCTTCAGCTTTGTTTCCCCAAAAAAAGCCGGGACATCCACTTCTTCTCATTCATAACATCCACAATCATCTCTTTCTTAAAAATTTCACAACACCCCACGCACTTCAAAACTTCCCACTTTGAAAATTTTCTTCTTTTTATTCTTTTTAGTAATTTTTTAAAACAGGAAAAAAGGGGTTACTAGCCCATTTTTCCCGGCTTTTTGGGTTGATTTTTTTACAACCCGAAAGGGGCTTACGGGGGAAAAGTTTCTTATTCATTTCCCCCAAAGGATAAAAAATTTAAGTAAAAAAGCCCAAAAAACTATTAAAAAAAAATCAAAGAAAACTCAGATGAGTGGGGCTTAAAAAAAACATGTACATTTTTTTTAAAAAAATGTGTATTGTGACCTAAGTGTAAGAAAAGTAGAAAGGGACAAAACCCTGAAAACTTGCATTTTTATGAAAACAGACAAAAAAAATTGCATAAATTTTAAAAGGAGTAAATAAGGCAAAAGGGATTTAAAACCTTTAACAAGTGTATTTTTTGTGACAAAAAAAGGCCTCTTTTTTGGGAAAAAAATGCCAAAGAAAACCCTAAAAAAACTCAGGGGGAAAAAGGGCCCTACCCCCCAAGGGAACACAACCTATAAAAAACGGGCTGAGCCCCCAATTTTTCTGTCCCTTAATCTAGGGGGGTTTTTCAAGCGAACCCAAATTACTAGTGAAACCATTCTGAAAATCCCAGTGTGTTAAGAAAAAAATTTAAATAAAAAGAGTAAATTGTGTGGGGTTTTTGGAAAATTCAATAGTAAAGGCATGGGTCCCCCGGGGGAAATTTTTCCCGTCGCGGGGTTTTCAATAAAGTTTTTTGGCCCTATTTTTGAAAAATTCCCTTTCCTGGAAAAAAAAATTTTGGAAATCTCAAGTGCCTCCTAGTAAGGGACAATGCACCCCTGCCTCATCCCCAAATTTGGGATAAACCCTAATTTTCAAGGATTTCGGGGTTCATAAACAGTAAAGTTTTTTCCCCCCGGGAATACCACTCCTCCTCCCTCCAGCCCATGGCCCCACAGGTCTTTTGCAAACTTTAAAAAAAAACTCTAAAACCAAACCCAAATTTTTCACAGGTGCTTAAAAATGTGACCTCAGACACCACTTGAACCCAAAGGGAAAAATTTTTTGGAGGGGAACACATCAGCCCTCCTTTGCATAAGCCTTATAGGTAAGGTTTGGGGAAAAAAAATGCCTACCAGGCTTTAAAACTCTGTTTTGAGAAAATTGTGGGCCAAATTGTGTCCACAAGGGGGAATTTAAAGGGGTTTTGGGGGCTGACCCTGATGACCCTATGTCAGTTTTTAAAATTCTATTGTGGCACGGGGGAGTTCCAGGGGGTTTGGGATGTGAGTTTGGAGGATGTGGAAGAGTTGGTGGAAGACCCACCGAAAAACTCCCCAAACTGAGGAGCGCAAGAGTTTCAGCGGGAAAAGAGAAAACCAATTTCACTCATAATCTTGCAGCAGGGGAAAGGAGGAAAGAGATGGAAAAGGGGGCCTTCTTCAAAAATTTAAAGGGAAAGTTTTTTTTGAAAGTGGGGTAAGAGGGAAAAGTTTTTATGGAGAAAACATCAACCGGGACAAAGCTTTTGCAAGTCTGTTGGCACAGGAAACAGTGAAAAAAGGGTTTTGGGCCCCTTAAAAAGGGAAAGTGTTAAAGAGACGCCAGAAACAGAGCTCTCTGGCCCACCCATTTTCCCGAGACGGACTCCGGGGGACTCTAAAACCCTGGTCCTAGTGGCTTTAAAAAAACCAGAAAAGAGAAGAAACCCCAAAAAAGCACTTGGTACCTGAGGTTTTTTAAATGGGGGGGGGTTTCCCCCTTTTTCCAAACAGAAAATTTCAATCTCTCCTCCTCCAGTCTTCCATACATTTAAGAAAAATTTTTCCCCAATAAAGGTAAGTTTTTGCTGTTAATTTTTTAAATTCAATCATGTCCCATTGAATTGTTTATGTACTACACCCAAATTTTTTCATGAAAGGGAATTTTTTTTTTTGTAGTCCCCTCGGGGTGTCGGGAAAGGGTTTTTAATTGTATTTACTTTTTTTTTCTTAGGGGAAAATTGTTTCAAAAATCAAAAATTTTTGGGAAAAACAGTAACACTTCAGGAATGGTTTAAATTACGATAAACGGGGGCCCCCTGTAATCCTAACTTTTTGGGTAAGAAAAAATTTTTTTTTTTTTGAAATTTTTGGGGCAACAGAAAATAAACAGTTTCAAAAATGGGTTTGTGACAGTAAAAGGGGTTTAAATTTTAAAGGGAACTGAAGCCTATCGTTATAAAAATAAAAATAATAAAATAAAAATAAAAATAATAAAATAATATTATTTTTTTAATAACAATTATTATAAAATTTTTTTATTTTTCATTATTATTTTTTTAAAGGTAATTGGACACGTTTCCAATTCCCTAGTTTCAAAAAGTCCCCCCACCAGCATCAAGGAACCTTAAATTTTTGGTGGGGGGCTCTTGATCTAGGGAGTTGGATCTGTGTTTCCAAGTTACCTAAATTAAAAAATTTTCCCAGTAATAATACAGGGACCCTCGTTTTTTCGAAAAGCTCGAAAGTCGTAATTTTTGGGAAATCAAAATTTTTTTTTTTCATAAAACATTGACCGCAAATTGTCTTTTTACCCCACAAGTAGTAAATTCGTCTGGGAGGGCGTACCCCACGACCTCGAGCTGCCTCACACTCCATTCCCACAGTGTCCTTTGTTTATCAGTGATGGGGGCGATCCCCCCGAGTTCATACAAACTTTTCATAAAAATTCCATTTGTTTTAGGGGTTTTGAAACTGCTAAATAATCAACATGGCTCCAAAAGAAATTTTCTAGGGGCCACCCTTTGGTAAAGAAACCCAAAATTTAAAAAGAAAAAAGTTTGTAGAAAAATACGAAATTGGTAGTGGAAGAATGGAAAGCAGTTTGTGATAGGGGTAGAGGGTGGTGGGCAGTTGTGAAAAAGTGGAAGGGTGGTAGTGGATGGGGGTAGAGGGGGTAGAAAGTTGTGATAGTGGTAGAGGGGGGGTAAAAGGTGATGGGGGTAGGGGGGTGTAGTGATGGTGGTAGGGGTGGTACATTTTGTGATGTGGTAAAGGGGGGGTAGCAGTTGGGGAAGGGTGGAAAAAGGGGGGTACAACTGTGATAAGGGGTAAAAGGTGGTATTATTGTGATGGTGGTAAGGGGGGCCTTTTTCATGATTAAAGCAATTCAACTAATCCCCCAATGTTGTTGGAGTTATATAGGGCAAACAGAAAAAAACCGGCCCTAAAACTGCTGTTTGCCCCAAACCATTAGGATGGCTTTTTTCCCTTTTCAGGGGCCCCTTTATACCCCAACCAACAAACAACAAAACACCTCTTGTGACATTCATAAGCTTATTTTATTCATTCTAGAGAAATTTTTTCATTTTTTCTATGTTTTAATTTTGGGTTTATTTATATCATTTTTATTTTGAATTGGATAGAAAATAAGCCGTAGAGTTTGATATTAGTGCCCTTTCCCCCCAACAATAAACTCGCCCCCCCTCCCTCGCCCCGTCTGCCATACACCAACTAGAGTTTTCAATAAAGGTAATATAAATGTTAAATGTTCTTTTATATTTTTTAAATTAGGGGCTTTACATTTATTTGGCATTCTTTTCTCAATGAAAATCATATTTAACCCTAGGGAAGGGGCAAGGGAAGTTCCCCCTAAGTGACTTACTGCCCTTTAGGGAGAGGGTTTCCCCCCTTCCAAACAAAAAACCTTTTCCCTTTCCCCCCCCCCCCCCCTGCTTCCATTCATAAACAAAACCCTTTCAATAAGGGGAAAACTGTCATTTGAATTGAAAAAATTTTTTTGTGCATTAACCCCATTTTTAAAGGTATAAAAAAAAAATTTTTTTTTTAAAGGGGGCTTCTGGTGTTTTGGGAATGAAAAAAATTTTATTTCCCATTTTTTCTTAGGGGGAAAAATGGATTCGCAAATGTAAATTTTGAAAATAGTCACACTCTCTGGAACGGTTTAAATTTATAAAAAAACGGGGGGTCCACTGTAATAATAATAATAAAATAATAAAAATAATAATAATAATAATAAAAAATAAAAATTTAATAATAATAATAAAATAAAAATAAAAATTTAAATTAAAATAATAATTTTAACAAAAATAAAACGCGCCAACTCATGTACATGAAACTTTTTACCTCACTGGGGAGCAGTTCTCTCATGCTTTGCTTACTTTTTTAAACAGTCTTTTGGCCCAAAAATTTCTTTTTTTCAAAAGCATGGGTCCCTAAGAAATAATTTTAAAGGGAACAATGCTGAGAAGAAAGGGGGTTTGTTTTCCCGGGAATTAAACCCAAAAATCATAGTAAACAAGCGAGGGGGAAGCAGGGGTTTTGGCTCAAACCCTCAAATGTTGGCTCGAAACCAGAGCAAAAAATCACCCAGGGTTACTAAAATTTTCCCCAAAAAAAACCCCATACTTTGGGACACTCACAATAAAGGGTTTCCACTGAAATTTTATGAAACAATTGGTAACTTAGTAAAATTACAGTAAAACAATAAATAAACAAAAATGTAAAAACTTAAACTAGGGTTAAATTTTTCCCTTTAAAAATTTTAAATTAAATTTCTGTAAGTTTTTAAAACCCCCTTTAAACTGTCCAAAAAAAGATCAAGGGTTCACAGGGAAGGGGCCCAAAAAAGTAATCTATTTTTTTTTTACAATTTTCAAGTATAACAAAAAAAAAAAAGTAAAAATAAAAGGGTTTTTTCCCAACTTTTTCAATTTTTAAAAAAAAAAAAAAAAAGGTTACGTTTTTTTAAATACTTTCAAATGTTAAAAAAAGTAGTTTCTACTTTTGGGACATTTTAAAGGGGTTTTTAAGTTAAGTCTGCCCAAAAATTGCCTAAGCTTTGATAGTGGCTCTCTTTGAAAATTTGCAACTCTTTTTTGGGAAATTTTTCCAAAATCTCATGTGGGGATGAAACACATAAAATAAAGACCACCTACTACTAAAAAAAAGGGATTTAAAACATAAACATACTACCAAACCCGGGACCCCCCCAAGTAACCGAATTCAAAAAACCCCAAGTAAAAAACCTCCCTTTGCAAAACCAGCAATAAAAAAACCCCAAAAAAAAATCTGAGAAAGCATCTCCTTAATAGCCCCAACACCCGGGACAAAAAACCAACCCCCTTTTTAAAATCATGTTCAAATAAATAAATAAATAAATAAATAAATAAAATCGGGCCATAATAAAACCCGGAAAACCCTTTTACAGAACCACTCCCCAAACCTTTCTCATAACAAATCTGGGCAAACTGCCAAAACATTCCAAATTTAACCTTCAGCCCTACATAACGAAACAGAGTTAACAACTTTATACCCGCTATGAATAACACCCAAATTGGGCAAAATGAGCTTGAAACAAAAATCCCAATATGAATAAGTATAAATAATTTTTTTAAAAAAACCCAATGCCTCAAACAACAGACATTCCCCCCAGAAAAACAAAAAACGATCAAAAAGAAAAGGGAGACTAATAACCCTTTGGCTAAAAACCAAAAACCCAAATCCATTAACCAAAAGCACAAAAAATAAAAAAACAGTATAAAATTTGGGTAAAAAACAAGAACACCCAAAAAAATTCCTCATCAGCCTTACCAGCCTGAAAAGGGAAGGTCAAAAAAATTTTATTAAAAAAAATAGATTTACTAACATAAAAAGGTATAAAAAAAAACCTGGAAAACTCTATCTGAAATTTTTGGAACAAAAAATTTACCCAAAAAAACAAAGAAAATAAAACTAAAAAAAATCAGATGAACCCCTACTCACTCCAACGAAACAGCAAACAAAACTTAATGTTTTCTTCTCCACCATAGGAAAAAACCTAGCAAAAAAAAATCCCAAGAAACAAACGCCCCGTACCATCAACTACCCCCATAAGAACCTACCCAAATACACAATTCCTAGCTCCAACCAACCCCACTGAAGTTATGCTCATCAAAAAAAACCCCTTGAAAACAAGGCAGGAAACATAAAACAATTTGCCTGCTTTTATGTACAAAAAAGCTTCTCAAGTATTGTCATAAAAATTTTTGCAATCCCTTTTTAAAAAAACAAATCCTTTTGAATCATCTCCATTCCCCAACAACCCCTCAAAAAAAGCGAGGGTCACTCCGATTCATAAAAAAAAGGTGAAAAAAGCTGACTTGAATAACTTAGACCAATACCCTAATTTAAACCACTGCTCTCAAAAAACTTTAAAAAATTTAAATTCATAGAGGGACAAACCCAAACCTCTTTTCCCAAAACAACATTTTAAAAACCCTTGTAAATTTTTGGGATTCGGAATAATAAAAGCAAAAAATGATGCTATCAAAACCCCAATGCTAGAACTAATATATACCGAAACTTAAAAAAAGAATCCCGCTGGGCATTTTCACTTTTTTTACGTAAAGTTTTTCAAATACAGCCCGACCAGAACTACTGTACCCCAAAAATTAATGCACTGTGTATAAGAGGCCACTCCTTCAACTACCAAAAGTCAAAACCTTAGTAACAGAACTAAATAGGGTGTATCAAATGATAAAAACCCTCCACCCCAACCAACCCACAGAAAGGAGTCCCACAAGGAAGAAAACCTTTGGGACTACTCCTTTTTCTCATCTACATCAATGATCTACCGGGGTGAAATAAACAGCTACTCAAACCCATATTATTTCCCAAATGACACAACAAAAGCTTTTTCCCCCAACCCCCAAAAACCGCAGTCATACTAGCAAAAAACAGTAAATGCTAAAATTACAGAAAAAAATTTTCCCCTGGTTTGATGACAACAAATTTACCCTAAACACTAAATAAAACCTTTTTCCCTTTAAATTTGGAAAAAAAGCTGAAAATGATCCAATTAACCTTTAAATGCTAAATGGATCTTTAGTCACAAGATTCACAGGGGGAAAATTTCCCTGGGTAACCACCTTACATACCTTAATTCCCGGGAAACACACAACAACAAATCACCAAGAAAATCCCAAAAAACTATGGGAAATACTATCAAAGAAAGGTACTACGTTCCAAAATTCAGCTTTTCCTGGCACTGTAACCATTCACTCATTTTACCCTTATCTTGAAATTTTGGAATTTGTGCAGGGGGATCAAAAACCCACCCAAATTTCACCAAAAAACCCCTAATAACCCGGGAAAAAGGGCAGCAAAAAGAATGATAAAAAATTTCCCCAAACTCCCCCCCAGCATACTCCACCTTTTTTTAAAAAGGTCTGAATCGCTCACCATTAAAAAACATCCAACTTATTCTTTTGGGGCCTACTAAAAACACAGAACAATACACACAAATTAAACCCCCCACCCCAAACTTTTTTCCCCACCAACCAAACAGGACACATGCCCCAAAAACACAAGACACATCTCCCTTTTGATATCCCCTCGTGCCCCTATCACACTTTTGTAAAAACTCTATGCAAAAAAAAGGGCCCCCAAAATTTAAGGGAAATTTTAAAATTACCAGAAGATATTAAAGAAACCCTTTACCCTGAAAATCAATTTAAAAGACTCTTCCAAAACCCCCACTTAACCCCAAATAGACTAAATGCAAAATTTCCCTCAGTATAAAATTTACTCACCTATGTACCCCCCCCACATCAAAATTTGAAACAACCCCTTGTTGACGGGAATAAAATTTTAAAATCATTTTTTTTCACAAAAGCATTTTAGAAAAAAATCCCATAAAACCTTTTTTCCCAAAATTATAAAAATTTTGTTTCATTTATAATTAATTTCTACTGTACAACTATGAGATAATTCTTTCCAAACTTTGCAACTACGTTTTAAAATTACCCCCTTAGTTTTAAGTAGAATGTAAGCCAATAATTTTTAATTGGCCCATAATGCCAAAGGCATAATAGAGGCTCCCTTTTGCATTCCCAACCCACTACAGTTTTGTATATACACAATCTCAATTACTTTTTTGAAAAGACTTTTAAAAAATAAAATTGATTGATTGAGTGTGAATACTAAAGATTTTAAAGCTCGGGGCTTTCCAAAATCCTCATCCTCATTTGTTGAAGTGAATACTAAAGATCTTCCTTTCAGCATCCCCCTAAATCATCTTCAGTTTTGAGTGTGTCTTCCTCAAAATCATTTGAAAAGAGTTTCCCAAGTACTTTTAAAATTGAATAGAAGCTTGGGAGCCATTTGGGGGTAATGCCGTTAAACTTCATCTAGCAGCAACCTTGGCCAGTGCTCATTCCACGATATAACCTGAAATTGAAAATGATGCCCCATTTAAAAACATCTCTGGGGAAAATGGCAATTTTCCCCATCACTCACTCCATCCTTATCGGGCCAGGGGAAAATCCCAATATTTCAATACAAAACTCAAATCCCCCCACCCCCCCCCATATATACCACTGAAATTTCCCCTTTACCTCTAAACCCCCCAGCCCAGCTAACCATATCCCTAACCCCCTTTTCATAAATGTTTTTTTGGGCTCACACCCCAAACAACACATCACTTTAAAAAAAACCACTTGCCTCCACCCCCTATCAAACATGCTATACATTTTTGCGGGGAGGGTCCAAGTCCTTCAAAAAAAAAACCCTTTTACCCCCTCCCCCCAAACCCTTTTCCCCTGGGACGGGCCCCCTACCCCCCCCCGTCCTTCTGCAAGATTTATATCTCTCCAAGTCACCCTATTTTGTTTAAAACCTCCCCCCAAATTTTTTTAAAACCCACCTCAACAAACCCCTTCCCCCCAGCCCTTTGGATAATATTATCAGTAACCCTGCACCTCCTTTTAAAAATTCCCCAAACTATGAACCCCCTTTACAAAAAAAATTAAAACTGCACTTGCCTGAGGCCGGGTTTCACAGACGGGGCTTGGGGGGCATTGCCCCCCCGAACCCCTTTCTCCAGGTATCTCCCCGGTAAACATCCCAAACGTTCCCCACCCTTGCTTCAGGGTTATGGTTGTGGAGATAATGGTGAGACAGTAGTGATTTGTGTGTATTTGCACCAATGCCCGGGATAACAACAACAACAAAAAACAAAAATTTCCCAAAAAGCTGAAAAACGCCTCAATAATATCAGAAAAATCAAAACATACAGAGTTTTTAAATTCCCCTAAAGGGCTCCCAATGCCTTAAAATTCCTCCTTTTCAAATTACATTTATCATCACCACGGGTGAAATCTTTTAAAAAACAAAGTTTAAGGGCTCATCATTCAAAAACAATTTATAAAAACCCAACCTTTTCGGGAGGGTTTAAACTACTCTTCGGGAAAGGGGCCTGAAAAAAGGAGGGTTGGCTTTGCCTGGGGTCCAATCCCCCCATCACACTGCTGTTTTCATAATAATAAAAATTTTTAAAATCAAAAAACCCTTTTAAAAATTTGGGGTATAACCAAAAGCCCCTTTAAAATTCAGAGTTTTTTCCGGCCTACTAAGATTAACCTTAAGATTAATAGGGCAAAAACCATTATAAAAAAAACAAGGGAACCCTTTAAAAACCCCTAAAAAGGGGGGTCATACGCACAGCAGGGCAGGGAAAGGGTGCAGGGGTACTGGGTAGCAAGGAAAAAGGGGAACTTTTAAATTAGGACATGGAGTGCAGCGGGGCCCCATGGATAGTGTGGGGTAAGGACAAAAAGTTTGGGAGGTAAAAAGGGGGCCTGTGTTTAAGGGGCTGGGCGGAAAATCATCTTTAAAGTTTTGGGGCAGTATATCGTTTTTAAAAAAATAAACGAGAAAATTTTTGGGTTAAAGGAACCCCATCACCAAAAAGGGTAAAATAAGATTTCTTTCAAATTTTTTAACCCCCCGGAGGGTTGGGCTACCCAGGAAAAACCCCAAAAAGGGCCAAGTGCGTCATAAAATGACTGTCAGTCTTATTTCCACTGGAGCCCTAAATCTTTCCCCCGGGAAATCGCCCCACACCAGTCACGCAAACACCAAAATACCAAATTTGCTGAAAGGTGAACAGGCAACGGTGCAACAAACATGTCAAACTTTTTTCTTTTTTTTCTACCCCACCAGGAATTAATAATGTTGGAAAAATTTAAACCGACAATAGTAAGAAAAAAGGACAAAAGGGTGCAACAAATTGACATTTTCCCGGGGCAACGTTTCACCCCTCCAGGAGCTTTGAAAAGTTTGTTAAAAAACAAAACAGGACAAAAGGGGGTAAAATATAGGCTCAGAGTGAGGTGCAAAACTAGGCAGGAGAAATTAGTATTACATAATTTTGTAGAAGAAAGTAGAAAATACAATAGGGTAAGATCCCTTTCCCCCTTTTCATTCTCCCCACTCCCCTAAACAAACTTTTCCCCCACATTTTCAAAACTGCTTTTTCCCACTCTTACAAGATGTATTCCTCCTTTGGCCCTATACCCAAAATAAACAGTTTCCCCCTTCTTCATCAACATTTAAAAATTTTTCTCAAAATATTCCCTCCATTTTCCTGAACTCAACTCCCCCTTTTAAAAACTCACCTCTCTTTTTTTAACTGACAAATTTCCCTTTGGGTTCCCAAGGGGTTTTCCCCAACTTTTTAATCTCACTTTTTAAAACTTGTTATTTTTTAAACCCAAATTTTTTTTATAACAACTCACCCACCCCTCATTTGCTCTCTTTTTAAAAACCCTTTTGACTGTTTCAGTCGTATATATACGTTTACGAGGGACCGTTTTTTGAGTATATTTTACTCATAAATTCTAGTGGCTTCAAATCAAGCAGGAAAAAGCTGGCAGGGACCATTTGAAAAAGGATGGGTCTGTGTGGGGGGAGCAGTTTTGCACCAAAAAAAAAAAAAATCCGGAGCAAAGGAGTGCATAATGAAAAAAAAAACTCCGACCGTTTTTTTTTAATTAAAATGCTGAAATTTTTTGGTTTTTTTTTGTATAGTATTTATGGTTTAAATTTTCGTTTTCTTGTCTCCCTTTGATAGAATGGAAAACATATTATAGAAACGAGGGGATTTTTTATTGGTTTTAAATAAAGAACCGGAAAAAGGGCTCAAAGTAGGAGAAATGTTCGATTTTTTTTTTAATGTTCAAAAGTAAACAAATGAAAGTCAATTTGGGCCCTTTTAAAATGCAGTCCAAAGAAGGGGTGACATTTTGTACAATTAATTTCAGTACTGCAGTATCGCATAACAGTAAAACTTTTGTTTTTTTTCGAATAAAAATTCCAAAATGAAAAACAAGAGTAATATCAAAAGGGCCCCGGAAAATGTTACGATGAACAAAAACACGTTAATTTTTTAAAACCCGGAGTTTTCAGCATTGGGTTTATTTGGGGCCCCTTTTTTTTGAAATTGAACATAATTTTTTTTAAATTTTTGAAATTGGCCAAATTGCAAATTTCTGACCCACGTTAAATTTGGGGAGTTAAAATTTTTTAAAAGGGCAGTTTTTTTGTACTCAAACCCATGAAAAAAAAGGGGTTCAAAAAAATAGCCATGAGTTTCGTTTAACTGGAAAATGGAATTAGCCAAAAATAGGGCTCAAAGTGGGCGAAATCAAACCCATTTTTTTAAAAACCCGAGGGTTTTCTAAAATTCCAAGAGCGTAAAAATTTCCCTCAAATTTTTTTTTTTGGTGTCTTTACAAACTGGGGAAAAAATTCTCAATTTAAATTTTATAAGAAAATAAAAATATATATAAAAAATATAATTTTATATAAAATAATAATTTTTTTAAATTTTGCAAAACCAGGGGCTGGGGGCTACAAATGCAAACTGGGAAATTTTTTGCAATCCAAAAGGCATAAAGCAAACCCAAAAACACTGAGCTTGACTCCCATCAAACAGTACGATTTTTATGTCATCACTGAAAAACTCTTTACTCAAATAAACTCCAATGACATGCTCATTGGAGAAGCCAGGATAGATACTCAAAATCAGGGACAAAGAAATTTTAAAGAACCTTGCTATGGGTTTCCCCTCACCAAATTTGGGTTTCCCTTCATGATAAAATTGAAAAATTTTGCCAAGAAAAAGGACCCAAAAGGGGAATGTAAATAAACTTGGGGATAACGGTCTAGCATTTTGGAACAATATTAGGGAGAAGTAAAAAAATGAAAATGAATTTTTTATAGGAAGCAATTAAAAACCTGAGTAGATCTATAACCCACTATGATAACATGAAATAAAATAATAAAGTTTTTTAGAGCAAAAATGCAATAAGAACAGACTGACTGAGTTGTAGTGTCCCCGGCTTAGGCGGGTTACAATACTTCTGGGGAATTTGGGAACACAAAAGATGATGATTCCAAAAAAAATTTTAAAAATTTTGTGATCAGCATTTTTTCAAATGTACCCACCTAGTTAGGGTTTTCGGGGGGCAGGGCCCAAACTCCTGTCTTGAACACTAATTTTGCTTAAATTTTTCCACTTTTTTTTAAAAATACGAGACAGACAGTATAAAAACCTATGTGACTGTCAAAAAAATCCCTTTTAAAAAAAAAAAGATACCCGATATACTAACAAATTTCCTAAAAAAGCTTTTAAAAAAATTTATTTATTTATTTATTTTATTTAATGGGCTTTGGGAAAAAAGTACAATTTAAATTTTGTATATCAATAGTGGGTTGGGAATGCCAAAAAAGCCTCATAAGCCAGGCAAAAGGGCCCCCTTTCCCCCAAAGGCTTTACCAAAAAAATACTAAGGATTAAAAATAACAAAGTTTCCGAAAGGGAAAATAAAAATTTAAAAAGTTTTTTCAAAGAAAAAAATTTCAAAACAAAAATTTTATAAAAGTAAAAAAAAAAAACCTACCTGTTTATAAATTCAGCTTCTCCCAAAAATCATTTTCCACCCAAAACCAAAAATAAATGGGAAAAACGAACCTTATAAAAATTTTATAAAAATTTAAATTTTTTCTCACAATTATATCAAAATAAAAATTTTAAAAACCCAAACCCAACAAAATTTTTTAAATTTTTTTAAAAAACCCAAACCCAACAGAAAAATTCCATTCAACCCAATGAAAGCAAAGGGATGCCAAAATAAAGACCTTCTTTTTAAAAAAAACACATTTGTGTTTTTTTTATTGTTAAACTTATTACAATAATGGGTTTTAAACACTGAATTTCATCAATGCTTAATTTAAACTTAAGTTAATTTTAAGCCTGCCTGAATGCTATGCATACAAGTGGGTTTGGGCATTTCTGCTCTACCTGTATTTTTTTGTACCTCTGTATGTTTAAATTCAAATTATTAAATAAAAAAATAAAAAAAAAAAAATAAATAATACAAAGATATACATATTTTTTATTCTAAAATGCTTTTTGGGAAAAAAATGATTCAATTATAAACCTGTCAACAATGGGTAAAAGGTTCAAAGTGAAATTTTTTTCAGTTATATGGGAGTACATAGTGAGTAAGTGTGTACCCGAGTATTTAGCATTTAGTTTTAGGGTGATTAATGGGGTTTTGAGAAGAGTCCTTTAAAATTTATTTTCCCCAAATGGGGTTTCTTAATATCTTCCCGGTTTAAAAATTTTTCCCTATTTTGGGGGCCCCTTTTTGTGTTAAAAATTTTTTTCACAGTGTGATAAAGGGCACGGGTTTTATCAAAAAGAAAAATTCTGTTGGGCTTGGTTGTTGGGGCATGTGGTTCTTTTAGGTTTGGGGAGGAAAAGTTTGGTGGGGGGTTTTTTATTTGCGGTATTTTTTCTGTGGGTTTCAGTAGGCACATGAATAAGTATGCATTTTTCTTAAGGGAAACAGATTCAGACTTGAAAATTGGGGAGTTTTCTGGGGAGTGGAAATTTTTTATCATTCTTTTCTGCGTGCCTTTTTTCTGGGTTTTATTAGGGGTTTTAGGTGATTGGATGGTTTTTTGACCCCATGCAAAAAATTCCAAATGTAATATAGGTATATGAGTGAATGGTACATTTCCAGGGGAAACTGGGTTGTGGAAAAAAGGTTAAAAAAAAAATAAACCCTTTTCCCTTTTACAGTATCCCACATCTTGGAGATTTTCTTTGGGGATTTGTTGTATGTGTGGGCTGGAACTTAAGGCTACTGTCAAGGTTGGGTACCTAAAAATTTTTTTCCCCCTGTGATCTTGGGGACTGAGACCATTTAGTGTAAGTTAAAATTTGGGTCAATTTTCAGCTTTTTTTTTCCAAAAATGAAAAATAGGTTTTTTATTTTTCAAAGGGGAACTTTGTTAGTCCCTCGTCCAGGCAGATATTTTTCTGTAAAATTTTGCGCGACTGTGTTTTTCTAGCATGACTGCGTTTGGGTGGGAAAATATTTTTGTAGTTTCCTCTGCAAATAAAAAATGGGGGGTTGGGGGAGCTTTATGCATTTGGTAGATTAAATTTATGTAATTTAGAAAGGGAGTGGTCCAAGGAGGCTTTCCTTGTGGACCCTACGTGATTGGTTGGGTGGGGGAGTTTGCATCCAAACGCAAACACTTTTTAGTTTCCCGAAAAAAGGTAAGACTTTAGGTATTGAAAGGGGGTGGCCCCCCCGATACCTAGTGTGCATTAAATTTGGAGTACAAACATTCATGATTTGACTGGGTTTGAAAAATTTCACCTAATCAAAGAAAAAAGCCCAGCGGGACCCCTTTTTTTCTTTTTAAGTGCGGTATATATTTGGGTTTTAGCATGTGTAGAAAGTGTTTATTTGTGTAAGGGAAAAATAGATAACTATAATTGTAGATAAAAAATCCTATGTATTCCCTGTTAACCCTTTGGGGGGCCCAGTTTTCCCGGGCCTTTTGTGTATCCCCTATGATCTTTTGCTACCATCCACAGGATTTGGGTATGGGGGGCAAAAATAAAAATAGCCACTTTGGTGGCAAAAAACTAAATCTTTTGATCAGGGGAAAAACCCAGGATTGGGGGTTGCGGGCAGTCAAGGGGTTAAACGCTTCACCCCCCCTCTCTTAACCTCTCTTTTTTTCTCCCCTATAAATCTTTTTCCCCCCTTGCAAACACTTTCTACTTTGTAAAAACCCTTTTTTTTATTTTGCTAAAATTTTTCCCCCCTTACACTCTCTTTTTCATCATTCCAAACCCAAACCCCTCCTTTTTTCCCTCCCCGGGCCCCCTTTCCCATAACCACAAACTTCTGCTGAACACTCTAACACCATTCTCAAAAACACCCCATACATCTTCGACCCCATTTCCAAAACTCTCACAAACCCTTTTTAACCTCCAATATTTTTTTTATCTTACCCAAAATGTCTCCCTTTTTTTTAAAATTTTTAAAGTTAACTTTTTCACTTGCCCGCTCATTTTTCCTTGTATTTCCCCCCTACCTTTTACTCTCACTGTAGCTACAACAAAAAAATGATCTGAAAATCTTAAACCTCTCTATAGACATTCATCCCAAGCCTACTCAAAAGTCCCCTTTTAAACACCAATATGGAGGTTTCCCAAAAAAACCTACTGCCATTACGCCCTAAAAACATATCTTGTATATATATTTATTCTCTTTTTCTTTAAAAAAAAATTTTTACCAATTTAAATAAACCCCTTTTTTATACAAAGTTCAAACAAAGGGGTTTCCCCTTTTCATTTTCACCTGGCAAACCCCCAAAAATTTTCCTAGCACACCCCCTTAAACGTTTTTTCCTACTTTAGTTTTAGGTCCCCCACCACAATTACAATCTCACTTGGTTCAAAAGGTTTCCCATACATTTTACTTAAAAATCTCCCAAAAACTCTCTCCTTTCCTCCACACCCTCTCTTCCTCCTGGGGCATACACACTTTTATGACCCACGTTTTTAAAATCCAATCCCCAAATTTTAATTTCCAAAATTTCAAAATTTTTTATTCCCTCTTCTCCTTCCATAAAAAATGTTTCCTTTTAACATTATTGCTTAACCCCCCTTTTTTAGCTCTAACTCTCTCAGATACTCCTGACTTAAAACCCATTTTTTTCTTCCCCCCCCGGAAAAAACCCCCTACCCCCCTTTGCTTTGTTTCACTTGGCCTTTTCCCCCCCCGCCCATCCACCCCTCTCTTCCCCCCGATTCAAACCTACCAATAGTGTCCCGGTATGACCAACCAACCCGATACCCAAAATCTGCACTCCACCTTAGTTATTTAAAATAAAGAAAAATTTTGAGAAAACCCTAACAAAAAAGACCCCAGGGTGACACAATTTTAAAAACAAAACCCAGTCTTGAAAAAAAAGTTCAACACCAGGAATTAACTAACTGTGGCAAAACCATTTCCCAAAAAGTCATAGATTGCTTACAGAACAAATAATATCTCTTAATAAAAAATTTGAAGAAACATAAAAGAATGGAAGAACAACTTAGGGTAACCAGTTCCCGTGACTAATTTTTCCCCTCCAAAAATGATAAAAATGCAAGATAAACTATCGGACAAAAGTAATAGTTAACAGGCCCCCTTTTTCCCCCCTGATATGAACCCAAAAAAACAGTAAAGAAAATTTCTATCCAGATCAAAAAAAAGACCAAACAAAAATTCAGTAAACCCGAGGGCAAAATAAAAAAAGCCAGGTTTTCTAGGATCCCATGGTAAAAAGTTTATGGGTTAGATTCCACTCACATGACAGGAAAAAAACAAAAATTTTTGCATCAAATTTAAAATAAAGAAAAAAAGGTAAAAACATAAACGAGGTCTTTTCCAAAAACGTCAGAACCTCCGTAACCCAGTCAGAAAACTAAGCGGGAGAATAAAGACACAAAACACCAATGCTTCACAAAGGATGGGAAAAAAATTTTTGTTTGGGAAAAAAAATGTAGGTCAACCGTACACAAAACACGAACGAGATATCTATCATGATTTCTCAGGGATACTAAAAACTTAAAAGAGAAAACTTTAAAAAATGTCCAACCTAAAAAACCTACAATGAAATGTATGTTTTGCTCATTATTATTCAAAAATTTCATAGTATAATCTCTTTGTAAAATTAAAAAATCAACTACCTCATTATGTGATTTTACTAGAAAGCATAAGTCACCTTACGAAATTTTTTTTATTTACTTTTTGTTTTCTTAAATTTTTAAACTGAATTGATACTTTCTGTCCAATTTTACCCCCATATTTTTTTTAAAATTTTTTTTTAATTGATATTACTTCCAAAAAATTTAAAAATTAATTAAACCCTTTTTTTTTTTATCCCGTACAAATTTTCCTTAACATTTTTTGGGCATCTTTAATTACCTTAAAATTCTCTAATTAACCCTAGCCCAAAATTCCCAAAACCAAATACCTACAAAAACCTCCCCACATTGATAAACATCTACAAAATTTCCACAGTCAAACCATTAACAATTTAGGGCAAAAACCTAGGAAGTATGAAAAATGATGCAAAGCTTGAACAAAGATCCCTATTAAAACTCTCAGGTGAAAAATTTAATATAAATCTCCTGCAAGACCCGGGGCCCACACGTTACTGAATTTACAAACACAATGAGTAACTGTTTGTTGCTAAACCCAAAATAACAAAAACCCACAAGAGTTTCAGAGACTAGTGTTTTCCCCCACTTTACCACATCTGGACCAACCCCCAAAACCCCTTTAAAATCAGGGAAATTTCAGATAAACCACAGACCACTACCCCCACTTTTCCCCATAACACCCCTTTTTAAAAATTTCCCCAAACACTTCTAAAGTCACCTTTTAGACTTCACAATGAAGGGAAACCATAATAACTTCACAAAAGCATAAACAAACATTGACTGGCACACGGCCCAGAAAATCTATACAGATATTGACGAATGAAATTTAAAAATTTTCTAAAAAAAAACCCAATACCTTTTATAACCCAAACTGGCCCTAAAAAAACTAAACGATGACAGCTGAAAAAAACTGAACATCCCTGGTTAACCCCCAGCATTTTCAAATCCATAAAAACAAAACACCAATATAAAAACCAAATAAAAAGAATGGGCACATAACCCGGGGACCAAACAAAACGTTTCTCTCAATCCTAACCGCCTGATAAGAAGGGCAAAAAAATTGGGATTATGGAAAAAGATTATTTCCAAAATTAAAGAGGTGATATAAAAAAAAACCTGGAAAACCCTATCAAAAATTTTTAGGAACAAAAAAAATTATCACGAAATACGAAAAAAAATTAGCAAAATCAAGAACCCCAACTCCCCCCAACAGAAAAAGCAAAAAACTCAATGGCTTCTTCTCCACAAAGGACAAAAACCCTTTCCAATAAAAACCCCAAGCTCAGATACCCCACCAAATGACTCCCAAACCGGGGAAAATACCCGAACACAAATGTTCCTAGCCCCCGACTAACCCCTTTTGAAATCTCCCCTTTTTTACAACACAAATAAAAAAAAAAGGCAGGAGATTTTTAAAAACCTTACCCCCCCTTTTATACAAAAAATGTCACAAAGTGGGGGTTTTTCACCAATCATTGCAACACTCTTTTTAAAAAAAATCCATTGAATCCCCCACCCCTTTCCCCACATACTCAAAATAGCAAAGGGGCAAACCCCCACCCAAAGGAAAAGACCAAACAAGTTGAATAACTATGGGCCAATAAACCAAATTTTCACCCTCTCCCCAAAATCTTTTGAAAAATTAAAATTTAAAAACGAATCTACTCCCACCTTTTTCTCCCAAAACATACTCAAAACCCCGCCAAATTTTGGGTTCAAAGGGCCAAAAAAAAATACTAATGTGCTATTTAACAAAATTTCCCCCCCCAGAACATATATACACGCAATTTGAGAAAAAAGAAAAACCCACTGGGGATCTTCATTGACTTACGTAAAGCTTTTTTATAAAAGTTAACCAAGACTTTCTCCACGTAAAATTTTCCACCCAAAGGTATAAAGGGGACCCCTTTAAAATACCTCAAAATCATACCTCGCAAACAGAAGCCAAAATGTGTATGCAAATGGGGGGAAACTTTTCCCGCACAAAACCCTTTAAAAGTTGGGTTCCCCCCCAGGGAAGTTTTCCTTGGCCCTCCCTTTTCTTTCTCCTATTTCATAAATACCCTTTCCAAACCCAAAATTTGCAATTTCTCAAACCCACACTATTTTCAGATGACACTACATACGTTTTTTTCTCCCACCCGAGCCCAGTCAACGCAAACCAATACTTTAAAAACCGAATTACAGAAAATAAACTACCTGGATAGGACTAAAAAACAAACACTAAACATTGACAAAACCTACTTATTTCAGTTTGGTAACAAAAGCTACCGATGTCCCTCTTAACAAAAATGAAAAAACGGGATCACCTATCACAAAGCCCAACAGAAAGGGGAAAAATTTTTAGGAATTTCCCCCTTTAAAAATAGCCAAAATTTTATACACAATAACAACAAATTTTTAAGAAAATTTCCAAGACTGTAGGGGGTAAATATCGAAGAACGGTACTATGTTTCCCAGTCACCCTCCTGGCCCTATATCACTCCCCTTATTTTCCCCCCATCTCACTATGGAATTTTTTGCATGGGGCCAACAACAAGTAACCATCTCAGACCACTAATTTTTCCCAACAAAAGGCTGCAGTTTGAATGATAACTATTCTCACTAAAAACGCTTTACTCCAACCCAAAATAATACCTAAACCTACTCACCATAAAAAAACATCCATACTTATTTTCTGCACCTTTACATACATAGAAAAAACTTTAAATCTGATATTAACCCTCCCCTCAAACATCTCCTTGCCAAAACCCCAAAAAACAAAATGACCATAACACAAGGGACAGATCACCCCCTTTGATGTTTCCCCGTGTCCCCTCAAAGCTATGGGAAAAACCCCAATCACAAAAAAGGGCCCCAAAATCTGGAAATTTTTACCCCGTAAATATAAAAAAAACACTACCTGTTTTAAATTTTAATTTTCTTTTAAAATCACTTTAAATAAACCCCCCAAACCAAAAAAATCCCGAATAAATGAAAACCCTTTTAAATTGTATACTTAAATGTTTTTTCACAAATTTTATCACATAAATGTTTTTAAAACCCAAAACCCAATCTAACTTTATTATTTTTTTTAAAAAACAATACTAACAGAATAAATCCATTCTACTAATGGGGGAACAAACAAAACAACCATTACCGTCTTTTTAATAAACCCCTTGTGCTTTATAGTAATCTTTTACATTAAAGTTTTATCACTGATTTCATATTGCTTTAGTTTTAACTTAATTTTAAATTTTTGCCACCCGTAAGCTATGGGATATAAAAAGGGCTTTGGCATGCCTTCTCTTATCTGTATTTTTGTACCCCGTATGTTTTGCTCAAAATTTTTTAAATAAATAAAAAAAATAAATAAAAAAAAAAAGGGGGTTTTTGGGATGCAAACCCCAAAAGTAATTCAAACCTTTTTTACAAATACTGATCATGCTGAAAAAAAGGTACTCTTTTAAAAACCTTTACTGCCAAATAAACCCCTATATAACTACCATGCAATATTGAACCAAATAACCCGTTTTTTTAAAATTTTAAAACTTGAAATAAACTTTTCTTTTTCCCCCTTTTTTTTTTTTTCAAATTAATTTTTTTTTTTTGAATCATTATTACTTTCAAAAATTTTTTTAAACACCAATTTTCTACCCTTTAATTTTAAATTTTGGGACATTAAACATTATTTTAAAACTTTTTATTAAAATTTTGTTGCCAAAAATTTTTAAGTTTGGTTTCACCTACCACTAAATTACGACCTACTCGACATATTTCCACCCTTTTGACTTACGACCGGATCTGGCAGCTGGGGGGTGGGCCCCTGATGCACACCGCTGTAAAAATATTTGACCCAAAACTCCCCCGGCGGCAAAATGTCATGGGAGGCACAAACAGTTTTTAGTAACCCTGTCCTTTTCAAACAGCATCAACTGTATTAAAATGTACCCAACTGGACAGTTAAAATTTTTTTTCCATGGCCCCTAAATGAAGTTTTGAAAACTTTCACTGGAGATTGTGGGAAGAAAGGCTCTTTCTCTCGAACTCTCTATTTGTCTTCACTGTTGCACATAAACCTGTCCTTTGGGGAAACTGCTGTCAGTATATCTGTCCCGTACTCTGTGTGTTTTGTTTCTGTCTTTTTTTCCCTTTTGTCTAAACCCGTGTGGGCTGTCTTTCTGTCTACCTGTGGGCTGTCTTTCTGGGCTAACCCGTGTGTCTTTTTTGTTTTACCGGTCTTCTTTTTTGTCTACCTGTGTCTGTGTTTTTACCTGTGTGTCCCGTCTTTCCCGTCTACCTGTTTCTGTCCCTTTTTGTCTGTCCCACCTGTAAATTTTGGGCTTTGTCCCCTTGTCTGTTTTAGAGCCACTCATTTTCCCCTTTTAGGGTCACAGGCCCCCTCAAAACCTCTTTCTCAGGGTCGGCCAAAAATTTTTTAAAAAAAAAAAAATTTCTTTTTTTTTATGAAAAGATAGAGAAACTTTTCCCCCATCTAATGGCAAACCCAAAATTTTGAGATTTTTATGGAAAACCCTTTAAAGGAATTATGCCCTTTCGGAAAATTAGCGGTCCGGCGTGTTTTAAAGCATCGCGATTTTGCCCCCAATTTTAGCCCCATTTTCGGCCAATTTTCCCTGTACCCATCCCACAAAAAACATGAATTTTTTCCAGAACTACATTTTTTCTATCGAAAA
>NC_069408.1:848741-863741 GCF_026875155.1 Cherax quadricarinatus | reverse complement strand
CATTGTTGTACATTCAGTAGAATGGAGTATTCTGTTAGGTAGTGTATTTAAAAAATAATAAAGTTAGATTGGGTTTTTTGGGTTTTAACATTTATGTGATATAATTGTGAGAAACATTTAAGATATACAATTTATAAGGTTCAGTTATTCAGTATTTATTTTGGTTTTGGGTGAGTAAGTGATCTTTGAGAAAGAGACTTGATTTAAACAGGTAGTGTTTTTCTTTATATTTACAGGTAATAGTTCCAGATTTAAGGCCTTTTTGTGCTTTGAGTTTTGCATAGTGTGAGATGGACACGAGGAACTCAAAGAGTGATCTGTGCTTGTGTTAAAGGGTCATTGTTCTGTTGAGATTGGCAAGGAGATGTTTGAGGAGGTTAATATCAGGTTAAGTGTTCTATTATGTAATGGTGCATAATAGTTTTGATTTTTGGTATGGTGAATAGTTAGTTTTATTAAATATTGGGGAGGAGCTCCTATAGTAGAATTTGTTATCATTCTAACTGCAGCCTTTTTTTGTGGTAATTAGTGGTCGAGAGGGTTCTTGTTGTGAGCCCCATGCAAAAATTTCCCATGGGTGAGATAGGGGTAAATAAGAGAGTGATATAGGGCCAGGAGGGCTGACTGTGGAGCATATACCGTATCTTCGATAGTATGCCTACAGTCTTGGAAATTTTCTTAGAAATTTTTTGTATATGTGTATGAAATTTTGAGTCTATTATCAAGGTGGATTCCTAAGAAATTTTTCCCCCTGTTAGCTTTGTGATAGGTGATCCGTTTATCATTATGTTAAGAGGGGCATCTGTAGCTCTGTACCAAACTGCATGAAGTAGGTTTTGTCAATGTTTAGTGTAAGTTTTAGTCCTCATCCAGGTAGATATTTCTGTAATTCGGTATTTACAGTATTGGCTAGCGTGACTGGGCTCGGGTGGGGGAAGACATGTAGTGTCATCTGCAAATAGTGGGGGGTTTGAGTAATTGCGAAGCATTTGGTAGGTCATTTATGTATAGGAGAAAGAGAAGAGGGCCAAGGACACTTCCCTGTGGGACACCAACTGTAATTGGTTTTGCAGAAGAGTTTTGCCCCATTTGCATACACATATTGGCTTCTGTTGCTGAGGTATGACTTGAGGTATTGAGGGAGTGCCCTCTTATACCATAGTGTGACAATTTTTCGTGGAGCAAGTCATGGTTAACTGTATCAAAAGCTTTACGTAAGTCAATGAAGATCCCCAGTGGGACTTCTTTTTTCTCTATTGCAGTGTAATATTTCTAGCATGTGTATAATAGCATCATTAGTATTTTTATTTTGGGCCCGAATCCAAATTGGCAGGGGTTGAGTAGTTTTTGGGAGATAAGGTAGGGTAGATTCGTTTATGAATTAATTTTTCGAAGATTTTTTTAGAGAGGGTTTTAAGTTGGATATTGGCCATAGTTAATTCAACCTGTTGGTCTCCTCCTTTGTGGATCGGGGTGACCCTTGCTATTTTGAGTACTGTAGGGAAGGTGAGGATTCAATGGATTTGTTAAAGAGTGTTTCAATGATTGGGGAAGCACTTGTGACACTTTTTTGTATATAAAGGGTGGTAAGGTATTTAAATCTCCTGCCTTGTTTTTTATGTGTTGATAATAAGGGGGACTCGTATGGTTAGTCGGAGCTAGAACAGTGTGTTCGGTAGTTTGCCAGTGAGGTAGTCCCTTTGGTGGGTAACTGAGCTTGGGGTTTATTGGCAAGGGTTTTTTCCTATAGTGGAGAAGAAGTCATTGAGTCTGTTTGCTGTTTCTGTTGGTGGGAGTTGGGGTTCATCTGATTTTGCTAATTTTATTTCGCTATTTCGTGATATCTTCTTGTTCCCAGAAATTTCTGATAGGGTTTCCAGGTCTTTTTTATATCACCTCGTAAGTTGGATAATCTGTTCTCATAATACAATTTTTTTGCCCTTCTTATCAGGCTGGTTAGGGTTGACGAGTAACGTTTTGTTTGGTCTCTGGGTTTTTGTGACCCATTCTGACTGTTTTCATATTGGTGTTTTGTATTTATGGATTTGAGAATGCTGGGTGTTAACCAGGACTGTTCATCCCCTTAGCTGTCATCTGTTTAGTTTTTTTAGGCAGTGCTTGTTAAAAGAGGTATTGGTCTTTTTTAAAAATTATTAATACATTCGTCAATATCTGTATAGATTTCTAGCTCAGTGTGCCAGTCAATGTTTGCTACTGCTGTTGTGAAGTTATTAATGGCTGCCTCATTGTGAAGTCTGAAGGTGACTTTAGTAGTGTCTTGGGGTAATTTACCAAGAGTTGTTATGAAAAAGTAGGGTAGTGGTCTGTGGGATTATCTGTAATTATTGCCCGATTTTAAAGGGATATGGTGTTGGTCCAGATGTGGTCAAGTAGGGAAACACTAGTCTCTGTAACTCTTGTAGGTTTTGTTACTGTTGGTAGCAACATACAGTTACTCATTTTGTTTGTGAATTCAGTAACGTGTGGGTCCTGGTCTTGCAGGAGATTTATATTGAAGTCAACCTGAGAGTATAAGTGATCTTTGTTCATGCGTGCATCAGTTATCATACTTCCTAGGTTTTGACTAAATTGGCTAATGTTTGACTGTGGAACTCTGTAAATGTTTATCAATGTGGAGAGGTTTTGTAGGTATTTGGGTTTGAATTTGGCTATTATAATTCCCCATGTTCATCCCTTGTGCAAGTATTAGTGATACATTCTAGTTGGTCTGAATAGTATATGGCTGTGCCCCCCCCTTTTGGTCTGGCCTACAGTTGTGTATGGGTGTGAACCAGGAATGGCATAGACATCTGTACTATCAGGCTTTAGCCAGGTTTCCAGTTAGTGTAATGATGGGCATATTGGCAGTAAGGAGTTTAGTAATGCTATGAGGTCATCGTAATGCTTGCTTAAAGATCTGATATTTTTAGTTAAAGATAGTTATGTTGTTGTTGGGACTGAGAAGTGCCTTTGATTGTTCTGCAGTGTAGTAATTACAGTAACTGTTTGATTCATTTAAGTCCATTAAATAAGAGGTTTTGGGATCAGGATCAATGCTTGTAATCATAAGATTTGTAGTGAATCTATAGTTTAAATTAAGTATAAAACCCAAGTAAAAAGTCTTAAGCTAAAAAATAGCACCTGAATTAAATTTTAAAAAATGTAAAAAAATGAGCTTGGGAAATGATAGTAGGTAGTACTATAAAGGTAATTCTTAAAGTTAGAATTATAGTATAAAATAATAATATAAAAGGGACTAATGTAAGTTGTGGTGAACAATAAAGTGGTAATCAAATAAATGAGCTTTGGAATATAATGGCAAAATTGTGAACTTATTCTACTTTTGCACCTGAAAATAGCACCTTGATTATTTTAACAATTGTGAATGTATAAACTAGGGGAGTTATATAAAGCTAAAATAAAGGAGAAATAAAATCAGGGACTAAAATTAAGTAATGGTAAACAAAGTTAAATGGACAGGTGGTCACTATGAAAAAAATATTGGTTTAGGAGTAAGATCTGATTTGTAATATTTAAAAAAATTGAGCAGTTTATTGCACAAAAAAAGTAAAAAAAATGAGGGAGTTGGGACTAGCTAGCAAAAGATAGTTTTGGTACTTGCAAAAAAGTAATTGGAATATACACTAATTGCAATACACAATGAAAAGGGGACTAAAAAACAAGTAGGATAAACAAAATTAAATGGACAGGTAAGAATAATGAATATTATTAATTTGGAGTAAGATTTGACTTGTAATTTAAAATTATGAGCAATTAATAGCAGTAAGAAAGAAGTAAAAGAGTATTGGAGGTATTCATTAGCTAGTGATGAAAAATAATAAAAATAATAATGTACAATATAATAGTAACGTACACTATATGCAAACCCCACGTAAAATATGTATTAAGGGCACTTACTAATCTGTTACAGAAATGTCAGCTTTTCTAAGGAAGGTAGAAAAATCGTGTTCATTGAGATAGTATATTGTTGTCCTGTTGATGTTTTCCTTACTAGTATTTTCCCATCCCCGCGTGAAACACTGATGTATTTGTTTTCCTGTTTAAGTTTTCTCAGCCTGAACAGAAGGTTTTTGACGTTTTTTGTTAGACACTCATTTATGTACACCCCCATTTTTCATTTTAATTTCTGATTTAATTAAGTCCTTTCTTTTATCGTATGAATGAAGTCGGATCATTATACTGTGTTTACTTCCTGGTTTTCCTAGCAAACGTGTTTTTTTTGATTTCATTGTTTTGCACAATGACTTGTACGTGGTTCTGTATTATCCTGATAGCAGTTTCTTGCACTGTGCTTTTTGTTTATGTCACTAGGGAAAGTGTGGACTGTTTTTTTATTACTGCATCAGACAACTTATCTTGTTCAGTTTTGTCGTCTTGGAAATCAAGGTATTCATTTAGTCGAGTGTGCATGTTCTGAAATTTCCCGTCCTTGATTGCTTCTCAACTTCATATTTTTTTGTTGTTATTTGCTCAGTGTGACTGGCTATAGCTGCTTTAGAGTTTTTCCCGTGTCAACACTTCCCGATGTAATCTTCTCTTCAAGGTTTTGGATCTTATTCTCGAGGTTGGTTATCTTGGATTCTCGTCGCTCGAGTGTTGCTTTGATATCTTTGATTTCATTTTCTAGAGCAACGATGTAGTCCTTGATATTGTCAGGAATAATCATACCTGAGTTATCATGGGGGAATCCTTTGAAGGGAGTGGAGTTGGAGGGGAGTCAGCCATGTTTTGTTGTTGTTGTTGTTGTTGTTCCTTGGGTGGCGCGGTGAGGGGGGTTGATGATACACTGGCGTCCTGCTGGGTAGACAAGTTGAGTTCATAGGGTCCTTGCTGTTATTCTTTTATTACTGGTGTTGTTTCTCTGCGATATCCTTTCATAGTATCACTGAAGTAGATACTGTGTAGCAATGGAGGAGAAGGCTTGTTTTCTCGGAGCTTGGGTTAAGTGATTGTCTGGCAGCGGAGGCAGTGTTTGGGTTAGCAGGGCTGTCTTCCTTAGATCTTCTAATTTTGTCAAGATTTGGGTTACATTCTTAGTATTCTTGGGTCATGTTGTGGTCTACGTGGGTTCATGTAGTTGAACTTTCACTTTAGGCCATCACAAGTTTTGTTGAGCGATGTTTTTTTGAGAAAGAAGAGCTGGTAGGATACCGTTGCTGCCGCTGCCGCTGCCTGGTCACATTATATTAGAACTTAGTGCAATTACAAGAGTGAGTCTAGTGCCACTTGTAATTTTTTTTTTTTATAGTATTAGTTTATACGTAGTTGTACTTTAGCTCATTCTAGCACAACACATAGACAATATCAATCTCATTATGTTTATTAGTGATTATACAGTGGACCCCCGGTTAACGATATTTTTTCACTCCAGAAGTATGTTCAGGTGCCAGTACTGACCGAATTTGTTCCCATAAGAAATATTGTGAAGTAGATTAGTCCATTTCAGACCCCCAAACATACACGTACAAACGCACTTACATAAATACACTTACATAATTGGTCGCATTCGGAGGTAATCGTTATGCGGGGGTCCACTGTACTCTATATGACCAAAATGCTTTAGCGGTATACTTATCCAAACTTCCCACCGCTACAGAAATCAGTATTAGAACTCACCACATAATACAGGATATAAACAACCACTATTTACACCTAAAAGATGAATGATCACATTGACCCTGATCTAAACCTCCATAATCTAACACACAATCAAAACTTATTGGAAAGTAACTGCCTTTATTACACAGCATCACAAGTCAGCACTATCCTGAACACTGCTCAAAGTCTATCAGTTCTTAACTACAACATCAGGTCCTTAAGCAAACATTATGATGACCTCCTGGCACTCCTTGAGTCACTAAAGACACCCTTCTCCTGCATTATTCTTACTGAGACCTGGCTTAAGCAGGACACAATTGATATCTACCCACCACCAGGATACACAGTAATCCACAACTGCAGGCCATACCAAGTTGGGGGTGGTACTGCAATCTATTACTCTAACCAACTTTCTTGTATTAGCACTAATTGCTTTAGTGATGAATATGGGGAATACATTTTTGCTAATTTTACTGTAAAAAACCTCAAAACGCCTATAACAATCAGTGCCATATACCGAATACCCCACACAAACATCCCAAACTTCAGTGAGAATCTAAAGTCACTAATAACAAACAGACACATGAACAAGCACCACCTTCTCTTAGCTGGAGACTTCAATATCAACCTTGGCCTACCAGATGATCAGACTGTAACTGATTTCATCAACAATATGAGCAACACACTTCTCATACCAACAATAACTAAACCAACCAGGCTGACTGAGACAAGTGCAACCATAATAGACCACATATGGACCAATATACTAGCCCCCCATAAATCAGGGATAATCACAGACAGCACTACAGACCACTACCCAACCTTCCTCTTAACAAACATTAGTAAGCCACCACTCGAATACAACAAAGTTTCATTTAGACTCTATGACGAGGCCTCAATAAGGAATTTCACAGCAGACCTAGAGACTGTTGACTGGCCTACAGAATTCTCCAATGCCAATGGTATTTACGATTGGACAGACATTTTTCTTAACAAAATACTTAGGCTATACAACAAACATTGTCCTATAAAAACGAAACAGATCACGAATAAACGGCTTGGTTGCCCATGGCTAACCAGCAGCATTCTGAAAATCCAATGATAAGAAAACACCAAAATGAAAAGCAATATAGACAGGGCTTAATACACAATGATATTCTTAAACAATATTCAACAGTTTTTCACCAAATTAATAAAGAAAGCCAAACAACTGTACTACTCCAGCAGATTCACGACACAAAGGAATAAAAAAAAGACCTAAAAAAACACTTTCCCAGTTTCGGGAAACCCAAAAAACAAAAAAAAAAAAGAATATTGTTCTAACTAAACCCATAAAACACCACCACCCCACTAATACAGCAAAACAAAAAAAAACTTTCTCAAACATAGGATTAATCTCGCCAGTAAAACCCAGTCCCAAATCCTGTGCCAGGGCCGGGGGCTAAAGCTCCCCCGCTTCACAACGAGGGCCCGTGTTCGTTTCCCGGGCGGGGGGAAACTTTTCGACACTTTTTTCCTTACCCCTGTTTCCTTTTCACCTAGCACCCAAATATACCGGTGTTAGTCGACGGGTGTGGGTCGCATCCTGGGGACAAATTAAGGCCCCAATGAAAAAAGTTACACGTCCCGATGATGCACTACTTTCTTGGGTTATCCGGGGTGGCTAACCCCTCCGGGGTTTTAAAAATCCAAAAGAAATCTTATCTTATCTTATTTTTAAAGGGGGAAATTTCCCCCAAATTTCCTTCTATTTGTACCAACTAGCCCATGGAAGTCACCGGATCATATAGTCACTTAAAAATAACTCGGGGAATCGTCTCATCCCCCCACCTTTATTGTACAAGCAGGGGCCCCATGCCCCTTTTGCGCTTTTACATTATTTTTAAAAACCCCTTGACGTCGGGGTCGTATATAACGTCAGGAGATACCTGTTTACGATCTAAGCTAAATTTCCCCTATGGCTTCAAATCAAGGGGGAAGGGGGCGGGTAGGCCTACATGAGAGAGAAGGGTCTCAGTGGCGGTGTGCACCAGAAAAAAAAAATCGGGGACTCAGCGGTGCTTGTAGAACGCCATTTTGATAGTCCATTTTCCCCATGCCCGGGTAAGAATTCCCTCACCCTCGGCGATTGGAGGTCTTTTTTTCCCCCAATGATAGCCAAACATGATGAAAGTTCAGTGAAATGAATTCCCGGTTTTGAAGCGGGTGTGACCGAAAAAATCCCGGGATAACATAATTATGATGAAAACCCGATGACCCACAACCTTCCACCTCTGGTGGGGGGCCGGGCTCGTTCATGTTCCCTGTACCAGGACAAAGAGGAAACTATTTACCCTGTACAAGACTCAATGTAGCAGTGCAAGTGATAGTATAGTGATTTCAAGGTTACTAAAGCGTTCTATTGGAAACAGTGAGGGGAATATTCCCCAGTGAAGGGGCAGTAATCGACCGCTGGGGTTTGGGTAGTGGCCATATGCTCTTCCAAGAGAAAGGAGTACATCTCGGAAACACCCTGGCCCACACCAGTCCGAAGTGAAGATGACGAATTGTTACGAGGGGGTATAAATGATGCAAGTGGGGCAGCAGGGGTGGGGGTGATAGTGATGGTGGCATAGTCATTTTAAAACCAAAGGGGGCCGCGCTGCTGACTATGCAAAACCCAAAAACCAGCCTCCCCCGACCCCACACTCCCCAACAACCACAACCTCAAAACCAACCACATTACAATTCCAGAACCCACCACTGACCGCTCGGGTTTGGCCCAAAAAGAGACGAGTTTTTTCCCCAACCCCCCTGATTTTGAGGGAGACAAAGGGGGAATACGGCCATCAGTAATTGGAACAATCTCACGAACTGGAATGCTTTCAGTTGTTCTTCGATGAACCCCTGATGGACTTATTGTGGGGAAAGCAATACATCTATGAGTACACCAGGCAAACACTTTCCTCACCAAGTCACCCTACACCTGAAGGGAAACACAATTTGGGCAGAGAGTACGTTTTTGCCACAATAATGCTTATCCCATTGTACGATAACAAGGCAACACATACTGGCAACAACCGCATGATTTCAACCCCTCTTTGAGTGACATTATACAATGAACAGTTTTGGGGTACTTTACGTATATTACACTTTCAGCAAAAACGGCCCTGCAGAACAACAGGTTAATAAAAACAACGTGTGTTTAGTCCTGAAACAAAAGTGCTGTATGATTTTATCCTTCAGAAAGCTTGTTATTGATGACCCTTTAAATTTTTAAAAGGGAAGACCCTCTTTCCCAAACAGTAATATCCAAGCAAGAGGAAACCTTTGGTATAAATTTTATTTGTTCTGGGTGATTGAAAAACGGGTCGGGTTTTGGATATAATTTGTACACGGTGTAAAACTTTGGGAAAAAATACAAAATTACGGGGACTCTGGGATTGGTTAAAACAATGATGGAGCCATATTTTGGAAAGGGGGCATATTTTATATACTGACAACGGTACACAAGCCCATACTCATGATTTTTTGCAGTGAACAGACAGAGTGTGGGGCACAGTGCTGGAAATCGAAAACACAGCGGGTTCGATGCTGGCAGTCGTAAGGTGAAGTGCAGGTGTTTGCTCCCAAATAAATTCATGGCATTTTGGTGGCATAAAAACATGTTCACATGCGACATCATTTTCACCGACACAAAATGGAAAAACACGGAAAAGAAATAGAAAGCCCAATAAAACCCATTAAAAAACCCTGCAGATTAGGGATTACAACCTAAATATTCGCTTAGGGACAAATGTGACATGCAGTTGGGGGTTTGCTGACGTTTTTCGCAAGATTAAAGGGAACATAAAACTTTTTTTTCCATCTTCTGACATTTCCGCTAAATGCTTAAAATGATAAGTTAAAGCCCAAACAAAAACCAAATATGGTGACTTTGTTTGCAGTCTCAGACAAAAAATATTCAATACCAAGGGAAAAACACCCGCAATAGACAACGCCCCCGAAATTACAACACATGCCTCTCGCGAGGCCGGTGATCACTACCCCATACCCCTGCCTGCTACTACTGCCAAGAAAAATCTCGAAGAGGTGTTTTTTTCTGTGGACATACCCAAAAACCCACAAAAAAGCAGAGACACTCGTTTTATGTGCGAGGGGTGTAAGACCCATTGGCTTTTACCCAGTTTCAAAAAATTTCACAAACTGCAGCATTCAGAAAAGTGTCCATGATTGTACATATCATATATTTTTAAAAATCGTAATAAACATTTATTTACATTGTTTGTTTGTGTAAAAAAAGTTTTAGCAACTTTTAAAAAGTACGGGGTTTTTTTCTAAATTTTGTTACATTCAAAGTGATATTTAACAATCACAATAATTTGGTCTCATAGGCCACAAAAATTTTTTGAAAAAATAAAAAGTGAAAAAAACAAGAAACGAATACAAGTAAATCAAAGTTTACTGGGGGACACAGTCGCCGCTTTTTGCCATTCCAGATCAATTTCACAAACTTTAGGGCTCTAACTCGGTAAATACTGAGGAATTTTTTTTTGGGCTAAAACAACAAAAAAATAAACTTAACATTTTCCCTAAGAAAAAATAATTTTTTTTTTCGAATATTTTTCGACACCCGGAGACACTTCAGGGGTTGGCCTTTGACAGTCAAAGGTTTAAAAAGTCACTAGAAGCAGCACTTTTCCCCACACTACTCAAGACAGCAAGGGTTTTACCAATACAAAAGGTGGTGACCCACAGATGTAAAAACTATACCAATATCAAACCCTTTTCCATTTCTATCCAAAATCTTTTAAAATCGGACAGGGAAATATATTTTATTTATAACGTCACAAACATACTAACCCCTGCCAATTTTTGGGTTTAGGGAAAAATAAAAAGCACTAATGATGCAATTTTAAAAAGCTAGACCCGCTTTTCACAGCATTGGGAAAAAAAAAGGGAAAATCCCTAGAATTTTTTTTGACCAAGAAAAGCGTTTGAAAAGTAACCCCGGGATCCTACCCACAAACTGACCACTAAGGTATAAGAGGCCATGCGCTTGCATATTTTAAATCCTACCTTTCTAATAGGTATCAGTATGTCACCATTAAAGACACAGCCTCATCATTACGGCCACTTGATACTGGAGTTCCGCAGGGAAGTGTCCTTGGACCCCTGCTCTTCCTCATTTACATCAATGATCTTCCAAACATATCCCAACACCTGAAACCCATTCTCTTTGCTGACGACACGACTTATGTCATCTCCCACCCTAATCTTGCCACCCTCAACACCATTGTTAACGAGGAGCTGCTCAAAATATCGACTTGGATAACAGCCAATAAACTTACAATTAACTCTGGCAAAACCTACTATATTATGTTTGGTAGCAGAGCAGGTGTTGCACAACTTAACATTAAGATCGACAACACTCTGACTGCCAGACATAATGAGGGCAAATTCCTTGGCCTATACCTCGACAACAACCTAAATTTCTGCACCCATATCCAACACATAACAAAAAAAGCATCCAAAACGGTGGGGATCCTCTCCAAGATACGATACTACGTGCCGCAAACTGCCCTTCTCACACTATACCATTCACTTATATATCCATACCTCACCTATGCTATCTGTGCTTGGGGTTCAACTGCAGCAACACACCCAAAGCCAATAATAACCCAACAAAAAGCCGCAGTAAGAATAATCACTAAATCCCATCCCTGGCAACACACCCCCCCCCCCCCCACTCTTCATAGATGTAAACTTACTCCCTGTTCAGAACATCCACACTTACTACTGTGCAGTCTATATCTACAGGACCTTAAATTCCAATATTAACCTTGACCTAAAATGCTTTCTTGATAGTTGTGACAGGATCCACAGGCATAACACCAGACACAAACATCTCTATGACATTCCCTGTGTTCGACTAAACCTTTACAAAAATTCAATGTATTTCAAAGGACCTAAAATCTGGAACACCCTACCTGAAAACTCTAGAACTGCAGACACATTCATCACTTCCAAAACTACAGTTAGAAAACATCTTATCTCCCTGATCCACCCCGACAACTAACTACATGATAACCACCTGGTGGTTCACAATTGCACTCACTCATCAATTGTGAACCACCAGGTGGTTATCATGTAGTTAGTTGTCGGGGTGGATCAGGGAGATAAGATGTTTTCTAACTGTAGTTTTGGAAGTGATGAATGTGTCTGCAGTTCTAGAGTTTTCAGGTAGGGTGTTCCAGATTTTAGGTCCTTTGAAATACATTGAATTTTTGTAAAGGTTTAGTCGAACACAGGGAATGTCATAGAGATGTTTGTGTCTGGTGTTATGCCTGTGGATCCTGTCACAACTATCAAGAAAGCATCAAAACTTTGGAGTCCAGTCCCTGGACCAATTATGTACCTCTGTAATCTTTTGACTACCCCCACGGGGAGGTAGGGGGTGCAAAAATAAACATATAAACAACTCATCCACTGACTATAAACCCAGAAATAAAAACTTAATCTTAAAATAAAAATCTTAACTAGTCATAATTTTTTGCCTTGAACTCCAAATAACACTTTGTATTGTCCCAAAAACAAAAGCATTCACATTGCAAAACTCAAAAAATTATGATGATCACTTACCCTTAAACATAATCTGAAAGGGTTTTAAATTTTAAAATTAATTTAGTCTGCTCAAAATGCCTAGCCTGCTAGCGTCCTAGGGGCCCCTCTGTAATTATATTTTATAACATGAAAACCCACACAATCCCAAAACCTGAAAAACCCCCAACATTGTAACCCTTAAAGAATAAACTGTTTTGAATTGTTTTTTGAACTTAGGGCCGGGACACCCAAACTTCTTTTCGTTCATAAATCACAATCACTCTTTTTATTACCCCAACACAACCATGCACTTCAAATCCAGTTTTATAAATTTTTTCTTCTCTCTTTTTTAAAAATGTTTACAGGAGAAAGGTTACTAGCCCATCACTCCCGGTTTTTTTTAGTCACCTCATCGACACGCAGGGCTTCGGAGGAAAAATTCTTTCCACTTCCCCATGGCAACAGGGAAATAAAGAACAAAGCTATTAGAAAAAAGAAAAAACAAGATGTGTTATGTACATATAGCATGGCATGCCCGTGTAGTGTGACTTTAAATGAAAGCAGAAGTAGCAAATACAGTGGACCCCCCCAAACCCTTTTGATATTAACCCTTTCCGGAGCCCCGTAACCCAAAATTTTCGTTACCGAATTAATTTTCCCCATAAGAAATAATGGAAATCAAAAATTTAAACCATTCCAGACACCCCAAAGTTGAAAAAAAAAAAATTTACCACGTGAAAATATTAATTTTAATACACAAAACTGAAGAAGATTGCACAATTATGTACACTCTACTAAGAATAGAAACTGACACTTTCCTTTATTTAAAATCTGGTGATGACTGATGGGGTGGAGAGGGAGATGTGGGAAATTATTGTTAGAAGGGAATTCCCTTCCATTAACTTGAGGGAGCAAGCCCTTTCCCGGGGTTACTTCCCCCTTCTTTTAACCCCTTGACGTCCAACCCCCCCCAAACCCGGGTGTCTCCGGTGTTTTCAAAATTTTTAAAAAAAAAAAAAAAAAAAAAAAAATTTTTTCTTATGAAATATAGAGAACTTTTTTCCCATTGAAAGAACCAAAAAAAAAAATTTGATGGAAAAAATGACGGAATTATGCTCTCGCAAAGTTAGCGACCTCGGCGATATTTACAAATCGGTGATTTCGCCCACTTTGAGCCCTATTATCGGCTAATTCTGTTGTTCCAGTCGACCAAACTCATAGCTATTTCTTTAGAACTCCATTTTTTCTATCGATTGAGTACAAGAAACTGCCCATTTACTGATTTCAACTACCCAATAATGTGGTCAAAAATTTACAATTTGGCCAATTTCACGAAAATTAAAAAATACTGTGAAACCTCAAATATCGAACTTTCTTTTGTCCAGAAGGCTGTTCGAGTGCCTTTACTGATTAAATTTATTCCCATCAGGAATAATGTAAATTAGATTAGTCCATTTCAGACCCTTAAAAATACACTTATAAAAACACTTACAAAAATACACTTACATAATTGGTCGTGTTGGGAGCAGTTCGATTTTTGAGGTTCCACTGTATGACAATTTCAAAATAAGGTCCAGAATGAACAATGCAGACATTCCTGGCTCTAAAATAACATTTTCTTTGTTCATCAGTCATGTCTCCAGGCCCCTCTGATATTACTCTTTCTTTCTATTTTGAATTTTTATTCAAACAAAAAATAGAAGACTTACTATTATGCAGACTACTGCAATACTGAAATAATTGTATAAATAACATCAACCCATTCATGGCTGCATATTAGAATGGCTAGTTGGACATTTATTGGACAATGACACCATTTGTTTACTTATGAACATTGGCAAAAATCAAACATTTCCCCTACTTTGAGCTCCATTTCCAGGTTCTTTTTATAGCAAAATCAATCAAAATCACCTCTATTTCTATAATATGTTTTCC
This sequence comes from Cherax quadricarinatus, assembly GCF_026875155.1. Classification (NCBI taxonomy): domain Eukaryota; kingdom Metazoa; phylum Arthropoda; class Malacostraca; order Decapoda; family Parastacidae; genus Cherax; species Cherax quadricarinatus. The sequence goes on along the minus strand of NC_069408.1, from coordinate 849,605 downwards.
ATTCTATCAAATGAGACCAAGAAAACGAGAATACAACCATAAATACTATATGAAAATAGACCACAAAGTCGGCATTTTAATTAAAAAAAAACAGTAGGAGCTTTTTTTTTTCTCATTATGCACTGCATCCTCCAGGATTTTTTTTATATGGTGCACACTGGCCACACAGACCCATTCTCTCACATGTGGGCCTACCAGCTTTCTCTTGCTTGATTTGAAGCCGCTAGAATTTATGAGTATATATATGTCAAACACGGTACCTCGTAAGACGTATATATATGGCCACGACAGTCAAAGTGTTAATGCCACTAGGACCAGCTTGAGAGTCACTGGACTTCTGTTGCACAACAAATCTGTCCATAGAGCTCTGTACCTCCCTTTCCTTTAAGACTTTCCTAAAATGGGCCGTAACATTGTCATTGTACAGGTTGCCAACACGGCTTGCAGTAGCTGTGTCAGGGTGATTTTCATCCGTGAAGGTTTGCAGTTCAACCCACTTTGCAAACATTTCCTAAATCTCTTTTTTCAATTCCATACAAATTCTCACCCTTTTTACCACAGGGATGGCACTAGAAGCTTTCTTGGGATCCATGGTGACTTATTTTGCAGTTACAAGCACTAAAAACACTGGGATAATGTGAAATGTACCCAATGTATGCATAGATGCGACAGCACTGGCTGGCTTGTAAACACTGGCGCTGAGGCCACATGTGTGATGCGTCTCGGACGAATCATGTAAGGCAAGTTTTTTATCATGAGGCGAGGCAAAATTTCTGCGTTCAAATGTTTCGTATAGCGGATTTAATGTAACGCGATGCCTTCGTAAGGCGGGGGGCTACTTTACCGTTTAAACCCCATGTTTGA
>NC_069408.1:826630-848241 GCF_026875155.1 Cherax quadricarinatus | reverse complement strand
TCTATAACATTTCTTGTAGTATATTTTTAAATGTTTATGCAGTTAGTACAGCGGACCCCGGTTTACAATATTATTTCATTCCAGAAGTATGTTCAGGTGCCATTACTGAACGAATTTGTTCCCATAAGGAATATTGTGAATTAGATTAGTCCATTTCAGACCCCTAAACATACACTTTACAAATGCACTCACATAAATACACTTACATAATTGGTCGCATTGGAAGCTGATCGAAAACCCGGGGGGGCCCACTGTATACTGTATTGTAATAAACAACTTGCCTGCTTTATGTACAAAAAAGCTTCTCAATTTTTTTTTTTTTGGTTTAACAAATCGGCTGTCTCCCACTGAGGCAGGGTTGACCCAAAAAGAAAGAAAAACCCCAAAAAGGAAATACTTTTCATCATCATTCATCATTCAACACTTTCATCTCACTCACACATAATCACTGTTTTTTGCAGAGGTGCTCAGAACACAAACAGTTTAAAAGCATATATGTATAAAGATACACAACATATCTCTCCAAACTGCTAATACCCCTCCTTTAGGGTGCAGGCATTGTACTTCTCATTTCCAGGACTCAAGTCCGGCTATATAAAAATAACCCGTTCCCCTGAATCCCTTTACTAAATATTACCCTGCTCACACTCCAACAGATCGTCAGGTCCCATATACCATTCGTCTCCATTTACTCCTATCGAACATGCTCGTGCACGCCTGCTGGAAGTCCAAGCCCCTCGCCCACAAAACCTCCCTTACCCCTTCCAACCTTTTCGAGGACGACCCCTACCCCGCCTTCCTTCCCCTACAAATTTATACGCTCTCCATGTCATTCTACTTAGATTCATTCTCTCTAAATGACCAAACCACCTCAACAACGCCTCTTCAGCCCTCTAATACTTTTATTAACTCCGCACCTTCTCCTAATTTCCACACTCTGAATTTTCTGCATAATATTTACACCACACATTGCCCTTAGACAGGACATCTCCACTGCCTCCAACCGACTCCTCGTTGCAGCATTTACAACCCAAGATTCACACCCATGTAAGAGTTTTGGTACTGCTATACTTTCATACATTCCCTTCTTTGCTGCCATAGATGACGTTTTTTGTCTCCACATATACCTCAATGCACCACTCACGTTTTTTCCCTCATCAATTCTATAGTTAACCTCATCCTTCATAAATCCATCCGCCGACACATCAACTCCCAAGTATCTGAAAAAAATTTACTTCTTCCATACTCCTCCTCCCCAGTTTGATATCCTTTTTTTTCTTTATCTAAATCATTTGATACCCTCGTCACCTTACTTTTTTCTATGTTCACTTTCAACTTTCTACCTTTACACACACTCCCAAAACTCATCCACTAACCTTTGCAATTTTTCTTTAGAATCTCCCATGAGCACAGTATCATCAGCAAAAAAGCAACTGTGTCAATTCCCAATTTTGTATTTGATTCCCCATAATTTAATCCCTCCCCTCTCCCGAATACCCTAGCATTTACTTCTTATACAACCCCATCTATAAATATATTAACCCCTTGACTGTCGCGGTCGTATATGTACGTCATGGGAGATAATGTGTTTGACGTATCTATACGCATAAATTCTAGCGGCTTCAAATCAAGCGGGAGAGGGCTGGTAGGCCTACACGAGAGAGAATGGGTCTCAGTGGTCGGTGTGCACCCTGTGAAAAAAAATCGGGGGACTCAGCGGTGCATTGTGGGAACGCCATCTTGGTAGTCCATTTTCACCATGCCTCGCGGTAAGAAGTTCCTCACTCCTCGGCGGATTGGAGGTCTTTTGTTCCCAAGTGATAGCTCAAACAGTGATGATAGTGTCAGTGAAAGTGAATTCCCTGGTTTGAAGCGGGTGTGACCGAGAAAATTACCCAGGATAAATAATTAGTGATGAAAACCCAGATGACCCACAACATCCACCTCTGGTGCTGGGCAGGCTCGTTCATATTCACCTGTACCAGGACGAAAGAGGAAAAACTATTTGCCCGTGTACAAGACTCAGATGTGAGCAGTGCAAGTGATAGTGATAGTGATTTCAAGGTTATTGAAAGCACTTCTAGTTGTGACAGTGAGGGTGAATTTTTCCCCAGTGAAGCGGCAGTATATACGACGTCGCATGCGGTCTGGTAGTGTGCCATATGCTCTTCCAAGAGGAAGGAGTACATCTCGGAGCACATCCCGTGGCCCTACACCACGTCCTGATAGTGAAGATGACGATATTGTTACGATGGGTATAAATGATGTGAGTGAGGCAGCAGGCGGTGGTGGTGATAGTGACGGTCCCATGAGTCATGTAACACCAGCAGCGGGCCACGCTAGTGCCCGCGCTGCTGACTCTGCACAACTACAACCCGCCTCGGCCGACCCCACACACTCACAACCACAACCACAACCTGCACAACCACAACGACATTACAATATCCAGAACGCACCAGCTGACCGCATCTGGGATTGGCATCAAGATGACGAGTTTGTTCCCAATCCCCATGACTTGATGAAGGACAAAGTGGAATACGGCCATCATGTACACTTGGGAACAATCCCACTGAACTGGAATGCTTTCAGTTGTTCTTCGATGAACCCCTGATGGACATTATTGTCAGGGAAAGCAATACATACTATGAGTACACCATGGCAAACACTATGCTTTCACCAAGATCACGCCTACACCAGTGGAAGGACACAACTGGGGCCCAGAGATGTTATCTGTTCTTTGCCACAATAATGCTTATGCCACATGTGTATAAGCATAGTGAACACATACTGGGCGACAGACCGCCTGATTTCAACCCCTGCTTTCAGTGACATTATACCAGTGAATAGATTTGTGTTACTGTTACGTATGTTACACTTTTCAGACAAAACCAGGCCTGACAGAAGCGACAGGTTATGTAAGATCAGCCGTGTGTTTATGTACCTGAAACAAAAGTGCTGTATGTATTTTTATCCCTTCAGGAAGCTTGTTATTGACGAGTCTTTGATTTTGTTCAAAGGAAGACTCTCATTCAAGCAGTATATACCAAGCAAGAGGAAACGCTTTGGTATAAAGTTATTTGTTCTGTGTGATTGCAAAACTGGTCTGGTTTTGGATATAATTGTGTACACTGGCGGTAAAACAATGGAAGATACCAGGAAGTTACTGGGTATCTCTGGTGATGTGGTTAGAACAATGATGGAGCCATATCTTGGTAAGGGGCATATTTTATATACTGACAACTGGTACACAAGCCCTATACTCAGTGATTTCTTGCGAGTGAAACATGACAGATGTGTGTGGCACAGTGGGCGTAGAAATCGTAAACATATGCCTAGGTTTGAAGCTGGCAGTCGTAGAGGTGAAGTGCAGGTGTTTGCTGCCAATGACATCATGGCATTTCGGTGGCATGACAAACGTGATGTCACACTGCTGACATCAGTTCACCGACACGAAATGGTAGAGACTGGCAAGCAGAATAGAGAGACAATGAACCTATTGTAAAACCCGCAGCTGTGATGGATTACAACCTCAATATGCGCTTAGTGGACAAATGTGACATGCAGATTGGGTTTGCTGACTGTGTTCGCAAGAGTTATAAGTGGTACATAAAACTGTTTTTCCATCTTCTTGACATTTCCATGCTGAATGCTTATAATAATGTATAAGTTGAAGACCAAGAACAAACCCAAATATGGTGAATTTTGTTTGTCAGTCATCAGACAAATAATATTCAAGTACCAAGAAACAACACCTGCAATAGACCAGCGCCCACGAAATTATCAACACATGTCCTCTCGTCTGAGGCCTGGTGATCACTACCCCATACCACTGCCTGCTACTACTGCCAAGAAAAATACTCAGAAGAGGTGTTTTTTTCTGTGGACATACCACAAAACGCCCACAAAAACGCAGAGACACTCGTTTTATGTGTGAGGAGTGTAAGACACCATTGTGCTTATACCCATTGTTTCAAAGAATTCCACAAGCTGCAGCACTTCTAATAAAGTGTCCAGTGATTGTACATATGTTATATATTATAAAGCAATCGTAATAAAAAATTTGTTTACATTGTTTGTTTGTGTAAACAAGTTTTAGCAACATTATAAAGATACGAGTGTTTTTGCTATAATTGTGTTACATTCAACGAGTGTATATTTGAACATTGCACAATAATTTGGTCTCACAGGCCACAAAAGTTATGTGAAAAATAAAATAGTGAAAAAAACAAGAAACCATCGAATACAAGTAAATAAAAGTTTACCGGGTGAGCGGCAGTTGCCGCTGTTGCCGCCAGCAGATCAATTTCAGCAAACTTCAGGACTCTATATCTCGGTAAGTACTGATGGGAAATTTTTTTTTTTGGGACTAAAACAATCAGAAAAATAATCTTAACATTTTCATAAGAAAAAATAATTTTTTTTTTTTTCGAATATTTTGCGACACCAGGAGACACTTCAGGATTTGGCCCTTCGACAGTCAAAGGGTTAAACAACCATGGTGACATTACACATCCCTGTCTAAGACCTACTTTTACTGGGAAGTAGTCTCCCTCTCTTCTACATACCCTAACCTGAGCGTTACTATCCTCATAAAAACTCTTTACAGCATTTAGTAACTTACCACCTATTCCATATACTTGCAACTTCTACCATATTGCTCCCCTATCCACTCTATCATATGAGTTTTTCTAAATCCAGAAATGCAATAAAAACTTCCCTACCTTTATCTAAATACTGTTCACATATATGCTTCCATGTAAACACTTGATGTACACATCCCCTACCCACTCTGAAACCTCCTTGCATCTGCAATCCTACATTCTGTCTTACCTCTAATTCTTTCAATTATAACCCTACTGTACACTTTTCCTAGTATACTCAGTACACCTTCTTCTTCTTTCTTTCAACACACCGGCCGTATCCCACCGAGGCGGGGTGGCCCAAAAGGAAAAACGAAAGTTTCTCCTTTTACATTTAGTGATATATACAGTGGACCCCCGACATTCGATGACATCGACATTCGATAAATCCGACATTCGATGCATTGTAACACAAAAATTTCGCCTTGACATTCGATGGAAAACCCAACATTCGATACAATTCATAGAAGACTTGTCCACGTGTGGCCTGAACTGCACCGTGTGTGCTAGTGTTTACAAGCCAGCCAGTGTGCACACATCTAAGGATACATTCGGTACATTCCATATTATCCATATTATCACTGTTTTTGGTGCTTGTTTCTGCAAAATAAGTAACCATGGGTCCCAAGAAAGCTTCTAGTGCCAACCCTTCGAGAAAAGAGGTGCTAATGACTATTGAAATAAAGAAAGAGATAATTGCAAAAGTACAAAAGTGGAGTGCGTGTGTCGGAGTGCATGGTGATTTGGTAAAGAAATTGCCTGCAACTAGTGGTGATTTGAGTGAATTTAAGGCCAGCAAAGGTTGGTTTGAAAGATTTAAGAACCGTAGTGGCATACACAGTGTGGTAAGGCATGGTGAGGCTGCCAGTTCAAGTCCTAATGGAAGGGGATTTCCCTTCTAAACACTAAAACCATCCACACTCTCCCCTCCTCCCATCCCATCAATTATCATGAGATCTTCATTAAAAGTAAGTGTCAATTATTCTATTGTTATTAATCTATTGTTATTGTTGTTATTGTAATTATTCTATTGCATTGTACTTAATATTTCATGTGGTAAAATTTTTTTTTTCATACTTTTGGGTGTCTTGCACGGATTAATTTGATTTCCATTATATCTTATGGGGAAAATTAATTCGCCTTTCGATATTTTCGACATTCGATGGCTCTCAGGAAAGGATTAATATCGAATGTCGGGGGTCCACTGTACAGGAGAATTGGTTACTAGCCCTTTGCTCCCGGCATTTTAGTCGCCTCTTACAACACACATGGCTTACGGAGGAAGAATTCTGTTCCACTTCCCCATGGAGATAAGAGGAAATAAACAAGAATAAGAACTAGAAAGAAAATAGAAGAAAACCCAGAGGGGTGTGTATATATATGCTTGTACATGTATGTGTAGTGTGACCAAGTGTAAGTAGAAGTAGGAAGACGTAACCTGAAATCTTGCATGTTCATGAGACAGAAAAAAGGACACCAGCAATCCTATCATCATGTAAAACAATTACAGCTTTCGTTTACACTCACTTAGCAGGACGGTAGTACCTCCCTGGGCGGTTGCTGTCTAACAACCTACTACCTAGAACTCAGTAAACTTATTCCTCTTTTGTCCCCCTTTCCTTTATGTAAAGGGACTATACATGCTCTTTGCCAATGCCTAGGTACCTTCCTCTCTTTCATACATTTATTAAACAAAAATATCAACCACTCCAACACTATATCCCCCCTGCTTTTAACATTTCTGTCATGATCAAGTCAGTTCCAGCTGCTTTACCTCCTTTCATTCTACGTAATGCCTCACGCACCTCCCCGACACTCACATCCTGTTCTTCACTCCTAAAAGATGGTATACCTCCCTGACCAGTGCATGAAATTACCGCTTCCCTTTTTTTTCGTTGACATTTAAAAGTTCCTCAAAATATTCTCGCCATTTACCCAAAACCTCCATCTCCCCATCTACTAACTCCCCTACTCTGCTTTTAACTGACAAATCCATTCGTTCTCTAGGCTTTCTTACTTGCTTAACTCACTCCAAAAATTTTTTCTTATTTTCATTAAATTTTCTTGACAGTGAGTCTCCCACTCTATCATCTGCTCTCCTTTTTCACTCTCTCACCACTCTCTTCACCTTTCTTTTACTTCCGTATACTCCGTATAATCTGTAGTAGGTTGGTAGACAGCAACAACTCAGGGGGTACTACCGTCCTGCCAAGTGAGTGTGAAACGAAAGCCTGTAATTGTTTTGCATGATGGTAGGATTGCTGGTGTCTTTTGTCTGTCTCATAAATATACAAGATTACAGGTATGTCTTGCTACTTCTACTTACACTTAGGTCACACTACACATACATGTACATGTTTATTTATGCACACTCATCTGAGTTTTCTTTGATTTTATCTTAATAGTTCTTGGTCTTATTACTTTTCCTTTTATATCCATGGGGAAGTGGAATAAGAATCTTTCCTCCGTAAGCCATGCGCGTTGTAAAAGTCAACTAAAATGCCGGGAACAATGAGCTAGTAACCCCTTTTCCTGTAAAAATTACTAAAAAGAATAAGAAGAAGAAAATTGTCCAAGTGGGAAGTCTGAATGTGCGTGGATGTTGTGGAAATAATAAAAAAGAAATGATTGTGGAGGTTATGAATGAGAAGAAGCTGGATGTCTTGGCTTTAAGTGAAACAAAGCTGAAAGGAGTGGGAGAGTTTCAGTGGAGAGGAATAGATGGGATTAGGTCAGGGGTTTCAAATAGAGTTAGAGCTAAAGAAGGAGTGGCAATAATGTTGAAGGATAAGCTATGGCAGGAAAAGAGGGACTACAAATGTATGAATTCAAGGATTATGTGGAGTAAAATAAAGGTTGGATGTGAAAAGTGGGTTATAGTAAGTGTGTATGCATCTGGAGAAGAGAGAAGTGTAAAGGAGAGAGAGAGATTTTGGGAAATGTTGAGTGAATGCGTGGGGAGTTTTGAACCAAGTGTAAGAGTAATGGTGGTTGGGGATTTCAATGCTAAAGTGGGCAAAAATGTTGTAGAGGGAGGAGTAGGTAATTTTGGGGTGCCAGGGGTAAATGAAAAGGGGGAGCCTTTAATTGAGCTATGTATAGAAAGAGGTTTGGTAATAAGTAATACATATTTTATGAAGAAGAGGATAAATAAATATACAAGGTATGATATAGCACGTAATGAAAGTAGTTTGTCAGATTATGTATTTGTGGATAAAAGGTTGATGAGTAGGCTCCAAGATGTACACTTTTATAGAGGGGCAACTGATATATCGGATCATTATTTAGTTGTAGCTACAGTTAGAGTAAGAGGTAGGTGGGAAAAGAGGAAAATGGCAACAACAAGCAAGAGGGAGGTGAAAGTGTATAAACTATTGGAGGGGGAAGTTCAGGCGAGATATAAGCAACTATTGGCAGAAAGGTGGGCTGGTGCAAATATGAGTAGTGGGGGGGTTGAAGAGGGTTGGAATAGTTTTAAAAACACAGTATTAGAATGTGGGGCAGAAGTTTGTGGTTATAGGAGAGTGGGTGCAGGAGGAATGAGGAGTGATTAGTGGAATGATGAAGTAAAGGGTGTGATAAAAGAGAAAAAGTTAGCTTATGAGAGGCTTTTATAAAGCAGAAGTGTTATAAGAATAGAGTATATGGAGAATAAAAGAAAGGTGAAGAGAGTGGTGAGAGAGTGCAAAAGGAGATGGATTTGTCAGTTAAAAACAGAGTAGGGAAGTTAGTAGATGGGGAGATGGAGGTGTTGGGTAGATGGAGAGAATATTTTGAGGAACTTTTAAATGTCAACGAAGAAAGGGAAGCGGTAATTTCATGCACTGGCCATGGAGGTATACCATCTTTTAGGAGTGAAGAAGAACAGGATGTGAGTGTGGGGGAGGTGCATGAGGCATTACATAGAATGAAAGGGGGTAAAGCAGCTGGAACTGATGGGATCTTGACAGAAATGTTAAAAGCAGGGGGGGGGGGATATAGTGTTGGAGTGGTTGGTATTTTTGTTTAATAAATGTATGAAAGAGGGGAAGGTACCTAGGGATTGGTAGAGAGCATGTATAGTCCCTTTATATAAAGGGAAGGGGGACAAAAGAGATTGTAAAAATTATAGAGGAATAAGTTTGCTGAGTATACCAGGAAAAGTGTGCAGTGGGGTTATAATTGAAAGAATTAGAGATAAGACAGAATGTAGGATTGCGGATGAGCAAGGAGGTTTCAGAGTGGGTAGGGGATGTGTAGAAAAAGTGTTTACATTGAGGCATATATGTGAACAGTATTTAGATAAAGGTAGGGAAGTTTTTATTGCATTTATGTATTTAGAAAAGGCATATGATAGAGTGGATAGGGGAGCAATGTGGCAGATGTTGCAAGTATATGGAATAGGTGGTAAGTTACTAAATGCTGTAAAGAGTTTTTATGAGGATAGTGATGCTCAGGTTAGGGTGTGTAGAAGAGAGGGAGACTACTTCCCGGTAAAAGTAGGTCTTAGACAGGGATGTGTAATGTCACCATGACTGATTAATATATTTATAGATGGGGTTGTAAAAGAAGTAAATGCTAGGGTGTTCGGGAGAGGGGTTGGATTAAATTATGGGGAATCAAATACAAAATGGGAATTGACACAGTTGCTTTTTGCTGATGATACTGTGCTCATGGGAGATTCTAAAGAAAAATTGCAAAGGTTAGTGGATGAGTTTGGGAGTGTGTGTAAAGGTAGCAAGTTGAAAGTGAACATAGAAAAAAGTAAGGTGATGAGGGTATCAAATGATTTAGATAAAGAAAAAATGGATATCAAATTGGGGAGGAGGAGTATGGAAGAAGTGAATGTTTTCAGATACTTGGGAGTTGATGTGTCAGCGGATGGATTTATGAAGGATGAGGTTAATCATAGAATTGATGAGGGAAAAAACGTGAGTGGTGCATTGAGGTATATGTGGAGACAAAAAACGTTATCTATGGAGGCAAAGAAGGGAATGTATGAAAGTATAGTTTTACCAACACTCTTATATGGGTGTGAAGCTTGGGTTGTGAATGCAGCAGTGAGGAGGCAGCTGGAGGCAGTGAAGATGTCCTGTCTAAGGTCACTGTGTGGTGTAAATGTTATGCAGAAAATTCGGAGTGTGGAAATTAGGAGAAGGTGTGGAGTTAATAAAGTATTAGTCAGAGGGCTGAAGAGGGGTTGTTGAGGTGGTTTGGTCATTTAGAGAGAATGGATCAAAGTAGAATGACATGGAGAGCGAATAAATCTGTAGGGGAAGGAAGGCAGGGTAGGGGTCGTCCTCGAAAAGGTTGGAGGGAGGGGGTAAAGGAGGTTTTGTGGGCGAGGGGTTTGGACTTCCAGGAAGTGTGCATGAGCGTGTTAGGAGTGAATGGAGACGAATGGTATATGGGACCTGACGATCTGTTGGAGTGTGAGCAGGGTAATATTTAGTGAAGGGATTCAGGGAAACCGGTTATTTTTATATAGCTGGACTTGAGTTCTGGAAATAGGAAGTACAATGCCTGCACTCTAAAGGAGGGGTTCGGGATATTAGCAGTTTGGAGGGATATGTTGTGCATCTTTATAGGTATATGCTTCTAAACTGTTGTGTTCTGAGCACCTCTGCAAAAGCAGTGATTATGTGTGAGTGAGGTGAAAGTGTTGAATGATGATGAAAGTATTTTCTTTTTGGGGATTTTCTTTCTTTTTTGGGTCACCCTGCCTCGGTTGGAGACGGCCGACTTGTTAAAAAAAAAAAAATACTCTGCTCTTCTTATAACACTTCTGCTTTGTAAAAACCTCTCATAAGCTAACTTTTTTCTTTTTTATCACACCCTTTACTTCATCATTCCACCAATCGTTCCTCTTTCCTCCTGCACTCACCCTTCTATAACCACAAACTTCTGCCCAATTATTGCAACACACTTTAACAAATCCATTGAATCATCTACCTTCCCAAGAAATCCTCAAAATAGCGAGGGTCACTCCGATCCACAAAGGAGGTGACCAAGCTGACTTGAATAATTATTAACCAGTATCTAACTTACCACTGCTCTCTAAAATCTTTGAAAAATTAATTCATAGACGGATCTATTCCTACCTCGTCTCACACAACATATTAAACCCTTGTCAGTTTGGATTCAGGAATAATAAAAGCACAGATGATGCTTTCATACACATGCTAGAACTAATGTATATCGCACTCGAAAAGAAAGAAGTCCCACTGGGCATTTTCATTGATTTACGTAAAGCTTTCAATACAGTCGACCATGAACTGCTGTACTCCAAATTAAAGCACTATGGTATCTGAGGCCACTCCCTCATCTACCTAAAATCGTACCTTAGTAACAGAACTCAATATGTGTATGCAAATGATGCAAACTCTTCCATTCATTCATTCATTCATTAGAGGTTCGCCGGTACTTCCGGCCTGGGTCTTCTCCATATGGTGACCCGGCTGTGGCCCCCGGTTGGGGGGTGTCGTTCATCTTCTTCTTTCTTCTGTCTTCTTTCTTGGGCCCTTTGGCTGGAGGGTAACATCTTCTTCTCTCTTGCGGCGACTCCCCGGAAGGGAGTGTCATCTTACTTCTCATCTTCATCAGCAGGCGTCACTTCGTCTTCATCAGCAGGCGTCCACTTGGGCTTCATCGGCAGGCATTGCCAGGGTCGAGGGTCTTCGGGCACTTGTTGCCCTGTCAAGTTGTTGGTAGTGTGGCATGGGTTCTAGGCGAGTTCAGACTTTTACCTAGAAAACAGGTACAGGTTCCTTTGGATTTCTTTTTTTTTTTTTTTTCTTTTTTTTTTAAGTGGTGGGGAAGGGGAAGTAGGGGAGTGAAAGAAGGAAGAGTAGGAGAGTTAATAGATGGAGAGGTAGTGTCGACTCCTAGTTGTATGTGGCGTCGTCATCGAGGCAGTGGGTTGGCAGCCAGGACGGGGATGAGAGTTCCCAGATCTCGGACGGCCAGGTACACCAGCCGGGCTGTGGTGTCTTCTCGGTTCGGGTCCCCAGGCGCCATTGGGAAGTGCCTCCGTCGGAGTGGCACCATCGCGGGGCAGTCGAGGAGGTAGTGCACTAGTGGCTCGGGGACCATCTGGTTGCAATGGCAGCAGCACTCCTCTCTCACACGGTCGATGAGTCTTTTGGCAGTAGGGTAGCCAAGTCACAGCTGGTGGATCCCAACCTGCAACTTCCTGTCTAGCCTCCGCATGCTCGGCGGGGGCTCCCCTCAGGTCGCCCTGTCGTACCAGATCTGGCTCCGTGATGTGCCTGGCCCTGGTAGCGGGCGCCTGGCTGCAGCGGCTGCCCACAGGTCCACCTGCCTGCGGCTGATGGCGATGGTGGTCACTGGCTGGGGTTCAAGGGTTGCTGACTTCGCCACGCCATCCGCCGCATCATTCCCAGCGTGGTCGATGTGGCTCGGAATCCAGTTGATTGTTGCTTGCTGTCCCTGCTCATTAAGTGTCTGCAGGTCCTTCCTGATGGCAGTAATTAGCCGGATGTTGTCCCTGGCCCCCCTGTGCATGACGGCCTGGATCGCCGCTCTGGAGTCGACGTGAATGACTGGGGGTCACCGATGATCCAGGAGCGCGTGTTGCAGGGCCCTCTGGATGGCATGGAAAAAAACTCTTCCACCCAACCAATCACAGTAGGAGTCCCACAAGGAAGTGTCCTTGGACCACTCCTCTTTCTCGTCTACATCAATAATCTACCGAATGCATCACAGCTACTCAAACCCATATTATTTGCAGATGACACTACATGTCTTTTCCCACCCAAACACAGTCATACTAGCGAACACAGTCAATGCTGAATTGCAGAAAATATCTGCCTGGATGATGACTAATAAACTTACTCTGAATACTGATAAAACCCGTTTCATTCAGTTTGGAAACAAAGCTGCAAATGATTCAATTAACATAATGCTAAATGGATCATCAGTCACAAGACTTACAGAGAGAAAATTCCTAGGTATCCACCTTGACAGTAGCCTTAAGTTCCAGACACACATACAACAAATCACCAAGAAAATCTCCAAGACTGTAGGCATACTATCAAAGATAAGGTACTACGTTCCACAGTCAGCTCTCCTGGCACTGTACCATTCACTCATATACCCTTATCTTACATATGGAATTTGTGCATGGGGATCAACAACACCAATCACCTAAAAACCTCTAATAACCCAGCAAAAGGCAGTAGTAAGAATGATAAAAAATTTCCCACTCCTGCCAGCATACTCCACCAATTTTCAAAAGTCTGAATTTTGCTCACCATTAAGAACATCCATACTTTTTCTGTCCCTATACATACACAGAACAATACAGGCAAATATAAACCCTCTATCAAACTTCTCCTCACCAACCTTAACAGGACACATGCCCTAACACAAGACACAGATCTCTTTTTGATGTACCTTGTGCCCATATCACAGTGGGGTAAAAACTCTATGCACATAAAGGGCCCCAAAATATGGAATTCATTACCAGAAAGATATTAAAGTAACCCTGTTGAAAATCATTTAAGACTCTTCTCAAAAGCCACTTAATCACCTAGACTAAATGCTAAATACTCAGTGCACACAATACTCACTTATGTACCCCCACATCAAAAACTTTCAAAGTCACTTTGAACCTTTTATCCATTGTTGGACAGGAATGTAATTGAATCAGTGTTTTCACAAAAAGCATTTTTGAATATATGAAATATATCTTTTGTTTTTATACAAATTAGATTCACTTATAATTAATAATCTACTGTACAACTAGGGAAATAATTACTATCGTACTGTACAACTATGATATAATCCTTAGTGTTAAGTATTTTTGTAAGCCAAAAAATGTTAAGTGGCCCATAATGCCTAGGCATAATAGAGGCTCTCTTTGCAATGCAACCCCTATTGTAAATACAAAATCTAAATGTACTACAGTGGACCCTCACCTAACGAAATCATTGCATAATGTTAAATCCGCCTAGCGATACATTTTAACGCAAAATGTTTTGCCTCGGTAGTGTTTAAAAAACTTGCTCGACGCGATTCGTTCAAGATGCGTCCATGTGCGGCCTGAGCCCGCCTCACTTGTTCTGTGGGTGCCGTGTTTACAAGCCAGCCACCGCAGTCGCTTCCAAGCATACAATCAAAAACATTTCATATTATCACAGCCTTTTAGTGATTGCACCTGCAAAATAAGTCACCAGGGGCCCCCAAGAAAGCTTCTAGTGCCAACCCTACAGCAAAAAGAGTGAGAATTACTATGGATATGAAGAAAGGGGATCATTGCTAAGTATGAAAGTGGAGGCGTGTCTCCGAGCTGGCCCAGGTTGTACACAAAACCCCAATCAACCATCGCTACTATTGTGGCCAAGAAAATGGCAATCAGGGAAGCTGTTTTGCGAAAGGTACAACTATTTTTTCGAAAACTGAGATCGCAAGTGATAGAAGATGTTGAGAGACTGTTTTTGGGTGTGGTTTAAACGAAAAACAGATAGCAGGAGATAGCATCTCTCAGCGATCATATGTGAAAAGGCTAGGAAGTTGCATGACAATTTAATTAGAAAATGCCAGAAAACTAGTGGTGATGTGAGTGAATTTAAGGCCAGTGAAGGTTGGTTTGAGAGATTGAAGAATCGTAGTGGCATACTAGTGTGTTTAAGGCATGGTGAGGCTCCCATTTTTGGACCAAAAGCAGCTGAAAAATATGTGCAGGAATTCAAGGAGTACATAAACAGTGAAGAATTGAAGCCTGAACAAGTGTTTAATTGTGACACTGACGATGTTGTGAAAACTTTAGGAATGTCATAAAGGAACGGGAGGTACAGGCCTCTATGGACAGATATGTTGTGGACAGAGGTCCAGTGACTCTCAAGCTGGCCCTAGTGGCATTAAAAGAAGAAGGGAAGAAACCCCCGAAAAAGGACTTGCCACCTCAAGTCCTAATGGAAGGGGTTTCCCCCTTCTAAACACTAACACCATCAACACACTCCCTCCTCCCACCCCATCAGTCATCCCCAGACTTCAATAAAGGTAACTGTCATGTAACTGTGCATGTCTTCTTCAGTTTGTGTGTATTAAAATTAATATTTCATGTGGTAAAATTTTTTTTTTTCAATACTTTTGGGTGTCTTTCACGGATTAATTTGTTTTCCATTATTTCTTATGGGGAAAATAACTCGACTAACGATAATTTCGATTAACGATGAGCTCTCAGGAAATGTTTAATATCGCTGGTCGAGGGTCCACTGTATTTCAAGAAAATTAGGTCAGTGTCCCAGAATAACACCCACACTAGTCGACTAACCCCAGGTACCCATTTACTGATGGGTGAACATAGAAACAGGTGTAAAGAAACACGCCTAATGTTTCTACCCTGGCTGGGAATCGATATTTATCAAAATCATATATGGCTAACGCAAGCCAGGTACAGGAGGGCCCCAATTATACGGCTGGTTAGGTTCCAGGCTACCGCCGTAAAGCGGAAACCGCCGTAAAGTGGAACACCCTTTTTTTCCACTTACAAATGCATAAAAAACAGTAGATAACAAGTTTACACTAACATATATTAAGTTAGCAATAGAACCAGGCATCAAAAAACAATAAAAAAGTACAATACACACCTAGTGCACTCATTACTTACCTTAAAATATTTATAGTCTTAATCTAGGGTGAGACAAGTAGTACAGTGGACCCCCGCATAACGATGGCATCGCATAGCGATTTTTCCGCATAACGATTACTTTTATCGCAAAATTTTTGCCGCGCATACCGATTAAAAACCCGCTTACCGATTTTCGTCCAAAAACGCGTCCAATGTGCCCTCACATGTGCCCCGTCCCATTGTTTACCAGCCAGCCTCCGCGGTAACATCCAAGCATACACTCGGAATATTTCGTATTATTACAGTGTTTTCGGTGGTGTTTCTGGAAAATAAGTGACCATGGGCCCCAAGAAAGCTTCTAGTGCCAACCCTGTGGTAAAAAGGGTGAGAATTAGTATGGAAATTAAGAAAGATTTTGAAGGGTTTGGGGCTAACCCTGAGAAGCCTATGCCAGTTGTGGAATCCATTGTCCCTTTACTTCAAAGATTAAGGAAATGTGTGCAGAGTGGGTTGAACTGCAAACCTTTATAGATGAAAATCACCCTGACACAGCTGTTGCAAGCCGTGCTTGTGACTATTCAATGACAATGTTATGGCCCATTTTAGGAAAGTCTTGAAGAAACGGGAGGTACAGAGCTCTATGGACAGATTTGTTGTGCGCCCAGAGGTCCAGTGACTCTCAAGTTTGGTCCTAGTGGCATTAAAAGAAAAAGGGAAGTAACCCCAAAAAAGGACTTGCTACCTAATCCTAATGGAAGGGGATTCCCCTTCTAACAGTAAGAAGATAATGCTCTCCCCTCCTCCCACCCCATCAATCATCACCAGATTTCAATAAAAGTAAGTGTCATGTAATTGTGCATGCCTTTTTTCAGTTTGTGTGTATTAAAATTAACATTTCATGTGGTAAAAAAAAATTTTTTTTCATACTTTTGGGCGTCTTGCCGGATTAATTTTTTTTCCCATTATTTCTTATGGGGAAAATTCATTCGCATAACGATTATTTGCATAACGATGAGCCCTCTTGCACGGATTAAAATCGTTAACCGGGGGTCCACTGTATTTATTGTAAGAAATCAAGTGTGGTATGTTTGGTAGTCAGCCAGGGCTACCTTTCCAGGCCACCCCACCCACACATACAATTCTATGATATTTAAGCATCCCAGAGCGATAAAATGCATTACAGTTCACTCATTACTTACCTTAAAATATAGGGTGAGATGAGTAGTATTTATTGTAAGAAATCAAGTGTGGTATGTATGGTAGCCAGCCGGGCTACCATACCAGGCCAACCCACCAAACACATAATATTCTATTACATTTAAGCATCCAGAGCGATAAAAGTATATACAGTTCACTCATTACTTACCTTAAAATATTTGTAGTCTTAATGTAGGGTCAGGGTAAGTAAATGGATAAAACGAATAAATGAGAGAGAGAAAGAATGAGTGCTGAGAGAGGACAGGCGCAGAGTTACGTAAACAAACCAGGCGAAGGTAATTTTTGTAAATGAAGTGTACACTTTCTGGTTTGTGTACAAGTTACATTGTGTACAGGTTGTCTCTAAAATTGATCGGTAGAATAAATAAAGAAGAACACTCCCATTCTCATGTAACATCATTTTGAGAAGAAATGTTTTCTCTGAGTTTAAGGCAATGGAAATAAGTCACTCTGCATTTTTGGGTTATCCTAGGTTCTCTACAAAATATGTTGTTATGTATGATAATCTATGTAAACTGTATTTGTGTTTTCCTGAATAAAAATTACTTAATACATACGAAAGGAATAAAATTTTTTACAGTTACCCCCAGTAACACATTTTTCTTATGTTAGATTAGAGAAAATGTTATTTTGGCATCACTTGTACAAGTTATCTGGGCTACCCCATTTCATATTTATGTTTATTTATTCTATTGTAGGTGTAAATTTATCATCTTTTTATGTTATGTATCGTGTTTATTATATAATTTTGAAAAAAATATCATGGATGGATTAATGAAAATGTGTATATTAACGTAATACAACATTTAATGAGACTCGGTGATTATTATTATTATTATTAGCATTTCTAATATGGCATCACTTGTGCAAGTCGTCTGCTACCCATCTCATATTTATGTTTATTTATTCTATTGTGGGGTGTATTTTATCCTTTTTTGTTATGTTCGTGTTTATTATAAATTTTGAAAAATATCATACTTTGGGTTAGAAAATGGTATTTAAGCCTAATATACGACATTTAAATGAGGACTCGATGATATTTTATCATTAATAATATGACGTTGGAGACATAAGACACTCTTACTGATTTTTATGTGTACCTGCATCCCAGCACGTAGTAAGTTTATTAAGTACGGTATACAAAGTTAATTATCGAGTATATATAAAATAAAAGTAGGTCTTAGAAGGGATGTGTAATGTCACCATGGGTTGTTTTATATATTTATAGATGGGGTTGTAAAGGAAAAAATGCTAGGGTGTTCGGGGGAGGGGTGGGATTAAATTTGGGGAATTTAAATTAAAATGGGAATTGACACAGTTACTTTTTGTTGTGTATCTTTAATATGTGGTATGCTTTAGACTGTTGTATTTGAGCACCTCTGCAAAAAACGTGATAATGTGCGAGTGTGGTGAAAATGTTGAATGTGATGAAGTATTTTTTTTTTGGGGGGGGATTTTCTTTCTTTTTTTTGGGCACCCTGCCTGGTGGGAGAAGGGACGTTGGAAAAAAAAAAAAAAAAAAAACTTTTTTTTTTGCTGATGTACTGTGTTATGGAGATTTGAAGAAAATTGCGGTTGTGGTGAGGGTTTGGATTGTGTAAAGGTAGGTTTTTGGGGGAACATAGGAATGGGTGGGAGAGGGGTCAAATGTTTGATAAAGGGAAAAATGGATATAAATTGGGGAGGAGTGGGATGGTTTGAAGTTTAATGTTTTAGATACTTGGGAGTTGACGTGTCGGCGGATGGATTTAGGGTTTGGAGAGGTTAAACATTGAATTGATAGGGAAAAAGGTGAGTGGTGCGTTGAGGGTTTTGTGGAGTCAAAAAACGTTATTATGGGGGCAAAGAGGGAATGGGAGAAGTATAGTAGTAAACCCAAAAATCTTATATGGGTGTGAAGGGTTGGTGGTAAATTGCAGCAGCGAGGAGACGGTTGGAGGCAGTGGAGATGTCCTGTTTAAGGGCAATGTGTGGTGTAAATTTTTATGCAGAAAATTCGGAGTGTGGAATTAGGAGAAGGTGTGGAGTTAATAAAAGTATTGTCAGAGGGGAGAAGAGGGGTTGTTGGGTGGTTTGGTCATTTAGAGAGAATGGATCAAAGTTGAATGACATGGAAAGCATATAAAACTATAGGGGGAAGGAAGGCGGGGTAGGGGTCGTCCCCGAAAGGGTTGGAGAGAGGGGGTAAAAGGAGGTTTTTGTGGGCAAGGGGCTTGGACTTCCCGCAAGCGTGCGTGGGGCGTGTTAGATAGGAGTGAATGGAGACGAATGGTTTTTGGGACCTGATGATCTGTTGGAGTGTGAGCAGGGTAATATTAGTGAAGGGATTCAGGGAAACTGGTTATTTTCATATAGTCGGACTTGAGTCCTGGAAATGGGAAGTACAATGCCTGCACTTTAAAGGAGGGGTTTGGGATATTGGCAGTTTGGAGAGTTATGTTGTGTATCTTTATATGTGTATGCTTCTAGACTGTTGTATTCTGAGCACCTCTGCAAAAACAGTGATAATGTTGCGAGTGTGGTGAAAGTGTTGAATGATGATGAAAGTATTTTCTTTTTGGGGATTTTTTTCTTTTTTTTGGGTCACCCTGCCTCGGTGGGAGACGGCCGGGCTTGTTGAAAAAAAAAAAATTTTATATATATAAAATATGAAATAACTTTTAAAAACATTTGAAATTTGGAGTTTCCAGACAAAATGGAGAGACTTAGTGCTTACTGAGCTCACGAAGAATGTAAACAAACAAGGTGGGGCGCGGTGACGTATTAGAAAAATCAGGTGGGGGGAGCCGTATAGTGACTTTTTTGGGTTATCCCAAAGGGTTTTCTATACATATGCTGCTGTTTTGAGATAATCTATATAGAGAAAATAACTTTTTTTTTTCGGTTTTTTGGTGCCCGTATGAGTGTATATCACAGCCCCGTGGGTATACTCCCGTTTTCTCTAATATAAGCCCCAAGACAGGGATAGGAGAATGGTATTTGTATACCATATCCTCTTCATACCTCCATTGAACTGCTCGGTGTTATGCCAAATATTATTTATCTGGAGTATTTAAAAATGTTTTATGTTATTTATATTGTTTATTATGTCATATTAGATCAATTGTGATAGGCAAATAGCTGTAGTATTGATATTAGCATAATAATAAAACATATTCTCCTGCATCATGAGACTGAGCTCATGGCAAATGACAGCGGCTTCAAAGCCACCTTATCTTTAATGGATAATGTTTCTGTGTAGGTGCTTTACATAATGAGAAGCATTTCTTTTATTCATTGGGAACCATGGGGTAGGGCTAAAAGTAAGCAGGTTATAACAATAAATGGAGAAAAAAGAAATTGGGGTGACTTACGCAGCAAGTAGCGCCACCAAACAGTAGCAGCAGGTTGGTGTGGCGACCTTGGAAAATTTTTAAATATGCTAGCCAAAATTAGTGCCCAATAACTGAAGGAACCCAATAACTGATTGCCGGATTTGTGATGGGCCCGACCTGTACTTATGTATGTATATATTTCAAGACAATAGTATGTGATTAAGGAGGTGACAATGTTCACCTGTCACTGGTGACTATTTGAGTACTATTCAGTACCTAATATTAGTGTCAGAACAAAGATTGGGGTTTTTAAATCACAAGAACTACTACAAATGTTTAAATTTTCAGAACATAAAAATTATATAAATAAAAAAAATGAGAATAAAGTTATATTGGCAACACTTCTGCAAGCGGCAGCACTTCATATTGCCATCAGGTGAGCAACAAGCACAAAATTTGTGGCTTATATCTCATAAATACTAACTCTAAATTTTTTATTTTTTTTATTATTGCATGTAAAAAAAATTCCTCTTAATTTTCAAATATTAGGAGCGTTGGGCGAGAGAACAGATCTACGTTTGGACAGTTAAGGGGTTAACCCTTTGACTGTTTTGGTCGTATATATATGTCTTATGAGCCAATGTGTTTGACGTACAGTGGTCCCTCGTTTTTTCGTAATTAATCCGTTCCTGGAGCCATTACTATAAACAAAATTTACGATTTACGAATCAATTTTCCCCCATAAGAAATAATGTAAATACAATTAATTCCGTTCCTGACACCCAGAAGTATTAAAACAAAAAAATTTTTTACATGAAATATACATGTAGTACATAAACAATGCAATGGGAAATGATGAATGAAACATTAACAGCATAACACTTACCTTTATTGGAGATTCTTCTTAGTGTATGGGAGACTGGAGGAGGAGAGAGAGTGGATTGTTTATAGTTTGGAAGGGGAATCCCCTTCCAGCAACACCTCAGGTACCAATTGCTTTTCTGGGGTTGCTTGTCTTCTCTGTTTCTTAATCCCACTAGGACCACGTCGAGAGTCACTGGAGTCCTGTCTCGCAAAATAACTGTGGAGAGAGCTCTGTTTCTGGCGTCTCTTTAACACTTCCCTAAAATGGCCCAAGACTTTGTCACTGTACATGTTGCCAACCTGGCTTGCAACAACCTTGTTAGGGTGATGTTTCTCCATAAAGCTTTCCATCTTTCCCCACATTGTAAAAATCTCTTTAATTTCTGAAGAAGGCACCTTCTTCCAACTCTCTTCCTCCTCCTCTACAGCAAGATTCTGAGCTGTGATGTGTTGCTCTTCCTGCTGAAGCTCTTGCAGCTCCTCAGTGGTGAGCTCTTCATTGTGGTCTTCCACCAATTCTTCCACATCCTCCAAACTCACATCCAACCCCATGGAACTCCCCAGTGCTACAATTGATTTTACAACAGACATAGGCTCATCAGGGTCATTCCCAAACCCTTCAAAATCCCTCTTGTCGACACAATCTGGCCACAATTTTCTCCAGGCAGAGTTCAAAGTCCTGGTAGTCACTCCCTCCCAAGCCATACCTATAAGGGTTATGCAGTGGAGGATGCTGAAGTGTTCTCTCCAAAATTCCCTTAGGATCAAGTGAGTGTCTATGGTCACAGTCAAGCACCTGTGAAACATTGCTTTTTGTAGAGTTTTTTAAAGTTTGCAATGACCTGCTGGTCCATGGGCTGGAGGAGAGGAGTGGTATTCGGGGGCAAGAACTTTACGTGATGAACCCAAACTCCTCGAAAATTAGGTCATCCAAGTTTGGAGGATGAGCAGGTGCATTGTCCATTACTAACAGTACTTTAGATCCAATTTCTTTTCCAGGAG
>NC_069408.1:803460-826130 GCF_026875155.1 Cherax quadricarinatus | reverse complement strand
AAGTGGAAACCCTGCTACAAGGGTAACACTTGGCTGCAAGTGGTAAACTGGCTGCAAGTGGTAATATCTGGCCAAAAATAGTAATATTGTTATCGTTTCCTCTATAACTCACTCTTTAACCAGTATACCCCGTCACGGTGGATCAAGCCTTCACTCCTCTCTATGTTTAGTGATCCACACGGAGAGGGGAAATTCAAGCCTTCACCCCTTTCCCTGTTTAATGATCCACACGGAGAGGGGATCAAGCCTTCACTCCTTCCTGTTTAATGATCCCACACGGAGAGAGGATCAAGCCTTCACTCCTCCCTGTGTTTAATGATCCACCGGAGAGAGGATCAAGCCTTCACTCCTCCCTGTGTTTAATGATCCACACGAAGAGAGGATCAAGCCTTCACTCCCCCCTGTGTTTAATGATCCACACGGAGAGAGGATCAAGCCTTCACTCCTCCCGGGTTTTTATGATCCAACGGAGAGAGGATCAAGCCTTCACTCCTTCCTGTTTAATGATCCACACGGAGAGAGGATCAAGCCTTCACTCCTCCCTGTTGTTTAATGATCGACACAGAGAGAGGATAAAGCCTTTCACCCCTTTCCCTGTTTAATGAACCATACGGAGAGAGGATCAAGCCTTCACTCCTCCTGTGTTTAATGATCCACACGGAAAGAGGATCAAGCCTTCACTTTTAATGATTCACACTGTGTTTCAAGGAGTACAGATCAAAGAACTTCGAACGTTCTCAGTAACTGAGGTGCTGTATTGTACTTATACTTGGAGTAAAAGTTCTCCGTATGTCTCCAACCCTGCAGTTTCGCCTGCTTTGAATGGGCCGTCAGTGTACAGCAATATTCCAGCCTAGAGAAAAACAAGTGATTTAAAAAGAATCATCATTGGTTGGCATCCCATGTTTTGAAGGTTCTCATTGTCCCTCCTATCATTTCTCCTCTCAGAAATTATAAAGACATTTTTGTGATCTTTGAAGTGAGTTTCTCTGACATTATCTCTCCCAAGTCTTTTCACATTATTTTTTCGCTCTATTGTATGGTTTGAATTTGTTTTATACTAGATCTAGTTTTTATTTACTGAAGTTTTCCATAACATAGTAGTTTTAAAAAACTGTCCTCAGTGAAACTTCATTTCGTGTCCTCAATGGATGACACTGTCAAAGGGAAATTCTTGTATCGTCAGCACAAGAAGACACAGTGCTATGGCTTACATCTCTGTCTATGTTAGATATGAGTTTACCTGGAGAGGGTTTCGGGGGTCAACGCCCCCGCGACCCCGGGCTGAGACCAGGCCTCATGGTGGATCAGGGTCTGATCAGTCAGACTGTTACTGTTTAGCCGCAAAGCAAACTGACATACGAACTGCAGCCCGGTTGGTCAGGTGTCGTGGGGGTTCGGAAGGAGATAGATGGTTGAAGATAAACACAACTTGTTGAATGTAACACTATATTGTCAGACTGTGGGAAGGGACGGGCCCGGCCTGCCTGCTTGCCTGCTGTATGTCTAAGCGTGGAGTGAGAGCGAGGCGAGCGTCCCACTAACTCATGCGCATCCCGTGACGTCATACAGTCAACTGGGCCTAGGGATCTTCTAATACAACACATGTAAGGGGATTCAGTAGCTATACTGACACAGTACTGACTTTAGGTGCCTGTCCAGTGCCTTCTTGAAGAGGGGCCAGGTGTCTATTGGTAATCCCTTTATACACAAATAACCCACACATAAAAGAAGAAGCTTACGACGACGTTTCGGTCCGACTTGGACCATTTACAAAGTCACACAAACCAGAAGTGGGGCAGGATGGCTATATATAGGCAGGAAGAGGTGGTGGTAGTGGTAGTAGTAGTAGTAGTAGTAGTACAAGAATGGTATAATACCGACAAGATGAAATTAAGACACATGCGCAACACCCGGGCATCTCTATGTAGACGTTTCGCCATCCAGCACCCAAGGGATGGCGAAACGTCCACAACAAAGACAACCAGACACCGCACATGTGTCTTAATTTCATCGAAGTGTAGTAGTAGTAGTAGCAGTAGAAAAAGGTAGTAGTAGTGGTAGTGGTAGAAGTGGGGAATAAAGGAGGGCGAGCCAGTCAAATACAAAGGAAGGGGAGCACTGCAAGAGAGCTAGGTGCCCACAGAGGGAGAGCATTTTACAATGTAGTGGGAGAGGAAGGCATCTACGGAGAAACTGGTCGATCTCTTTCTGACAGACTTAGGGAGCACAAAAATAGTGTTAGGCTTTTCCAACACTAACACTGCTCTTTGCTGTCACGTCAGAGATCCATCCTATTGACTGGTCTTCTGCTAAAACTGTCTTCCCTACTTTTCCCAAATCGAACAGTCGCCGTCTAGTTAATCCTCTCTAATTCACAACTTTCCTTGTATGAATCTTAGCCTTGGCTTCGTCTCTGTAGATGCCTTCCTCTCCACTACATTGTAAAATGCTCCAAAATTCAGAACACCCGTGACTTAACCTGACTCCTCATTTTTTTTTTTTCTTTTTCTTCTTCTCCCTCTTCCCCTTTCCACTTTCCTTTTCTCCTCTGGGTTGTCTTTTTTTCTGTCTCGTGTTTCTGTTCCCTTCTTCATTTATTTCACCACTTCCCCTTTCATGCACCTCTGTGCGCTTGCTCTCCCTCTGTGGGCACCTAGCTCTCTCCAGTGCTCCCCTTCCTTTGTATTTGACTGGCTCGTCCTCCTTATTCCCCACTTTTACCACTACCACTACTACTACCTCTTCTACTACAACTACTACTACTACTACAAACTGATGAAATTAAGACATGTGCGGTGTCTGGTTGTCATTTGTTGGGGGACGTTTCGCCATCCATTGGCTGGCTGGAGGCGAAAACATCTACGTTTAGGGATGCCAGGGTGTTGCACATGTGTCTTAATTTCATCTTGTCGGTATTATATACCATTCTTGTACTACTACTACTACTATACTACCACCACCTCTTCCTGCCTATAATATAGCCGTTCTGCCCCTCTTCTGGTTAGTGTGACTTTGTTAAACGGTACAAGTCGGACCGAAACGTCGTCGTAAGCTTCTCTCTTTTATGTGCGGGTTATTTGTGTATCGTTCCAGTCACGGTATTGTGCCTTTTTTGTTATTTAATCCCCTTTATGTATGCTGGGAGGCAGTTGAACAGTCTTGGGCCTAGGACACTTATTGTGTTGTCTCTCAGTATACTCAGGCCGCCCCTGCTTTTCATCGGGGGAATGTTGCCCTCTCCCGCCGAGTCTTTTGCTTTATAGGGAGTGATTTTCGTGTGCAGGTTTGTACCAATCCCTCCATGAGGATAAGAAAAAAAAGGAGAGTATGGAGGACAATACAAGAAGAGAGTAAGGGGAGAATAAGGAAGGAGAGTATGACTGTAGACAGCAATGCAGGAAACTAAAGGCAACAATGCAGATTACCTCAACAAGATCACTGCTCTAGAACATAAACTAGACACTCTAGAACAACAAAAGCAACACCCACACCCAGTCCCTAGACACCATCAACACTCTAAAAGACCAAGTCACCCTAAGATAAGATAAAATTTCGTTCGGATTTTTAACCCCCGGAGGGTTAGCCACCCAGGATAACCCAAGAAAGTCAGTGCGTCATCGAGGACTGTCTAACTTATTTCCATTGGGGTCCTAAATCTTGTCCCACAGGATGCGACCACACCAGTCGACCTAACACCCAGGTACCTATTTTGCTGCTAGTGAACAGGACAACAGGTGTAAGGCAACTGTCGAAATGTTTTCCACTCCGCCGGGAATTCGAACCCGGGCCCTCCGTGTGTGAAGCGGGGAGCTTTAGAGCCACCAGACCACCGGCCACCTACTTACTACCAACATTACAGTGGAAAGATCAAGATGGACCAACACTTGCCAATGTCATAACCAACTCCAAGACCATTTATTAATTTATGTATTTATTATTACTTAAAAATTTGAGCACACATACAGAGGTACAAAAATACAGATAAAGCACATGCCAAAGCCACTATACTATGCATAGCATTACGGGCTGGCCTTTAAAATTAACTTAAGATGAATCTAAGCAATGATGACACAGTGATAAAACTTTAATGTAAAACAGATTACTATAAAGCACAAGTGAGTATTACAAAACAGGTCATATGGTTGTATGCATTGTTTAACATTCAAATGACCAACAGCACTATCTGACGCTGTTGAAGTTAACAGCAAACATCTCCCACCTCACAGTCACCCAAGAGTACCTGCCTGGAGACCACCCTACAGCTTAATCAAGGACCACCTTCGCCTTAACAACATAGAGACGACTAAAGGATTGTGCAACTGATGGGCTAACCCAAGCAGGTAAAAAACAGTGCTGTTTAAAGTTCCCAAACAGCCTCACAAAGAAACAACCTACTAAAAACATCTATTTCTATGAAAAACTGATGTTTACGCAATGATGTGCCTTACCAAAACAAGACTAAAACCTTCTTTATCGGCTAGAAAATTACGCTATGCGACCCCCAAAAAAAAAATCCACCAGTGCTTTGTGGGGATGGAAAAATCGCAGTTAGAAAAGCAGCCACTGGAAGAATACTTCATCTCACAGAAACATGAACCTTAAAACATTCCTAGTGAGGCTGAACTAACAGAATCAAGTAAAGTGCCAGATAATACCCATAGTCCCACCGTTAGTGTATAATTGTCATAAATTTTGTGCCCCCCTAAAATTCTATTACAGCCCAATCTACTTTTTGACTGTCATTGTTGTATTCAACGACCATTCTTAATTCTACCTCATAGTCTTAATTGGTGTTTAATATCTACAAGATCTATCTCCCTTTTTTACAACTTACCACATCATGTTCCATCTTATTTTATTATAAACTAACCATAACTTGTCTTCAATAATTCTACCGTCACTTTAAAAAAAATACCTCAATTGCCCAATTTTATTCTAAATCCCTATTATTGCCAATTTTACTTTAAACTATATTGATCAAACTTATTGTAAACTTAACTTTTATTGACCATTTTTTATTCCATACTTTTAAACTAGTATTTTCAACTACAACTTTTTTATATATCCTTCTACCATCTACTAGCATATTATAACCAAGTCATTGCCATTTTATTTTTATCAT
Organism: Cherax quadricarinatus; assembly: GCF_026875155.1. Taxonomy (NCBI): domain Eukaryota; kingdom Metazoa; phylum Arthropoda; class Malacostraca; order Decapoda; family Parastacidae; genus Cherax; species Cherax quadricarinatus. Next base: position 821,005 of record NC_069408.1, on the reverse strand, counting down.
TTTTTTTTATTATTCTTTTGCTACTGTAATTTGTGTATTTTACACTCCTGTCAATTTAAATCTAATTATACACTAATTCTTGTAAACAACTTATACAAGACCTTAGTGCAATTACAATTGAGAGTCGTCCCTTTATTTATTATTATTTATCACAGTTTACTCTAGCTCATTCTAGCTCAATACATAGTCAATACCAAATTCACTAATTAGACCATAGTGCAATTACTAGTGAGAGACTGTGCTATTTGTAATTTGTATTTTTATATTATTAGACTAAACCTAGTTGTACTATAGCACTTTCTAGCTCAATACATAGTCAATTTACCAAATTCACTTATTAAACCATAGTGCAATTACTAGTGAGAGACGGGTGCTATTTTTAATTTGTATTTTTATATTATTAGATTAAATTCAGTTGTACCATAGCTCATTCTACTAAACATGTCAATACCAAATTCACTATATTAGACCATAGTGCAATTACTAGTGAGAGACTAGTGCTATTTTTAATTTGTATTTTTATATTATTAGATTAAACCTATTGTACTATAGCTCATTCTAGCTCAAAACACAGACTCCACAAAAGTCATTATTAGACCTTAGTGCAATTACAAGTGAGAGTCTTGTTCTATTTTTAATTTGTATTTTTATATTACTAGTTTATACCTAGTTGTACTTTAGTTCATTCCAGCACAACACATAGACAACATCAACTTCATTATGTGTAGTAGTGACTATACTCTACATGACCAAAATACTCTAGCTATATACTTGTCCAAACTTCCTACCACTACAGATATCAGTACTAGAACTCAACACACAACTCAGGATATAAATAACCATAATTTAAACCTAGAAGATGATTGATCACGTTGACCCTGATCTAAACCTCCATAATCTGACACCCAATCAAAACCTATTGGAAAGTAACTGCCTTTAATTACACACATCACAAGCCAGCACTATCCTAAACAATGCAAAAAGTCTATCATACTTAACTACAACATCAGGTCCTTAAGCAAACACTATGATGACCTCCTAGCACTCCTTGAATCACTAAAGACACCCTTCTCCTGCATTATTCTTACGGGAGACCTGGCTTAAGCAGGACACAATAGATATCTACCCTCTACCAGGATACACAGCAATTCACAACTGCAGACCAAACCAAGTTGGGGGTGGTATTGCAATCTATTACTCTAACCAATTATCTTGTATTAGCACCACTTGCTTTAGTGATGAATATGGGGAATACATTTTGCTAATTTTACTGAAAAAAAACCCTTAAGACGCCTATAACAATCGGTGCCATTTACCGGATACCTCACACAAACATCCCAAATTTCAGTGAGAAATTAAAGTCACTAATAACAAACAGACAAATGAATAAGCACCACCTTCTCTTAGCTGGAGACTTCAACATCAACCTTGGCTTACTAGATGATCAGCCTGTAACTGATTTCTTTCAACAATATGAACAACACACTTCTCATACCAACAATAACTAAACCAACCAGGCTCACTGAGACAAGTGCAACCATAATAGCCCACATATGACAATATACTAGCCCCCTTAAATCAGGGATAATCACAGATAGCACTACAGACCACTACCCTACCTTCCTCCTGACAAACATTAGTAAACCACCACTTGAATACAACAAAGTCTCATTTAGACTCCATGACGAGGCCTCAGTAAGGAAGTTCACAGCTGACCTAGAGACTGTTGACGGGCCTACAGAATTCTCCAAGGCCAATGGTATTGATGACTGGACAGACTTTTTTTCTTAACAAATTACTTAGACTATACAACAAACATTGTCCTATAAAAAAAAAACAGATCACAAACAAACGGCTTGGTTGCCCATGGCTAACCAGCACCATTCTGAAATCCATTGACAAGAAACACCAATATGAAAAGCAATATAGAAAAGGGCTTAATACACAAAGATATTCTTAAACACTATTCATCAGCTCTCACCAAAGTAATAAAGAAAGCCAAACAACTATACTACTCCAGTAGATTCACAGACACTAGAGGAGATATAAAAAAGACCTGGAAAACACTCTCTCAGATTCTAGGGACCCACAAACTGAGAAAAACCAAGAATATTGTCCTAACTAAACCTAATGAAACACCACTACATCCCACTGACACAGCTAACAAGATTAAACGACTTCTTCTCAACCATAGGATCTAATCTCGGGCCCGTAAAATCCCACATACCAATGCCCATGCCGGGACTACCTAGATGGGAATTTCCCTAATTCCTTCTATCTTGCACCAACTGAGCCCACGGAAGTCACCGAGATTATAAAGTCACTTTAAAAAAAACTCGGGAATCTGTCTCATGTCCCACCATTACTGTACAAGCGAGCGGCCCATGTCCTTTCGCATGCTATTTCATTACTCTTTAACAAGTCACTAGAGACTAGCACCTTCCCGAAACTACTCAAGATGGCAAGGGTTACACCAATACATAAAGGTGGTGACCCTACAGACTTAAACAACTATAGGCCAATATCTAACTTACCATTGCTATCCAAAATCTTTGAGAAACTCGTGCACAGGAGACGTATTCATTTATAACGGCTCAAAACATACTCAACCCCTGCCAATTTGGATTCAGGAAAAATAAAAGCACTAATGATGCAATCATAAAAATGCTAGATCTGCTTTACACAGCATTGGAAAATAAGGAATATCCACTAGGAATTTTTATTGACCTAAAAAAAAGCTTTTGACACAGTAGACCACGACATCCTACTCCACAAACTTGATCATTACGGTATAAGAGGCCATGCGCTTGCTTATTTCAAATCTTACATTACTAATAGGTATCAGTATGTCACCATTAAAGACAAAAGCATCAGCAACACGGCCACTTGATACTGGAGTTCCGCAGGGAAGTGTCCTTGGTCCCCTGCTCTTCCTCATATACATCAATGACCTTCCAAACGTATCCCAACACCTGAAAACCCATTCTCTTTGCTGATGACACGACTTATGTCATCTCTCACCCTAATCTTGCCACCCTCAACACCACTGTGAATGAGGAGCTGATCAAAATATCGACTTGGATGACAGCCAATAAACTTACGCTTAACACTGACAAAACCTACTATATTATGTTTGGTAGCAGAGCAGGAGATGCACAAATTAACATTAAGATTGACAACACTCTAAATTACCAGAAATAATGGGGCAAATTCCTAGGCTTATACCTTGACAACAACCTGAATTTCAGCACCCATATCCAGCATATAACCAAAAAAGTATCCAAAACGGTTGGGATCCTCTCCAAGATACGATACTACGTGCCGCAAAATGCCCCTTCTCACACTAACCACTCACTTATTTATCCATACCTCACCCATGCTATTTGTGCTTGGGGATCAACTGCAGCAACACACCTAAAGCCAATAATAACCCAACAAAAAGCTGCAGTAAGAATAATCACTAAATCCCATCCCTGGCAACACACCCCCCCCACTCTTCATAGACCTAAACTTACTCCCTGTTCAGTACATCCACACTTACTACTGTGCAATCTACATCTACAGGCCTTAAACTCTAATATCAACCTTGACCTAAAACGCTTTCTTGATAGTTGTGACAGAACCCACAGGCATAACACCAGACACAAACATCTCTACGACATTCCCCGTGTCCGACTAAACCTTTACAAAAAAAATTCAATGTATGTCAAGGCCCTAAAATCTGGAAAAACCCTACCTGAAAACCCTCAGAACTGCAGAACTTTTCCCCTTTAAAAAACTACCATTAAAAACATTTTTTCCCCCTGTACCCCCTGTAAAACTAACTACACGAATACCCCCGGGGTGGTTCACATTCACTCACTGACTCTTTGCCCAAAAACGAATTTTAAAATCCAATCTTAAAATAATGAACCCTGGATATCCATACGAAACTATGTCTGTCCCAAAAAACAAAAGCATTTATTTTGTAAACTCACAAACTAGTTTTTTAGTCACTTAGCCAAAATTCCAACTTACCTCAAATTGTAAATTTTACAATTAAGAAAAAAAATAAGTCTGCCAAAAGCCGCCATGCTAAGCGTTCTGTGGTACACTCTGTAATCACTATTTTTCTACAGGGAACCCCACAAAACCCCAATTTTTTGTAAACTCAGCTTGTAAACCTTATGAGAAAAAACTTTTAATGGGGCGTACCCAAAATCTTCAATTTCTCAAGAACGTCATGCGTAAGTAATTGGAGTAACCGTCTTCAGAAGACAGGAGATATTGCCCCCCCGGGGTTTGAAAAACGTCCCTGGGGGCAAATTTAATTGAACAAATAATTCGAGAATTTCCTTTTTATACTTTTGATTGTCCCCGCACGTGGCCTGGGGCCTGGTGGCTAAAACCCCGCTTTCCCCCACGGGGGCCCGGGGTTTGATTCCCCGGGGGGGGTGGAAACATTTCGACACGTTTTTTTACACCCGTTGTCCTGTTCACCTAGCAGCAATTGGTACCTGGGGGTTTGTCGAAGGTGGGGGCGTTTTCCGGGGGGCAAGTTTAAAGGGCCCCCAAAGGGAAAATTTTGACATCCCCGATGATGCACATTTCTTGGGGTTATCGGGTGGCTACCCCCGGGGTTAAAAATCGAACGAAATCTTTTGTGCACACTAACAGCCCTTTCAAGGCAGGTGAATTGCTGACTAAAATGTACAAAAACCTTCAGGCCGCAAAAGGGGAGAAAAAACACCTAAATTTTACTGGGAGCGCTGGGGTTTTCCAAAACCCTGTATTCCCGGGAAAGCAGGCAGGAGAGTTACAGATTTTACACCTGGAAAACCCTAGAGGGACTTACCGACTTCACCAAGAAAATCATCACTACGAAAGAAAAGACTTGGCGACGATGAAACCTCCCCCCAATGAAAAGAGGGGTGTCACTCCTTTAAGAACCATACAATAAGTGTCGGGGCCCGGATGTTAATGCCTCCCAGCATAAATAAGGGGGATTACCAACAGCCCCCTGGCAGTCTTAAAGCTGGCACTGACAAGCACTAAAGTCGGTTCTGCCGCGGGCTTGGGTCGTACGTTGGTTTTTCGTGCAGCCAGCATAACAGCCTGGGTTTATCAGGTTAAACCACCAGGAGGCCCGGTCACAGACCCGGGCCGCGGGGGGGGTTGACCCCCCGGGAACTCTCCCCGGTAAATCCAGGTATCTTTCCTTTTTCGTGCCTTGTTGCCAGGGAAAGGGACAGCTGACATGAAGTTTTTTAACAAAAAAGACTTTCCTTTGGGGGTAGCCCCAAACATCCTATGTAGCTGACTTTTGAAGGTCAGTCCCCAAGATAGTCTACCTTGAGGGGTGAGGGGGGCAAGGGCCCAAAGGGAAGTCGGCCGGATTTTAAAAAAACACACTGGCTACCGGTGGCAAAATGCCTTTTTGTTTAAATCGCAAAAAGGGGAATTTCCAAAAAAGAAGAACCAGAAAGCAGAAGGAAGCAATGTAAGCAGAGGGGTTAGTGTGTGGGCCAGTGTAGATTTTGTGTGAGGGGGGGATGGGGGGGGGTTTTAGGAAAAGAGAGGTGAACAGCAAGCAAGTCACCGCCTTACCCTTTGATGGGTGGTGCTAAGTGACCGCAAGAAGTTTCCTTTCAGCTTGGTGGGAAAAATTACTCGGGATAACCCAAAAAAAAAACTCGAGGAAACAGTGCTCAGAGCGGAACAAGACGTCTTTTTCCCCCGGCGGCTGCACGACGTTTCATTTCTTTTTTAATTTAAATTCAAGTTTTTCTCTATAAGGGGTACAATGGGGGGTTTACGGTTTTGGGTATTGTGTGGTTTAATTTATAAAATACTAGTTCAAGGGGGCACGGGGGACACCTAGCATGCTGGCATTTCGGGCAGACTTAGATTAATTCTTAATTAAATCCTTACAGTTATGGTTTAAAAGGCTAAGTGACTCATATTTTTGTGAGTTTGAAATGGAGGCTTTTGTTCTGGCACAATAAAAAGTGTCTAAAAGGAGATCATAGGCAAATATGCTTTTTGGATTTTTATTTTAAAATTAAAATTAGTACTTCTGGGTTTATAGTAGGGGTTTTTTGGGGGGTAATTGTGAACCACCGGGGGTTATAGTAGTTTTTCAGGGTGTTCAGGGGGATAAGTGTTTTCTAACTGTAGTTTTTAAAGTAAAGAATGTGTCTGCGTTCTAGAGTTTTCAGGTAGGGGTTCCAGATTTTAGGTCCTTTGAAAACATTGAAATTTTTTTAAAGGGTTTTGTCGAACACGGGGGAAGTCTGAGTGTTTGGTCTGGTGTTTGCCCGTGGATCCTGTCACAACTATCAAAAAAACGTTTTTTGGGCAAGGTTAATTTGGAATTTGGGGTTTTAGATATAATTTCACAGTAGTAAATGTGGTGTTTAACAGGAGTAATTTAGATCATGAAGAGTGGGGGGGGGGGGGGGCCAGGATGGGATTTAGTGATTATTCTTTTTGCGGCTTTTTGTTGGGTTTTTATTTTGGGTTTAGGTGTGTTGGCAGTTGAACCCAAAACACAGATAGCTTGGGGAGGTATGAAAATAAGTGAAAGGTAAGTGTGAGAAGGGCATTTGGGAGTGTTTTCTATTTGGGAGGATCCCCACCGTTTTGGATACTTTTTTTTGTTACGTGTTGGATATGGGTGCTGAGAAATTTATGTTGTGGTCGAGGTTTATGGCCATTAGGAATTTGCCTCATTATGTCTGGCAATGTAGAGTCTTGTCGGAATCTTAATGTTAAGTGCGCAACACCTGCTCTGCTACAAACATTATTTTAGTAGGGGTTTTGCCAGGAGTGTTATATGTGAAAAGTTTTATTGGCTGTGCCAAGTCGATATTTTGAGCAGCTCCTCTCGTTAACAATGGTGTTTGAGGGTGGCAGATGAGGGTGGGAGATGACATAATTCGTGTCTTGGTCAGCAAAGAGAATGGGTTTCAGGTGTTGGGAATATGTTTGCGAAGATCCATTGATGTAAATGAGGGGAAGTGCAGGGGTCCAAGGACACTTCCTGCGGAACTCCAGTATCAAGTGGCCATATTGATGAGGCTGTGTCTTTAATGGTGACATACTGATAATATTAGTAAGGTAAATTTGAAAATAAGCAAAGGCATGGAGACTCTTACCATAGTGGTTCAAAGTTTGTGGAGTAGGATGCCGTGGTTTACTTGTCGCAAACGCTTTTTCTTAGGTACAATAAAAATTCCTAGTGATATTCCTTATTTTCAAATGCTGTGTTAAAAGCGGTCTAGCATTTTTATAATTGCAATCATAGTCTTTTATTTTTTCCTGAATCCAAATTGGCAGGGTGATTGAGTATGTTTTGTGCCGTTACAAATGAATATAGGTCTTCGGTGCACGTGTTTCTCGAGATTTTGGATAGCAATGGAAATTAGATAGTTGGCCTATAGTTGTTTACGTTGTAGGGGCGCTCCTTTTTATGTATTTGGTGTAACCTTGCTGCTGTCTTGAGTAGTTGTCGGGAAATAGTACTATGTTTCTAGTGGACTTGTTAAAAAAGTATGTATAGCATGCGAAAGGACATGGGCACTCGCGGTACAATAATGGTGGGACTTGGAAGACAGATCCCCGAGTTAATTTTTAATGTGACTTTATGATCGTTGGGTGATTCTGTGGGCTCAGTTGGTACATGATAGAAGGAATTTGGGATATTCATCTCGGTAGTCCCCAGGCACAGGGCAGTTGTAACGTTGGGATTTTACTGGCGGAGATTAGATCCTATGTTTGAGAGTAGAAAGTCGTTGATCTTGTTAGCTGTGTCAGTAGGTGCGCAGTGGTGTTACATGAGGTTTAGTTAGAAAAATATTAGTTTTTTTTTTCAGTTTGGGGTCCCGTCAGGGAATCTGGGAATTGTGTGTTTCCAGGTCTTTTTGTTGTATCTCCTTCTTGTGTCAGTGGAATCTGTGGGGTAGTACAGGTTTGTTTGGCTTTCTGTATTAAATTTGGTGAGAACTCCACGTCCCGTTGAATATTGTTTAAGGAATATCTTTGTGTGTTAAGCCCTTGTCTTATTTGCTTTTCTATTGGTGTTTCTTTATAATGGATTTCCAGAATGCTGTGGTTAAGCCATGGGGGCGCACCAAGCCGTTTATTCGTGATCGTTTGTTTTTATAGGTAAAATGTTTTGTTGTATAGTCTAAGTATTTTGTTCGGTGTGTTTGTGTATCTGTCCCCCTGCGCTCTGTCTGCTAATTCTGGGTCTCAGTCTGACGTTGTCTGTATGCTATTATAACGTCGCCCGACGTTTCGTGCCATGATGTCACGCGCCGACGTACACCATGATGTTACGCCCGATGTCACACAATGACGTCAGACACCCTCTCACCCGACATCACGGACGTCACGCTACGCCGACATCGCACCACATGTAATACTTAAATATTTGCCAGGAACGAAATTGACACGGGTCATTGCCAGATGGATGACCCATCAAACATAAGCATAATTTTACTGGTGAACAATAAACTACCACTCAACATAAGTGCTGGTATGGCACATAATCTTTCACTCACAACATAGCTGCTGGTGCACAAACTTCCATCAACTAAGTTGCTGGTGCACAAATATCACTTCAACAACCAAAGCTGGGGTGTACAAACTACCATCACAACAATTAGATCCTGCTGGTGCACAAACTATCACTCACTACATTAAGCGGTTGGGTGCAAAACTATCACTCAACACATAAGTGTGGTGCTCAAACTACCACTCACGAACATAAGCTGCTGGTGGCACAAAACTATCACTCACAACAATAAGCTGTGTTGCACGAAACTTCACTCACAACACAAGTGTGGTGCAAACTATAATTCACAACATAAGCTGCTGGCGCACAACTATCACTCCAACATAAGCTGTCTGGATGCACAAACTTCCACTCACAACATAAGCTGCTGGTGCACAAATACCACTCACAAACATAAGCTGCTGGTGCCCACAAATACCACTCACAAAGACATAAGCTGCTGGTGCACAAACTACCACTCACAAACATAAGCTGCTGGTGCCACAATTCGTACCACTCACAACATTAAGCTGCTGGTGCACACACTACCACTCACAACATAAGCTTGTGGTGCTATGAGCAAACATTTCACTCACTCAACAAAGCTGCAGGAGCACAAATATATTTTCCAGACAACCATAAGCTGCTGGTGCACAAACTACACTCACATCTGCAGATAAGCTGCTGGTGCACAAAACATATCACTCACAACTTAAGCAGCTGCTGGTGCAACAAACACACTCACAACATAAGCTGCTGGTGCACAAAACTATCACTCTCAACATAAGCTGCTGGTTGGTGCACAACTACCACTCACAACATAAGCTGTGTGCACAAATTCACTCACAACATAAGCTGCTGGTGCACAACTACCACTCACAACATAAGCTGCTGGTGCACAAACTATCAGCTGTGTCACGAAGAAAGGTAAGGCTGCTGGTGCACAAACTACAATCACAAGACATAAGCTGCTGGTGCACAAACTATCACTCACAACATAGATGCTGGCTGCACAAACTACACTCACCAACTTAAGCTGCTGGTGCACAAATACCACTCAGCTACATAAGCTGCTCGTGTGCACAACTATCTCACAACATAAGCTGCTGGTGCACTAACTCTACCATCACAACATAAGTGCTGGTGCACAAATACCACTCACAACATAAGTTGCTGTGCACAAAACTATCATCTCACAACATAAGCTGCTGGTGCACAAAAACTACCACTCACAACATAAGCTGCTGGTGCACAAACTACATACTCACAAACATAAGCTGCTGGTGCACAGAAACTACCACTCACAGCGTAATTTACTGGTATACATGGATCCGTTCTGGAAGCACACGATAAGGTCATGTGTCGGATTCATTTTGCATAATCCTCTAATTTCCATTTCGTCAATATCTCCATGGTTACAGGTAGATATAGTATGTATTCACAAAAACATGTTAGTAATATTTGTTTTTTTTATAATTTATGAAGGCTTGTATTATGGCCCACTTTACCTATATTCTACTTTGGAAAAAATCACAACATTTGAAAATAAAATGGAATATTTGGTAGGCAGAAACTTGGTGTGTTGTGGAGACCATCGGGTCGCTGGGCGCGGTGTTTACCTCTCACCAGCTCTAGTATTCCCTCATTTACAAAGTGGCCCCTTCTTGCTGCTGTCTACAAAGTGGTTCCTACCTCCTGCTGTCTACAAGGTTATCCCTGCCTGTGCTGTCTACATGGTAGTCCCTACCTGTTTGCTGTCTACAAGGTGGCTCCTATCTGTTGTTGTCTACAAGGTGGCCCCTACCTGTTGTTGTCTACAAGGTGGCCCCTACCTGCTGATGTCTACAAGGTGGCCCCTACCTGTTGCTGTCTACAAGGTGGCCCCTACCTGTTGCTGTCTACAAGGTGGCCCCTACTTGTTGCTGTCTACAAGGTGGCCCCTGCCTGTTGCTGTCTACAAGGTAGCCCCTGCCTGTTGCTGTCTACGAGGTGGTCCCTACTTGGTGCTGTCTACAAGGTTTCCGATACCTTCTACTATCCCGCACTTGGGTCATGTTACGTATCATGAAGACAAAGTTGTAACTGGTGGTGCTGAAGAAGATGGCACACGTGTGGGCTTTGTCTTAGCATTTTAGTTTAATATCATTATTATGCACCCTATACCCATCCTGTGGGCGGTAGTGAAAAGAATGCAGAGGCACAATGTGTCCAGGAACTGTACGTACCCATTATGTTTTCATAATGGGTTTCCAGAGTTACAAGTTACAGTGGTAATGAACTATTTATATGTTTATATCTGGTTACAATCGTAATGAGTTATTTATGCCGACGTGAATTACGTCATAAAAATATTACAGTGTAGTTTAATATTTTAGCAAGACATGGGAGTTTAAACAAGTTAAAATGATTATGTGTTGCAATAGGCAAAGTCATGGTATATTTCCACAGTGCTTTGTAATTTGCCAGTGTGGATAACAAATATTTGGACATTTCTTGAATATCCGTGTCCTTGAATTCATTAATTTTATCGCATCCCAACACATAAAGACGCAAGGTCAAACAGTGTCTCTGCAGCAAGAAAGATTTTTAGAGGAGTAAATTGTTTGTCGCCAATTATGCAGAAGTTTTCAGAGTCCATGTCTATGTGGACTGCTACTTGTGGTTTCTAGCTGGTTCGACTATATCTTCATTTTGTGTGCTATAAAGCAATTATCTCTTCTACCTTGATTTGTATAATATTTTGTTTATAGATTATAAAACATGTCATCCTTCAGTGTAACAGTAAAGGATTGTGATACTTGTGTATAACAATACAATAATCTTTCCTCTGTTTACATAAAGCCCATCTTCATATAAACATAATGAAGGAATTTTTCTTGTGAAATTGATGATTAAGAGTCACTATTTTAACGCTGGTAAGCTGAGAAAATATAAAATATTAAATATTTTTAACTTGTATCGGCGATTAATGTGAAGCCAAAATGTCCCACTCTAACAGTAGCCGAGATAGTCACCATAAGCTCCTGCGGGACGCACATGAAGGTGACCAAGGGAAAAACACAGCTAAAGTTAGCAACAGCAACAACAACAGTGAAAACAGTAACGCTACTATTAGTATCAAGAGTGTCAGCAACAAGAACAACAACAGTAGCAGCAGCAACAGCCGCAGCAGCAGCCGCAACAGAAGTAGCAACCTCAACAGCAGCAGCAACCACAACAATAGCAGTAGCAACCACAACAGCAGTAGCAACCACAACAACAGCAGTAGCAACCACAACAGCAGTAGCAACCACAACAACAGCAGTAGCAACCACAACAACAGCAGCAACCACAACAGCAGTAGCAACCACAACAACAGCAGCAACCACAACAGCAGTAGCAACCACAACAGCAGTAGCAACCACAACAACAGCAGTAGCAACCACAACAACAGCAGTAGCAACCACAACAACAGCAGTAGCAACCACAACAGCAGTAGCAACCACAACAACAGCAGCAACCACAACAGCAGTAGCAACCACAACAACAGCAGCAACCACAACAGCAGTAGCAACCACAACAACAGCAGCAACCACAACAGCAGTAGCAACCACAACAGCAGTAGCAACCACAACAACAGCAGTAGCAACCACAACAACAGCAGCAACCACAACAACAGCAGTAGCAACCACAACAACAGCAGTAGCAACCACAACAACAGCAGCAACCACAACAACAGCAGTAGCAACCACAACAACAGCAGTAGCAACCACAACAACAGCAGTAGCAACCACAACAACAGCAGCAACCACAACAACAGCAGTAGCAACCACAACAACAGCAGTAGCAACCACAACAACAGCAGTAGCAACCACAACAACAGCAGCAACCACAACAACAGCAGCAACCACAACAGCAGTAGCAACCACAACAACAGCAGCAACCACAACAGCAGTAGCAGCCTTAACAGCAGTAGCAGCCGTAATAGCAGCAACAACTGTTTGACAGGTAAGTTGATGGTGATGTTTATGACTTAACTAATATAAGAACATAAAAACAGAGGAGCACTGCAGAAGGTCTACTGACTCATAGCAGGGTCAGGAGACCTACGGCATGGTGTTAGATTCTTTCTCTATATTTGGTAAATTATTTCACCTGTTAAATAACTTGAGTATACATAGTGTGATCGACTTCAGCCTAATGGTCGAGAGAATGGTATCCAGTCAGTTTTGACAGTATAAATGAAAATTTGGCAATATGCTATCAGTTAAAAACTTGGAGCTAATGCATTCTGAGAAATAACTGAAGAATGCCCCTTCTGGAAGGTTCGCATTAATTTTGGAATATGTAGGCTTTAAGTTGCCAATTTTATTAATTTTATTTCCGTGCAGTAGCTAAAAAATGCCTCTTCTGGTTGGTTTCAAACCCTAAACGCTCCTGCATCTTAATTAATTTTTTCTTATTAATCTTTGTGTAAGAGTCAACATGACTCACGAAATCGTAATGACACGATTGCAAACAAACCATACCAACGTGACGGTCTGGAGTTTTGAGACTGACCGCGGGTTCAAATCCCTCCCGTGGTATGGTTTGTGTGAGAGTCAGCTTGCTGTCATTACTGAAGGATCTGTGAAAATATATGTTATGATCTACACGTGATAATTTATGAATTTACTTAAGTTTTTGAAAACACTTTCGTATTCAGAAAAATATTGCTTATGATGTTTTAATAACAGTAATAAGATAATGGATTTAAAACGTTACAGACGTCCATGTTTGGTGGGCGCTTAATATAGTCTCGTCTTTCTTACTAAATTATTAATTCATTAAACATATCTTTGTTTTTCTCTCTCAGACCCACGAATGACTGAATATTATATATTGTTAGTTTTTACTCTCTCGCAGAATATTAATTAGAATGTCAGTGCTAAAAGTTAGGTTAGGTAATGTTTGTTAGGAAATAAGACAAGTGTTTCCTGACGTGGGTCTGGGTCACGTGATAACCCGCTAATGGAGCTTTTTGGTCACCTGACCGAGGCCTTCCGCTGGCTTACCGGTCCACCCGTTTAAAAATTAAGATTATAATTATTTACTCTAAACGCTAAACTAAACATTTATATAACTATACACATTCCAGCTGGAAAATATTTTCCACAATAGTAGTACAATATTTTTATCATTTTTTTATTCGCATTTAGCTCTGTTTTGACAATTTTTTCTCTTTGAAAGTTGCCTTTTACATTAAATTTTCAAATCATGATGAAGTCGGAGCCTGACCTTTGCCGAGTGAGTGAAGGTCAATGTTGCCATTTAATGCTTTTGAGCATTTATTTACATTTATTATAGATTTCCTCGGATTACATTTATTTTTAAATCAGTTGCCCAAGGAAATCTTAAAGGAGCTTTTAGACAGAAGAATGAGGTAAAGTAATTATGTAGGGAGGCTGTAGTAGGCTGAGAAGTTGGTGATCAGGGGGGTGATGTGACCTGACTTGTGGCTCGTCACCTGCTAACAGTGTTAGTACAGCAGCAGGACGCTGGTGCTCACACGTATAATAACTCCACTTGTGTAATAACTAGTGTACGAGCTTAACTGGACATTTTTTGAGTGGTTCTTGTGAGCGAACACCTGAGTAGAGGGAATAACACATGTTGGTCAAAGTTGTTAGTTGTCAGTCATCACTGATGAAGTGACCGTAGCCTAAAATTACGTACTTTTACTGTGACCTGATATTTTTTACTACCCACGTGTGTGAAAATGAGAATCAACAACAAATTAAAGGTATATATCTGTTACTGGTATTTAAAAGTCTAATGATAATGAAGTCAGAAAATACCAGCTAATTCAACGAAAGTTAAAAATATTAATGAATATAAAGATCCAACAATTTATCGTTAAAATAAACCGGCTTATTCAAATGTAAGTTTAATGTTTAGTTGTTTAGCGTAGTAATTCTTGTAGTCACAGTTGTTTACAAACAAGACGCTTCCCTAATACACTTCACATTATTAAATTTCAATTCAAAATATTTTTCAATGTTGGCTTTTATTTCGTTAATATATTTAATCTTGAAATATTTGTTATTTAAAACTGGAATACAGTTTTAAAATAAAGTAATTATCGCCTTATTCTTTGAAGGAAATGAATGATGGTGACGATCACGAGGATAATTATTATATTCATAACTAAGAGTCCAACCCGCATGGGCTGAGGAGGATAAAGACAGGAGTGTCCACTGTTTGGTCTTGCAAAAGGTAATACAGCAAGACTTGAAAAATAATTAGTAATCTTCTATTAAAAATTTCTTCTGGATATTTACAAATATTGATCACTTACAGATACTTCATCAAAACGTTAAATAATATCAGTAAACTTAGCACCAGATCAGTTAACTGAGGCACTGAAATCTAGTTAAACGCGAAGCTTTAATTATCAATGATTTCTAACCGCCCCTGAGTCCTGCCACCACTGAACACTGAGTCAAGTACATTATCACTAGTATCGTCAATAGTAGTTCTCTGAATACTCAGGATCAAGAACAATAGCAACCCGCACCAAAGCGATTTAGGACTTATATCGAGGCACTTTATTTGTTCTCTGGTGATCGATATAATTGGAAAACTTTCACTTAGGCACTACACTGGCTCTGAGTAAATAATCGAGACTTCTTTAAGGTTTCCAACTCTATCCACCCATATTCTCGGCATCATTCTTTTCCGGATAAGTTCCACATATGCAAATATCTATTTGCAGTAAGGACAGCTAATAGGACTCTTTATTGTCCTACCATTCATTAGATCTATTGAATATCAGTAACCGGCACTTTGTATGGTGGACTTGATTTCCCTGTATGAACACATGTCAGTGCTGAAATTGAAATATTACATAATCAACACATTTCTGGTGGTGTTCACGACCGAACTTAGACATCTGCCATAAATGGCAGGAGCTTGACTGATGGATAATGGAACACAGTAATAACTGAAACTAAGGCAGCGGCACTTCAGATGGGGCTACATGGTGGGAAAATAATGGAGCCAGACAAGGGCTTCTGGTAAATACTAAAAAAGGCAGCAGAAGCCCTGAACAAGCATCTAAAAATAAAGATCTATTGGAAAAATACACAAAATGCAAACACTAGAACATTTTAGAGGAAATGTTTCGGTTCTGGGACCTTGGTTATTCCAGGACTAAAATGCTTCCAATAAAATATCCAAGTCTTTGAATTTTGTATATTTTCCAACTACTTTCAATATCACGTACATTTAAAGATATGCAATATCTGTTATAGAAGAGAAATATCAGAGAGCAAGAAACCCGGAAATATGATAGCAGTATTCAGTATAAAAATGTACGAACAAGAAACTGCAGTCAAGAGACAGACAAGTATTACTGACATGTATAACATGCACAATGTTGCAGAAGATTTTAAGTAAGCCATTGTGGTACATCACTTACGAAAAAAATAAATGTATAAAGCACTGGAGAACAGAAGGTACTCAGGTTTGATGCATGGAAGGGGATCTCCAATTTTGTGGATCGAGTATTCTTTGAATGGATTTTATGATAGGATAATCTTGCATTGTTTCTGGGCAGTAGTATGACCTATACAGTACTTCATTCAACTAATTTACAATCATGTCAGTCAGAATAGGATATTAGGGAGGGTACCCCACCGTATAAATTAGTACCCAAAAGACTGAACGAAATTCAGTGTGAGAGGAAATGTCCAATGGAAGATTAATGACAGAATTTCCAAAGGATCAGTTTTCATTCACCTACTGTTTTTTATACATACTGATAAACTGCCTGGAAGATTAATTAATAAATGCTGATGTTTGTTAATTATGCAGATTTCATGTAAAGATAACTGTAAGATAAAATATACAAGCAATAAGATTAAACCAGTAAATTGTTATTAAGTTCAGTCGTGAAAAGTGTAGAGTAATAAAGATGGAGGTGAAAAAAAGACACTAGTCTTATATCAGCTGAGAGGGAGGCAGCTGACTCTCTGGTCTCCATATTACAGAATGGACATAAATGCGCTGGACAACACACGAAGGATGACGAAGGCAATCCCACGTATCCTAAGAGGGTAGACCGAGGCCACTGAATCTGTGCTCTCTGGAAATTCGTAAAATTACGAGGGCTATGAAGCATGCAAATGGAAGACATGATATTAATACGCTAAAAATATCTAACCAAGACAGGACTCACAGCAATGGATTCATAAGAACAGAAGAAAGAAGTATTGCAGCAGGTCTACTGGCCCATACTAGACAGGTCCAACTCATACTCACATACACCCACTCTTGTATTTGTCTAAAATATTTTTAAAGCTACCAAGAAACTCGTTTCAATGACGCTATTCGGGGGGTTGTTTCAATCATCTACAACTCTATTACCAAATTAATGTGTTTCCTGTGTTTATAAATCTAAACTTTTTCATCTTGAAACCATTGCTGCGAGTCCTGTCAGGATATGTATTTTCAGCACGTTATTTATATATCCCCTTTATTTATTCCTGTCTTCAAACTTGTATACTTCAGTCATATCCCTGCTAATTCTAATGATGCAAATCAAAAATGCTAGATCTGCTTTACACAGCATTGGAAATAAGGAATATCCACTAGGAATTTTTATTGACCTAAGAAAAGCTTTTGACACAGTAGACCACGACATCCTACTCCACAAACTTGACAATTATGGTATAAGAGGCCATGCGCTTGCTTATTTCAAATCTTACCTTACTAATAGGTATCAGTATGTCACCATTAAAGACACAGCATCAACAACACGCCCACTTGATACTGGAGTTCCGCAGGGAAGTGTCCTTGGTCCCCTGCTCTTCCTCATATACATCAATGATCTTCGAAACGTATCCCAACACCTGAAACCCATTCTCTTTGCTGAAGACACGACTTATGTCATCTCTCACCCTAATCTTGCCACCCTCAACACCATTGTTAACGAGGAGCTGATCAAAAATATCGACTTGGATGACAGCCAATAAAAACCCCTTAAACGCA
>NC_069408.1:760170-802960 GCF_026875155.1 Cherax quadricarinatus | reverse complement strand
TGTTGGGATACGTTTCGAAGATCATTGATGTATATGAGGAAGAGCAGGGGACCAAGGACACTTCCCTGCGGAACTCCAGTATCAAGTGGGCGTGTTGTTGATGCTGTGTCTTTAATGGTGACATACTGATACCTATTAGTAAGGTAAGATTTGAAATAAGCAAGCGCATGGCCTCTTATACCATAATTGTCAAGTTTGTGGAGTAGGATGTCGTGGTCTACTGTGTCAAAAGCTTTTCTTAGGTCAATAAAAATTCCTAGTGGATATTCCTTATTTTCCAATGCTGTGTAAAGCAGATCTAGCATTTTTATGATTGCATCATTAGAATTAGCAGGGATATGACTGAAGTATACAAGTTGAAGACAGGAATAAATAAAGGGGATATAAATAACGTGCTGAAAATACATATCCTGACAGGACTCGCAGCAATGGTTTCAAGATGAAAAAGTTTAGATTTATAAACACAGGAACACATTAATTTGGTAATAGAGTTGTAGATGATTGAAACAACCCCCCGAATAGCGTCATTGAAACGAGTTTCTTGGTAGCTTTAAAAATATTTTAGACAAATACAAGAGTGGGTGTATGTGAGTATGAGTTGGACCTGTCTAGTATGGGCCAGTAGACCTGCTGCAATACTCCTTTCTTCTGTTCTTATGAATCCATTGCTGTGAGTCCTGTCTTGGTTAGATATTTTTAGCGTATTAATATCATGTCTTCCATTTGCATGCTTCATAGCCCTCGTAATTTTACGAATTTCCAGAGAGCACAGATTCAGTGGCCTCGGTCTACCCTCTTAGGATACGTGGGATTGCCTTCGTCATCGTTCGTGTGTTGTCCAGCGTATTTATGTCCATTCTGTAATATGGAGACCAGAGAGTCAGCTGCCTCCCTCTCAGCTGATATAAGACTAGTGTCTTTTTTTCACCTCCATCTTTATTACTCTACACTTTTCACGACTGAACTTTAATAGCAATTTACTGGTTTAATCTTATTGCTTGTATATTTTATCTTACAGTTATCTTTACATGAAATCTGCATAATTAACAAACATCAGCATTTATTAATTAATCTTCCAGGCAGTTTATCAGTATGTATAAAAAACAGTAGGTGAATGAAAACTGATCCTTTGGAAATTCTGTCATTAATCTTCCATTGGACATTTCCTCTCACACTGAATTTCGTTCAGTCTTTTGGGTACTAATTTATACGGTGGGGTACCCTCCCTAATATCCTATTCTGACTGACATGATTGTAAATTAGTTGAATGAAGTACTGTATAGGTCATACTACTGCCCAGAAACATGCAAGATTATCCTATCATAAAATCCATTCAAAGAATACTCGATCCACAAAATTGGAAATCCCCTTCCATGCATCAAACCTGAGTACCTTCTGTTCCTCCAGTGCTTTATACATTTATTTTTTTCGTAAGTGATGTACCACCAATGGCTTACTTAAAATCTTCTGCAACATTGTGCATGTTATACATGTCAGTAATACTTGTCTGTCTCTTGACTGCAGTTTCTTGTTCGTACATTTTATACTGAATACTGCTATCATATTTCCGGGTTTCTTGCTCTCTGATATTTCTCTTCTATAACATGATATTGCATATCTTTAAATGTACGTGATATTGAAAGTAGTTGGAAAATATACAAAATTCAAAGACTTGGATATTTTATTGGAAGCATTTTAGTCCTGGAATAACCAAGGTCCCAGAACCGAAACATTTCCGCTAAAATGTTCTAGTGTTTGCATTTTGTGTATTTTTCCAATAGATCTTTATTTTTAGATGCTTGTTCAGGGCTTCTGCTGCCTTTTTCAGTATTTACCAGAAGCCCTTGTCTGGCTCCATTATTTTCCCACCATGTAGCCCCATCTGAAGTGCCGCTGCCTTAGTTTCAGTTATTACTGTGTTCCATTATCCATCAGTCAGGCTCCTGCCATTTATGGCAGATGTCTAAGTTCGGTCGTGAACACCACCAGAAATGTGTTGATTATGTAATATTTTAATTTCAGCACTGACATGTGTTCATACAGGGAAATCAAGTCCACCATACAAAGTGCCGGTTACTGATATTCAATAGATCTAATGAATGGTAGGACAATAAAGAGTCCTATTAGCTGTCCTTACTGCAAATATATATTTGCATATGTGGAACTTATCCGGAAAAGAATGATGCCGAGAATATGGGTGGATAGAGTTGGAAACCTTAAAGAAGTCTCGATTATTTACTCAGAGCCAGTGTAGTGCCTAAGTGAAAGTTTTCCAATTATATCGATCACTAGAGAACAAATAAAGTGCCTCGATATAAGTCCTAAATCGCTTTGGTGCGGGTTGCTATTGTTCTTGATCCTGAGTATTCAGAGAACTACTATTGACGATACTAGTGATAATGTACTTGACTCAGTGTTCAGTGGTGGCAGGAGTCAGGGGCGGTTAGAAATCATTGATAATTAAAGCTTCGCGTTTAACAAGATTTCAGTGCCTCAGTTAACTGATCTGGTGCTAAGTTTACTGATATTATTTAACGTTTTGATGAAGTATCTGTAAGTGATCAATATTTTGTTAAATATCCCAGAAGAAATTTTTAATAGAAGATTACTAATTATTTTTCAAGTCTTGCTGTATTACCTTTTGCAAGACCAAACAGTGGACACTCCTGTCTTTATCCTCCTCAGACCATGCGGGTTGGACTCTTAGTTATGAATATAATAATTATCCTCGTGATCGTCACCATCATTCATTTCCTTCAAAGAATAAGGCGATAATTACTTTATTTTAAAACTGTATTCCAGTTTTAAATAACAAATATTTCAAGATTAAATATATTAACCGAAATAAAAGCCAACATTGAAAAATATTTTGAATTGAAATTTAATAATGTGAAGTGTATTAGGGAAGCGTCTTGTTTGTAAACAACTGTGACTACAAGAATTACTACGCTAAACAACTAAACATTAAACTTACATTTGAATAAGCCGGTTTATTTTAACGATAAATTGTTGGATCTTTATATTCATTAATATTTTTAACTTTCGTTGAATTAGCTGGTATTTTCTGACTTCATTATCATTAGACTTTTAAATACCAGTAACAGATATATACCTTTAATTTGTTGTTGATTCTCATTTCCACACACGTGGGTAGTAAAAAATATCAGGTCACAGTAAAAGTACGTAATCTTAAGCTACGGTCACTTCATCAGTGATGACTGACAACTAACAACTTTGACCAACATGTGTTACTCCCTCTACTCAGGTGTTCGATCACAAGAACCACTCAAAAAATGTCCAGTTAAGCTCGTACACTAGTTATTACACAAGTGGAGTTGTTATACGTGTGAGCACCAGCGTCCTGCTGCTGTACTAACACTGTTAGCAAGTGACGAGCCACAAGTCAGGTCACATCACCCCCCTGATCACCAACTTCTCAGCCTACTACAGCCTCCCTACATAATTACTTTACCTCATTCTTCTGTCTAAAAGCTCCTTTAAGATTTCCTTGGGCAACTGATTTAAAAATAAATGTAATCCGAGGAAATCTATAATAAATGTAAATAAATGCTCAAAAGCATTAAATGGCAACATTGACCTTCACTCACTCGGCAAAGGTCAGGCTCCGACTTCATCATGATTTGAAAATTTAATGTAAAAGGCAACTTTCAAAGAGAAAAAATTGTCAAAACAGAGCTAAATGCGAATAAAAAAATGATAAAAATATTGTACTACTATTGTGGAAAATATTTTCCAGCTGGAATGTGTATAGTTATATAAATGTTTAGTTTAGCGTTATGAGTAAATAATTATAATCTTAATTTTTAAACGGGTGGACCGGTAAGCCAGCGGAAGGCCTCGGTCAGGTGACCAAAAAGCTCCATTAGCGGGTTATCACGTGACCCAGACCCACGTCAGGAAACACTTGTCTTATTTCCTAACAAACATTACCTAACCTAACTTTTAGCACTGACATTCTAATTAATATTCTGCGAGAGAGTAAAAACTAATAATATATAATATTCAGTCATTCATGGGTCTGAGAGAGAAAAACAAAGATATGTTTAATGAATTAATAATTTAGTAAGAAAGACGAGACTATATTAAGCGCCCACCAAACATGGACGTCTGTAACGTTTTAAATCCATTATCTTATTACTGTTATTAAAACATCATAAGCAATATTTTTCTGAATACGAAAGTGTTTTCAAAAACTTAAGTAAATTCATAAATTATCACGTGTAGATCATAACATAAATTTTCACAGATCCTTCAGTAATGACAGCAAGCTGACTCTCACACAAACCATACCACGGGAGGGATTTGAACCCGCGGTCAGTCTCAAAACTCCAGATCGTCGCGTTGGTACGGTTTGTTTGCAATCGTGTCATTACGATTTCGTGAGTCATGTTGACTCTTACACAAAGATCAATAAGAAAAAATTAATTAAGATGCAGGAGCGTTTAGGGTTTGAAACCAACCAGAAGAGGCATTTTTTAGCTACTGCACGGAAATAAAATTAATAAAATTGGCAACTTAAAGCCTACATATTCCAAAATTAATGCGAACCTTCCAGAAGGGGCATTCTTCAGTTATTTCTCAGAATGCATTAGCTCCAAGTTTTTAACTGATAGCATATTGCCAAATTTTCATTTATACTGTCAAAACTGACTGGATACCATTCTCTCGACCATTAGGTTGAAGTCGATCACACTATGTATACTCAAGTTATTTAACAGGTGAAACAATTTACCAAATATAGAGAAAGAATCTAACACCATGCCGTAGGTCTCCTGACCCTGCTATGAGTCAGTAGACCTTCTGCAGTGCTCCTCTGTTTTTATGTTCTTATATTAGTTAAGTCATAAACATCACCATCAACTTACCTGTCAAACAGTTGTTGCTGCTATTACGGCTGCTACTGCTGTTACGGCTGCTACTGCTGTTGTGGTTGCTGCTGTTGTTGTGGTTGCTACTGCTGTTGTGGTTGCTGCTGTGTGTGTTGTGGTTGTGGCTACTGCTGTTGTGGTTGCTGCTGTGTTGTGGTTGCTACTGCTGTTGTGGTTGCTACTGCTGTGAGTTCTAGTGTTGTGGTTGCTACTGCTGTTGTGGTTGCTACTGCTGTTGTGGTTGCTACTGCTGTTGTGGTTGCTACTGCTGTTGTGGTTGCTACTGCTGTTGTGGTTGCTACTGCTGTTGTGGTTGCTGCTGTTGTGGTTGCTACTGCTGTTGTGGTTGCTGCTGTTGTTGTGGTTGCTACTGCTGTTGTGGTTGCTACTGCTGTTGTGGTTGCTGCTGTTTTTGTGGTTGCTACTGCTGTTGTGGTTGCTACTGCTGTTGAGGTTGCTACTGCTGTTGTGGTTGCTACTGCTGTTGTGGTTGCTACTGCTGTTGTGGTTACTGCTGTTGTTGTGGTTGCTACTGCTGTTGTGGTTGCTACTGCTGTTGTGGTTGCTGCTGTTGTGGTTGCTACTGCTGTTGTGGTTGCTGCTGTTGTGGTTGCTACTGCTGTTGTGGTTGCTGCTGTTGTTGTGGTTGCTACTGCTGTTGTGGTTGCTACTGCTGTTGTGGTTGCTGCTGTTTTTGTGGTTGCTACTGCTGTTGTGGTTGCTACTGCTGTTGAGGTTGCTACTGCTGTTGTGGTTGCTACTGCTGTTGTGGTTGCTACTGCTGTTGTGGTTACTGCTTTTTGTTGTGGTTGCTACTGCTGTTGTGGTTGCTACTGCTGTTGTGGTTGCTACTGCTGTTGTGGTTGCTACTGCTGTTGTGGTTGCTGCTGTTGTTGTGGTTGCTACTGCTGTTGTGGTTGCTACTGCTGTTGTGGTTGCTGCTGTTGTTGTGGTTGCTACTGCTGTTGTGGTTGCTACTGCTGTTGAGGTTGCTACTGCTGTTGTGGTTGCTACTGCTGTTGTGGTTGCTACTGCTGTTGAGGTTGCTACTGCTGTTGTGGTTGCTACTGCTGTTGTGGTTGCTACTGCTGTTGTGGTTGCTGCTGTTGTTGTGGTTGCTACTGCTGTTGTGGTTGCTACTGCTGTTGTGGTTGCTACTGCTGTTGTGGTTGCTACTGCTGTTGTGGTTGCTACTGCTGTTGTGGTTGCTACTGCTGTTGTGGTTGCTACTGCTGTTGTGGTTGCTACTGCTGTTGTGGTTGCTACTGCTGTTGTGGTTGCTACTGCTGTTGTGGTTGCTGCTGTTGTTGTGGTTGCTACTGCTGTTGTGGTTGCTGCTGTTGTTGTGGTTGCTACTGCTGTTGTGGTTGCTACTGCTGTTGTGGTTGCTACTGCTGTTGTGGTTGCTACTGCTGTTGTGGTTGCTACTGCTGTTGTGGTTGCTACTGCTGTTGTGGTTGCTACTGCTGTTGAGGTTGCTACTGCTGTTGTGGTTGCTACTGCTGTTGTGGTTGCTACTGCTGTTGTGGTTGCTGCTGTTGTTGTGGTTGCTACTGCTGTTGTGGTTGCTACTGCTGTTGTTGTGGTTGCTACTGCTGTTGTGGTTGCTACTGTTGTTGTGGTTGCTACTGCTGTTGTTGTGGTTGCTACTGTTGTTGTGGTTGCTATGCTGTTGTTGTGGTTACTACTGCTGTTGTTGTGGTTGCTACTGTTGTTGTGGTTGCTACTGTTGTTGTGGTTGCTACTGCTGTTGTTGTGGTTGCTACTGTTGTTGTGGTTGCTACTGCTGTTGTTGTGGTTACTACTGCTGTTGTTGTGGTTGCTACTGTTGTTGTGGTTGCTACTGTTGTTGTGGTTGCTACTGTTGTTGTGGTTGCTACTGCTGTTGTTGTGGTTACTACTGCTGTTGTTGTGGTTGCTACTGCTGTTGTTGTGGTTGCTACTGCTGTTGTGGTTGCTACTGTTGTTGTGGTTACTACTGCTGTTGTTGTGGTTGCTACTGCTGTTGTTGTGGTTGCTACTGCTGTTGTTGTGGTTGCTACTGCTGTTGTTGTGGTTGCTACTGTTGTTGTTGTGGTTGCTACTGCTGTTGTTGTGGTTACTACTGCTGTTGTTGTGGTTGCTACTGTTGTTGTGGTTACTACTGCTGTTGTTGTGGTTGCTACTGCTGTTGTTGTGGTTACTACTGCTGTTGTTGTGGTTGCTACTGCTGTTGTTGTGGTTGCTACTGTTGTTGTGGTTGCTACTGTTGTTGTGGTTACTACTGCTGTTGTTGTGGTTGCTACTGCTGTTGTTGTGGTTGCTACTGCTGTTGTTGTGGTTGCTACTGCTGTTGTTGTGGTTGCTACTGCTGTTGTTGTGGTTGCTACTGCTGTTGTTGTGGTTGCTACTGCTGTTGTGGTTGCTACTGTTGTTGTGGTTACTACTGCTGTTGTTGTGGTTGCTACTGCTGTTGTGGTTGCTACTGCTGTTGTGGTTGCTACTGCTGTTGTGGTTGCTACTGCTGTTGTTGTGGTTGCTACTGCTGTTGTTGTGGTTGCTACTGCTGTTGTTGTGGTTGCTACTGCTGTTGTTGTGGTTGCTACTGCTGTTGTTGTGGTTTGCTACTGCTGTTGTTGTGGTTGCTACTGCTGTTGTTGTGGTTGCTACTGCTGTTGAGGTTGCTACTTCTGTTGCGGCTGTTGCTGCTGCTACTGTTGTTGTTCTTGTTGCTGACACTCTTGATACTAATAGTAGCGTTACTGTTTTCACTGTTGTTGTTGCTGTTG
This sequence comes from Cherax quadricarinatus, assembly GCF_026875155.1. Lineage (NCBI taxonomy): Eukaryota > Metazoa > Arthropoda > Malacostraca > Decapoda > Parastacidae > Cherax > Cherax quadricarinatus. The sequence continues at coordinate 795,303 of NC_069408.1, read as the reverse complement.
CTAACTTTAGCTGTGTTTTTCCCTTGGTCACCTTCATGTGCGTCCCGCAGGAGCTTATGGTGACTATCTCGGCTACTGTTAGAGTGGGACATTTTGGCTTCACATTAATCGCCGATACAAGTTAAAAATATTTAATATTTTATATTTTCTCAGCTTACCAGCGTTAAAATAGTGACTCTTAATCATCAATTTCACAAGAAAAATTCCTTCATTATGTTTATATGAAGATCGGCTTATGTAAACAGAGGAAAGATTATTGTATTGTTATACACAAGTCATCACAATCCTTTACTGTCACACTGAAGGATGACATGTTTTATAATCTATAAACAAAATATTATACAAATCAAGGTAGAAGAGATAATTGCTTTTTAGCACACAAAATGAAGATATAGTCGAACCAGCTAGAAACCACAAGTAGCAGTCCACATAGACATGGACTCTGAAAACTTCTGCATAATTGGCGACAAACAATTTACTCCTCTAAAAATCTTTCTTGCTGCAGAGACACTGTTTGACCTTGCGTCTTTATGTGTTGGGATGCGATAAAATTAATGAATTCAAGGACACGGATATTCAAGAAATGTCCAAATATTTGTTATCCACACTGGCAAATTACAAAGCACTGTGGAAATATACCATGACTTTGCCTATTGCAACACATAATCATTTTAACTTGTTTAAACTCCCATGTCTTGCTAAAATATTAAACTACACTGTAATATTTTTATGACGTAATTCACGTCGGCATAAATAACTCATTACGATTGTAACCAGATATAAACATATAAATAGTTCATTACCACTGTAACTTGTAACTCTGGAAACCCATTATGAAAACATAATGGGTACAGTTCCTGGACACATTATGTGCCTCTGCATTCTTTTCACTACCGCCCACAGGATGGGTATGGGGTGCATAATAATGATATTAAACTAAAATGCTAAGACAAAACCCACACGTGTGCCATCTTCTTCAGCACCACCAGTTACAATTTTGTCTTCATGATACGTAACATGACCCAAGTGCGGGATAGTAGAAGGTATCGGAAACCTTGTAGACAGCACCAAGTAGGGACCACCTCGTAGACAGCAACAGGCAGGGGCTACCTTGTAGACAGCAACAGGCAGGGGCCACCTTGTAGACAGCAACAAGTAGGGGCCACCTTGTAGACAGCAACAAGTAGGGGCCACCTTGTAGACAGCAACAGGTAGGGGCCACCTTGTAGACATCAGCAGGTAGGGGCCACCTTGTAGACAGCAACAGGCAGGGGCCACCTTGTAGACAGCAACAAGTAGGGGCCACCTTGTAGACAGCAACAATTAGGGGCCACCTTGTAGACAGCAACAGGTAGGGGCCACCTTGTAGACATCAGCAGGTAGGGGCCACCTTGTAGACAACAACAGGTAGGGGCCACCTTGTAGACAACAACAGATAGGAGCCACCTTGTAGACAGCAACAGGTAGGGACTACCATGTAGACAGCACAGGCAGGGATAACCTTGTAGACAGCAGGAGGTAGGAACCACTTTGTAGACAGCAGCAAGAAGGGGCCACTTTGTAAATGAGGGAATACTAGAGCTGGTGAGAGGTAAACACCGCGCCCAGCGACCCGATGGTCTCCACAACACACCAAGTTTCTGCCTACCAAATATTCCATTTTATTTTCAAATGTTGAGATTTTTTCCAAGTAGAATATAGTAAAGTGGCCATAATACAAGCCTTCATAAATTATAAAAAAAACAAATATTACTAATATGTTTTGTGAATAATACTATAGCTAACCTGTAGCCATGGAGATATTGACGAAATGGAAATTAGAGGATTTATGCAAAATGAATCCGACAATGACCTTATCGTGTGCTTCCAGAACGGATTCATTGTATACCAGTAACTTACGCTGTGAGTGGTAGTTTGTGCACCAGCAGCTTATGTTGTGAGTGGTAGTTTGTGCACCAGCAGCTTATGTTGTGAGTGGTAGTTTGTGCACCAGCAGCTTATGTTGTGAGTGATAGTTTGTGCACCAGCAACTTATGTTGTGAGTGGTAGTTTGTGCACCAGCAGCTTATGTTGTGAGTGGTAGTTTGTGCACCAGCAGCTTATGTTGTGAGTGATAGTTTGTGCACCAGCAGCTTATGTTGTGAGTGGTAGTTTGTGCACCAGCAGCTTATGTTGTGAGTGGTAGTTTGTGCACCAGCAGCTTATGTTGTGAGTGATAGTTTGTGCACCAGCAGCTTATGTTGTGAGTGGTAGTTTGTGCACCAGCAGCTTATGTTGTGAGTGATAGTTTGTGCACCAGCAGCTTATGTTGTGAGTGGTAGTTTGTGCACCAGCAGCTTATGTTGTGAGTGATAGTTTGTGCACCAGCAGCTTATGTTGTGAGTGGTAGTTTGTGCACCAGCAGCTTATGTTGTGAGTGATAGTTTGTGCACCAGCAGCTTATGTTGTGAGTGGTAGTTTGTGCACCAGCAGCTTATGTTGTGAGTGATAGTTTGTGCACCAGCAGCTTATGTTGTGAGTGGTAGTTTGTGCACCAGCAGCTTATGTTGTGAATTATAGTTTGTGCACCAGCAGCTTGTGTTGTGAGTGATAGTTTGTGCACCAGCAGCTTATGTTGTGAGTGGTAGTGTGTGCACCAGCAGCTTATGTTGTGAGTGGTAGTTTGTGCACCAGCAGCTTATGTTGTGAGTGGTAGTTTGTGCACCAGCAGCTTATGTTGTGAGTGGTAGTTTGTGCACCAGCAGCTTATGTTGTGAGTGGTAGTTTGTGCACCAGCAGCTTATGTTGTGAGTGGTAGTTTGTGCACCAGCAGCTTATGTTGTGAGTGATAGTTTGTGCGCCAGCAGCTTATGTTGTGAATTATAGTTTGTGCACCAGCAGCTTGTGTTGTGAGTGATAGTTTGTGCACCAGCAGCTTATGTTGTGAGTGATAGTTTGTGCACCAGCAGCTTATGTTGTGAGTGGTAGTTTGTGCACCAGCAGCTTATGTTGTGAGTGATAGTTTGTGCACCAGCAGCTTATGTTGTGAGTGATAGTTTGTGCACCAGCAGCTTATGTTGTGAGTGGTAGTTTGTGCACCACAGCTTGTGTTGTGAGTGATAGTTTGTGCACCAGCAGCTTATGTTGAGTGGTAGTTTGTGCACCAGCAGCTTATGTTGTGAGTGATAGTTTGTGCACCAGCAGCTTATGTTGAGTGGTAGTTTATTGTTCACCAGTAATTTATGCTTATGTTTGATGGGTCATCATCTGGCAATGACCCGTGTCAGGATTTCGTTCCTGGCAAATATTTAAGTATTACATGTGGTGCGATGTCGTAGCGTGACGTCAGTGATGTCGGGTGTGACGTCATGGTGTGACATCGGGCGTAACATCATGGTGTCGTCGGGCGTGACATCATGGCACGACGTCGGGCGACGTTATAGCATCAGACAACGTCAGACTGAGACCAGAATTAGCTAGACAGAGCGCAGGGGGACAGATACACAAACACACAGACAAAATACTTAGACTATACAACAAACATTGTCCTATAAAAACTAAACAGATCACGAATAAACGGCTTGGTTGCCCATGGCTAACCAGCAGCATTCTGAAATCCATTGATAAGAAACACCAATATGAAAAGCAATATAGACAGGGCTTAACACACAAAGATATTCTTAAACAATATTCAACAGTTCTCACCAAATTAATAAAGGGAAACCCAAACAACTGTAACCCCAGCAGATTCACTGACAAAAGAGGGAAACAAAAAAGACCGGGAAAAACATTTTCCCCAATTCGGGGGACCCACAAACGAAAAAAAAAAAAAATATTTTTCTAACTAAACCTCATGAAAACCCCACTGCATCCCTGACACAGCAAACAAATAAACCCTTTTTCTCAAACATAGGATTAATCTCGCCAAAAATCCCCGTCCCAACGCCTGTGGGGGCACCAAGGGGAAATTTTCCCCAATTCCTTCTATCTTGTAAAAACTGAGCCCACAAAAAACACCACGTCAAAAGTCACTTAAAAAAAACCCGGGGGAAAATTGTCCTTTCCCCACCATTATTTACAAGGAGGGGCCCCATGCCCTTTTCGCATGCATTACATTATTTTTTAACAAGTCATAGAAACTAGTATTTTCCGACCTACTCAAACACAAGGTTCACCAATACATAAATGGGACCCTAAGACGTAAACAACTAAGGCCAATTCAAACTTACCTTTGCTACCCAAAAAATTTTCGAGAAACTGGGCCGGGAGACATATTCTTTTGTAACGGCACAAAACATACTAAACCCCCCAATTTGGTTCGGGAAAAAAAAAAGCACTAAGATGAAATTAAAAAAAATGCTAGCCCTGCTTTACACAGCATTTAAAAAAAAGGGAAAATTTCACTAGGAATTTTTTTTGACCTAAAAAAAAGCGTTTGCCCAGTGACCAGGGCACCTACTCCCAAATTTGACCACTATGGTTAAGAGCCCATGCGCTTGCTTATTTCAAACACCTTCAAATATGTTCAGTAGTCCCCATAAAACAAGCCTCATCAATAGGGCCACTTGTACTGGAGTTCCGCAGGGAATTTCCTTGGACCCGCTTTTCCTCATTTACATCAATATTTCCCAAAAAAAAATTTCCAAACACCTGAAACCCTTTCTCTTTGGCGACACAATTAGTCATCCCCACCCTAATTTTGCCCCCCTCAAACATTGTTAACGAGGAGCTGTAAAAATTGTTGGATGCACCCCAAAAAACTTACACTTAAACTGGCAAAAAAAACTAATTATGTTTGGTACAGAGCAGGTTTGCGCAACTTAACATTAAGATCGACAAGACTCTAATTGCCCGACTAATGGGGAATTCCTTGCCTATACCCCGACAACAACCTAAATTTTAGCACCCATATCCAACACATAAAAAAAAATATCCAAAAAGGTGGGACCCTCCAAGATACGATACTACATGCCGCAAATTGCCCTTCTCACACTATACCCTTTACTTAATATTCATACCTCACCTAGCATCTGTCTTGGGGTTTCAACTGCAGAACAACCAACCTAAACCAAAAAAACCCAAAAAAACCGCAGTAAGAAAAATCCTAAATCCCATCCCTGGCAAAACCCCCCCCCCCCCCCCCCCCTCTTATAGATCTAACTTACCCCTGTCGGAAAATCCACACTTTTCTATTGTGCAAACTATATACAGGACCTTTAAAATTTCCCAAATTAACCTTGACCTTTAAAAAGCTTTTTTGATAGTTGTACAGGATCCCCAGGCATAACACCAGACACAAACATCCTATGACATTCCCCCTGTTCGACTAAACCCCTTTTCAAAAATTTAAAATTTCAAAGGACCTAAAATCTGGAAAACCCTACCCAAAACTCTAGAAGCAGACACTTCATTCTTTCAAAACACAGTTAGAAAACATCTTATCCCCTGAAAAACCCTGACAATAACTACAAAAAACAACCTGGTGGGCACAAACAATCACAAACTGACTATAAACCCCAAATACTAAAATTAATTTTTAAAAAATAAATCCTAACTAGTCATAAGTTTGCCTATGATACTCCAATATAGACACTTTGTATTGTGCCAGAACAAAAGCATTCACATTGCTAAACTCACAAATTATGATGTAGTCACTTAGCCTTAATACCATAATCTGTAAGGATTTAATGTTAAGAATTAATCTAAGTCTGCCCGAAATGCCTAGCCATGCTAGGTGTCCTAGTGCCCCCCTCTGTAATTAGTATTTTATAACATGTAAACCACACAATACCCAAAACCTGTAAACCCCACATTGTAACCCTTATAGAGAATAAACTTGAATTAAATTGAATTGAACTGTGTCGTCGTGCAGCCGCCGGGGAGAGAAGACGTCTTCGTTTCTGCTCTGAGCACTGTGCCTCGAGTTTTTTCTTGGGTTATCCTGAGTAATTCTCGACCAGAGCTGAGAGGAAACTTGCTTGCGGTCACTTTGAGCACCATCCCATCAAGAGGGTAAGGCGGTGACTTGCTTGCTTGTTCACCTCTCTCTTCCTCAACCCCCCATCCTTTCCCATCCTCCCCTCACACAAACATCTACACTGGCCCACACACTAACACTCTGCTTACATTGCTATCCTTCTGACTTTCCTGTGTTCTTCTTTTTTGGCAACTTCGCCTTTGGCGAGTTAACACAAGGCATTTTGACCATCCGGTAGCCAGTGTGTTTTTTTAAAATCCGGCCGATCTTTACCTTGGGCCCTGTGTCCCCCTCACTCCTCGAAGGTAGACTATCTTAGGGACTGACCTTCATAAGTCAGCTGACATAGGATGTTTAGGGCTACCACCAAGGAAAGTCTTTTTTGTTAAAGCAACTTCTATGTCAGCTGTACCTTCCTGGACATCAAGGCACGAATACGAGTAAGATACCTGGAGTTTACCTGGAGAGAGTTCCGGGGGTCAACGCCCCCGCGGCCCGGTCTGTGATCAGGCCTCCTGGTGGATTAGAGCCTGATCAACCAGGCTGTTACTGCTGGCTGCACGCAAACCAACGTACGAGCCACAGCCCGGCTGGACAGGAACCGACTTTAGGTGCTTGTCCAGTGCCAGCTTGAAGACTGCCAGGGGTCTGTTGGTAATCCCCCTTATGTATGCTGGGAGGCAGTTGAACAGTCTCGGGCCCCTGACACTTATTGTATGGTCTCTTAACGAGCTAGTGACACCCCTGCTTTTCATTGGGGGGATGGTGCATCGTCTGCCAAGTCTTTTGCTTTCGTAGTGAGTGATTTTCGTGTGCAAGTTCGGTACTAGTCCCTCTAGGATTTTCCAGGTGTATATAATCATGTATCTCTCCTGCCTGCGTTCCAGGGAATACAGGTTTAGGAACCTCAAGCGCTCCCAGTAATTGAGGTGTTTTATCTCCGTTATGCGCGCCATGAAGGTTCTCTGTACATTTTCTAGGTCAGCAATTTCACCTGCCTTGAAAGGTGCTGTTAGTGTGCAGCAATAAGATTTCGTTCGGATTTTTAACCCCGGAGGGTTAGCCACCCAGGATAACCCAAGAAAGTCAGTGCATCATCGAGGACTGTCTAACTTATTTCCATTGGGGTCCTTAATCTTGTCCCCCAGGATGCGACCCACACCAGTCGACTAACACCCAGGTACCTATTTGCTGCTAGGTGAACAGGACAACAGGTGTAAGAAAACGTGTCGAAATGTTTCCACCCGCCGGGAATCGAACCCGGGCCCTCCGTGTGGGAAGCGGGAGCTTTAGCCACCAGGCCACCAGGCCACGTGTCGAGGACAATCAAAAGTATAAGAAGGAAATTCTCGAATGTATTTGTTCAAATTCAACTGTTGCTCCAGAGGACGTTTTTCAAACCCACGCTGGGGCAATACTTCTCCTGTCTTCTGAAGACGAGTTACTCCAATTACTTACGCATGACGTTCTTGAGAAATTGAAGACTTTGGGTATCGTCCCCATTCAAAGTTTATTCTCTATAAGGATTACAATGCTGAGTTTACAGAAATTTGGTTATTGTGTGGTTTACATGTAGTAAAATAGTGATTACAGAGTGTACCACTAGAACGCTTAGCATGGCTAGGCATTTCTGGCAGACTTAGTTTTATTCTTAATTGTAAAATATTACAAATTATGAGGTAAGTTGGTATTATGGCTAAGTGACTAAATACTAGTTTGTGAGTTTAGCAATGTAAATGCTTTTGTTTTGGCACAGGACATAGTTTCAGTATTGGAGTATCACAGGATTCATTATTTTAAGATTGAGATTAATATTTCTGTTTATGGTCAAATGAGTCAGTGAGTGTAAGTGTGAACCACCAGGTGGTATTCGTGTAGTTAGTTGACAGGGTGTATCAGGGAGATAAGATGTTTTCTAATGGTAGTTTTGAAGGTGATAAATGTGTCTGCAGTTCTAGAGTTCTCAGGTAGGGTATTCCAGATTTTAGGGCCTTTGACATACATTGAATTTTTGTAAAGGTTTAGTCGGACACGGGGAATGTCGTAGAGATGTTTGTGTCTGGTGTTATGCCTGTGGGTTCCGTCACATCTATCAAGAAAGCGTTTTAGGTCAAGGTTAATATTAGAGTTTAAGGCCCTGTAGATGTAGATTGCACAAGTAGTAAGTGTGGATGTACTGAACAGGGAGTAAGTTTAGGTCTATGAAGAGTGGGGGGGTGTGTTGCCAGGGATGGGATTTAGTAATTATTCTTACTGCAGCTTTTTGTTGGGTTATTATTGGCTTTAGGTGTGTTGCTGCAGTTGATCCCCAAGCACAAATAGCATAGGTGAGGTATGGATAAATAAGTGAGTGGTATAGTGTGAGAAGGGCATTTTGCGGCACGTAGTATCGTATCTTGGAGAGGATCCCAACCGTTTTGGATACTTTTTTGGTTATATTGCTGGATATGGGTGCTGAAATTCGGGTTGTTTGTCAAGGTATAAGCCTAGGAATTTCCCCCCCATTATTTCTGGTAATAGGTGTTGTCAATCTTAATTTTAAATTTTTGTGCATCCCCTGCTCTGCTTACCAAACATAATATAGTAGGTTTTGTCAGTGTTAAGCATAAGTTTTTTGGGCCCTGTCATCCAAGTGGGATATTTTGATCAGCTCCTCATTAAACAGGGGTTTGTTGAGGGTGGCAAGATTAGGGTGAGAGATGACATAAGTCGTGTCATCAGCAAAGAGAATGGGTTTCAGGTGTTGGGATATGTTTGGAAGGTCATTGATGTATATGAGGAAGAGCAGGGGACCAAGGACACTTCCCTGTGGAACTCCAGTATCAAGTGGCCGTGTTGCTGATGCTGTGTCTTTAATGGTGACATACTGATACCTATTAGTAAGGGTAAGATTTGAAAAAAGCAAGCGCATGGCCTCTTATACCGTAATGATCAAGTTTGTAGAGTAGGATGTCGTGGTCTCTGTTTTTCAAAAGCTTTTCTTAGGTCAATAAAAATTCCTAGTGGATATTCCTTATTTTCCATGCTGTGTAAAGCAGATCTAGCATTTTTGTTGCATCTTTAGTGCTTTTATTTTTCCTGAATCCAAATTGGCAGGGGTTGAGTAGGGTTTTGAGCCTTTTATAAATGAATACAGTCTCCTGTGCACGAGTTTCTCAAAGATTTTGGATAGAAATGGTAATTAGATATTGGCCTATAGTTGTTTAAGTCTTAGGGTCACCACCTATATGTATTGGTGTAACCCTTGCCATCTTGAGTAGTTTCGGGAAGGTGATATTTCTCTAGTGACTTTTTTAAAGAGTAATGAAATAGCATGCGAAAGGACATGGGCCGCTTGCTTGTACAGTAATGGTGGGACATGAGACAGATTCCTCGAGTTATTTTTAAGGTTGACTTTCTAATCTCGGTGACTTCCGGGGCTCAGTTGGTGAAAGTACCTGGAGTTTACCTGGAGAGAGTTTCGGGGGTCAACCCCCCCGGGCGGCCCGGTCTGTGACCAGGCCTCCTGGTGGATCAGCGCCTGATCAACCAGGCTGTTGCTGCTGGCTGCACGCAAACCAACGTACGGCCACAGCCCGGCTGATCAGGAACTGTCTTTAGGTGCTTGTCCAGTGCCAGCTTGAAGACTGCCAGGGGTCTGTTGGTAATCCCCCTTATGTGTGCTGGGAGGCAGTTGAACAGTCTCGGGCCCTGACACTTATTGTATGGTCTCTTAACGTGCTAGTTGGGCACCCCTGCTTTTCATTGGGGGATGGTGCATCGTTGCCAAGTCTTTTGCTTTCGTAGTGAGGTGATTTTCGTGTGCAAGTTTGGTACTAGTCCCTCTAGGATTTTCCAGGTGTATATAATCATGTATCTTCCCCCCCCTGCGTTCCAGGGAATACAGGTTTAGAAACCTCAAGCGCTCCCAGTAATTGAGGTGTTTTTTCTTTCCCTTATGCGCGCCGTGAAAGTTCTTTGTACATTTTCTAGGTCGGCAATTTCACCTGCCTTGAAAGGTGCTGTTAGAGTGCAGCAATATTCCAGCCTAGATAGAACAAGTGACCTGAAGAGTGTCATCATGGGCTTGGCCTCCCTAGTTTGAAGGTTTTCATTATCCATCCTGTCATTTTTCTGCAGATGCGATTGATACAATGTATGGTCCTTGAAGGTGAGATCCTCCGACATAATCACTCCCAGGTCTTTGACGTTGGTGTTTCGCTCTATTTTGTGGCCCGAAATTTTTTTTGTACTCTGATGAAGATTTAATTTCCTCATGTTTACCATATCTGAGTAATTGAAATTTCTCATCGTTGAACTTCATATTGTTTTCTGCAGCCCCCTGAAAGATTTGGTTGATGTCCGCCTGGAGCCCTTTCAGTGTCTGCAATGGAAGACAAATGTCATGCAGATTCGGGGTGTCATCTGCAAAGGAAGACACGGTGCTGTGGCTGGACACCTTGTCTATGTCGGATATGAGGTGAGGAACAAGATGGGAGCTAGTACTGTGCCTTGTGGGACAGAGCTTTTCACCGTAGCTGCCTCGGACTTTACTCTGTTGACGACTACTCTCTGTGTTCTGTTAGTGAGGAAAAATTTTAGATCCTCGACCGACTTTTCCTGTTATTCCTTTAGCGCGCATTTTGTGCGCTATTACGCCATGGTCACACTTGTCGAAGGCTTTTGCAAAAATCTGTAATATTACATCTGCATTCTTTTTGTCTTCTAGTGCATTTAGGAAACCCTTTTCGTAGTGATCCCGTAGTTTGAGACAGCAGGAGCGACCTGTTCTAAACCCATGTTGCCTGGGTGTGTAACTGATGGGTTTCTAGATGGGTGGTGATCTTGCTTCTTAGGACCCTTTCAAGATTTTTATGATATGGGATGTTAGTGCTATTGGTCTGTAGTTTTTTGCTGTTGCTTTACTGCCCCCTTTGATGGAGTGGGCTATGTCTGTTGTTTATAGTAACTGAGGGACGACCCCGTTGTCCATGCTCCCTCTCCATAGGATGGAAAAGGTCTCGTGATAGGGGCTTTCTTTCAGTTCTTGATGAACAAGAGTTCCATGAGTTCTGGCCCCTGGGGCAGAGTGCATGGGTTGTCATTTCGCCTGTTCGAAGTCATTGGCGTCAGGATAACATCGGATAGGATTGTGTTAGTCAAATTTTGTGGCTCTCTCATAAAAAATTCATTTTGGTCTTCGACTCTCAGTCTGCGTTAGCGGTTAGCTAAAAACTGAGTCATATTGGGACTGAGTAGCTCACTTCATTTCCTTGCTGTCATCTGTGTTGGACCCATCTTGTTTATGTAGGGGGCCCAATACTGGACGTTGTTTCTCGATTTTGATTTGGCTTAGGGGAGAAGAAATACTTTGGTTTTTTCGATTTTCATTTATGGCTATTTAGTTCTTCCTCGATTCCTGATCCTAAAGGATTCTTGTAAGCGTAAGTTCGATGCTTGCTATTTCTCTGACCAGTGTACACTGCGAATTTCAGATATTTGTCATCTTTTAGCCGCTCTGTTATTATTTTCCGTTCGCCTGTAAGGGTGCGCCTGTCTCTTTCTATTTTACATCTATCCATCTTTTTCTTGGGAATAAGCCTTGTGCATACATCGAGTGCCACCGATGTTAATCTGTTCTAGGCATAAGTTTGGGTCTTGTGTTGCATAGTATATCTTCCCAGCTTATATCGGTTAGGTCTTGGTTTTACTTGGTCCCACTTTATGTTTTGTTATGAAGTTGAATTTGGTGAATGCTCCCTCATGACTTGTCTCATTTTGTCGGTCTGGGGCTCCATGCATACATGTCTGAAACCTCAATTATGTTGTGATCTGAGTATTTGGTTTGATTGGTGGACTTTCTTATCAGATCATCATTGTTAGTGAAGATGAGTCTATGTGTATTCTCTGTTTGTAGGCTCTATATTATTTTGCTTGGTTTTAAATTGAATTTTGTGCAGTGGTTTAAAAGCTCGAGTGAGTGTGAGTTTTCATCAGAGCTGCCTCCTGGTGTTATGTTATTTCTGCAACAAATATTTTTTTTTTTTTAAATTTTTTTTAATTTGTAATTCCTCCTTTAGGTGCCTTAAGTTGAAATCCCAGGAGCAAGATGTTGCGGTGCAGGAGATGGAAGATTTTCCAGGACAGTGGTCAATTTTTAACAGCTGTTCCTGGGAATTGATGGGGATGTGCATCCGGAGGCTTGTAGACTACACAATGACTAGGTGTGGTTCTAGACCTTTACTGCTAAACTTCCACTACGGTCATTTGAGGCATTAAGCCGATTCTGTGAAAACAATTGACTCTGCAATGTACTGGCCAACCCCCCCCTTTTGCTGTTCACTCTGCACATCTGTTATTAGGTTGTAACCTGGGATCATACTTCGTTGTCCAAGTGAATCTTTATGTGGGTCTCGTGAAAGCCCGCGAACATTGCCTGTGCCTCTGCAGAGCAGTCACGGATGAAAGGTATTTTGTTGTTTGTTGCTGGCTTTAGGACCATGTATAATTTGCAAAAGAAGAATGTTATCGGACTTGTTGGTATTGTTGGTACTGGGGGGGGATGTTTTTTTACGGCATTAGTAATCTGTATCTGTTGGTTTGGAGTGGAGGCCATCGACTGTGGTTCCACTCCAGGAAATGACTGGATTTGGTGTCGTAGATTTCTGCCATTTCCTGCCCAGTTTTTTTTCCTTCCTGGCACTAAAAAACTCTCCCTCTTGTGTGGCTGTGGCTACAAGGTTTTCCCTGGCCTGGATGTTTTGTATCTTTTTGTCCCCTTTAGTTGTATGCCCTGGCCAATTTAAGTTATAGCACAGTCTTTTCCTGATACGGAAGAGGTACACATTTCAGGGTGGAAAAAGCTTACAGGAAGGGAGTTAGCATTTTCCTGTTTTCATATGGGCATGGCATTTTCTAGGGTGGTCATAGTTGCATGTTCCCATCTGTTTTTTCAAGATTTCCCATGCCGCATGATACCAAGTGCATAGTATGTGGCACAGTCTTGGTTTCCAGCTTGGCCTTGGGTTTCTGTGACTGTATTCCCTGTTGGTGCATGTTTCCTGTCTTACTGTATCCTCCCTGCACCAACAATGGAAGCTCCACCAGTTTGTTTTTGGTATTTATCCTCACTATTGTATTGGAGTCCTCTTGTTTGTATTTCCTGCGGTAGTTCTGGTTTGCAATATGGTTTTATCTTATCTTTGACTACACTTGTTTCCACTTATATGGCTCCCTGTCCCTATGAGGTCATTTTATATGATTCCTTCCTGCGTTATATTCGACTCCCTGGACAATATCTCAGCTTCACCATTTCTGTCTCCCAGTGACAGTTCTCCAAGCTTCACCATTTCTGTCTCAGGGGACAGCACTCAGCTTCACCCATTACTGTCTCCAGGACAGTATCTCCAGCTTCACCATTCTGTCTCCCAGGGTCTGCTCCTCCAGCTTCACCATTTCTGTCTCCCGACCGTATCTCCAGCTTCTCCATTCTGTCTCCCAGGACTGACCTCCAGCTTCCACCATTACTGTCTCCCTGGACAGACCTCCAGCTTCACCATACTGTCTCCCAGGACAGCACCTCAGCTTCACCATTACTGTCTTCTCCCTGGACAGCACCTCCAGCTCATCACCATTACTGTCATCCCAGTACAGCACTATCAGACCAACATTTACTGACTACCAGGGACATCACCTCCAGCCTACAGTTTTATGACTACATTGGCCAGTATCAAGGGCTGTTCCATTCAGCCCAGACTTTTTATCGTTCCCATCTGTTGATAGAAAGCTTCCAGGTTTTTATGAAAGCAGCTTTGATGTTGTCCTCTTTTAATAACCTGTGATTTTAGTCCCAGTTTATCCTCATTTGAGCACTACCCAAAAAAACTTCTCTGGTTTCATACTGCTTTTGAGCTAGTTCTGGGATATCTGCACAAGGGGCGTGACACCAATTTCCACAAAAATGACGATTGATTCCATGTGGAAGCCCGTTATGTTTGGACTGACACAGGACTACACAGGGGCTTCATAATGATTTGAATGGTTATTTACTGCAATTTCTACTAGCTTACCTCTTGAAAATTCTATTAATAACCTTAAATGAAGCTTCTAGCTTATTTGTATTTCTGTTTCTAACTCTTTTGTATATTGCCAGCCTTACGTCACGTTCCTGATTTTTAATGTTTGTGTTTATAGGGCGCCTACTTCCCCATCCGTTTACAGTCCGCTTTATTTGTCAACGAAACGGTTTTGAATGAAACCAGTCCCGGGTTCGAGACCAGTTCAAGGGTTCGGAACCAGGCAAGGTTCGGGCCAGACGAATCTGCTCTGATCAGGGGGTCACCTACTATTTAAAAATACTGGTCGTGATTTGAGCTAACACATGATGGATCTACTGGAAATTATCTACCCGAGTAAGTGTAATATGTGATTGGACTGATACAAAAGTATACACTTGCGTGTTGAAGAGCCGGGTGATATTGGCAGCTAATACAATGACGAAACGGTCACTCCTTGTTTATCAAGCGCTGTATTGGCTTTTCTCTTTTTTTTTTTTTTTTTTTTTTCTTTTTTCCGTCTCCCCACAATAAATGCTATATTCTCACTATAGTTGGACTGGTGCAAATTCGCCTGGAGAAGGACGTTTTTCTGTAGTAATAATTGCTTCTCGTTGTGTATATTTCGAATTGCTGGTAACAACAGGTTATATGAAATCACAGTAACGTCTCGTATTTCAAGAAAAAGAAAAGAAACTTATGAAAGTCACTTCCACTCACTAAGTACCATTATAATACTGGTTAGTGTACTACAACACTGTATTCTGCTAATCACTGGTCATCACTTAGATTATATGCGAGTACACTGGCAAGCAGGAAGATTATAAAAAACAGCTGACCTGTGTAAGTTCTGGAGACTTATGGACCTGCCTCTATAGGCTTATCACTTCATTTACAAATTCACTTGTTTTCAAATGACACTTTAGCCTTTATCATCAATATACTTGGGAGCCACTGTAGTATACAATTTTTTACATATGTATACTCAATTGTTATCAAGGAGAGAACTTTCTTTCATATGACATGGAAAAGTTCAATTATTATTTTTTTTTTTCCCACGGACAGGCTATGATTCACCTCTGGCAGTAAAACTCTGTGCTAGTGCACACTTATTCTCTTTTTTGACTCAGTATATAATGTTTTTCGTCCCAAGAATTTGTCCAGGCGCTAGAGGGATGTTCGTTAGGATTGATGACATAAATAACTGTTCTAGCACGTAAGAGCGACGTTGAAACACGAAAAAAAACCCGGAGCCACAACGAGGCACGCTGAATAGGGGCTTCTATAAATATATATAGAAGGAATTAGGGAAAATTCCATCTAGGTAGTCCCCGGCGATGGGCAGTGGTATGTGGGATTTTACTGGCCAGATTTAGATCTATGGTTGAGAAGAAGTCGTTTATCTTTGTTAGCTGTGTCAGTGGATGTAGTGGTGTTTCATTAGGTTTAGTTAGCGACAATATTCTTTGGTTTTTTTTATCTGTTTGTGGGTCCCTAGAATCTGAGAGAGTGTTTTACAGAGGTCTTTTTTATTTTCTACTCTAGTGTCTGTGAATCTACTGGAGTTAGTATAGTTGTTTGGCTTTTCTTTATTACTTTGGTGTGAGCTGATGAATAGTGTTTTAAGGAATATCTTTGTGTATTAAGCCTTGTCTATATTGCTTTCATATTGGTGTTTCTTGTCAATGGGATTCAGTAATGGTGTGGTTAGCCATGGGCAACCAAGCCGTTTGTTTGTGATACAGTTTTTGGTTTTTAAAGGGGAACAATGTTTGTGTGTATAGTTAAGGTAGTAATTTGTTAAGAAAAATGTCTGTCCCAGTCATCCCAATACCATTGGACTTTGGAGATTTCTAGTAGGCAGTCAACAGTCTCTAGGTCAGCTGTGAACTTCCTTTACTGAGGCCTCGTCATGGAGGGGTCTAATTGAGACTTTGTGTATTCAAGTGGTGGATTACTATTGTTTGTAAGGGGAAAGGTTAGGGTAGTGGTTCTGTAGTGCTATCTGTGATTATCCCTGATTTAAGGGGGGCTGTTTTATTGGTCGTCCATATGTGGTCTATTATGGTTTGAACTTTGATCTCAGTGAGCCTGGTTGGTTTGTTATTGTTGGTAATGAGAAGTCGTTGTTGTTCATATTGTTGATGATATCGTTACAGGCTGGATCATCTAGTAAAGCCAAGGTTGAGGTTGAAAGTCTCAGCTAGAGAACAGGTGGTGCTTATTCAATTTGTCTGTTTGTGATTAGTGACTTTATATTTCTCACTGAAATCTTGGGTTGTTCTGTGTGAGGTATCCGGTAAATGCACAGATTGTTTATAGGCGTCTTAGTTTTTTACAGTAAAATTAGCAAAAATGTATTCCATTTTCATCACTAAGCATAGTTGGGTGCTAATACAAGATAATTGGTTAGGTTATAGATTGCAATACCACCCCCCCAACTTGGTTTTGGTCTGCTGTTGTGAATTGTGTTATCCTGGGTAGAGTGGTTGTATCTTATTGGTCCTGCTTAAGCCAGGTCTCAGTAAGAATATGCAGGTGATGGGTGTTTTAATGATTCCAGGAGTGCTAGGAGGCATCATAGTGTTTGCTTAAGGACCTGATGTTGTAGTTAAGTACTGATAGACTTTTAGCATTGTTTAGGATTGAACATTAAAATGGTATAAAATTCGAAAGGTTGTAGGTAAGACACATATGCAAGTTAGTATCTTAATTCATGAAACGTTTCGCCTACACAGTAGGCTTCTTCAGTCTAGTACAGAAAAGTTGATAGAAGCAGAAGATACTTGAAGACGATGTAATCAGTCCATCACCCTTAAAGTTTTGAGGTGGTCAGTCCCTCAGTCTGGAGAAGAGCAATGTTCCATATGGTATGGAAACAATATTTGTTGCATACTTGGAACAATGCTCTTTTCTCAGACTGAGGGAACTGAACACCTCAAAACTTTTAAGGGTCATGGACTATTTCATCGTCTTCAAGTATCTTCTGATTCTATCTACTTTTCTGTACTTGACTCTGAAAGAAGCCTACTGTGTAGGCGGATATCGGTTCATATAAAGATACCTAAACTGTTCATATGTGTCTTACCTAACAACATTGTTTAGGATAGTGCTGGCTTGTGCATGATGTGTTATAAAGGCAGTTACTTTCCTATAGGTTTTGATTGGGTTGTCAGATTATGGAGGTTTAGATCAGGGTTCATCGTGATCAATCATATTCTAGGTTTAAATTATGGTTATTTCTATCCTGAGTTGTGTGTTGAGTTCTAGTTTACTGATATCTGTATGGTAGGAAGTTTGGACAAGTATTTAGGTTAAGAGTATTTTGGTCATGTTAGAGGTTATAGGTCACTAACACATTAATGAAGATGATGTTGTCTATGTGTTGTGTGAGAATGAACTAAAGTACAACTTGGTATAAACTAAGTAATATTAAAAATACAAATTAAAAATAGAAAAAGAGTTAGTAAGTAAAGAATAGCCGGTAGTCTCCGGCCCGGGCTTGTCCAAGTGGTGGGCCGGCCTTGGCTCCCTCTTTAGTGAGTGTCCTGAGACCTAAAGTCTTCACATGGAGGAGGCAAGTACCTCCTCATCTTTGGGACCAACTGTCCCAGGCCTAAGCCTCAAGATAGGCCTCTCTGGTTCTGTCTTCCCCGACCCAAAGGGGCTAATGGGGATTGACAGTCTTATGAGCTAAAGCTCGGGTCTCAGGCACCTACCCTACCCTTAGAAGGGTTAGGCATGGTGTCGATCGATATATAGACATGGAATCTCAATTGTAATTGCATAAAGGTATAATAATGACTTTTGTGGTGTCGGTGTTTTGAGCTAGAATGAGTATAGTACAACAGGCTTTCAATCTAATAACATTAAAAATACTAATCTCTCCTAGTAATTGCACTTATGGTATATATAGTGAATTTGGTATTGACTATGTATTGAGTAGAATGAGCTATGGTACAACTGAATTTAATCTAATAATATACAAATACAAATTAAAAATAGCACCGTCTCTCACTTGTAATTGCACATGGTTTAATATAGTGATTTGGTATTGACTATTATTGAGCTAGAAAGAGCTATTGTACAACTAGTTTAGTTAATAATATAAAAATACAATTATAAATAGCAACTAGTCTCTCACTAGTAATTGCCACTTGGTCTAGTATTGTGATTTGGTATTGACTATGTATTGAGCTAAGAATGAGCTTAGAGTTAAAACTGTGATTAATCTATATATAATTAAGGCACAAGATCTCAATTGTAATTGCACTAAGGTCTTATATAAGTTGTTTACTAGATATTAGAGTGTAATAGATTTAAATTGTCAGGATAAATTACACAATTTAAGGTTGGCAAAAGAATAATAAAAAAAATGCATTTAAAAATAAAATTGCAATGACTTGTTATTAATTTGCTAGTAAGATGGTAGACAGATAATTTTTAAAAGTTGTAGTTGAAATACTAGTTAAAAAGTATGGATTAAAAGAAGTTTATTTTTTTTTTTTTTTTCAATAAGTTTGATCAATAATGTTTTAAAAGTAAAAATTGGCGAATAATTAGGGTTAGAATAAAAATTGGGCAATTGAGTATTTTTTTAAGTGATGGTAGAATTATTGTAGACTAAGTTATGGATAGTTTATAATAAAATAAGATGGAACAGTGATTGTGGTAAGTTGTAAAAAAGGAGATAGATTCTGTAGATATTAAACACAATTAAGACTATGAGGTGAACATCAAAATGGTATACAATACCGACAGGTTGTTAGGTAAGACCCATATGCCCAAACAGTTAGACTACTTTATTCCGAAACGTTTCGCCTACACAGTAGCGCTTCTTCAGTCGGAATACAGAAAGTAGGCAGGAACAGTAGAGATGTGAAGACGATGTAATCAGTCCATCACCCTTAAAGTCGTAGAATTTGAGGTTGTCAGTCCTCGGCCTGGAGAAGTTCAGTTCCATAGTCAGGAACTCTCTGAGATCAGCGACAGTGCGGAGGACTTAAATATGTCGGAGGGAGGTGCAGGTAGTAGTAGTAGTAGTAGTAGTAGTAGTAGTGTGAGGCAACTGAGAGGTCATGTCCTCTCAGATCCAACCCTCTCACTTGAAAAGTTTGTCCAAGGTGTTTTCTGTACCAAGATGCCTACGTGTTGCAAGTGTCTGACATGATAACATCAAATTGGTATACAATACCGACCAGGTTGTTAGGGTTAAGACACATATGCAAACAGTTAGACAACTTTTATTCCGAGATTCGTTTCGCCTTCACAGTAGGCTTCTCAGTCGAATTCAGAAAGCTAGGCAGGAACAGTAGGATGTGAAGACGATGTAATCAGTCCATCACCCTTAAGTCGTAGATTTGTGGTGTAAGTCCCTCGCCTGGAGAAGTTCAGTTCCATAGTCAGGAAACTATCTGAAGATCAAGCGGACAGTGCGCGAGATTAAATACTGTCGGAAGGAGAGGTGCAGGGGTAGTAGTAGTAGTAGTAGTGTAGAGTGTTGTGAGAGGACGAGAGGTCATGTCCCTCTCAGATCCAACCTTCTCACTTGAAAAGTTTGTCCAGGTGTTTTCTGTACAAGATGCCACATTTTGTTGCAGTGTCTGACAAGATGTACATCAAAATGGTATAACAATACCGACAGGTTGTTTAGGTAAGACACATATGCAACAGTTAGACAACTTTATCCGAAAACGTTTCGCCTTCACGTAGCTTATTCAGTCGAATACAGAAAGTAGGCGGGAACTGTTAGTGATGTGAAGGACGAGTGTTAATCGTCCATCACCCTTAAAGTTGCATATGAGTCTTACCTAACAACCTGTCGTATTGTATACCATTTGATGTTCATCTTGTCAGACCTGCAAACACGTGGCATTCTTGGTACAGGATAAACACCTTGGACAAAACTTTTCAAGTGAGAAGGGTTGGATCTGAGGGGGGGGAGGGGGGGACAGACCTATCAGTTGCTCTCACTACTATACTATACTACTTACTTCTATACCTGCACCTCTCCTTCGGACAGTATTTAAGTCTCCGCCACTGTCGCTTGTTCTTCAGATAGTTCCTGACTATGGAACATGAACTTCTCCAGGCCGAGGGACTACAACCTCAAAATTCTACGGACTCTTTAAGGGTGATTGAGACTGGTTTACATCGTCTTCACATCTCTACTGTTCTGCCTACTATTCTGTATTCGACTGAAGAAAGCCTACTGTGTAGGCGAATCGTTTCGGAATAAAGTTGTATAACTGTTGCCATATGTGTCTTTACCTAACAAACCTGTCGGATTTGTTATACCATTTTTGATGTTCATCTTGTCAGACACTGCAACACGTGGCATCTTGGTACAGAAACACTTGGACATACTTTTCAAGTGGAAGGGTTGGATCTGTGAGGGACATGACCCTCTCAGTTGCCTCTCACTACTACTACTACTACTACTACTACACTACCTGACACCTCTCCTTCCGACAGTATTAAAGAGGTCTCCGCACTGACGCATGATCTTCGATAGTTCCGAATATGCGAACTGAACTTCTCCAGGCCGTGGACTTGACAACCTCAAATTCTACGACTTTAAGGGTGATGATGATTACATGTCTTCACATCGCTACTGTTCCTGCCTTACTTTCTGTATTCGACTGAAGAAGCCTACTGTGCTAGCGAAAAACGTTTCGGAATTAAAGTTGGTCTAAACTGTGCATATGTGTCTTACCTAACAACCTGTCGGTATTGTATACCATTTTTGATGTTTCAATCTTGTCAGACACTGCAACACGTGGCATCTTGGTACAGATAACACCTTGGACAAACTTTTCAGAGTGAGCAAGGGTGGTTGGATCTGAGAGGGATTTGACCTCTCAGTTGCCTCTCACTACTACTACTACTATACTACTACTACTACCCCTGCACCTCTCCTTCCGACAGTATTTAAGTCTCCGCACTTGTCGCTTGATCTTCAGATTAGTTCCTGACTATGGAACTGAATTCTCCAGGCCGAGGGACTGACAACCTCAAATTCTACGACCTTTAAGGGTGATGGATGGATTACATCGTCTTAACATCTCTATGTTCCTGCCTACTTTCTGTATTCTGACTGAAGGCCTACTGTGTAGGCGAAACGTTCGAATAGTTGTCTAACTGTTGCTTATCGTGTCTACCTATCATCCTGTCGGTTATTGTATAACCATTTTGATGATTCATCTTGTCAGACACGCAAACACGTGGCATCTTGGTACAGAAAACACCTTGGACAAACTTTTCAAGTGAGAAGGGTTGATCTGAGAGGGACATGACTCTCAGTTGCCTTTTCTCACTACTACTACTAATACTACTACTTACTTACTACCCTGCACCTCTCTCCTTCCGACGTTTTTAGTGATCCGCACTGTCGCTTGATTTCAGATTGGTTCCTGACTATGGAAACTGAACTTCTCAGGCGGGGACTGACAACCTCAAATTCTACGACTTTAAGGGTGATGGACTGATAACATCGTCTTCACATCTCTACTGTTTCCGCACTACTTTCTGTATTCGACTGAGAAGCATACTGTGAGGCGAAACTTTCGGAATAAAGGTTGTCTAACGTTGCATATGTGTCTTACCTAACATACCTGTCGGTATTGATACCTTTTTGATGTTATCTTGTCAGACACTGCAAACGTGGCATCTTGGTACAGAAAACACCTTGACAACTTTTTCAAGTGAGAAGGGTTGGATCTGAGAGGGACATGACCTCTCAGTGCTCTCATATAACTACTATACTACTACTACTACTATACCTGCACCTCTCTTCCGACTGTATTTAAAGTCTCCGCACTGTCGCTTGATCTTCAGATAGTTCCTGACTCCTGACTATGGATGAACTTCTCCAGGCCGAGGGACTGACAACCTCAAATTCTACGACTTTAAGGGTGATGGAATGATAAATCGTCATCACATCTCTACGGTTCTGCTACTTTCTGTATTCGACTGAGAAAGCCTACTGTGTAGGCGAAACGTTTCGAATAAAGTTGTCTAATGTTGCTTATGTGTCTTACCTAACACTGTCGGTTATTGTATACCATTTGATTTTCATCTTGTCAGTCACTGCAACACGTGGCATCTTGGTACAGAAAACACTTGGACAAACTTTTCTAGGAGAAGGGTTGGGAGGTTGGATCTGAGAGGGACATCGGACCTTCAGTTGCCTCTCACTACTACTATACTACTAATACTACTACTAACCTGCACCTCTCCTTCCGACCAGTATTTAAGTCTCCGCACTGTCGCTTGATCTTCAGATAGTTCCTGTCGCATGGAACTGAACTTTCAAGGCCGAGGGACTGAACAACTCAAATTCATACGATTTAAGGGTGATGGAACTGATTACATCTGTCTTCACTTCTCTACTGTTCCTGCCTACTTTCTGTATTCGACTGAAGAAGCCTTGTGTAGGCGAAAACGTTTCAGGAAATAAAGTTTCTGTCTAACTGTTGCATATGTGTCTTACCTAACAAGACTATGAGGTAGAATGGTCGTTGAATACAACAATGACAATCAAAAGTAGTTGGAGTATTTGAATTTTTTCTAGGGGGCACAAAGTATATGACAATTTAACACTTACGGTGGACTGTGGGTTTATCTGACACTTTACTCTGATTCTGTTAGTCCAGCCTCACTTAGGAATGTTTTAAGGTCATGTTCTGTAGAGATGAAGTATCTCTTCCCAGTGGGCTGTTTCCTAACTGTATATTTCCATCCTCACAAAGCACTGGGACCCTGGATTTTTGGGGCATAGCGCAATTTTCTTAGCCGTATAATAATAAAAGAAGGTTTTGTCTCGTTTGGTCATGGCTCTAATTGACACATGATAAGTATCAAGGCCCAACGAACTGTCTTTGTGGCGATTAGAGTCAGATTCTGTGGAGGGACTTATTGCAGAAGTTAATCAGATGAATTCTGAAAGTTAAGGTTCTCTCCATGATATAATTTCTCTAAACAACTGTCAGCAACCAGGTACATAAAAGGCTAATACTTGGAGACATGAAGCAGCCCAAAACTAGTATGTTCAAAATGGTTTCAATGTTTTGGCACAGTTGTTACACCAGACCAAATATTCTAGAACGGTTTGTCGGTGTACACAATGTTTAAAATGTTATGCATTTGGCCCATACCACCAACAAATGCAGAGTGCCCCCCCCTACCCCGCCCATCAAGATTTGCAGCTTTTGTTCTGGTGAGCATTCTTTTCGAGTTGCCTTAACAAAAACAGAAGACCCAAGTGTGTCCTTTGACAATGGAAAAACCCCATGCTGTTTACCCCTATCTGTCTAAGAGGAAAAAGGTAATCCAGAAAATTCTAGAGCCAAGAAGAAAACTATCCAATTCTTCGAAAGACTCTCCCAGGCACCTCCAACAATGTCCAGGCTTCATTCCCAGGCGCTCTGCTTGCATCTGGTGGGGACTTAATGGAATTTACCTGTGAGAGAGTTCGGGGGTCAAGCCCCCGCGGGCCCTATCGTCTACTGTGACAAGGCCTCATGGTGGATCAGGCCTGTTCAAACCAGGCTGTTGGACGACCCCCGTGTCCATGCTCTCTCCATAGGGATGGAAAAAGGCTCGTGATAGGGGCTTCTTGCAGTTCTTGATGAACACAGAGTTACATGAGTCTGGGCCCTGGTGGCCAGAAGTGAGGGCATGTTCATCTTATCGCCTGTTCGAAGTCTTTGCGTCAGGATAACATCGGATAGGCTTGTGTTAATGCAAATTTTGTGGCTATCTCATAAAAATTCATTTGATCTTCGACTCCAGTCTGGTTAGGTGGCTTGCTAAAAACTGAGTCATTTTGGGGACTGAGTAGCTCACTCATTTCCCTTGCTGTATCTGTGTTAGGACCCCACTCTTGTTTAAGTAGGGGCCAATACTGGACGTTGTTCTCGATTTTGATTTGGCATGGAGAGAAATACTTTGGGTTTTCTTTCGATCTCAGTTATGGCTTTTTTAGTTCTTCCGCGATTCCTGACACCTAAGGATTCTTTTAGCTTAAGTTTGATGCTTGCTATTTCTCTGACCAGTGTCTCCCTTCGCATTTCCAGATATATTGACCTCTTTCTACCGCTCTGTTATTCTTTTCCGTCGCCTGTAAGGGAGCGCCTGTTCTTTCTATTTTAACAATCTACTCATCTCCTTTTTCTTAGAGGAATATGCCTTGTGCATACATCGAGTGCCACCGAGTTGTTAATCTGTTCTAGCATAGTTGGGGAGGGTCGGTGTTGCTTTGTATATATTTCCCGCTTATATCGGTTAGGACTTGGTTTACTTGGTCCCACTTTATGTTTTTGTTATGAAGTTGAATTTGGTGTATGCTCCCTCGTGACTAATCTCATTATGTCGGTCTGGGGTCCGCCCCGCATACATGACTGAACTCAGTTATGTTGTGTCTCTTCCACCGGTTACAATGTTTGGACTTCTGCCCCTCTTGGACATGTGTTCCCAATCTAACCCTCACCTACAACAAACACAAACCACAAGTACATCCTCATTTCCCCATGTCTCTGGGGTCCTCAAGCGGGGATATGACGAGAGTTTACCTCGGAGTTTTACTGGATGAGAGTTCTCGGGAGGTAAACGCCCCCCGCGGCCCGGTCTGTGACCAGGCCTCCTGGTGGATCAGCGCCTGATCACCTGGTAGTTGCTGCTGGGCTGCACGCAACCAACGTACGGCCACAGCCCGGCTGATCAGCGGAACTGACTTTAGGTGCTTGTCCTGTGCCAGCTTGAAGGATGCCAGGGGTCTGTTGTAATACCCCTTATGTGTGATGGGAGGCAGTTGAACAGTCTCGGGACCCTGACACTTATTGTATGGCTCTTAACGTGCTAGTGAACCCTGCTTTTATTTGGGGGGATGGGCATCGTCTGCAAGTCTTTTGTCTTTCGTAGTGAGTGATTTTCGTGTGCCAAGTTCGGTTAACTTGACCTCTAGGGGAATTTTCCGGTGTATATAATCATGTATCTCTCCACTCTGCGTTCCAGGGAATACAGGTTAGAAACTCAAGCGCTCCCAAGTAATTGAGAGGTGTTTTTCCTCCGTATGCGGCCGTGAAATGTTCTCTGTACATTTTCTAGGTCGGCCATTTCACCTGCCATGAAAGTTGCTGTTTAGAGTGCAGCAAATAATTCCAGCCTAGATTAAACATGTGACCAGAAGAGTGTCATCTTGGGCTTGGCTCCCTAGTTTTGAAGGTTTTCTCATTATCCATCCTGTCATATTTTCTAGCAGATGCGATGAGACATTGTTATGGTCCTTGAAGGTGAGATCTCCGACATAATCACTCCCAGGTTCTTTGGACGTTGGTGTATCGCTCTATTCGTGGGCCAGAATTTGTTTTGTACTCTCACCCGATGACGATTTAATTTCCTCAATGTTTACCATTATTGAGTAATTGAATTTTCTCATCGTTGAACTTATATTGTTTTCTGCAGCCCACTGAAAATTTGGTTGATGTCCGCCTGAGCCTTGCAGTGTCTGCAATGGAGGACACTGTTCTTGCAGCCTATAATACTACGGGTGTATCTGCAAGGAAGACACGTGCTGTGGCTGACATCCTTGTCTATGTGGATTATGAGGATGAGGAACAAGATGGGAGCTAGTACTGTGCCTTGTGGAACAGAGCTTTTTCACCGTAGATGCCTCGGACTTTTACTTGTTGACGACACTCTCTGTGTTCTGTTAGTGAGGAATTGAAGATCCATCGACCGACTTTTCTTTATTCTTTAGCGCGATATTTGTGCGCTATTACGCCATGGTCCACCACTTGTCGAAGGCTTTTGCAAAGTCTGTATTTTTACATCTGCATTCTTTTGTCTTTAATGCATTTAGGACCTTGTCGTAGTGATCCAGTAGCTGGACAGAAGGAGCGACCTGTTCTAAACCCATGTGCCCTGGGTTGTGTAATGATGGGTTTCTAGATGGGTGGTGATCTTGCTTCTTAGGACCCTTTCAAAGATTTTTTATGAATGGGATGTTAGTGATATTGTCTGTGTTCTTTTTTTTTTTTTTTTTTTTTCTGCTGTGCTTTACTGCCCCCTTTGTGGAGTGGGGGCTATGTCTGTTGTTTTTAGTAACTGAGGGATCAACTAATGTTCATGTATGTTGGCCAATGATATAGCAGGTAGTGATATTTCAACTCACCACAATAAGGATTTTCCAGGTGTATTATAATCATGTATATCTCCCCATCCTTGCGTTCCTGGGATTACAGTTTTGTTAGTAATCAAGCGCTCCCAGTATTGAGGTGTTTATCTCCGTATGCGCGCCGTGAAAGTGCTTGTACATTTTTCTAGGTCGGCAATGTCACCTGCTTGAAAGGTGCTGGCTAGAGTGCAGCAATATTCCAGCTCTAGATAGAACAAGTGACTGAACGAGTGTCATCATGGCTTGGGCCTCCCTTGTTTTGAAGGTTCTCATTATCCATCCGTCATTTTTTAGCAGATGCGATGATACAATGTATGTCTTGAAGGTGAGAATCCTCCGACTTAATCACTCTAGGTTCTTTGACGTTGGTGTTTCGCCTCTATTTTGTGGCAGAATTTGGTTTGTACTCTGATGAACGATTTAATTTCCTCATGTTTACCATTCATGAGTAATTGAATTTTCTTCGTTGAACTTCATATTGTTTCTGCAGCCACTGAAGATTTGGTTGATGTCCGCTGGAGCTTGCAGGTGTCTGCATGGGGAATGACAAAGTCATGCAGATTCGTGGTGTCATCTGCAAAGGAAGACCTGTGCTGTGGTGGACATCCTTGTTATGTCGGATATGAGGTGAGAACAAGCATGGGGCTAGTACTGTGCCTTGTCGGGACCCCCAGAGCTTTTCACCGTGCTCCTCGGACTTACTCTGTTGACGACTACTCTCTGGTGTTCTGTTATGAGGGGAAAATTATAGATCAATCGACAGACTTTTCCTGTTATTCCTTTAGCGCGCATTTTGTGCGCTATTTACGCCATTGGTCACACTTGTCGAATGGCTTTTGCAAAGTCTGTATATATTACATCTGCATTCTTTCTGTCTTCTAGTGCATTTAGGACCTTGTTCGTAGAGATACAGTAGTTTAGAGACAGTCAGGAGCGACTGTTCTAAACACATGTTTGCCTGGGTGTGTAACTGATGGGTTTCCTAGATGGGTGGTGTCTTGCTTTTAGGACCCTTTCTTAGATTTTTAGATATGGGATGTTAGTGCTATTGGTCTGTAGTTCTTTGCTGTTGCTTTACTGCCCCCTTTGATGGAGTGGGCTATGTCTGTTGTTTATAGTAACTGAGGGACGACCCCGTTGTCCATGCTCCCTCTCCATAGGATGGAAAAGGTCTCGTGATAGGGGCTTTCTTTCAGTTCTTGATGAACAAGAGTTCCATGAGTTCTGGCCCCTGGGGCAGAGTGCATGGGTTGTCATTTCGCCTGTTCGAAGTCATTGGCGTCAGGTGCAATGTGAGAATCGTGAGAATGATGTCATAGCCTATGTTAAGTCCTTAATTGATTATGCTGCTACCATGTTGATATTTTTTTTTATATTTTTATTTAAGGACACAGTATACAATCTACATGTTGTTATACATAAAACTTAACAAAAAAAAACCTCAACACTGAGAAAAAACAAGCCTAACTGGGAATGAAACAGAAGAACCTACACTGATCTTTCCCTTAACAAAAAACCTACATAACAAAACCTGTTACACTTATGCATATTTTGTACAAAACTTGATATACAAAACATTAAGTATACACCAAAACATTTCTCATACAATTATTTTGTATAGTAATATATTATGTACATAGATTCTCGAAAACTAAAACCTCCTGACAATGTTTTCGAGGAGACTAAATCGTACTCCCCACACCCATATAACCCAAATACACATCATATTGAACTTTAATACTCAGAATAAATGATAAATAAGAAAAAAATTTTCTAAGAGTGTGCCTCCTCCCATCACCCCCCAGGTCCCTGGATTTTTACTGGAGAGAGTTTCGGGGGTCAACGCCCCCGCGGCCGGTCTGTGACCAGGCTCCTGGTGGATCAGCGCCTGATCAACCAGGCTGTTGCTGCGGGCTGCACGCAAACCAACGTACGAGCCACAGCCCGGTGATCAGGAACTGACTTTAGGTGCTTGCCCAGTGCCAGCTTGAAGACTGCCAGGGGTCTGTTGGTAATCCCCCTTATGTGTGTGGGAGGCAGTTGAACGTCTGGGGCCCCTGACACTTATTGTATGGTCTCTTACGTGCTAGTGACACCCCTGCTTTTCATTGGGGGGATGGTGCATGTCTGCCAAGTCTTTTGCTTTCGTAGTGATGATTTTCGTGTGCAAGTTCGGTACTAGCCCTCTAGGATTTTCCGGGTGTATATAATCATGTATCTCTCCCTCCTGCGTTCCAGGAATACAGGTTTAAAACCTCAAGCGCTCCCGTAATTGAGGTGTTTTATCTCCGTTATGCGCGCCCTGAAAGTTCTCTGTACATTTTCTAGGTCGGCAATTTCACCTGCCTTGAAAGGTGCTGTTAGAGTGCAGCAATATTCCAGCCTAGATAGAACAAGTGACCTGAAGAGTGTCATCATGGGCTTGGCCTCCCTAGTTTTGAAGGTTCTCATTATCCATCCTGTCATTTTTCTAGCAGATGCGATTGATACAATGTTATGGTCCTTGAAGGCGAGATCCTCTGACATAATCACTCCCAGGTCTTTGACGTTGGTGTTTCGCTCTATCCCTTAATCCGTGTGTATATACGTTCCTACCTCATTAACTTCCCAACAGGAAGGAATACTGAATAGGGCAATGTACAATGCCCACTCTTGTACACAGAACATCTAACATTGACAAAGTTAAATATACAGGAAATACATGGCCTGATGCACGCAGGCACCTCGCCCTTACTACAGTTGTTAATAGGATAGGAATCCTAACAATAGTCTCTGGGGCAACAAAAAACAACCCCGCATCTTTTACAACACAAATAATTCTTCGCTCATTATTTCCTAAAAAATTTGTTTGGTTCGTCTTTGAAAAGTATCGAAAGGACGCCTTGGCAAACCCACAGAATCAAGGGAAAATCTTTCCAAAAACCCCCACCTCTCTCACAGAAGCCCCATTTCAATAACCGATCACCCCATCACAACACCAGACTCTCCCCACAAAATGCACACAGACACACACCCACCCACACCCCAAAACCAAAAAACACACACACTCAACACACACACTCAACCACACCTCAACACACACAACACACACCAACAAAACACACACACACCACACAAAAAGGGCCTTCAACAGACGACCTTACTATTTTATCTCACAAACACCACGGGAGATCCACCCTTTCCTTCCTTACTACAATCATCCCCCAAGTATCACATCACCTCCGGAACCCAAACCCCCTTGCTGCTTTTCCCCGGGCACCAACTGGGGGTTCGTGCCACAGTCAGCCCCCCAAACTCCCCGGAAAAAGAGCAACCCATGACCCCCATAAAGTCCTATTCCTCCCCACCGCCCTAAAAAACCCCGCTGCTAAAGGGCCCTTGTTTTCCTACATTACCCCCCACCCCCCTTTTCCCCCAAGAAAACATACAAAAAAAAAACCATTTATACCTTAACGCCCTCGTCCCTCATTGCATCCTCCCACTCTAAGGACCCCCCTTCCCCCCCCAAAACCAAAAACCCCCCCTCAACAACCCTTACTTTTCCAAAAAAGGACAAAAGTACACCACATGGAAAGCTTTTTCCCACGCGCCACAATGCACACACAAAGCACACTCACTACCCCATCTGCTCAACACCTGTTTTGACGCCAATGTCCCATGAGGAATTGTAGACCCTTTTCTCTCCCCCTTGCGGCTTCTTGTTTTCAAAAATTCCCCCATATTACCCCCAAATTTTTAAATTGGGGAAGACAGCCCCCCCTTTGCGCTCTCCCGTGTATCTACTCCCACCACTCCCTATTCGCAAATACCCCAATCGGCACTTTAACATATCCCTAAAAACCCTCACACACCTCAGGTCCTCCCCTCCCCCCAAACAACGTAAGCCCCCGCTCACCTCCCACAGGGGCCCCCCCCAGACCCCCCCCCACTGAGGTATCTCACCTAGCGATATTCCCCTCACCCGGGGCCCCAATGCAAAAACCCCAATCCCCCCGAGCACCCAGTCATTACACACACGTCCCAAACCCGCCCTCCAAAACCCCCATTTATCCCTTTAAATGCCCTCCTCTTTTGTCTTTTTAATCACAATTTCTCAAGGGGATATACTGCCGCCGCTCCCAAACCTTACTGTTCCCAACGAATTCACAACACCCCCTTTGGTGCAACGTAAATCTTCCCCGAAGGCCAATAGCTACCCCCCCCTGTCCCAAATGCCTCTGAATTAATCTTTCTCTTTCCTGCCTGCCCGCTTGACCAAACCCCCAAAAATCTTAATTTTTTAAACCCCAAACCCCGGCCCCAATTCCCCCCTACCAGGTCCCCACCTCAACAACATCGACTTGCTTTTTTTTCCCCCTCATTCCTTTTACGGCCCCAAACTTCTGATGACTCTACCCCCCCTTAAAAATCCCCCCTTTCCAAAAGTAAGATTGTCGTATCATCAAAACCCCAAAACCCCCCCCGTCATTCCCCTAAAACCCTCCCCCCCAAAACTCTGGGTCTAAAACTCATAAAATGGGTTCTGAACGCAAGCAAATAATAGCTGTGAAAGGGGCAACCTGCCGCAAACCCCCTTCCATACGAACCCCAGAACCCACCTACGTTACCTGCACACGCAGATCCCCCCCGCATAAATGCTCCCCCCACCCTACCACCCGGGCCCAAAACCCCCAAATCACACAAACTCTCACGCAAAACACCCGCCACACAATATAGCATTTTCCCAATCTCCCCCTAAAACCCCCCCCCCTCCACAGCCCTTAAGAAACCCTTAGCCCCCGGGGGTCCACCCCGCTTACTCCTCCTGGAATCCCAAACTGACCTCTGTGTAAAAGTGCTCGAAACGCCTTCATTCTTTTCCCCCTGAATCTTTGCGAATACCTTATAGCTGCGAATTAAGAAATTTGCCTGGAAAGACTCAGTGCCCCCCCCTTCCCTTTTTGTACAATTACTTAACCTTTTTTGTACTCGCCCATTCTTTTTCCATCTGATATTTTTAAAAACCCCCAAAAAAAAAAGCCTCATGCCCCCCAATGACCCTATAAAAGTCAATAGGAAAACCGTCAATGCCTGGCGCCTTCCCCGTATTCTTCTGAAGACCGCATCTGCCACCTCGCCTCACTAATTCAGCCTCCAACCCCCCCCTATCCTTTTCCCTTGCCCTTTTGAATCTCCCTACCCCAAAGCGCCCGCCAGGGCCCCCCCTTCCACCTCTCTCCATTTTCTCCTGAGCCATTCACCTCATAAAAGCTCAACTCTCGTGGGATGAGGACCTCACTTGGGGAATCCCCCACCCCGCATAGTCTCTAACGCAAAAGGGTCACTCTCCTTCTCCCAAACTTACGCGCACTACCCCGCAGTTTTCCCCCCCAACACATCGTCCAACCCCGAAAGAAAACGTACGCTCAAAACGTTTATTATGAATTCCTCAAAACCACCCCAAACAGTGCTATTCTTCCCCCCCCCCACCCCCCCCCCCCCCCGTAAAAATGCCGAACTGTCCCTCCAAATAAATTTTGCAACCATACTCCATCTCGGGTTCCCCACGGGCCCCTTTTCTCTATAAAAATTCACGATCCCGGTTTCGCCGCAACTCCCCCCTTCCGTATAGCCCCTTTCCCCATTTCCCCCAAACCCCTTCCACCACTCTCAAATCCCCTTCCCCCCCCTTCCCCCCCGGGACCGCCTTCAACTTCCAATAGCCGGGGGGAAATATCACGGCACCCCTTCCCCGACAGATCCCCCTTCACTGCCCCTTTGGGCGGAAACCCACTCAAAGTCGCACCCTCCCGACCTCCAAAAACCCTTTATGACGTAAACCGTTAGTCTTGCAGCATACCCTTGCGAAGGGAATGTGCTCCACCATATAAAATCCTCCCCCTGAAATCTATGACACCCACGTCCCCCAACCATCCCCCAGAACACGTAAACAAACCCCCCCCCCCTCAGTTAACATCCTGGCCCCCAATTTTCATAATTCCAACCCCACCAAAAATCGTGATGGGAGGCAAACCCCCGAGGTTTCAAAAGTCTTCCCTCAAAAAATCCGCTTTTACTGTGTATTTTCGACGCCGGCACATACACCCTATGAAAATCCCTTCATCACCCCCTACACCATCACCCGCACAAACCCCCCCCCCTGCCTCCTCCCCAACCCCTGACAGGAAGGGGTGGGGCCCTTTTCGCTACGCCACCCCCCTTTTAAATGCCAAGCAAAAGTAAAGTACAAACTTATACCCCTGAACAAAACTCATACCAATCTTTGATTGTGTTCCGCAAGAAACACACATCCCCCCTGGAACCTACATAAGAACCATACAACCACACAGTTTTTATCTCGCCTTGGAAAAGTTCAATTTTGAGTGACCACCGAATTTTTAAAAACGGCGGCTTCCCTCTATCCTCTTGGCTTTCCTACCATCCCCTTTTTCCGTGGCGACCCGAGCCTCACCGACTTTCCCCCGGCTCCCTCCCCCCCTTTTACCCTTTCACTACAGAAAACAGGATCCCCAGTCCTTTTGGGCCAGCAATCCTCTCCTTTGCCCAAGCTTTTTGCCCGGCCCCTGCCCCCGGGGTGAACCTCCTCGGCCTCAAACCTGCCCGCAGGCCCTTTTTCCCGAACCCCTACCCCCCCCACATGCTTCATCCCACAAATGCTCCTGATGGCCTCCACCCCCACCCTTCTCTAAGCGGTTCACACAATGTTTGTACCACAGACGCTGTTCCTCCCCACTCAGCTCGCAGCATTAAGGTGAAAGGGCCCGACCCTCCAAAAAACCCCCCAACACTCCTCGTAAATCTTCCGGGACCATCTTTTCCCTTTCCCGAGGAGCCCCCGAGGTCCTGTCTGCTCCCCCCGGCCCACGGGATGTAAACAGGTACCGACCGTCGGTACTTCCCCATCAACCCCTTTTACTCCCGACCACTTCCCTGCTTCCTCCCCTCCCAACTCAGGCATCAACTCACAAGGGGCCGTGCTCCACTGCCAAGTACCAGGAGCCCCTAGGTGCCCCCTAGGACACTGTTGCCCTTGGTGTAGGGGGGCACATAATCGACAGGGCCTTCTCTGGCCCGGGTATGTACAAAGACTGCGTCTGGAAACCCTAGCATGAGTAGGCGGGATAGGCCTAGCCAAGTCATTTTTTGGGGATAAGAACCTCAGGTCGTCCCTCATATGGGCCCCTCTTTCCATACCCCATGTAGCTGAATGCTTTTCCTAATGTTGAAGACCTCCCGTAACTATTTCGCGTCGCCTCGAAAAGGGCGTTTCTCACCCTTTACCCAGTTAGTCCAGATACGGTGCAAGCGACGTCCACTGCGAAATTTAAGTCATCTTCCTCTCCGGTACTCATCAACAAGTTTGCGTAGACGCCGGGACGATTCATTTCAGGGTATCTGGTCTTTCCCCTTTAAAGGACACCTATACTTCCTCTTGGGGATCCATAGGTTTGTGATTGGGGGAGCAATGTATTCATCGTTTCACCAGTGAGCGTGCCACGTACCAGCTGTATACAAACAGTGTTGATCCACTGACCCACTCGATACGCCATTTTGCCTTCCAGTTGCTAAAGGTCACCACCAGAGGGCAGGTGTAGCTACTAGGCGTGCGTCCTCTCTCCCCGGAGGTCGAGAGACGAATGTTCTCCGACCCTTGGAGCTAATGCAAAATGAAGCTCTCAGAATTATTCTTGGGTGTCCCAAATCTACAAAAGTTCTTAATATGAGGAAGGAGCTTGGTATTTCTAGTATCAGTGATAGGACCAGCCGGGCTGTGGCTCGTACGTTGGATTACGTGCAGCCAGCAGTAGCAGCCTGGTTGATCAGGCTCTGATCCACCAGGAGGCCTGGTCACAGACCGGGCCACGGGGGCGTTGACCCCCGGAACTCTCTCCAGGTAAACTCCAGGTATTCGGTACTAGAATGTTAAGAAATGAACCAGACACTGTCACAATGAATCTTACCAAGTGTCTAGAGGTAAATACACACAGATCTAAATGGACTGTGAAAACCTGCAATTGCATTAAGTTTTATAACCTGCATGAACTGTATCACTGTAGACAACAAGAGCATTTCACCCCTCCATGGAAGATGTGTTCATTTAATATCACATACCTGCAAGTCCCTCCCAAGAAGCTCATTGCTAGTAATCCCTTCCTTAAATCACTTGTTAAAGCAACTGCTCAAGAAGAAATTTCTCGCCTAGCTGGAAGTAATAAGTTATCACAAGTTATATACACTGATGGATCTAAACAGGAGTCTTCTGGCAGGGCTGCATCTGCTCTTGTTGCCACCTCCCTAGTTAAGAACGATAATAAATTTGTTGAGTTAGGCATAAGAATTAACAACTGGGCGTCTACATTGCAAACTGAATTGTTTGCAATCCTAATGGCGCTAAAGCTAACCTATGACACCGAGCTTGACTCTATCATTATTACTGATTCTATGTCATCATTGAAGGCTCTTGACTCATATAATGACTCCAATGACATGCTCATTGGAGAAGCCAGGTATAGATACTCAAAAATCAGGGACAAAGGAATTAATGTACAGTTGCTATGGATCCCATCACACATTGGATTACTCCTTCATGATAAAGTTGATATGTTAGCCAAGAAGAGTACCCAGAAGGAGAATGTAGAATATAACTTTGGTATAACTGTGTGTAGCATTAGGAATAATATTAAGAGAGAAGTAAATAATGAAAATGATTGTTATAGGAATGCAATTAGAAGCCTGAGTAGATCTATAACCCACTGTGATAACATGAACGTAGATAAGTATGTTTATGGAGCAACGTGCAATATGAATAGACTGACTGTTGTAGTGGCCAGGCTTAGGGGCCTGTAGGGCAAATAATTGTAGCTCTTTTGTTTACCGTCCGATTTCCTCCAGTTTTGGTGCACAAGACAAAGTGTTTTCACACCGTGTAAAAAATATTTGTCAAAAATATACCTCAAAAAACAACTGAG
>NC_069408.1:691536-759670 GCF_026875155.1 Cherax quadricarinatus | reverse complement strand
TCAGGGTAGGAAACTGCATCACTAAAGCTGGAGACGGGATGTTCAGTAAGTTTAACCCTTTCAGGTTCTGTCCCG
The DNA here is from genome assembly GCF_026875155.1 of Cherax quadricarinatus. Lineage (NCBI taxonomy): Eukaryota > Metazoa > Arthropoda > Malacostraca > Decapoda > Parastacidae > Cherax > Cherax quadricarinatus. Next base: position 759,595 of record NC_069408.1, on the reverse strand, counting down.
TAGATCTACGGCTTCACGTTGAGTGTCCAAACCGTAGATCTATGCCAAAATTCTAGCGCCGTCAAATTTAGCGCGAAAACGCTCATAGGCCTACATGTGAGAGAACGGGTCTGTGTGGTGGGTGTGCGCCATAAACAAAAAATCTAGGCGCCCTGCATAGCATTGTGGGAACGCCAGCTCAGTTACCCTTATTCACCATGCCTCGTCGCAAAGCAGCTCTCACTCCAAGGAAAATTGGAACTCTCCTCTTCCTATCTGATAGTTCTGACACTGATGAAGTGGAAATGAAGACGAATTCTTTGGCTTTGATCAGTTAGTGACCGAAAGGATGACCAGGATATCGATAATAGCGCAGAAAACCCTGACGATCCTCAACCTTCTGCCTCTGGTGTGGGCACTCCTCAGTCACGGTCAGTTGTACCTCAATGCAAGAGAAAACTATTATTTTCGCGTGGCCAGGCCTCTGACTTCAGTAATGATGATGATAGTGACGTGGATTGTGATTTTATTGCTCTTGACGATCATTCGAGTAGTGATAGTGAGGAAACATATTCACCAGTGAAGCATTGGTATGTACGCCTCCGCATGCGCTCGGGTAGTGTACCCTATACAGTGCCCATGGGAAGGAGTACATCCCGGAGTACATCCCGTGGCCCTACACCAGGAATAGACAGTGGAAATGAGGATGATGTGGCTACACTTGGCATGGATAGACCACAGGCATCAGCAGATGGTGGTAGTGGTGATGGTAGTGCCACGGCCATGCGTGACTCACCAACCCAGGCTGGGACCCACACTGCTGACTCCGCAGCTCAAGGACAAAGTGAAGCATCAGCCACCAGCCCACCACAACCACAACTACCCGCACAACCAGCCTATGATGTCCAGTATCCACCAGCAAACTGTATCTGGGATTGACAGCAAAATGCCAATTTTGTTCCCAAGCCCCACCAGTTTGATGACTCTCAAAGTGGAATTCTACCTACTTGTTCCCTTGGAAACACAGCCAATGAACTGCAATTTTTTGAATTATTCTTTGACCAGCCCTTGATGGAAATTATTTTCAGGGAAAGTAACAAGTATTTTGAGTACACCATGGCAAATACGATGATATCACCACAGTCAAGACTACACTGGTGGAAAGAGACAACTGTTGCAGAAATGTATTTGCTTTTTGCAACAATAATGCTTATGCCTCCTGGAGTTTACCTGGAGAGAGTTCCGGGGGTCAATGCCCCCGCGGCCCGGTCTGAGACCAGGCCTCCTGGTGGATCAGAGCCTGATCAACCAGGCTGTTGCTGCTGGCTGCACGCAAACCAACATACGAGCCACAGCCCGGCTGATCCGGAACTGACTTTAGGTGCTTGTCCAGTGCCAGCTTGAAGACTGCCAGGGGTCTGTTGGTAATCCCCCTTATGTGTGCTGGGAGGCAGTTGAACAGTCTCGGGCCCCTGACACTTATTGTATGGTCTCTTAACGTGCTAGTGACACCCCTGCTTTTCATTGGGGGGATGGTGCATCGTCTGCCAAGTCTTTTGCTTTCGTAGTGGGTGATTTTCGTGTGCAAGTTCGGTACTAGTCCCTCTAGGATTTTCCAGGTGTATATAATCATGTATCTCTCCTCCTGCGTTCCAGGGAAATACAGGTTTAGGAACCTCAAGCGCTCCCAATAATTGAGGTGTTTTATCTCCGTTATGCGTGCCGTGAAAGTTCTCTGTACATTTTCTAGGTCGGCAATTTCACCTGCCTTGAAAGGTGCTGTTAGTGTGCAGCAATATTCCAGCCTAGATAGAACAAGTGACCTGAAGAGTGTCATCATGGGCTTGGCCTCCCTAGTTTTGAAGGTTCTCATTATCCATCCTGTCATTTTTCTAGCAGATGCGATTGATACAATGTTATGGTCCTTGAAGGTGAGATCCTCCGACATGATCACTCCCAGGTCTTTGACGTTGGTGTTTCGCTCTATTTTGTGGCCAGAATTTGTTTTGTACTCTGATGAAGATTTAATTTCCTCATGTTTACCATATCTGAGTAATTGAAATTTCTCATCGTTGAACTTCATATTGTTTTCTGCAGCCCACTGAAAGATTTGGTTGATGTCTGCCTGGAGCTTTGCAGTGTCTGCAAATATAATATAAAAGCATACTGGTCCACAGATCGGCTAATTTCTAACCCGGTCTTCAGTGAAATCGCAGTGAACAAGTTTATCTTACTGTTACGTATGTTGCATTTCTCTGACAAAACCAGGCCTGACAGAAGTGACAGGTTATACAAGATTAGAAATGTTTTTATGTATCTCAAACAAAAGTTCAGCATGTACTTTTATCCATTCAAGAATCTTGTAATTGACGAGTCTTTGATTTTGTTCAAAGGTAGACTGTCATTCAAGCGCTATATACCGATCAAGAGGAAACACTTTGGTATAAAACTGTTTGTACTCTGTGACTGTGGCCTGGTATTGGATATTGTTGTATACACGGGAAGTAAAACATTGAAAGATACTAAGATGTTATTGGGTATCTCAGGTGACGTAGTGAGAAGCATGATGGCACCTTATCCTGGTAAGGGGCATACATTATAATTCAATAACTGGTACACAAGCTTTTTACTCAGTGATTTCTTGCGAGTGAACAACACAGATGTGTGTGGCACAGTGCATTCTAATCGTAAACATATGCCCAGGCTCAATGCAGGTGCTCGTGGTGATGAGGTGCAGGTGTTTACTGCCAATGACATCATGGCATTACGGTGGCATGACAAATGAGATGTCACATTGTTGACAGCTATTCACCGTAACGAAATGCAAGACAGTGGCAAAGTTGATCAAGTGACTAATGAACTTATTCGAAAACCAGTGACAGTGATTGATTATACACAAAACATGCACTTGGTTGACAAATGTGACATGCAGATTGGCTTTGTTGATTGTGTTTGTAAGAGTTACAAGTGGTACATGAAACTTTTCTTCCATATCATGGGCATTTCAATGCTCAATGCATATAATATGTACCAAATGAAGACTGGCAACAGACCACCGTATGGTGAATTTTGTTTGTCTGTTGTCAGACAACTCATAATGAAGTACCAGGTAACAACACCTGCTATACAACAACATCCTCGAACTCCACAGGATATACCCAAGCGTTTGAGGATGGAAGGTGATCATTTCATAATACAGCTTCCTTCAACTAATAAGAAATTTGCTCAGAAGAGATGTGTTGTCTGTGCACAAACAAAACGACGGCAACAAAGACGCAAAGACACTCGGTTTATGTGTGAGGAATATAAGGTACCTCTGTGCATGGTGCCTTGTTTCAAGGACTTCCACAAGCTCCAGCACTTCTAAAACCATGCCCAGTGATTGTAAATATGTAAATATATGGTAGAACATTAGTATTATACAAGATTTGTGCATGTTTATTGTAATAAACAAAAGTGGTAAACAATAATATGATAATAACTTTAGTGCTGTTATTTTGTTGAATACAGTGACTTCATATATGTATATACATTATATACAGTATTGGTCTCTCAAGCCCCAAATGTTAGTAGGAAAAGAAAAATTTACAAAAGAAAAGAAAAAACTACAAAAAACGTTAAAGTAATGCGCGTATATGGAAATCGTCGATGTTGCCGCCACCAGGTCATTTTGGGTAAACTTCTTCGCACTGTATCTCGGTAAGTACTGATCAGAAATTTTTTTTTTTGTCTTATTACCTTCACAAAAATATACTCTTTAACCCATAAATGGTCCAAACGTATATATATGTTTTTTCAACATTTGAAAGTATGTAAAAAAAGTAGATCTTCTTTTTGTTTTTTTACATTTGAAAATGCGTAAAAAATCTTTGATCTATTTTTTTTTGTTACATTTGAAAATATGTAAAAAAAATGTAGATCTACTCTTGTAGCACTACACATGTGAACGTAGATCTGCTTGGATCGTTTACGGGTTAATTCTGTAAAAAATAAAAAAATAATTTTTTTTTTTTTCAAAATTTCTTGGACACTGGAACACCACTTCAGATTTTGGCCTTGGACCCTGAAGGGGTTAATTTTAACAACCATAGAATTGACTGGGAAAAAATAAACCAAGAGCTCTCAGACATACCCTGGGAATCAGACGAGCACCCTAAATCCCCTCCAGTGCCTAGAGAAGCTGAATACAAAAGCATACAAAGTATGTATGAAACATATACCATTGAGGAAACCCAGAAGAAGATCAGATATAGAGAGAGAGCGTAGGAGATGGTACAGAAGAAGAAAACGGGTTACTGAGCTGCTTAAAAACACAAATATGCTACAACAGAGGAAAGATAGACTTAGCAGAGAGATCACTGAATTAGAGCAAAAACTTAGGATGTCATACCTCACAGAAGAAGTACAAAGGGAACAAAAGGCCATACAGGATATTGCAAGAAGCCCAAAATATTTCTATTCCTACACAAAATCCAAGCTAAGAACTACCTGTAGAATTGGACCACTACTGAGAGGAGACTCATATACTGACGATGAACAGGAAATGAGTGAAATCCTAAAAGAACAGTACGAGTTCAGCAACCCACTAAATGACAGCAAGGTAGAAAATGCAGAAATATTTTTCACTCCAGAAGAAGGCCGCACAGATCAAATAACTGACAGTACAAATCCCATAGATTTTGAAAAAGAAATGGAAAACATGCCCACTCACTCAGCACCTGGACCAGATTCATGGAATGCTCTGTTTATGAAGAGGTGCAAAGTACCAGTAGCACGAGCCCTCAGTATTCTTTGAAGAAAGAGCTTAGATCTAGGTGAAATACCGGAGGCCTTAATTAAAGAGTGCAGATATAGCTCCTTTGCATAAGGGAGGTAGTAGAGCACTAGGTAAAAATTACAGACTAGTAGCCCTAACCTCTCACATCATAAAAATCTTCAAAAGAGTGATGAGATGGCAGGTTACAAATTTCATGGACCAGCACAACCAACATAACCCGAACCAGTATGGTTTTAGAGCAGGACGATCATATCTATCATAGCTGCTGAACCATTGTGACAGAATTATGTAGGCACTGGAAGATGACCAAAACGCAAATGTGATATACACAGATTTTGCAAAGGCATTTGACAAATGCGATCATGGAGTGATAGCACACAAAATGAAGGCCATTGGCATTATGGGGAAGGTAGGCAGATAGATTTTCGGTTTCCTAACACACAGAACACAAAAAGTAGTAGTGAACAGGGCGAGATCCAGCATCAGCGAAGTCAAAAGCTCAATGTCCCAAGGCACTGTCCTGGCACCTCTGCTGTTCCTCATCCTCATAGCAGACATAAACAGATACACCTGGCACACTTTTGTATCATCATTTGCAGATGTCACTAAAATAAGCATGAAAGTCAGTACGGTAGAGGACACTGAAAAAATACAGGAAGACATAAACAGGGTTTCCCAGTGGGCAGTGGAGAACAACATGACGTTCAGTGGTGATAAGTTCCAGCTGCTTAGGTATGGAAAGAATGAAGAACTCAAAAGGAGCACTATATACGAAACTCAAGAGGGTCACCAAATAGAATGTAAGGAACACGTAAAAGACCTAGGAATAATTATGTCAGTGGACCTTTCTTTTAAAGACCATAACAAGACAAAGATCACAACAGCCAGGAAGATGACGGGGTGGGTATTGAGAACTTTCAAAACAAGGGAAATAATGCCAATGGTGACACTCTTCAAATCGCTAGTGCTCCCTCACTTAGAATATTGCTCAGTGCTGACAGCCCCATTCAAGGCAGGAGAAATATCGGTGCTGGAACAAATACAGAGATTGTTTATGGCTCACATTGAGCCAGTAAAGCACCTGAACTAATGGGAATGCCTGCAAGTCTTGAACATGTACTCATTGGAGCGGAGGAGAGAGAGGTACATGATAATATATACGTGGAAGGTACTCGAGGGTTTGGTCCCAAATCTGAACACTGCCATAACAACATACTGGAGTTTACCTGGAGAGAGTTCCTAGGGTCAGTGCCCCCATGGCCCGGTCTGTGACCAGGCCTCCTTAGGTCAGTGTCCCAGGATGCGACCCACACCAGTCGACTAACACCCAGGTACCCATTTTACTGATGGGGAACATAGACAACAGGTGGAAAGAAACACGTCCAATGTTTCTACTCTGGCTGGGAATCGAACCCAGGCCCTCACCGTGTGAAGCGAGAGCATTAACCACCAGGCCACCAGAGCCTCACTGGAGTGAGAGATATGGGAGGAAATGTAAAATAAACCCAGTGAGGAGCAGGGGTGTGGTGGGGGCAATAAGGGAACACTGTATCAACATCTGGAGTCCCAGACTTTTCAACATCTTTCCAGAAGATATCAGAAACACTGCTGGAACAACTGTAGAAGCCTTCAAAAGGAAACTGGACAAGAATCTTCACCAGGTGCCAGATCAACCAGGCTGTGGTGGATATGTGGGGCAGTGGGCCTCCAGCAGCAACAGCCTGGTTGACTAGGCAGGCACCAGACGAGCCTGGCCCATGGCCAGGCTCAGAGAGTAGATAAACTCTCGAAACTTTTCAAAGGTATATCAGAGGATTGCTGGTGTCTTTTTTTCTGTCTCACAAACATGCTGGATAACGGGTATAACAGTAGACCCCCGCCTTACGAATGCATCGCGTTACATTAAATCCGCTATACGAAACATTTGAACGCAGAAATTTTGCCTCGCCTCATGATAAAAAACTTGCCTTACATGATTCGTCCGAGACGCATCACACATGTGGCCTCAGCGCCAGTGTTTACAAGCCAGCCAGTGCTGTCGCATCTATGCATACATTGGGTACATTTCACATTATCCCAGTGTTTTTAGTGCTTGTAACTGCAAAATAAGTCACCATGGATCCCAAGAAAGCTTCTAGTGCCATCCCTGTGGTAAAAAGGGTGAGAATTTGTATGGAATTGAAAAAAGAGATTTAGGAAATGTTTGCAAAGTGGGTTGAACTGCAAACCTTCAGGAGAAAATACCCCGACACAGCTACTGCAAGCCGTTGTTGGCAACCTGTACAATGACAATGTTACGGCCCATTTTAGGAAAGTCTTAAAGGAAAGGGAGGTACAGAGCTCTATGGACAGAAATTTGTTGTGCAACAGAAGTCCAGTGCTCTCAAGCTGGTCCTAGTGGGATTAACACTTTGACTGGTCGTGGGCCCTATATTTAAGTCTTACGAGGTACCCTGTTTGACATATATATACTCATAAATTCTAAACGGCTTCAAATCAAGCAAGAGAAAGCTGGTAGGCCACATGTGAGAGAATGGGTCTGTGTGGCCCGTGTGCACCATAAAAAAAAAATCCTGGAGGATGCAGTGCATAATGAGAAAAAAAAAAAGCCTCTACTGTTTTTTTTTAAATTAAAATGCCGAACTTGTGGTCTATTTCATATAGTATTTAAATGGTTTGTATTCACGTTTTCCCTGGTCCTCTATTTGATAGAATGGAAAACAATTATAGAAATAGAGTGTGATTTTGATTGATTTTGCTATAAAAAGAACCGGAAATGAGCTCAAAGTGGGGAAATGTTTTGATTTTGCCAATGTTCTTAAGTAAAGCAAATGGTGTCCATTGCTCCAATAAATGTCCAACTAGCCATTTCCTATATGCAGGCCATGAATGGGTTGATGTTATTTATACAATTTAGGTTTCAGTATTGCAGTAGTCCATGCATAATATTAAGTCTTCTATTGTTTGTTTGAATAAAAATTCCAAATAAAAAAAGAGTAATATCAGATGGCCAGGAGACATGACAGAAGAACAAAGAAATGTTATTTTAAGCCGGAATGTCTGCATTGTTCATTCAGACCTTATTTTTTGGGGGGGGAATGTGGGGTCTTACAGTGGATACACAAAAGTCGAACTGCTCCCAACACGACCAATTATGTAAGTGTTATTTTTTTGTAAGTGTTTTTATAAGTGTATTTTTTAAGGTCTGAAATGGACTAACTAATTACATTATTCCTGATGGGAATAATTTAATCAGTAAAGGCACTCTGCATAGCCTTCTGGACAAAAGAAGTTTCGCTATTTGAGGTTTCACAGTAATTTTTAAATTTCCGTGAAATTTGGCCAAATTGTAATATTTTGACCACATATTGGGTAGATGAAATCAGTAAATGGGCAGTTTTCTTGTACTCATTTTCCCCGGAATAGAAAAAATGGGAGTTCTAAAGAAATACTATGAGTATGGTCGACTGGAACAACAGAATTAGCCGATAATAGGGCTCAAAGTGGCGAAATTCTCCGGGGGGGGGATTTGTAGAAATATTCCCGAGGTCGCTAACTTTGGCGAGAGCCATAATTTCCGTCATTTTTCCATCAAATTTCGTTTTTTTTGGTGTCATTACAATCGGGAAAAGATTCTCTATCATTTCATAAGAAAAAATATTTTTTTTTTTTTTTTTTTTAAATTTTGCAACACCAGGAGACACCTCAGGATTGGGGGTTGCGACAGTCAAGGGGTTAAAAGAAGAAGGGAAGTAACCCCGGGAAAGGGCTTGCTACCTCAAGTCCTAATGGAAGGGAATTCCCCTTCTAAACAATAATTTCCACACTCTCCCTCTCCATCCCATCAGTCATCACCAGATCTTCAATAAAGGTAAGTGTCATGTATTCTATTCTTAGTAGATGGTAGTACATAATTGAGCAAGTCTTCTTCAGTTATGTGTGTATTCAATTAATATAATCGACGTTGTAAATTTTTTTTTTTTCATACTTTGGGGTGTCTGGAATGGATTAATTTGATTTCCATTATTTCTTATGGGGAAAATTAATTCGGCTAACGATAATTTCGGCATACGAATGGGTCTCTCAGAACGAGATTAATAGTCATAAGGTTGGGGTCCACGTATCTTGCAACTTCTGCTTTTCACTTAAGTCACACTACAGCAGCATGCACATGCATATATGTACATACACACACTATGTTTTCTTCTTTATCTTAATAGCTCTTGCGTTCTTATTTCCCTCTGTTGCCCATGGGGAAGTGGAAAAGAATATACTCCTCCGAAAAATCCATGCGTGTCCGTATGAGGTGACAAGAATACCGGGAGTGGATGGTCTAGTAACCCTTTCTCCCTGTAAACATTTACTTAAAAAAGAGAAGAAGAAAAAAACTTTAAAAACTGGGATCTTGAATGTGCATGGTTGTAAGTGTGGAGAATAAGAAAGTAGATGGATTGCTGTTTATTAAGACGAAAAGAAGTTGGATGTCCTGGCCCTAAGTTCAAATCATTCAATTCCATGTTTATTCACTATAAGTGGTTACAATGTGGGGTTTACGGTTTTGGTATTGTGGGTTTACCTGTTATATAAATCTAATAACAGAGGGGGGCGCCACTAGGACGCCTAGCATGGCCTAGGCATTTCGAGCAGACTTAAATTAATTCTTAACCCAATAAGTCCTTACAGTTTAAGGTATTAGGGCTAAGGTGACTACATCATAATTTGGAGTTAAGCAATGGAATGCTTTTGTTTTGGCACAATACAAAGGTCATATTGGAGTATCATAAACCCCCAAGCAACTTTGACTAGTTAAATTTATATATTTTAAGATTAAGATTAGTAATTCTGGGTTTATATCAGCGGATGAGTTAGTTTAATATGTTTTTTATGCACCCACAAACCCATCTCGGTGGGTGGTAGTCAAAAGATTACAAGGAGTACATAAATGGTCCCAGGGGAACGGCTCCAAGTTTTGATGCTTTCTTGATAGTATGTGACAGGATCCACAGGCAAACACCAGACACGAAACCTCTCTATGACATTCCCTTGGTTCGACTAAACCATTACAAAAATTCATGTATTTCAAAGACCTAAAATCTGGAACACCCCTACACTGAAAACTCTAGAAATGCAGACCCATTCAACACTTTCCAAACTAACAGTAAGAAAACATCTTATCTCCCTGATCCCCCTCCCCGACAACTAACTACATGATAACCACCTGGTGTTCACATTGATGAGTGAGTGCATTGGTGGAACCTACCAGGTGGTTATCATGTAGTTAGTTGTCGGGGTGGATCATGGAGATAAGATGTTTTCTAAGCTGTAGTTTTGGAAGTGATGAATGTGTCAGCCAAGTTCAAGACAGTTTATCAGTAGGGGTTTCCAGATTTTAGGTCCTTTCTGAAATACATTGAATTTTTGTAAAGGTTTAGTCCGAACACAGGGAATGTCCATAGAGATGTTTGTGTCTGGTGTTATGCCTGTGTATCCTGTCACAACTATCAGAAAGCATTTTTAGGTCAGGTAATAATTGAATTTAAGGTCCTGTAGATATAGACGCACAGTAGTAAGTGTGGATGTTCTGAACAGGGAGTAAGTTTACATCTATGAAGAGTGGGGGGGGGGGGGGTTGTGTTGCCAGGATGGATTTAGTGATTATTCTTACCTGCGGCTTTTTGATTGGGTTATTATTGGCTTTGGGTGTTGCTGCAGTTGAACCCCAAGCACAGATGCAATAGGTGAGGAATGGATATATAATTAATGGTATAGTGTGAGCAGGGCATTTAGCGGCACGTAGTATCGATCTTAGGAAGGATCCCACCGATTTTGGGAATCTTTTTTTGTATGAGTGGATTGGGTGCAGAAATTTAAGGTTTTTGTCGAGTATAGGCAAGGAATTTGCCCTCATTATGTCTGGCAGTCAGAGTGTTGTCGATCTTTAATGGTTAAGTTGTGCAACAACCTGCTCAATGCTACCACCAATCATATAGTAGTTTTTGCCAGAGTTAATTGTAAGTTTATTGGCTGTTATCCAAGTCGATATTTTGACAGCTCCTCGTTAACAATGGTGTTGGAGGTGGCAAGATTAGGGGGGGAGATGACATAAAGTCGTGTCGTCAGCAAAGAGAATGGGTTTCAGGTGTTGGGATATTTTGGAAGATCATTGATGTAAATGAGAAGAGCAGGGGTCCAAGGACACTTCCCTGCGGAACTCCAGTATCAAGTGGCCGTAATGAGAGGCTGTGTCTTTAATGGTGACATACTGTTTACCTATTAGAAAGGTAGGATTTAAAATATGCAAGCGCATGGCCTTTTATACCATAGTGGTCAATTTTGGGGAGTGGGAAATCCCCGTGGTCTACTGTGTCAAACGCTTTTCTTAGGTCAATAAAAATTCCTAGCGGATATTCCTTATTTTCCAATGCTGTGTAAAGCAGGTCTAGCATTTTTATAATTGCATCATTAGTGCTTTTATTTTTCCTGAATCCAAATTGGCAGGGGTTCAGTATGTTTTGTGACGTTATAAATGAATATAGTCTCCTGTGCACGAGTTTCTCAAAGATTTTGGATAGCAATGGAAAGTTTGATATTGGCCTATAGTTGTTTACATCTGTAGGGTCACCACCTTTATGTATTGGTGTAACCCTTGCTGTCTTGAGTAGTGTCGGGAAAGTGCTAGCTTCTAGTGACTTGTTAACCCTTTGACTGTCGAAAGGCCCAATCCTGAAGTGTCTCCTGGTGTCGCAAAATATTCGAAAAAAAAAATTATTTTTTCTTATGAAAATGTTAAGATTATTTTTCTGATTGTTTTAGTCCAAAAAAAAAAATTCCCATCAGTATTTACCGAGATATAGAGCCCTGAAGTTTGCTGAAATTGATCTGTGAATGGCAACAGCGGCGACTGCTGCTCACCCAGTAAACTTTGATTTACTTGTATTCGTTTCTTGTTTTTTTCACTATTTTATTTTTTCACATAACTTTTGTGGCCTATGAGACCAAATTATTGTGCATTGTTCAAATATACACTCATTGAATGTAACACAATTATAGCAAAAACACTCGTATCATTATAATGTTGCTAAAACTTGTTTACACAAACAAACAATGTAAATAAATGTTTATTACGATTGTTCTATAATATATATGCATATGTACAATCACTGGACACTTTTCTAGAACTGCTGCAGCTTGTGAAATTCTTTGAAACATGGGTATAAGCACAATGGTGTCTTACACTCCTCGCACATAAAACGAGTGTCTCTGCATTTTTGTGGGCATTTTGTGGTATGTCCACAGACAAAACACCTCTTCTGAGCATTTTTCTTGGCAGTATTAGCGGGCAGGGGTATGGGTAGTGATCACCCAGGCCTCAGACGAGAGGACATGTGTTGATAATTTCGTGGGCGCTTGTCTATTGCAGGTGTTGTTCCTTGGTACTTGAATATTATTTGTCTGATGACTGACAAACAAAGTTCACCATATTTGGGTTTCTTGTTGGTCTTCAACTTATACATATTATAAGCATTCAGCATGGAAATGTCAAGAAGATGGAAAAACAGTTTTATGTTCCACTTATAACTCTTGCGAACACAGTCAGCAAACCCAATCTGCATGTCACATTTGTCCACTAAGCGAATATTGAGGTTGTAATCCATCACATCTGCAGGTTTTACAATGGGTTCATTGGTCTTTCTATTCTGCTTGCCAGTGTCTACCATTTTGTGTCGGTGAACTGATGTCAGCAGTGTGACATCATGTTTGTCATGCCACCAAAATGCCATGATGTCATTGGCAGCAAACACCTGCACTTCACCTCTACGACTGCCAGCATCGAACCTAGGCAGTGTTTACGATTTCCACGCACTGTGCCCCACACATCGTCATGTTTTCACTTCGCAAGAAATAAAACTGAGTTATAGGGCTTGTTACCGTTGTCAGTATATAAAATATGCCCCTTACCAAGATATGGCTCCATCATTGTTCTAACCACATCACCAGAGATACCCAGTAACTTTCTGATATCTTCCAATGTTTTACCACCAGTGTACACAATTATATCCAAAACCAGACCAGTTTTGCAATCACACAGAACAAATAACTTTATACCAAAGCGTTTCCTCTTGCTTGGTATATACTGTTTGAAAGAGAGTCTTCCTTTGAACAAAATCAAAGACTCATCAATAACAAGCTTTCTGAAGGGATAAAAATACATACAGCACTTTTGTTTCAGGTACATAAACACACGTCTGATCTTATATAACCTGTCGCTTCTGTCAGGCCTTGTTTTGTCTGAAAAGTGTAATATACGTAACAGTAACACAAATCTGTTCACTTGTATAATGTCACTCAAAGCAGGGGTTGAAATCATGCGGTCTGTTGCCCAGTATGTGTTGACACTGTGCTTATACGTACACATGTGGCATAAGCATTATTGTGGCAAAGAACAGATACATCTCGGGCCACATTTTGTGTCCTCCACTGGTGTAGGGGTGATCTTGTGGGGAGAATAGTGTTTGCCATGGTGTACTCATAGTATGTATTGCTTTCCCTGACAATAATGTCCATCAGGGGTTCATCGAAGAACAACTGAAAGCATTCCAGTTCAGTGAGATTGTTCCCAAATGTACATGATGGCCGTATTCCACTTTGTCCTCCATCAAAGTCATGGGGATTGGGAATAAACTCGTCATCTTGCTGCCAATCCCAGATCGGTCAGCTGGTGGGTTCTGATATTGTAATGTGGTTGTGGTTGTGCAGGTTGTGGTTGTTGTGGGAGTGTGGGGTCGGGTGAGGCTGGTTGTAGTTGTGCATAGTCAGCAGCGCGGCCCGCTACTGGTATCACATGACTCATGCCACCATCACTATCACCACCACCGCCTGCTGCCTCACTTGCATCATTGATACCCCATCTTTAAAAATATCGTCATCTTCACTATCAGGACGTGGTGTAGGGCCACGGGATGTTCTCCGAGATGTACTCCTTTCTCTTGGAAGAGCATATGGCACACTACCAGACCACATGCGACGTCGTATATACTGCCGCTTCACTGGGGAATATTCACCCTCACTGTCACAACTAGAACTGCTTTCAGTAACCTTGAAATCACTATCACTATCACTTGCACTGCTCACATCTGAGTCTTGTACACGGGTAAATAGTTTCCTCTTTCGTCCTGGTACAGGTGAACATGAACAGCCGGCCCAGCACCAAGGTGGAAGGTTGTGGGTCATCTGGGTTTTCATCACTAAATTATGTTTTCCTGGCACTTTTTTCGGTCACACCCGCTTCAAAACCAGGGAATTCACTTTCACTGACACTTTCATCACTGTTTGAGCTATCACTTGGGAAAAAAAGACCTCCAATCCGCCGAGGAGTGAGGAACTTCTTACCTCGAGGCATGGTGAAAATGGACTATCAAGATGGCGTTCTCACAATGCACCGCTGAGTCCCAGATTTTTTTCACATGGTGCACACCCGCCACTGAGACCCATTCTCTCTCATGTAGGCCTACCAGCCCTCTCCCGCTTGATTTGAAGCCACTAGAATTTATGCATATAGATACGTCAAACACGGTATCTCCCATGACGTATATATACGACCGCGACAGTCAAGGGGTTAAAAAGTAATGTAATAGCATGCAAAAGGACATGGGCCGCTCGCTTGTACAATAATGGTGGGACATGAGACAGATTCCCTGAGTTATTTTTAAGTGACTATATGATCACGGTGACTTCCATGGGCTCAGTTGGTACAAGATAGAAGGAATTTGGGAAATTCCCATCTAAGATAAGATAAGATAAGATTTCGTTCGGATTTTTAACCCCGGAGGGTTAGCCACCCAGGATAACCCAAGAAAGTCAGTGCATCATCGAGGACTGTGTAACTTATTTCCATTGGGGTCCTTAATCTTGTCCCCCAGGATGCGACCCACACCAGTCGACTAACACCCAGGTACCTATTTGCTGCTAGGTGAACAGGACAACAGGTGTAAGGAAACGTGTCGAAATGTTTCCACCCGCCGGGAATCGAACACGGGCCCTCCGTGTGTGAAGCGGGAGCTTTAGCCACCAGGCCACCTGGCACAGGCATTGGCACGTGGGATTTTACTGGCGAGATTAGATCCTATGTTTGAGAAGAAGTCGTTTATCTTGTTAGCTGTATTAGTGGGGATGCAGTGGTGTTTCATGAGGTTTAGTTAGAACAATATTCTTGTTTTTTTCAGTTTGTGGGTCTCCAGAATCTGGGAAAGTGTTTTCCAGGTCTTTTTTATATCTCCTCTTGTGTCAGTGAATCTGCTGGAGTAGTACAGTTGTTTGGCTTTCTTTATTAATTTGGTGAGAACTGTTGAATATTGTTTAAGAATATCATTGTGTATTAAGCCCTGTCTATATTGCTTTTCATATTGGTGTTTCTTATCATTGGATTTCAGAATGCTGCTGGTTAGCCATGGGCAACCAAGCCGTTTATTCGTGATCTGTTTCGTTTTTATAGGACAATGTTTGTTGTATAGCCTAAGTATTTTGTTAAGAAAAATGTCTGTCCAATCGTAAATACCATTGGCATTGGAGAATTCTGTAGGCCAGTCAACAGTCTCTAGGTCTGCTGTGAAATTCCTTATTGAGGCCTCGTCATAGAGTCTAAATGAAACTTTGTTGTATTCGAGTGGTGGCTTACTAATGTTTGTTAAGAGGAAGGTTGGGTAGTGGTCTGTAGTGCTGTCTGTGATTATCCCTGATTTATGGGGGGCTAGTATATTGGTCCATATGTGGTCTATTATGGTTGCACTTGTCTCAGTCAGCCTGGTTGGTTTAGTTATTGTTGGTATGAGAAGTGTGTTGCTCATATTGTTGATGAAATCAGTTACAGTCTGATCATCTGGTAGGCCAAGGTTGATATTGAAGTCTCCAGCTAAGAGAAGGTGGTGCTTGTTCATGTGTCTGTTTGTTATTAGTGACTTTAGATTCTCACTGAAGTTTGGGATGTTTGTGTGGGGTATTCGGTATATGGCACTGATTGTTATAGGCGTCTTGAGGTTTTTTACAGTAAAATTAGCAAAAATGTATTCCCCATATTCATCACTAAAGCAATTAGTGCTAATACAAGAAAGTTGGTTAGAGTAATAGATTGCAGTACCACCCCCAACTTGGTATGGCCTGCAGTTGTGGATTACTGTGTATCCTGGTGGTGGGTAGATATCAATTGTGTCCTGCTTAAGCCAGGTCTCAGTAAGAATAATGCAGGAGAAGGGTGTCTTTAGTGACTCAAGGAGTGCCAGGAGGTCATCATAATGTTTGCTTAAGGACCTGATGTTGTAGTTAAGAACTGATAGACTTTGAGCAGTGTTCAGGATAGTGCTGACTTGTGATGCTGTGTAATAAAGGCAGTTACTTTCCAAAAAGTTTTTTTGTGTGTTAGTTTATGGGGGTTTAGATCGGGGGTCAAATGTGATCATTCATTTTTTAGGTGTAAATAGGGTTGTTTTTATCCTGTATTAGGGTGGTGAGTTCTAAACTGATTTCTGTAGGGGTGGGAATTTTGGAAAGAAACCCGCAAAGCATTTTGGCATATAGAGTACAGTGGCCCCCCCGCATAACGATTACCCCCAAATGCGACCTTTATGTAAGTGAAATTTATGTAAGTGCTTTGACGTTATGTTTGGGGGTCTGAAATGGAAAATCTACTTCACAATATTTCTTAGGGAACAAATTCGGTCATACGGCACCTGAACTACTTCGGGAGTGAAAAAATTTTTAAACCCCGGGGGGTCCACTGTATAATCACTAATAAAATAATGAGATTGATATTGTCAAAGTGTTGTGCAAAGAATAACTAAAGTACAACTACGTTAAAAAAAATACATAAAAAAAAAAAAATTACAAGTGGGACTAGACTCATCTTGTAATTGCACTAAATTCTAAATAATGTGACCCGGCAGCGGCAGCGCCCGCAACGGTATCCTACCGCTCTTTTTTCTCAAAAAAAATCGCTCAACAAAACTTGGATGGGGCCCAAAGTGAAAGTTCAACTACTGAACCCACGAAAAACCCAACATGACCCAAAAACTAAAATGTAACCCCAAAAATTGACAAAATTAGAAGACTAAGGAAGACAGCCCTGCTAACCCCAAAACTGCCTTTCCCCTGCAGACAATCATTAACCCAAGCTCCGAGAAAAAAAAAGCCCTTCCCCCCCTTGCTACACGTTCATTCATGATACATAAAAATATCGCAGAAGAAACAAACCAGTAAAAAAAGAATAACAGCAAGGACCCTAGAACTCAACTTGTCTACCCAGCGGACCCCATTTTATCATCAACCCCCCTCACCGCCGCCACCCAAGGAACAACAACAAAAACAACAACAAACATGCTGCTCCCCCCCCAAAACCCACTCCCTTCAAAGGATTACCCATGAAACTCAGGTATGTTTATTCCTGACAATATCAAGGACTACATCGTTGCCTAGAAAATGAAATCAAAGATACAAAGCAACACTCGAGCGACGAGAACCCAAGAAAACCAAACCCTCGAGAATAAGACCAAAACCTTGAAGAGAAGATTACATCGGGAATTTTTTACACAGAAAATACCAAAAAAGCAGCTATACCCAGTCACACTGACAAATAACAAAAATAAATATGAAGGTTGAAAGAAGCAATAAGGACTGGAATCAGAAAGCACACTCGACTAAATGAATACCTTATTTCCAAGACGAAAAAACTGAACAAGATAAGTTGTCTGAGCAGTAATAATAAACAGTCCACAACTTTCCCTAGTGACATAACACAAGCAAGTGCAAAAGAAACTGCTATCGGATAATAAAAAACCATACAAGTCATTGTGCAAAACAATGAAACAAAGAAAACACTTTTGCTGGGAAAAAACCGGGAAGTAAACACGTATAATGATCCGATTTCATTCATCAAAAAAGAAAGGACTTAATTAAACACAATTACAATAAAAAGGGAGGTTCATAAATGAGTTTTAAACAAAAAAACGCAAAACCTTCTGTTCGGCTGAGAAAACTTAAACAAAAACAAAAATACACATTTTTCACGCGAGATGGGAAAATACTAGTAAGGAAAACATCAACGGCAACAAAAACTATCTAAATAACCTTTTTTCTCTACCTTCCTTGAAAAGCGACATTTCTGAAAACAGATTAGATAAGTCCCCTTAATCCCATTTAAATACGTGGGTGCATATAGTGTAGTTACTATTTTATTGTACTTTTTATTTTTTATTATTTTTCATCACTACTAATGAAATACCTCCAAAAATCTTACTTTTTTCTTACGCTTTTAATTTGCTATAATTTTAAATTAAAGTCAAATTTTACTCCAAATTAATAATATTCATTATTCTTACCTGTCCCATTTTAATTTTGTTTCATACTTTTTTTTTTTAGTCATTTTTTCATTGTTATGCATTAGTGTATATTCCAATTACTTTTTTGCAAGTACCAAACTATCTTTTGCTAGCTAGTACCAACCCCCTCATTTTTTTTTATTTTATTGTGCAATAAATCTCAATTTATTTAATATTACAAATCAGATCTTACCCTAAACCAATATTATTTCATAGTGACACCTGTCCATTTAACTTTTTTTACCATTACTTAATTTTAGCCCCCCTGAATATTTTTCCCTTTTTTTAGCTTTATATAATACCCTAGTTTATACATTCACAATTGTTAAAATAACAAGGTGCTTTTCTCAGGTGCTAAAGTAGAAAAAGTTCACAATTTTCCCATTTTTTCCAAAGCTCATTATTTGATTACCACTTTTTTGTTCACCACAACTTACATTAGCCCCTTTTATATTATTATTTTATACTATAATTCTAATTTTAAAGAATTACCTTTATAGTACTCCCTACTATCATTTCCAAGCTCATTATTTTACATTTTTTAAAATAATTCGGGGTGCTATTTTTTAGCTTAAGATATTACTTAGTTTTTATTAAATTCTAACTATAATTCACTACAAATCTTATGATTACAAGCATTGATCCTGATACAACCCTTATTTAATGACTTAAATGAATCAAACGTTACTTAATTACTACACTGCAGAAAATAAAAGGCCCTTCCTCCCAAACAACAACATAACTATCTTTAACTACAATATCAATCTTTAAGCAAGCTTTACGTGACCTATAGCATTACAAAACCCCTTACTCCCCAATTGTCCACATTACACTAAAAAACCGGGCTAAAGCCTGATAGTACAGATGTCTAGCCTTTCCTTTAAAACAGCCATACAAACTGTGGGGCCAGCCCCAAAAAAGGGGGGGGCACAGCCATATACTTTTTCAGACCAACTAGAATGTATCACAAATCTTCACAAGGATGAACATGGGGATATATAATACCCAAAAATTAAAATCCAAAACCTAAAAAAACCTCTCACATTGATAAACATTTACAGATTTCCACAGTCAACATTCCAATTTAGTCAAAACCTAGGAATATAAACTGATGCACGCATAACAAAGATACTTACACTCTCAGGTGACTTCAATAAAAATCTCCTGCAAGACCAGGACCCACACTTTACTGAATTCACAAACACAATAGTAACTGTATGTTCTCCCAAAGAAACAAAACCTACAAGAGTTAAAAGGGACTGTTTTTTTCCCTATTTGACCACTCTGGCCCCACCATATCCCCTTTAAAATCAGGCAAAATTACAGATAATCCCAAAACCCACTACCCTACTTTTTCAAAACAATTTTTTGGAAAATTACCCCAAGACACTATAAAGTCCCCTTTCAGACTTCACAATGAGGGCACCCATTATAATTCACAACGCAGTAGAAAACATTGACTGGCACACTGAGCAGAAATCTATACAATATTGACGAATGTTTTAATAATTTTCTAAAAAAACCCAATACCTCTATAAAAAAGAAACCCCCTAAAAAAACTAAACAGATGACAGCTAGAAATGAACAGTCCCGGAAACCCCCAGCATTCCAAAAATCCAAAAATACAAAACCCAATATGAAAAACAACAGAATGGGTCACAAAACCAAGCCCAAAACAAAAGTTACTCGCAACCAAACCACCCCTGATAAAAAGGGGCAAAAAAATTTGTATTATGAAAACAATTATCCAACTTAGAGGTATATAAAAAAGCCGGGGAAAACCCTATCAAAAATTTCTGGGAAAACAAGAAAGATATCAGAAATAGCGAAATAAAATTAGCAAAATCAGAAAACCCCCAAACCCCACCAACAGAAACAGAAAACAGACTCAATGACTTCTTTCCACTATAGGACAAAACCTTCCAATAAAACCCCAAGCTCAGATCCCCCACCAAATGATACCTCACGGGCAACTACCCGAACACATTTTCCTAGCTCCGACTAACCCAACGAAGTCTCCCTTTATTTCAACACACTAAAAAAAAGGCAGGAGTTTTAAATCCCCTTACCCCCTTTATATACAAAAAAGGGTCAAAGTGCATCAAATCTTTTGCAACACTTTTTTAAACAAATCCATTGAATCCTCCCCCTTTCCCCTACAGTACTCAAAATAGCAAGGTAAACCCCGATCCACAAAGGAGGAACCCAAAACAGAGTTAAATAACTATAGGCCAATACCAACTTACACCCTCTCCAAAAATCTTCGAAAAATTAATTCATAAAAATCACTCCTCCCTTTTATCTCCAAAACAAAACCAACCCCTGCCAATTTGGATTCAGGCCAAAATAAAAATACTAATGATGCATTTTACACATGCTAGAACATAAAACACTGCAAAGAAAAAAAAAGAAGTCCCACGGGGGATCTTCAGGGGACTTACGTAAAGCTTTTGATACGTTAACCAGATTTGCTCCCACAAAAATTTGTCAACTAGGGTAAAAAGGGGCACCCCCCTTCAACTACCCAAGTCAACCTCACAACAGAAGCCAATTTTGGGTAGAAATGGGGCAAAACCTTCTGCACAACCAATTACAGTTGGTGTCCCACGGGGAAGTGCCCTTTGGCCCTTTCCCCTTTCTCCTTACAAAATGCCCCTCCCAAAATGTTTCGCATTACTCAAACCCACATATTTGCAGATGACACTAATTCTTCCCCACCCGAGCCCAGCACCTAGCCAATACGAAAATACCGAATTACAGAAAATACTACCTGGATGGGCTAACAAACTTACACTAAACTTGAAAAAACCCTACTTCGCAGTTTGGTAACAGAGCAACAGATGTCCCTCTTAAATAATGATAAACGGATCACCATCAAAAAGCAACAGAGGGAAAATTTCTTGGAATCCACCTTGATAATAACTCAAATTTCATACACATATACCAAACAAGAAATTTAAAGGGACTGTAGGCATCTATCGAAGATACGGTACTATGCTCCACATCAGCCCTCCTGGCCCATACCCACCTCTTATTTACCCCTATCTCACCTTGGGAATTTTTTGCATGGGGCCAACAACAAGAAACCCAAACTCAGACCACTAATTCCCCCAACAAAAGGCTGCAGTAAATGTAAAAAATTTCTCACTATGGGCAGCTCCTCCACCAATTTTAATACACAAAACCATTCACCATAAAAAAAACTTTCAACTTATTCGCCCCTATTACAACATAAAACATTTAAACTCTATTTTAAAACCCCCCCTCAAACTTTCCCCTTGAAAACTCAACAGAACCATACCATAACCAAGGCACAGATCACTCTTTGATGTTCCTCGTGCCCCATTCACACTATGCAAAAACTCAATGCACATAAAAGCCTTAAAACGGGAACTCATTACCGTAAATAAAAAAAAACACTCCCTTTGTTTATAAATTCAAGTCTTTCAAAAAGATCACTTACTCCCCAAACCAAAAATAAATATGAATAATAAAATTTTATAAATTGTTTTCTTAAATTTTTTCTCCAATTATATCACATAAATGTTAAACCCAAAAAACCCAATCTAACTTTATTTTTTTTTAAATACACTACCAACAGAATACCCCCTTCTACTGAATGTACAAAAATGCATACAACCAAACCTGTCTTTGTAATACTCACTTGTGCTTTATAGAATCTGTTTACATTAAAGTTTTTCACTGATTCTCATTGCTTAGTTCACTTAAGTTAATTTTAAGCCAGCCCGTAATGCTATGCATAGTATAAGTGGTTTTGGGGCATCGCTTTATCTGTTTTTTTTGTACCTCTGTATGTTCAAAAATTTTAAAAAAAAAATAAAAAAATGTTTTAGTGTTGTTATGATTGAGCTAGAATGAAAAGTACAACTAGGTATAATAGTTTAGGTGTTGTCTAAGTATTGACTGAATGAGCAAAGTACAACTGGGTATAAATTTATAATAAAAAAAATAAAAATTTAAAAATGGTACTTGCAATTGCATAGGGTTGGAAGGTTGTTAACAAGATAAAGAGTATAACTAGATTTTAAATGCCCCAAAAAAAAAATTCAAAAATTAAAGTCCCAAAAAGAATAATAAAAAAAAAATAACAAGGGCAATGTCTTGGTTAAATAAATGATAGAAGATGGTAACAGGTACCAGGACACAGGTACAAAGGTAATATGAAGGTTGGGTTGAATATACACCTACCACCCGACTTAGCCAAGCTTGGTTCCGCCCCAACCCGGTTGAAAGTCAAAGGGACAAAGTCAAAACCTTTAAAATTGCTGACATATTGGGAGGGCATAATGTCAAAATTTCCTATATAAACTACCTACTAATACTGTAATGAATGTACAACATTTTTTCATTTTTTTTTTTACCATAATTTTTTTCTATTGTTGATTTTTAATTATTTTTACTGTTATAATTATAATGGTAGTGATATTATTGGAATTTTTACATCGCTACAGTTCATATGTTACTATTTCTTTTTGTATTTCGAACAGGGAGTGGGGGAAAACCCCTGGTAGTGTATCCTGCCAGAATGTGTGTAACCTAACTCTAAGTAAAGAGAAACAACTCTGGAACTGTGTAATACGTATCCGGCTGGCTGCTGGGGGGCCGGGTCTGTGATTGGCCGGGTGGCTGGTGGATGGGTGGGTGGGGGGCTGGGGGGGTGGCCTGGGGGGGGGCTGGATGGGGGGTGGCTGGGGTGGGGGCTGGATGGGTGGCTGGGTGGATGGGGGGTGGGTGGCGGCTGGATGATGGGTGGGTGGCGGTTGGGTGATGGGGAGTTGGCTGACTGGGTGACCCAATGTGGCTGTCTCTTTGTATCCCTCTCTCTGTATCCTCTCTCTTTTATTCTCCTCTGTATCTCTCTCCTTTATCTCTTCTCTCTCTCTCTCCTCCCCCCTCTCTCTCTTCTCCTCCCCTCTCCCTCTCTCTGTAACCTCCTCTTCTGTCTGTTTTCTCCTCTCTCTCTCTTCCCCTCTCTCTGTCCCGTCTCTCCTCTCTCTCTCTCTCTCCCCTCTCTCTCTCTCTTTTCTCTCTCTCTCTCTCTCTCTCTCTCTCTTTCTTTCTCTCCCCTTTCTTCTCTCTAATTTTTTTCTCTCTCTTTCCCCTCTTCTCTTCTCTCTCTCTCCCCCTCTCCTCTCCCTTTTTCTCTCTCTCTTTCTTTCTCTCTCTCTCTCTCTCTTCCCTCTCTCTCTCTCTCTTCTCTCTCTCTCCTCCTCTCTCTTCTCTCTCTCTCTTTTCCTCTCTCTTCTTTTCTCTCCCCCTCTCTTTCTCTCTCTCTTTCTTTCCCCCCTCTCCTCCCCTCTCTTTCTCTCTCTTTTCTCTTTTCTTTTCTCTTTCTCTCTCTTCCTTCTTTTTCCCCTCTCCCCCTCCTTTCTCTCTCTCTCTTTTTTTCTCTCTCTCTCTCTCTTTTCTCTCTCTCTCTCTCTTTCCCCCTCTTCTTTTTCTTCTCTTCTCTCTTTTTTCTCTCTCCCCCCTTTCTCTCTCTCTCCCCCTTTCCTTCCTCTCTCTCTCTCTCTCTCCCTCTCTCCCCCTCCTCTCTCTCTCCTCTCTTCTCTCTTTCTCTTTCTCTTTTCTTTCCCCCCATCTCTTTTTCCTTTTCCCCCTTTCTCTCCTCTTTTTCTCTCCCCTCTCTCCCCCCTTCCCCTTTTTCCCCTCTCTCCCTCTTTCCCCCTCTCTCCCCTCTCTCTCCTTTTCCCCCCCCCTCTCCTCTCTTTCTCTCTTCTCACTGGTACACAAAATCAAATTATCAACAAATTATAAAAATTTCCTGGATAACCCAAAAAAACCAGACAAAGTGCTTTTAAAAAGTGGATCTGTGCTCCGGTGCCCAAATTAATAATAATATTAATAACATTATTATTACAAAAATACAATTACTAATTTTTTTTTTTTTTTTTTTAAAAGTCGGTCGTCTCCCCCTGACAGGGGGACCCAAAAAAGAAAGAAAATCCCCAAAAAGAAAATACTTCATCATCATTCAACACTTTCACCACACTCACACATTTATCACTGCTTTTTGCAAGGTGCTAAATACAACAGTTTAGAAGCATTAAAGTAAAAGATGCACAACATATCCCCCAAACGCCCCAAAATCCCAAACCCCTCCTTTAAGTGCAGGCATTGTTTCCCCCTTTCCAGGACTCAAATCCGACTATAGAAAATAACCGGTTTCCCCGAAAACCCTTCACTAAATATTTTCCTGTCAACTCCAAAAATGTCAGGTCCCAATATCATTCGTCTCCATTTACTCCTATCTAACACACTCATCCGCTTGCTGGGAAATCCAAGCCCCTCACCCACAAAAAACCCCCTTTTCCCCCTCTTTTTCCAACCCCTTTTGAGGACAACCCCTACCCCTTTTTTCCTTCCCCCATAGATTTATAGCTTTTTCCTGTCATTTTACTTTGACCTTCTCTCTAAAAACAAACCACCCAACCTCTTTTTCGCCCTCTGCTAATGCTTTTTTTTAACTCCCCACCTTTCCTAATATCCACACTCCGAATTTTTTTGATAATATTTACACCACACTTGCCCTTAGACAGGCACTCCACTGCCCCAACCCTGCTCATTTACCCCCCAAGCTTCACTCCATATAAGAGTGTTTTTTATACTTTCTTTTTACATTCCCCTTCTTTGCCTCCCTAATAACGTTTTTTGACTCCACATATACCTCAAGCCCACTCACCTTTTTTTCCCCACAAATTTTATGATTTAAACCCCATCCTTCTAAACCATCCGCCGACACGCAACTCCCAAGTATCTGAAAACATCATTCTTCCATACTCCTCCCCCCCAATTTGATATCCAATTTTTCTTTATCAAATCATTTTATACCCCCCTCACCCTTTCTCTTTTCTATGTTTACTTTTTAACTTTCTACCCTTTTCACACATTTTCAAATCATCCACTAACCTTTGCAATTTTTTTTAAATCTCCCAAAGACAGTTCTCAGCAAAAAGTAAATGTTCAATTCCCATTTTGAATTTGATTCCCTATTTTAAATTTTTTTCCCACCCCTCTCCGAACACCCTAGCATTTACTTCTTTTACAACCCCTCATAAATATATTAAACAACCAGGTGACATTCACTCCCTGTCTAAACCACTTTTACCCCGGAAGTATTCTCCCTCTCTTCTACCACCCTAACCTGAGCCTCCATCCCCATAAAAGCTCTTACAGCATTTAGTAACTTACCACCCATTCCTATACTTGCAAAATTGCCACATTTCTCCTCTGTCCACTCTTCATATGCCTTTTCCCAAAACCATAAATCAATAAAAACTTCCCCACCTTATCCAAATACTGTTTACATATATGCTTCAAGTAAAAACTTGACTACAAAATTTAAAATTATTATTATTAAGCTAAATATAATAAACGTGTCTACTCATTATTACCTTAAAATATCTGAGTTTTAATTAGAGTGAGAGGTGAGTAAACAAATTAAATGAATAAATGAGAGAGAGAATGAAGTAAATGTTCACAAGTTATGCAAACAAACGTTATTGTTGTTTTTCCAGCCCGGACACGAATAATTCCTGTTTTACTGTCAAACCCACCAGAAAAAAATCCATATTTGTTAATTTTTTTGTTATGTAATGTTTTTTATATAAATTTTTTAAAAAAAAAAATCATGGGTTTAAACAAAATGTCTATAAACGTTTTATAACATTTTTTTTGGGGCCCCCGGGGATTTTTATTTTTATTATCATTATTAAAATGACGTCTTCAAGACCCGTACACCTTAACCCTTTGGGGTTTTGGCCGTACTAGTACGTCTTACGCGCAGGGGTTTTTGACGTACTAGTGTAAATTTTTAGCGCCGCAAATCTCTCGGGAAAAAGGGTGGGGGCCTCCTTTTGAAAAAAATGGGTCTATGTGGTCAGTGTGCACGGTATAAAAAAAAAAACCTGCAGCACACAGTGCTAAAGAGAAAAAAAAAAATTTGACCTTTTTTTTGGCATAAAACACAACTTTGCACTTATTTTCATATGGTATTTTTTGTTGATTTAGTTTTCTTGGTCTCATTTTTTAGAATGGAAAGGGATAAACACAGAAATTAGATGATTTTGATGGTTTTTACAATGAAAAAGTACCTTGAAATTGAGCTCAAAAATGCGGAAATGTTTGATTTTTACCAAAGTTCAAAAGTAAAAAATCATGCCAAGCGTCCAAAACACTCAACTGGTGAGTTAACATTCTTTTGCAAGTGCGCCAATTGATTTTTACCATTTTTTTTCACTAAGCAGTAATCGCATAACAGTAAATCTTTTATTTTTTTTTGAGAAAAAATCAAAGTGGGGAAAGCAAAAGAATGTAAAAGGGGGCCTTGAGACTGACTAATGAACAAGGAAATGTCATTTTATTGCCAGAAATTTTTTTCTTTTTTGTTTTGGACCCTAAATTTTGGAAATTGCCCTTTTTTTAATTTGTGTGAAATTTGGCAAAAATTTCTAAATTCTGCCCTGTATTGGATAGTTAAAAAGTAAAGGGGGTTTCTTGCACTCATTCGATAGAAAAAATTAGTTCTAGCAAAATTTTTGTTTTTTTTTTCGACTAGTACAGTGGAATTGGCCGAAAATGGGGGGCCCAAAAGGGCAATCGCGAGCTAAACACGCCGAACCCCCAAAATTCGCAAGAGCATAATTTCCCTAAATTTTCCACAAACTCATAATTTTGGTGCCCTTAGACGGGAAAGATTCTTATCTTTTCATAAGAAAAAGTAATTTTTTTTTTTTTTTTTAAATTTTGGGCCCACCCTGAGAACAGTTTCGAGAGGGGCCCGTCGACCCTCAAGGGAAAGATGGCTTGAGACAGACAAGAGACAAAGACAAATCAGGTGACAGACAGAAAAGACAGAAAAACAGGTAGACAGAAAGCCGCACCAGGAACCAGACACAGGTAGACATAAAGACAGACACGGTGACAGAAAAACACACAGGTAGACAAAACAGACCGGGAGACAGAAAGACAGCACACAGGTAGACAGAAAGACAAAAAAGACAGATAAAAGACCACAGAGATACAACAAAATACGACAGACAGATACAACAGGTTTTGTGCAAAATGAAGACAAATGAGAGTTCGGAGTAAGAGCCTTTTTTGCCACAATCCCAGTGCAAGATTCAAATTTACTTAGGGGGCCCTGGGGAAATTTACTGTCCGTTTGTACAGTTAATAAGTAGATGCTGCGAAGGACAGGGTTACTCAAACTGATGCTGCCTCATTACATATTCCGCCGCGGTTTTGTCAAAAATTTACAGCGGTGTGCATCAGGGCCCGCCCAGCTGCCAGATGCACGGTCGTAAGTCGAGTGGACATATGTCGAGTAGGTCGTAAGTCAGATGGTAGGTGTACAAACTTGAAAATTTGGCAACAAAATGTTATGAAAAGTATAAAATAATGATTAATGTACAAAAGTAAAATTGACTGGTAGTAAATATGGTGTTTAATAAAATTTTGTAAGTAATAATGATTACAAAAAAAGATTAATTTGCAAAAAAAAAAAGTGAAAAAGTAATGTTTATTTCAAGTATTAAATTTTAAGAACAGTTATTTGGATTCAATATTGCACTGGTAGTTATACTAGAGGTTATTTGGCAGTACAAGGTATTTAAGAGTACTCTTTATTTCAGCATGATACAGTATTTGTACAAAGGTGAATTACATTTAGGGGTGCATGCCAAAAGCCCCTTATTTATTTATTTATTTATTTATTTATTTAAAATTTGAGCACACATACAGAGGTACAAAAAATACAGATAAGAGCAGCATGCCAAAGCCACTTATACTATGCATAGCATTACGGGCTGGCTTAAAATTAACTTAAGATTAACTAAGCAATGATGAAATCAGTGATAAAACTTTAATGTAAACAGATTACTATAAAGCACAAGTGAGTATTACAAAGACAGGTCATATGGTTGTATGCATTGTTGTACATTCAGTAGAATGGAGTATTCTGTTAGGTAGTGTATTTAAAAAATAATAAAGTTAGATTGGGTTTTAGGTTTAACATTTATGTGATATAATTGTGAGAAACATTTAAGATATACAATTTATAAGGTTCAGTTATTCAGTATTTATTTGGTTTTGGGTGAGTAAGTGATCTTTGAGAAGAGACTTGAATTTATAAACAGGTAGTGTTTCTTTTATATTTACAGGTAATGAATTCCAGATTTTAGGGCCTTTTATGTGCATTGAGTTTTTGCATAGCGTGAGATGGACACGAGGAACATCAAAGAGTGATCTGTGCCTTGTGTTATGGTCATGTGTTCTGTTGAGGTTGGCAAGGAGATGTTTGAGGGGAGGGTTAATATCAGAGTTAAGTGTTCTATGTATGTAATAGGTGCAGTAATAAGTATGGATGTTTTGTATGGTGAGTAGGTTTAGTGTATTGAATATTGGTGGAGTGAGCTGCCTATAGTGAGAATTTGTTATCATTCTAACTGCAGCCTTTTGTTGGGTAATTAGTGGTCTGAGATGGTTACTTGTTGTTGAGCCCCATGCACAAATTCCATAGATGAGATAGGGGTAAATAAGAGAGTGATATAGGGCCAGGAGGGCTGACTGCGGAACATAGTACCGTATCTTCGATAGTATGCCTACAGTCTTGGAAATTTTCTTAGAAATTTGTTGTATATGTGTATGAAATTTGAGTCTATTATCAAGGTGGATTCCTAAGAATTTTCCCTCTGTTAGCTTTGTGATAGGTGATCCGTTTATCATTATGTTAAGAGGGACATCTGTAGCTCTGTTACCAAACTGAATGAAGTAGGTTTTGTCAATGTTTAGTGTAAGTTTGTTAGTCCTCATCCAGGTAGATATTTTCTGTAATTCGGTATTTACAGTATTGGCTAGCGTGACTGGGCTCGGGTGGGAGAAGACGTATGTAGTGTCATCTGCAAATAGTGTGGGTTTGAGTAATTGCGAAGCATTTGGTAGGTCATTTATGTATAGGAGAAAGAGAAGAGGGCCAAGGACACTTCCCTGTGGGACACCAACTGTAATTGGTTGTGCAGAAGAGTTTGCCCCATTTGCATACACATATTGGCTTCTGTTGCTGAGGTATGACTTGAGGTAGTTGAGGGAGTGCCCTCTTATACCATAGTGTGACAATTTTACGTGGAGCAAGTCATGGTTAACTGTATCAAAAGCTTTACGTAAGTCAATGAAGATCCCCAGTGGGACTTCTTTTTTCTCTATTGCAGTGTATATATGTTCTAGCATGTGTATAATAGCATCATTAGTATTTTTATTTGGCCTGAATCCAAATTGGCAGGGGTTGAGTATGTTTGGGAGATAAGGTAGGAGTAGATTCGTTTATGAATTAATTTTTCGAAGATTTTTGAGAGAGGGTGTAATTTGGATATTGGCCTATAGTTATTCAACTCTGTTTGGTCTCCTCCTTTGTGGATCGGGGTGACCCTTGCTATTTTGAGTACTGTAGGGAAGGTGGAGGATTCAATGGATTTGTTAAAGAGTGTTGCAATGATTGGTGATAGCACTTGTGACACTTTTTTGTATATAAAGGGTGGTAAGGTATTTAAATCTCCTGCCTTGTTTTTTAGTGTGTTGATAATAAGGGAGACTTCATATGGGTTAGTCGGAGCTAGGAACAGTGTGTTCGGGTAGTTGCCGGTGAGGTAGTCATTTGGTGGGGTATCTGAGCTTGGGATTTTATTGGCAAGGTTTTGTCCTATAGTGGAGAAGAAGCCATTGAGTCTATTTGCTGTTTCTGTTGGTGGGAGTTGGGGTTCATCTGATTTTGCTAATTTTATTTCGCTATTTCGTGATAACTTTTTTGTTCCTAGAATTTCTGATAGGGTTTTCCAGGTCTTTTTTATATCACCTCGTAAGTTGGATAATCTGTTCTCATAATACAATTTTTTTGCCCTTCTTATCAGGCTGGTTAGGATTGACGAGTAACGTTTTGTTTGGTCTCTGGTTATGTGACCCATTCTGTACTGTTTTTCATATTGGTGTTTTGTATTTATGGATTTGAGAATGCTGGGTGTTAACCAGGGACTGTTCAGTCTCTTAGCTGTCATCTGTTTAGTTTTTTTAGGGCAGTGCTTGTTATAGAGGTATTGGGTCTTTTTAGAAAATTATTAATACATTCGTCAATATCTGTATAGATTTCTAGCTCAGTGTGCCAGTCAATGTTTGCTACTGCTGTTGTGAAGTTATTAATGGCTGCCTCATTGTGAAGTCTGAAGGTGACTTTAGTAGTGTCTTGGGGTAATTTACCAAGAGTTGTTATGAGAGAAAAGTAGGGTAGTGGTCTGTGGTATTATCTGTAATTATGCCTGATTTTAAAGGGGATATGGTGTTGGTCCAGATGTGGTCAAGTAGGGAAACACTAGTCTCTGTAACTCTTGTAGGTTTTGTTACTGTTGGTAGCAACATACAGTTACTCATTGTGTTTGTGAATTCAGTAACGTGTGGGTCCTGGTCTTGCAGGAGATTTATATTGAAGTCACCTGAGAGTAGTAAGTGATCTTTGTTCAAGCGTGCATCAGTTATCATACTTCCTAGGTTTTGACTAAATTGTCTAATGTTTGACTGTGGAACTCTGTAGATGTTTATCAATGTGAGAGGTTTTTGTAGGTATTTGGATTTGAATTTGGCTATGGTAATTAGAGAAGTAATGGTAATTAAATGATGTCAAAAATGTTAAGAGTAAATTGTACTGATAGTAAAAATGGTAATTAATTATTAATTTTGGTAAGTAATATCAATTAATAGTATTTAAAAAAATATGAGGTAGTAATATGGACAGAGAAAGTATCAATTCAGCTAATATTTAAGCAAACAATAGTAAATAAGAAAATTACGTAAGGTGACTTATGCTTACTAGTAAAATCACATAATGAGGTAGTTGATTATTTAATTACTAAGAGATTATACTATGAAATTTGAATAATAATGAGCAAAACATACACTACACTATGTAGGCTTTTAGGTTGGACATTGTTTAGTTATTCTCTGTAAGATTAGTATCCCTGAGAAATCATGATAGATCATTCTCGTTCGTGATTGTGTACAGTTGACCTACATTTGTTTTCCTAACAAGAATTTTCCCATCCCGTGTGAAGCATTGGTGTATTGTGTCATTATTCTCCCGCTTAAGTTTTCTGACTCGATACAGGAGGTTCTGACGTTTTTTGGTAAGACACTCGTTTATGTATACCTCTTTCTTTACTTTAATAGATGCAATAATTAAGTCTTTTTTCCTGTCATGTGAGTGGAATCTAAGCATAACACTTCTACCATGGGATCCTAGTAACCTGGCTTCTTTTATTTCTGACTCTGGTACTGTAACTTTTGTTTGGTCTTTTATGATCTGGATAGTAATTTCTTTACTGTTTGTTTGGTTCATATCACTGGGAAAAAGTGGACTGTTAACTATTACTGTGTCCGATAGTTTATCTTGCTCAGTTTTATCATCTTGGAGAGCAAAGTAGTCACTGAACTGGTTATCTAAGTTGTTCTTCCATTCTTTTACTGCTTCTTCAACCTTTGTATTAAGAGATATTATTTGTTCTGTACAGCTATCTATGACTGTTTGGATGGTTTTGCCACAGTTAGTTATTCCTGGTGTTGATAACTTTTGTTCAAGACTGAGGATTTTGTTCTCAAATTGTGTCATCCTGGCGTCTTGTTTTGTTAGCGTCTCTCGAAGATTCATATTTTCAATAACTAAGGTGGAGATGCATGACTTTAGGGTATCTGGATTGTTGGTCATACCTGACACTACTTGGTAGGTTGAATCTGGGGAAGAGAGGGGTGGATGGGCTGGGGGCAGCCAAGTGAAACAAAGCTGAAGGGGGTAGGTGAGTTTCGGTGGGGAGAAATAAATGGGATTAAGTCAGGAGTATCTGAGAGAGTTAGAGCTAAAGAAGGGGTAGCAATAATGTTGAAGGATCAGTTATGGAAGGAGAAGAGGGAATATAAATGTGTAATGTGGATTAAAATGAGGATTGGATGTGAAACGTGGGTCATAATAAGTGTGTATGCACCAGGAGAAGAGAGGAGTGTAGAGGAGAGAGAGAGATTTTGGGAGATGTTAAGTGAATGTATAGGAACCTTTGAACCAAGTGAGATTGTAATTGTGGTAGGGGACCTAAATACTAAAGTAGGAGAAACGTTTAGAGAGGGTGTGCTAGGTAAGTTTGGGGTGCCAGGTGTAAATGATAATGGGAACCCTTTGATTGAACTTTGTATAGAAAGGGGTTTAGTTAATAGGTAATACATATTTTAAGAAAAAGAGAATAAATATATATACAAGATATGATGTAGGGCGTAATGGCAGTAGTTTGTTGGACTACATATTGGTAGATAAAAGACTGTTGAGTAGGCTTCAGGATGTACATGTCTATAGAGAGGCTACAGATATATCAGATCACTTTTTAGTTGTAGCTACAGTGAGAGTAAAAGGTAGGTGGGATACAAGGAAAATAGAAGCAGCAAGTGAGAAGTTAACATTTATAAACTAAAAGAGGAGACATTTTGGGTAAGATATAAACAACTATTGGAGGATAGATGGGCTAGTGAGAGTATAGGCAATGGGGTCGAAGATGTATGGGGTAGCTTTGAGAATGTAGTGTTAGAGTGTTCAGCAGAAGTTTGTGGTTATGGGAAAGTGGGCATGGGAGGGAAGAAGAGTGATTGGTGGAATGATGTAAAGAGAGTAGTAAGGGAGAAAAAGTTAGCATATGAAGGGTTTTTACAAAGTAGAAGTGATGCAAGGAGGGAAGAGTATATGGAGAGAAAAAGAGAGGTTAAGAGAGTGGTGAAGCAGTTTAACCCCTTGACTGTCGCAACCCCCAATCCTGAGGTGTCTCCTGATCAGAGATTTAGATTTTGCCACCGAAGTGGCTAGTTTATTGTGCACCCCATATCCATCCTGTGGATGGTAGCAGAAGATCATATGGATACACAAAAGGCCCAGGAACTAGGCCCCAAAGGGTTAACATGAATACATATGGATTTATATCTACATATCTATAGTTATCTATAGTTTCTTATCACAAATGACACTATCATACACATGCTAGAACTAATATATACCGCACTTGAAAAGAAAGAAGTCCCGCTGGGCATTTTCATTGATATACGTGAAACTTTCGATACAGTCGATCATGAACTGCTGTACTCCAAATTAATGCACTATGGTATCAGAGGCCACTCCCTCAACTACCTAAAGTCATACCTTAGTAACAGAACTCAATATGTGTTTGCGAATGATGCAAACTCCTCCACCCAACCAATCACAGTAGGAGTCCCACAAGGAAGCCTCCTTGGACCACTCCTCTTTCTCATCTACATCAATAATCTACCAAATGCATCACAGCTACTCAAACCCATATTATTTGCAGATGACACTACATAAATATTTTCCCACCCAAACGCAGTCATGCTAGCAAACACAGTCAGCGCTGAATTACAGAAAATATCTGCCTGGACGATGACTAACAAAGTTACCCTGAAAACTGATAAAACCTACTTCATTCAGTTTGGAAACAAAGCTGCAAATGATCCAATTAACATTACACTAAATGGATCATCAGTCACAAGACTCACAGAGGGAAAATTTCTAGGTATCCACCTTGACAGTAGCCTTAAGTTCCAGACACACATACAACAAATCACCAAGAAAATCTCCAAGACTGTAGGCATACTGTCAAAGATAAGGTACTACGTTCCACAATCAGCTCTCCTGGCACTGTACCATTCACTCATATACCCTTATCTTACATTTGGAATTTGTGCATGGGGATCAACAACATCCAATCACCTAAAACCCCTAATAACCCAGCAAAAGGCAGCAGTAAGAATGATAACAAATTTCCACTCCCGCCAGCATACTCCACCAATTTTCAAGTCTGAATCTGCTTACCATTAAGAACATGCATACTTATTCATGTGCCTACTGCATACACAGAACAATACACGCAAATATAAACCCCCCACTCAAACTTTTCCTCACCAACCTAAACAGAACACATGACCACAACACAAGACACAGATCTCTTTTTGATATACCCCGTGTCCATATCACACTGTGTAAAAACTCTATACACATAAAGGGCCCCAAAATATGGAATTCATTACCAGAAGATATTAAAGTAACCCAGTCTGAAAATCAATTTAAGACTCTTCTCAAAAGCCACTTAATCACCCTAGACTAAATGCTAAATACTCAGTACACACTTACTCACCTATGTACTCCCACATCATAACTGAAACAATCACATTGAACCTTTTATCCATTGTTGACAGGAATATAATTGAATCATTGTTTTTCACAAAAGCATTTTAGAATATAAATATGTATATCTTTGTATTATTTATTTTATTTATTTATTTATTTATTTAATAATTTGAACTTACATACAGAGGTACAAAAAAATACAGGTAGAGCAGCATGCCAAAGCCACTTGTATGCATAGCATTACAGGCAGGCTTAAAATTAACTTAAGATTAACTAAGCATTGATGTAATCAGTGATAAAACATTATTGTAATCAGATAACAATAAAACACAAATGAGTATTACAAAGACAGGTCATATGGTTGCATGCATTGCTGTACATTCAGTAGAATGGAGTATTCTGTTAGGTAGTGTATTTAAAAAATAACAAAGTTAGATTGGGTCTTAGGTTTAACATTTATGTGATATAATTGTGAGAAACATTTAAGATATACAATTTATAAGGTTCAGTTATTCAGTATTTATTTGGTTTTGGGTGAGTAAGTGATCTTTGAGAAGACTTGAATTTATAAACAGGTAGTGTTTCTTTTATATTTACTATATACAAATTTTGATTTGTAATTAATATTCTACTGTACAACTATTAAATAATTACTTTCCTACTGTACAACTATGATATACTACTCCTTAGTATTAAGTAGAAAGTAAGCCAATAATGTTAAGTTGGCCCATAATGCCTAGGCATAATAGAGGCTCTCTTTGCATTGCAACCCACTATTGTATATACACAATCTTAATGTACTGTTTGCAAAGACATTAAATAAAATAAATAAATAAATAAATCTGTTACAAGCAAATTTAGGAAATTTGCTTAGTATATCTGGTATCTTATTTTTATTAATAAGATATTTTGACATGTCACATAGGTTATTATACTGTCTGTCTCTGTATTCCTCAATAAGTGGACAATTAAGCACATAGTGTTCAAGACAGGAGCTCGGACTCGACCCCCGCAACCTCAACTAGGTGAGTACAGTGACCATATGCCTGATCACATAATTTACATTTAGTTTGATCATCATCTGTGTGTCTCCCAAACTTCCAGAAGTACTTGTAACCCAGCCTAAGCCTGGACACTACAACATCAGTCAGTCTGTTCATATTGCATGTTGCTCTATAAACATACTTATCTATGTTCATGTTATCATAGTGGGTTATAGATCTACTCAGGCTTTTAATTGCATTCCTATAACAATCATTTTCATTATTTACTTCTCTCCTAATATTGTTCCTAATGCTAGACACAGTTATACCAAAGTTATATTCTACATTCTCCTTTTGGGTACTCTTCTTGGCTAACATTTCAACTTTATCATGAAGGAGTAATCCAATGTGTGATGGGATCCATAGCAACTGTACATTAATTTCTTTGTCCCTGATTTTTGAGTATCTATACCTGGCTTCTCCAATGAGCATGTCATTGGAGTCATTATATGAGTCAAGAGCCTTCAGTGATGACATAGAATCAGTACTGATGATAGAGTCAAGCTCAGTGTATTAGGTTAGCTTTATCGCCATTAGGATTGCAAACAATTCAGTTTGCAGTGTAGACACCCAGTCTCCTGGTGTTGCAAAATTTCAAAAAATATATATATATATATATATATATATATATATATATTTTCTTATGAAATGATAGAGAATCTTTTCCAGATTGTAATGACACCAAAAAAAATAAATTTGATGGAATTACGCTCTTGCGAAGTTAGCAAACTCGGCGATATTTACAAATCGGTGATTTCGCCCACTTTGAGCCCTATTTTTGGCTAATTCCATTGTTCCAGTTGACGAAACTCATGGCTATTTCTTTAGAACTCCATTTTTTCTATCGATTGAGTACAAGAAACTGTCCATTTACCAATTTCAACTACCCAATAACGTGGTCAGAAATTTGCAATTTGGCCAATTTCACGAAAATTAAAAAATATGTCAATTTCAAAATAAGGTCCAGAATCAACAATGCAGACACTCCTGGTTCTAAAATAACGTGTTCTTTGTTCATCAGTCACATCTCCAGGCACCTCTGATATTACTCTTGCTTTCTATTTTGAATTTTTATTCAGACAAAAAACAGAAGATTTACTGTTATGCAGACTACTGCAGTACTGTAATAATTGTACAAATAATGTCAGCCCATTCGTGACTGCATATTAGAATGGCTAATTGACATCATTTGTTTACTTTTGAACATTAGCAAAAATCGAACATTTCTCCTACTTTGAGCTCCATTTCCAGGTTCTTATAGTAAAACCAATCAAAATCACCTCTGTTTCTATAATATGTTTTCCATTCTATCAAATGAGACCAAGAAAACGAGAATACAACCATAAATACTATACAAAAATAGACCACAAAATCAGCATTTTAATTAAAAAAAAACGGTCGGAGTTTTTTTTTCTCATTATGCACTCCGTGCTCCAGGATTTTTTTTATATGGTGCACACTGACCACACAGACCCATCCTCTCACATGTGAGCCTGCCAGCTTTCTCCTGCTTGATTTGAAGCCACTAGAATTTATGAGTATATATACGTCAAAGACGGTACCTCGTAAGACGTATATATACGACTGAAACAGTCAAAGGGTTAAAAAGAGAGCAAATGAGAGAGTGGGTGAGATGTTATCAACAAATTTGGTTGAAAATAACAAAGTTTTGAAGTGAGATTAACAAGTTGAGGAAACCTAGGGAACAAATGGATTTGTCAGTTAAAAACAAGAGAGGTGAGTTATTAAAGGGAGAGTTAGAGGTATCAGGAAGATGGAGGGAATATTTTGAGAAATTGTTAAATGTTGATGAAGATAGGGAAGCTGTGATTTTGTGTATAGGGCAAGGAGGAATACATCTTGTAAGAGTGAGGAAGAGCCAGTTGTGAGTGTGGGGGAAGTTT
Organism: Cherax quadricarinatus; assembly: GCF_026875155.1. Lineage (NCBI taxonomy): Eukaryota > Metazoa > Arthropoda > Malacostraca > Decapoda > Parastacidae > Cherax > Cherax quadricarinatus. Next base: position 722,291 of record NC_069408.1, on the reverse strand, counting down.
GTGAGGCAGTGGGTAGAATGAAAAGGGGTAAGGCATCTCTACCATATTGTATTACTACTACTACTACAACTTATGTCACTACTACTACTCCTGCCACTAGTATTGCACCTCACTCTGAGCCTATATATACCCTCTGTGTCCATGTACTGTTTGTAACAGCTTGACAAAGCTCCTGGAGAGTGAAACGTTGCCACAGTAAAATGTCACATTAGTTGCACTTGTGTCCTTTTACTTTACATATTGTCGGTAATTCTACCAACATTATTACATTCCTGGTGGGGTAGAAACAGTTTGACATGTTTGCTTGCACCTGTTGCCCTGTTCACCTAGCAGCAAATAGGTATCTAGGTGTTAGGTGACTGGTGTGGGTCGCATCCTGGGGGACAAGATTGAGGGCTCCAGTGGAAATAAGACTGACAGTCATCTATGACGCACTGCCCTTCTTGGGTTATCCTGGGTAGCTAACCCTCCGGGGTTAAAAATTCGAACGAAATCTTATCTTACCTTCTTGCTGATGGGCTCTCCTTTAACCCAAACTCTCTCGTTGATTTTTGACAGCAACTGATATACTGCACAAGCTTTCATGATGATGCCGCTAGCACTTATCACAGCCCTTTCTACCTCAATCTCTTGCTACCCTCTACCCCAGCACTATCCATGGCCCTGCTGCACTCCATGTCCTAATAATAGTTCCTCTCTTTCTCTTGCTACCCAGTACCCCTGCACCCTTTCCTGCCCTGCTGTGCTGTATGACCCTTGTAGGTTTAAGGCTTCATTGTTTATTATAATGTTATTGCCCTATTAATCTTAAGTTAGTCTTAGTATGCCTGAAATACTCTGCATATAAAGGGGCTTTTGGTATATACACCCAATTCTTATGTTCCTTTGAATTAAAGTTATTATTATTATGAAAACAGCAGTGTGATAGGAGAGATTGGACCTCAGGACAATGCCAACCCTCCATATCTCAGGCATTCCAGAAGAGTAGTCAAACCTCCAGATAGGTTGGGTTTATAAATAGTTTTTGAATGATGAGCTAATCTTTGTATTTTAATGATACCACCTGTGGTGATGATATAATGTAATTTAGAAAAGGAGGAATGTAAGGCATTGGGAGCAGTGAGAGAATTAAATACTCTGTATGTTTTGATCATCTGATCATCTATTGAGGCGTTTACAGCTGTGAATTGTTGTTGTTGTTGTTGTTGTTATCCTGGGCATTGGTGCAAATACACACAACTCACTACTGTCTCACATTATCTCCTACAACCATAACATGAAGCAAGGGTGGCAACAGTGGAGATGTATACCTGGAGATACCTGGAGAAGGCTTCGGGGGTCAATGCCCCCCAAGCCCAGTCTGTGACCAGGCCTCACGGCAATGTGCAGTGTGAATATTATGTAGGGAATTCATAGTTTGGGGATTAAAAGGAGGTGCAGGGTTACTGATAATATTATCCAAAGGGCTGAGGAAGGGTTGTTGAGGTGGTTTGAACATTTAGAGAGGATGAAACAAAATAGGATGACTTGGAGAGCATATAAATCTAGCAGAAGGACGGTGGGGTAGAGGCCGTCCTAGGAAAGGTTGGAGGGAGGGGGTAAAGGTTTTTTGTGAAGGACTTGGACATCCAGCAAACATGTATGAGCATGTTAGATAGGAGTGGAGGCAAGTGGTTTTTATAATGTGATGTGTTGTTGGAGTGTGAGCAAAGTAACATTTATGAAGGGGTTCAGGGATACTGGTTAGCTGGGCTTGAGTTGTAGAGGTAGGAAATACAGTGAGTATACTATGGAGGGGTGGGGGTATTTGCAGTTTTGTATTGTACTATTGGCATGCCTCTGGCAAGATAAGGATGGAGTGAGTGATGGTGAAATAATCTGCACATTTTCTCAGAGATGTTTTTAAGTGAGCATCATTTTACATGCAGGTCATACTACGTGAAGAATGAGACACTGGCCAAGGTTGCTGCTGAGATGAAGTTTAACAGACATCTACTCCACATGGCTCCCAAGCTCTCTATCTCAATTGAAAAGTACTTGAAGCTCATGCAAGATGATTATGAGGAAGACACACTCAACACTGAAGATGATGAGGTGGATGCTGAGGTAAGATCTTTAGTATTACACTCTCAACACTGAGGATGAGGATGTGGATGCTGAGCTAAGATCTTTAGTATTACACACTCAATCAATCAATTTTATTTATTTAATGTCTTTGCAAACAGTACATTGAGATTGTGTATATACAATACTGTAGTGGGTTGCAATGCAAAGAGAGCCTCTATTATGCCTTGGCATTATGGGCCAACTTAACATTATTGGCTTACATTCTACTTAATACTAAGGAGTAATATATCGTAGTTGTACAGTAGGAAAGTAATTATCTCATAGTTGTACAGTAGAACATTAATTATAAATGAATCAAAATTTGTATAATATGTACAAAGATATATGTATTTATATTCTAAAATGCTTTTGTGAAAAACAATGATTTAATTATATTCCTGTCAACAATGGATTGTTTCAGTTATGATGTGGGAGTACATAGGTGAGTAAATGTATACTGAGTATTTAGCATTTAGTCTATGGTGATTAAGTGGCTTTTGAGAAGAGTCTTAAATTGATTTTCAGACTAGGTTACTTTAATATCTTCTGGTAATGAATTCCATTATTTGGGGCCTTTTATGTGCATAGAGTTTTTACACAGTGTGATATGGACACGAGGTATATCAAAAGGAGATGTGTCTTGTGTTGTGGTCATGTGTCCTGTTTAGGTTGGTGAGGAGAAGTTTGAGTGGGGGGTTTATATTTGTGTGTATTGTTCTGTGTATGTAGTAGGCACATGAATAAGTATGGATGTTCTTAATGGTGAGCAGATTCAGACTTTTGAAAATTGGTGGAGTATGCTGGTGGGAGTGGGAATTTGTTATCATTCTTACTGCTGCCTTTTGCTGGGTTATTAGGGGTTTTAGGTGATTGGATGTTGTTGATCCCCATGCACAAATTCCATATGCAAGATAAGGGTATATGAGTGAATGGTACAGTGCCAGGAGAGCTGATTGTGGAACGTAGTACCTTATCTTTGATAGTATGCCTATAGTCTTGGAGATTTTCTTGGTGATTTGTTGTATGTGTGTCCGGAACTTAAGGCTACTGTCAAGGTGGATACCTAGGAATTTTCCCTCTGTGAATCTTGTGACTAATGATCCATTTAGCATAATGTTAATTGGATCATTTGCAGCTTTGTTTCCAAGCTGAATGAAATAGGTTTTATCAGTGTTCAGGGTAAGTTTGTTAGTCATCATCCAGGCAGATATTTTCTGTAATTCAGCATTGACTGTGTTTGCTAGTATGACTGCGTTTGGATGGGAAAATGCATATGTAGTGTCATTTGCAAATAATATGGGTTTGAGTAGCTGTGATGCACTCGGTAGATCATTGATGTAGATGAGAAAGAGGAGTAGTCCAAGGATGCTTCCTTGTGGGACTCCTACTGTGATTGGTTGGGTGGAGGAGTTTGCATCATTTGCATACACATATTGAGTTCTGTTACTAAGGTATGACTTTAGGTAGTTGAAGGAGTGGCCTCTGATACCACAGTGCATTAATTTGGAGTACAGTAGTTCATGGTCGACTGTATCGAAAGCTTTACGTAAATCAGTGAAAATGCCCAGCGGGACTTCTTTCTTTTCAAGTGCGGTATATATTAGTTCTAGCATGTGTATGATAGCATCATTTGTGCTTTTATTATTCCTGAATCCAAATTGACAAGGGTTTAATATGTTGTGTGAAATGAGGTAGGAATAGATCCGTCTATGAATTAATTTTTCAAAGATTTTAGAGAGCAGTGGTAAGTTAGATATTGGTCTATAGTTATTCAAGTCAGCTTGGTCACCTCCTTTATGAATCGGAGTGACCCTCGCTATTTTGAGGATTGTTGGGAAGGTAGATGATTCAATGGATTTGTTAAAGAGCATTGCAATAATTGATGACAATACTTGAGAAGCTTTTTTGTACATAAAAGCAGGCAAGTTGTTTATGTCTCCTGCCTTGTTTTCAAGGGTGTTTTTGATGAGCATAACTTCAGTGGGGTTGGTTGGAGCTAGGAATAGTGTATTTGGGTAGGTTCCTATGAGGTAGTCTGATGGACGGGCGTTTGTACTTGGTATTTTGTTTGCTAGATTTTTTCCTATGGTGGAGAAGAAAACATTAAGTCTGTTTGCTGTTTCAGTTGGAGTGAGTAGGGGTTCATCTGATTTTGTTAGTTTGATTGCTTTGTTTTTGGATAACTTTTTAGTTCCAAGAATTTCAGATAGAGTTTTCCAGGTTTTTTTCATATCACCTTTGATGTTATGTAATCTATTTTAATAATACAATTTTTTTGACCTTCTTATCAGGCTGGTAAGTGCTGATGAGTAATTTTTCGACTGTTCTCTAGTTATTTGACCCATTCTATACTGTTTTTCATATTTGTGCTTTGTGTTAATGGATTTGAGGATGCTTGGTGTTAGCCAGGGATTATTCAGTCTCTTTGCTGTGATCTGTTTAGTTTTTCTGGGGCAATGTCTGTTGTAGAGGCATTGGGCTTTTTTTAGAAAATTATTTATACATTCATTCATATCTGTATATGTTTCAAGCTCATTTTGCCAATCGATGTTATTCATAGCTGCTATAAAGTTGTTAACTGCTGTTTCGTTATGTAGTCTGAAGGTTACTTTAGTAATGTCTTGTGGCAGTTTGCCCAGATTAGTTATGAGAAAGGTTGGGTAGTGGTCTGTAGTGTTGTCCGTGATTATGCCTGATTTTATTTATTTATTTATTTATTTATTTATTTGAACATGATTTTAAAGGGGATATGGTGTTTGTCCAGATGTGGTCTATTAAGGAGATGCTTGTCTCAGAGATTTTTATAGGTTTAGATATTGCTGGTAGCAACAGGCAGTTATTCATTGTGTTTGTGAATTCGGTTACTTGTGGGTCCTGGTCGTGTAGTATGTTTATGTTGAAATCACCTGTTAGTAGTAGGTGGTCTTTATTCATGTGTGCATCACACATGAGATTATGAAATTGCAAAAATGAGTTGCAGTGCAAAGAGAGCCACTATCATGCTTAGGCATTATGGGCAGACTTAACTTAACCCTTAAACTGTCCAAATGTAGATCTACATTTTTTCAACATTTGAAAGTATTTAAAAAAACGTAACCTTTTTTTTTTTTTTTTACAATTGAAAATGTGTAAAAAACTTTGATCTACTTTTTTTTTTTTTGTTATACTTGAAAATATGTAAAAAAACATAGATCTACTTTTGGAGCACTACGCATGTGAACGTAGATCTGTTTGGACAGTTTAAGGGTTAATGGCTTACAGATTACATAATATTAAGGAAATTGAACATAGTTTAAGTTGTACATTTTGTTTATTTATAGTACACAGTAATTTTACTCAAGTTACAATTGTTTCAATAGAAAATGCAGTGGAACCTTGACTTGTGAGTGTCCCAACGTATGAGTTTTTTGAGATATGAGTCATCCCTGGGTCGATTTTTTGCTCTGAGTTACGAGCCAACATTTGAGTTACGAGCCAACTCACCCTGCTTCCCCATCGCTTGTTTATCTATGATTTCATGCTTTAATTCCATGGAAATCATCCTCTCTTTCTTCTCAGCATTGTCCTTTAAACTTACTTTCTTAGGACCCATGCTTAGAAAAATGAAATTTGGCCAAATGACTGTCAAAAATGTAAGCAAAGCATGAGAGAACTGCTCCCACAGTGAGGTAAACAGTACATGTACACTGAGTTGGCAGCGTTCATTATTATATTATTATTATTATTATTACTATTATTATTATTATTATTATTATTATTATTATTATTATTATTATTATTATTATTATTATTATTATTATTATTATTATTATTATTACAGTGGACCCTCGTTTTTCATAATTAATCCGTTCCAGAGAGTGTGACTATTATCAAAATTGACGATTTGCGAATCCATTTTCCCCATAAGAAATAATGTAAATCCAATTAATTCATTCCAGACACCCAGAAGCATCAACAAAAATTTTTTTTTTATACCTTAAAGATGGATTTACATGCACAAAAGAATGCACATTCAACATGACAGTTACCATTATTGAAGGCTTTTGTTGATGAATGGAAGACAGGGGGGAGGGGAGAGGGAAGAGAGGTTATTGTTTGGAAGGGGAATCCCTCTCCATAAGGACAGTAAGTCACTTCAGGGGTAACTTCCCTAGCCACTTCCCTAGCTTAAATATAGATTTACATGTAGAAAAGAATGCCAAATAAATGTAAAGCACTAATAAAATATATAAATGAACATTTAACATCATACTTACCTTTATTGAAGACTCTAGTTGGTGTATGGCAGACGGGGCAGAGGGAGGGGAGACGAGTTTATTGTTGGAGAATATGACACTAATATCAACTCTACGGCTTATTTATCTATCACAATTCAACTAATATGATATAATAAACAATATTAATAACATAGAAACATGAAATATACTCTAGAATGAATAAAATAAGTCATTATGAATGTCACAAGAGGTGTTCTGTTGTTGTTGTTGGGTGTATAAGGGCCACTGAGAGCATAAGCCATCCATAATGGTGGTGCAGCAGCAGTTGAGGCGCCGGTGTTTTCTGTAGCCCTATATAACTCCAACAACATTGGAGGAGTTAGTAGAATTGCTGAATCACTGAAGAAGGCACCCTATACCACCATCACAATCACTACCACCTTCTACCACTATCACAGTTGCTACCACCCTCTACCACTATCACAACTGCTACCACCCTCTACCACTATCACAACTGCTACCACCCTCTACCACCATCACTACCACCCTCTACCACTATCACTACTACCACCCTCTACCACTATCACAACTGCTACCACCTCTACCACCATCACTACCACCCTCTACCACTATCACAACTGCTACCACCCTCTACCACTATCACAACTGCTACCATTCTACCACTACCACTTTCGTATTTTTCTACAAACTTTTTTCTTAAATTATGTGTTTCTTTACCAAAGGGCTGGCACTAGAAGATTTCTTTGGAGCCATGTTGACTTATTTAGCAGTTGCAAGCACTAAAACAAATGGAATATTATGAAATGTATTGTATGAACTCGTGGGATCGCCCTCACTCACTGATAAACAATGGCACACTGCCTGGGAATGGAGTGTGAGGCAGCTCGAGGTCGTGCGTACGCGTCCCAGACGAATGACTACTTGTGAGTCAAACGACAATTTGCGAGTCAATGTTTTGATGAAAAAACATTATGATTTCCAAAAATTACGACTTTCGAGCTTTTCGAAAAACGAGGGTCCACTGTATTATTACTGTTATTATTAATTTAGGTAACTAGAGCACAGATCCAACTCCCTAGATCAAGAGCCCCTCACCAGCATCAAGGTTCCTTGATGCTGGTGAGGGACTCTTGATCTAGGGAATTGGATCTGTGCTCCAATTACCTAAATTAATAATAATGATAATAATATTATTATTATAATAATTGTTATAATAATAATAATATTATTATTATTATTATTATTATTATTATTATTATTATTATTATAACGATAGAGCTTCAGTTCCTTAAATTAACCCTTTGACTGTCACAAGCCCATTTCTGAAACTGTCATTCTCTGTTGCCAAATATGCAAAAAAAAAAATATTTTTTCTTACCAAAATGTTAGGATTACAGTGGTCCCTCGTTTATCGTAATTAATCCATTCCTGAAAGTGTTACTGTTATCAAAATTTATGATTTTTGAATCAATTTTCCCCATAAGAAATAATGTAAATACAATTAATCCGTTCCTGACACCCAGAGGTACTACAACAAAAAAAATTCTTACATGAAATATAGATGTAGTACATAAACAATACAATGGGACATGATGAATGAAACATTAACAGCATAACACTTACCTTTATTGGCAATTCTTCTTAGTGTATGGAAGACTGGAGGAGGAGAGATTGAATTACTGTTTGGAAGGGGAATCCCCTCCCATCAACACCTCAGGTACCAAGTGCTTTTCTGGGGTTACTTCTCTTCTCTGTTTCTTAATGCCACTAGGACCAGCTTGAGAGTCACTGGAGTCCTGTCTCGCAAAATGACTGTCCAGAGAGCTCTGTTTCTGGCGTCTCTTTAACACTTCCTTAAAATGAGCCAAGACTTTGTCACTGTACATGTTGCCAACATGACTTGCAACAGCTTTGTCAGGTTGATGTTTCTCCATAAATCTTTCCATCTTACCCCACATTTCAAAAATCTCCTTAATTTCTGAAGAAGGCACCTTCTTCCATCTCTCTTCCTCCTCCTCTGCTGCAAGATTCTGAGCTGCAATCTGTTGCTCTTCCTGCTGAAGCTCTTGCAGCTCCTCAGTGGTGAGCTCTTCGGTGTGGTCTTCCACCAACTCTTCCACATCCTCCAAACTCACATCCAACCCCATGGAACTCCCCAGTGCCACAATAGATTTAACAACTGACATAGGCTCATCAGGGTCAGCCCCAAACCCTTCAAATTCCCTCTTGTGGACACAATCTGGCCACAATTTTCTCAAAACAGAGTTCAAAGTCCTGGTAGTCACTTCCTCCCAAGCCTTACCTATAAGGCTTATGCAATGGAGGATGCTGATGTGTTCTCTCCAAAAATCTCTTAGGGTCAAGTGAGTGTCTGAGGTCACATTCAAGCACCTGTGAAACATTGCTTTGGTGTAGAGTTTTTTAAAGTTTGCAATGACCTGCTGGTCCATGGGCTGGAGGAGAGGAGTGGTATTCGGGGGCAAGAACTTTACTGTGATGAACCCAGACTCCTTGAAAATTAGGTCATCCAAGTTTGGAGGATGAGCAGGTGCATTGTCCATTACTAGGAGGCACTTGAGATCCAATTTCTTTTCCAGGAGGTAATTCTTCAAACTAGGGCCAAACACTTCATTGAACCACGCGACGAAAATTTCCCTCGTGACCCATGCCTTACTATTAGATTTCCAAAACACACACAATTTACTCTTCATAACATTGTTTTTCTTGAACACACTGGGATTTTCAGAATGGTACACTAGTAATGGCTTCGCTCTGAAATCCCCACTAGCATTAGCACAGAACATGAGCATCAGCCTGTCTTTCATAGGCTTGTGTCCTGGCAGTGCCTTTTCCTCCTGAGTAATGTAGGTTCTCTTTGGCATTTTCTTCCAAAAGAGGCCTATTTTGTCACAATTGTACACTTGTTAAGGTTTCAGTCCTTCAGCCTCTATGTACTCCTTGAATTCATGCACATCTTTTGTCTGTCTCATAAATATGCAAGATTACAGGTATGTCTTGCTACTTCTACTTACACTTAGGTCACACTACACATACATGTACATGTTTATTTAAGCACACTCATCTGAGTTTTCTTTGATTTTATCTTAATAGTTCTTGGTCTTATTACTTAAACTTTTATATCCATGGGGAAGTGGAATAAGAATCTTTCCTCCGTAAGCCATGCGTGTTGTAAAAGTCAACTAAAATGCCGGGAACAATGGGCTAGTAACCCCTTTTCCTGTAAAGATTACTAAAAAGAATAAGAAGAAGAAAATTGTCAAAGTGGGAAGTCTGAATGTGCGTGGATGTTGTGCAAATTATAAGAAAGAGATGATTGTGGATGTTATGAATGAGAAGAAGCTGGATGTCCTGGCTTTAAGTGAAACAAAGCTGAAGGGGGTGGGAGAGTTTCAATGGAGAGGAATAAATGGGATTAGGTCAGGGGTTTCAAATAGAGTTACAGCTAAAGAAGGAGTAGCAATAATGTTGAAGGATAAGCTATGGCAGGAAAAGAGGGACTATAAATGTATTAATTCAAGGATTATGTGGAGTAAAATAAAGATTGGATGTGAAAAGTGGGTTATAGTAAGCGTGTATGCACCTGGAGAAGAGAGAAGTGTAGAGGAGAGAGAGAGATTTTGGGAAATGTTGAGTGAATGCGTGGGGAGTTTTGAATCAAGTGTGGAGAGTAATGGTGGTTGGGGATTTCAATGCTAAAGTGGGTAAAAATGTTATGGAGGGAGTAGTAGGTAAATTTGGGGTGCCAGGGGTAAATGTAAATGGGGAGCCTCTAATTGAGCTATGTGTAGAAAGAGATTTGGTAATAAGTAATACATATTTTATGAAAAAGAGGATAAATAAATATACAAGGTATGATGTAGCACGTAATGAAAGTAGTTTGTTAGATTATGTATTCGTGGATAAAAGGTTGATGGGTAGGCTACAGGATGTACATGTTTATAGAAGGGCAACTGATATATCGGATCATTATTTAGTTGTAGCTACAGTTAGAGTAAGAGGAAGATGGGAAAAGAGGAAGGTGGCAACAACAAGTAAGAGGGAGGTGAAAGTGTATAAACTCAGGGAGGAGGAAGTTCGGGTGAGATATAAGCGACTATTGGCAGAAAGGTGGGCTAGTGCAAAGATGAGTAGTGGGGGGGGTTGAAGAGGGTTGGAATAGTTTTAAAAATGCAGTATTAGAATGTGGGGCAGAAGTTTGTGGTTATAGGAGGGTGGGGGCAGGAGGAAAGAGGAGTGATTGTTGGAATGATGAAGTAAAGGGTGGGGATAAAAGAGAAAAAGTTAGCTTATGAGAGGTTTTTACAAAGCAGAAGTGTTATAAGAAGAGCAGAGTATATGGAGAGTAAAAGAAAGGTGAAGAGAGTGGTGAGAGAGTGCAAAAGGAGAGCAGATGATAGAGTGGGAGAGGCACTGTCAAGAAATTTTAATGAAAATAAGAAAAAAATTTGGAGTGAGTTAAACAAGTTAAGAAAGCCTAGGGAAAGTATGGATTTGTCAGTTAAGAACAGAGTAGGGGAGTTAGTAGATGGGGAGAGTGAGGTATTAGGTAGATGGCGAGAATATTTTGAGGAACTTTTAAATGTTGAGGAAGAAAGGGAGGCGGTAATTTCATGAACTGGTCAGGGAGGTATACCATCTTTTAGGAGTGAAGAAGAGCAGAATGTAAGTGTGGGGGAGGTACGTGAGGCATTATGTAGAATGAAAGGGGGTAAAGCAGCTGGAACTGATGGGATCATGACAGAAATGTTAAAAGCAGGGGGGATATAGTGTTGGAGTGGTTGGTACTTTTGTTTAACAAATGTATGAAAGAGGGGAAGGTACCTAGGGATTGGCAGAGAGCATGTATAGTCCCTTTATATAAAGGGAAAGGGGACAAAAGAGATTGTAAAAATTATAGAGGAATAAGTTTATTGAGTATACCAGGAAAAGTGTAAGGTAGGGTTATAATTGAAAGAATTAGAGGTAAGACAGAATGTAGGATTGCGGATGAGCAAGGAGGATTCAGAGTGGGTAGGGGATGTGTAGATCAAGTGTTTACATTGAAGCATATATGTGAACAGTATTTAGATAAAGGTAGGGAAGTTTTTATTGCATTTATGGATTTAGAAAAGGCATATGATAGAGTGGATAGAGGAGCAATGTGGCAGATGTTGCAAGTATATGGAATAGGTGGTAAGTTACTAAATGCTGTAAAGAGTTTTATGAGGATAGTGAGGCTCAGGTTAGGGTGTGTAGAAGAGAGGGAGACTACTTCCCGGTAAAAGTAGGTCTTAGACAGGGATGTGTTATGTCACCATGGTTGTTTAATACAGTGGACCCCCGCATAACGATTACCTCCGAATGCGACCAATTATGTAAGTGTATTTATGTAAGTACGTTTGAACGTGTATGTTTGGGGGTCTGAAATGGACTAATCTACTTCACAATATTCCTTATGTTAACAAATTCGGTCAGTACTGGCACCTGAACATACTTCTGGAGTGAAAAAATATCGTTAACCGGGGGTTCACTGTATATTTATAGATGGGGTTGTAAAAGAAGTAAATGCTAGGGTGTTCGGGAGAGGGGTGGGATTAAATTATGGGCAATCAAATTCAAAATGGGAATTAACACAGTTAGTTTTTGCTGATGATACTGTGCTTATGGGAGATTCTAAAGAAAAATTGCAAAGGTTGGTGGATGAGTTTGGGAAAGTGTGTAAAGGTAGAAAGTTGAAAGTGAACATAGAAAAGAGTAAGGTGATGAGGGTATCAAATGATTTAGAAAAAGAAAAATTGGATATCAAATTGGGGAGGAGGAGTATGGAAGAAGTGAATGTTTTCAGATACTTGGGAGTTGACGTGTCGGCGGATGGATTTATGAAGGATGAGGTTAATCATAGAATTGATGAGGGAAAAAAGGTGAGTGGTGCATTGAGGTATATATGGAGTCAAAAAACGTTACCTATGGAGGCAAAGAAGGGAATGTATGAAAGTATAGTAGTACCAACACTCTTATATGGGTGTGAAGCTTGGGTGGTAAATGCAGCAGCGAGGAGACGGTTGGAGGCAGTGGAGATGTCCTGTCTAAGAGCAATGTGTGGTGTAAATATTATGCAGAAAATTCGGAGTGTGGAAATTAGGAAAAGGTGTGGGGTTAATAAAAGTATTAGTCAGAGGGCTGAAGAGGGGTTGTTGAGGTGGTTTGGTCATTTAGAGAGAATGGATCAAAGTAGAATGACATGGAAAGCATATAAATTTATAGGGGAAGGAAGGAGAGGTAGGGGTCGTCCTCGAAAGGGTTGGAGAGAGGGGGTAAAGGAGGTTTTGTGGGCGAGGGGCTTGGACTTCCAGCAAGCATGCGTGAGCATGTTAGATAGGAGTGAATGGAGACGAATGGTACTTGAGACCTGACGATCTGTTGGAGTGTGAGCAGGGTAATATTTAGTGAAGGGATTCAGGGAAACCGGTTATTTTCATATAGTCGGACTTGAGTCCTGGAAATGGGAAGTACAATGCCTGCACTTTAAAGGAGGGGTTTGGGATATTGGCAGTTGGGAGGGATATGTTGTGTATCTTTATACGTATATGCTTCTAAGCTGTTGTGTTCTGAGCACCTCTGCAAAAACAATGATAATGTGTGAGTGTGGTGAAAGTGTTGAATGATGATGAAAGCATTTTCTTTTTGGGGATTTTCTTTCTTTTTGGGTCACCCTGCCTCGGTGGGAGACGGCCGACTTGTTGAAAAAAAAAAAAAAAAATTCAGCCGCTTTGTGGTCCGAACTGGCAGCCTCACCATGCCTTACCACACTGTGTATGCCACTACGGTTCTTAAATCTCTCAAACCAACCTTTGCTGGCCTTAAATTCACTCACATCACCGCTAGTTGCAGACAATTTCTTTTCCAGATCGTCGTGCAACTGCCTAGCCTTTTCACAAATAATCGACGTCATAAGACTGTCTCCTGCTAATTGTTTCTCTTTTATCCACACCAATAATAACTTCTCAACCTCTTTGAGTACTGGTGATCTCATTTTTGTCAGCATATTTACCCTTTTTGCAACAACAGCTTCCTTGATTTCCTTTTTCTTGGCCACGATGGAAGCTATGGTTGTATGGGGTTTGTTATACATCCTGGCCAGTTCGGCCATACGTATGCCACTTTCATATTGTTCAGTGATGTTTTTCTTAAATTCAGTTGTATTTCTCACCTTCTTTACCAAAGGCTTGGCACTAGGAGCTTTCTTTGAAGCCATGGTAGCTTATTTAGTAGTTGCAAGCACTAAAATGAATGGATTATGAAATATTTCGTATGAGCAAGTGAGGGGACCGTCGCTTACTGGTAAACAATGGCACACTGGCTGGGAAGGGAGGCCAGGGCGGCTCAGAGCATGAGTACGCGTCCCGGACGAATGACTATTCGCGAGTCAATCTACGATTAGTGAGCCAGTGTTTTGACGAAAATATCGTTACGATTTCCGAAAATTACGGCTATCGAGCCCTACAATTATTGAGGGACCACTGTATTTTACTGAGTGTTTTAAGCCTAAAAATATTTTTTGCCATCAGTACTTACCGAGATACAGAGGTGCAAAGTTGACAGAAAATGAGTCGCGTATTGCAACAGCGACGAATGCCGCTCACTAATTTGAAGGTTCCTTGTATTTTCCAATATTTTTCTTATCTAAGTAACTTATGTGGCCTGTGAGACCAATGTAAGGTGCATTGTTCAAATATACACTCATTGTTTACAACACAATAACTGCACAAACCTTATTACTATTAGATTGTTTATAAAACTTGTTTACATAAACAAACAATACAAAAACATTGTTTATTACTATTGTTCTATGTATATACATATGTACAGTCACTGAACACTTCCCTAGAACTGCTGCAGCTTGTGGAAATCTTTGAAACATTGGTATATGCAGAGTGGTACTTGACACTCCTCACACACAAAATGAGTGTCTCTGCGGTTTTCTGGGCATTTTGTGGAATGTCCACATACAAAACACCTCTTCTGAGCACTTTTCTTGAAAGCAGTAGGAGGTATTTGTATGGGCTAGTGATCACCAGGCCTCAGACGAGAGGACATGTGTTGGTAATTTCGTGGGCGCTGGTCTATTGCAGGTGTTGCTCCTTGGTACTTGAATATTATTTGTCTGATGACTGACAAACAAAATTCACCATATTTGGGTTTGTTGTTGGTCTTCAACTTGTATATGTTATAAACATTCAGCATGGAAATATCAAGAAGATGGAAAAAGTTTTATGTACCACTTATAACTCCTGCATACACAATCAGCAAACCCAATCTGCATATCACATTTGTCCACTAAGCGCATATTGAGGTTGTAGTCCATCACAGCTGCAGGTTTTAGAATGGGTTCATTGGTCTCTCTATTCTGCCTGCCACTGTCTGCCATTTCATTTTGGTGAACTGATGTCAACAAATGTGACATCACGTTTGTCATGCCACCAAAATGCCATGATGTCATTGGCAGCAAAGGCCTGCACCTCACCTCTGCAAGTGCCAGTGTCGAACCTTAGCATATGCTTACGATTACCATGCACTGTGCCACACATGTCTGTCATGCTCACTCGCAAGAAATCACTGAGTAAGGGGCTTGTGTACCAGTTATCAGTGTATAATATATGCCCCTTACCAAGATATAGTTCCATCATTGTTCTAATCACATCACCAGAGATACCCAGTAACTTCCTGGTATCTCTCAATGTACTACTGCCAGTGTAAATAATTATATCCAAAACCAGACCACTTTTGCAATCACACAGCACAGTGGACCCCCGACATTTGATATTAATCCGGTCCTGAGAGCTCATCGAATGTCGAAAATATCAAAAGTCAAATTAATTTTCCCCATAAGAAATAATGGAAATCAAATTAATCTGTGCAAGACACCCAAAAGTATGAAAAAAATAAACATTTTACCACATGAAATATTAAGTTTAATGCAATAGAATAATTACAATAACAATAATAACAATAGAATAATTGACACTTACCTTTAATGAAGATCTGGTGATGATTGATGGGAGGGGAGAGTGTGGATGCAACTGCCTAGCCTTTTCACAAATGATCGCTTAATAGATGCTATCTCCTGCTATCTGTTTTCCATTTATCCACACCAATAACAGTCTCTCAGCATCTTCTAACACTAGCAATTTCAGTTTCGAAAACAAAGATTGCACCTTTTGCAACAACAGCTTCCTTGATTGCTGTTTTCCTGCTCACTATAGTAGAGATGGTTGATTGGGGTTTACTATACAACCTGGCCAGCTCCGACACATGCACTCCACTTTCATACTTTGCAATTATCTCTTTCTTCATTTCAATAGTCATTAGCACCTTTTTTCTCGAAGGGTTGGCACTAGAAGCTTTCTTGGGGCCCATGGTTACTTATTTTGCAGAAACAAGCACCAAAAACAGTGGTAATATGGATAATATGGAATGTACCGAATGTATCCTTAGATGCGCGCACACTGGCTGGTTTGTAAACACTGGCACACACTGGGCAGTTCAGGCCACACGTAGACACATCTCGTATGAATCGTATTGAATAGCGGGTTTTTGATCGAATGTCGAGGCAAAATTTTTGCATTAAAATACATCAAATGTTGGATTTATCGAATGTCGATGCCATTGAATGTCGGGGGTCTACTGTACAAATAACTTTATACCAAAGCGTTTCCTCTTGCTTTGTATGTACTGCTTGAAAGACAGTGTTCCTTTGAACAAAATCAAAGACTCATCAATAATAAGCTTCCTGAAGGGATAAAAATACATACAACACTTTTGTTTCAGGTACATAAAAACATTTCTGATCTTATATAACCTGTCGCTTCTGTCAGGCCTTGTTTTGTCTGAAAAGTGGAACATACGTAACAGTATCAAAAAATGATTGACTCCTATAATATCACTAAAACCTGGAGTTGAAATCAGGCGTTCCATCAACCAGTATGTGATGACATTGTGCTTATACACGTGTGGCATAAGCATTATTGTGGCAAAGAACAGGTACATCTCTGCCACAGTTGTGTCCTTCCACTGGTGTAGCCATGACCTTGGTGAAAGAATTGTATTTGCCATGGTGTACTCTTAGTATGTGTTGCTTTCCCTGACAGTAATGTCCATCAAGGGTTCATCAAAGAACAACTGAAAGCACTTTAGTTCAGTGGCATTGTTCCCAAGTGTACACGATGGCCGTATTCCACTTTGTGTTTCATCAAAGTCGTGGGGATTGGGAATAAAATCGTCACCTTGTTGCCAATCCCAGATGCGGTCTGCCAGTGGGTTCTGGATATTGAAACGTGGTTGTGGTTGTTGTGGGAGTGTGGGGTTGGGTGAGGCTGGTTGTGCTTGTGCAGAGTCAGCAGTGTTGGTAGTAGCGTGGCCTGCTGCTGGTGCCACGTGACTCATGCCACCGCCAACATGACCACCACCATCACCTTCTTTCCGCACACACATTACACATTCCCATTGTAACAATATCGTCATCTTCACTGTCAGGTCGTGGTGTAGGGCCACAGGATGTACTCCCAGATTTACTCCTTTGCCTTGGAAGGGCATAAAACACACTACCTGAATGCATGCTGCATCGTACATACTGCTGTTTCACTGGCGAATATTCCCCCTCACTTTCGCTACTCGAGCTGCTTTCAGTAACATTGAAATCACTATCATTATCACTTTCACTGCTCAGATCTGAGTCCTGTAAATGGGAAAATAGTTTCCTTTTTCGTCCTGGTACAGGTGAACGTGAATGAGATGTGCCAGCGCCAGAGGTGGATGGTTGTGGGTCATCTGGGTTTTCATCACTAATTACGATGTCCTGGGCACTGCTTTCGGTCACACCCTCACTAAAACCATGAAATTCACTTTCACTGGCACTTCCATCGCTGTTAGAACTATCACTTGGGAACAGTAGACCTCCAATCCGCCGAGGAGTGAGGTACTTCTTACAGTGAGGCATAGTGAAAATGGACTACCAAGATGGCATTCCCACACTGCACCACTGAGTCCCAGATTTTTTTCACAGGGTGTACACCCACCACTGAGACCTATTCTCTCTCATGTAGGCCTATCAGCTTTCTCCCGCTTGATTTGAAGCCGCTAGAATTTACACGTATAAATACGTCGGAAACATTGGCTCATAAGATGTATATATACGACCGAAACAGTCAAGGGGTTAATAATAATAATAATAGATATTATTTTAATAATAATGAGAGCTTCAGTTCCCTAAATTAATAATAATAATAATACATAATATGTACATGATAATAATTCAGAATGCTGCCGCTAGTTGGCACAGCTGATGCCAAAACATCCTGTATGCAATACACATTTCCATCGCTGTAGGAGCAGTTTTCTCATGCTTGCTTGCATTTTTTTTTTACATTCATTTGGCCAAATTTCTTTTTTCTAACCATGGGCCCTAAGAAAATAAGTGCAAAGGACAGTGCTGAGAACAAAAAGACAATGATTTCCATGGACTTAGCCAGGCAATACCAGCTTAGTACATCTACGATATGTAGATACTGAAGCTGTATCAGTTGTGTTCAGTGATTGACCAAAACAAATTGTATCAGTTAAGTTCAATGATTAAAATAGCAAATTGTATCAGTTAAGATCAGCGATCAAACAAAACAATGTTGTTGTTGGAGGTTCACAGGGCCACTGACATTATACACTGCAGCCTCAACCTCCCCACCCTCAACATCCCCCACCCTGAACCTCCCCCACCCTCAACCTCCCCCACTCTCAACCTACCCCACCTCAACCTCCCCCACTCTCAACCTACCCCACCTCAACCTCCCCCACCCTCAGCATCCCCCACCCTAAACATCCCCCACCCTCAACCTACCCCACCCTCAACCTCCCCCACTCTCAACCTCCCCATCCTCAACATCCCACACCCTCAACCTCCCCCACCCTCAACATCCCACACCCTCAACCTCCCCACCCTCAACATTCCCCACCCTCAACCTCCCCCACCCTCATCATCCTGCACCATCTCTGCTCCAAGTGTATAAGTTCATATACACTTTAGTATTACACACTCAACACTGAGAATGAAAATGTGACACTGGAATGAAGAATGGAGAGGTGTGTTGTTTGGTACTGAAATGGATAATTGTTAAAGGTGATTTGGTGCAGTTGATCCCCAGGCACAAATAAGATAGATGAGGTAAAGGTAGATTAGAGAGTGGTATTTATTTATTTATTTATAATTTGAGCACACTTACAGAGGTACAAAAAAATACAGATAAGAGCAGCATGCCAAAGCCACTTTTACTATGCATAGCATTACAGGTGGCTTAAAAACTAAATTAAGATTAACTAAGCAATGAGAATGAACATCAGTGAAAAATACTTAATGTAAACTGATTACTTATTTAAAGCACAAGTGAGTCTTACAATGACAGGAGTCATATGGTTGCATGCATTGTTCATAAAATTCAGTTAGAATGGAGTTTCTGTTAGGTAGTGTATTTAAAAAAATAATAAAAGTTAGATTGGGTTTTAGGTTTACATTTATGTGATATAATTGTGAGAAAACATTTAAGATATACAATTTTATAAGGTTCAGTTATTCAGTATTTATTTGGTTTTGGGTGAGTAAGTGATCTTTGAGAAGAGACTTGAATTTATAAACAGGTAGTGTTTCTTTTATATTTACAGGTAATGAATTCCAGATTTTAGGGCCTTTTATGTGCATTGAGTTTTTGCATAGCGTGAGATGGACACGAGGAATATCAAAGAGTGATCTGTGCCTTGTGTTATGGTCATGTGTTCTGTTGAGGTTGGCAAGGAGATGTTTGAGGGGAGGGTTAATATCAGAGTTGAGTGTTCTATGTATGTAATAGGTGCAGTAATAAGTATGGATGTTTTGTATGGTGAGTAGGTTGAGTGTATTGAATATTGGTGGAGTGTGCTGCCTGTAGTGAGAATTTGTTATCATTCTAACTGCAGCCTTTTGTTGGGTAATTAGTGGTCTGAGATGGTTACTTGTTGTTGAGCCCCATGCACAAATTCCATAGGTGAGATAGGGGTAAATAAGAGATGTGATATAGGGCCAGGAGGGCTGACTGTGGAGCATAGTACCGTATCTTCGATAGTATGCCTACAGTTTTGGGAAAAATTTTCTTAGAAATTTGTTGTATATGTGTATGAAATTTGAGTCTATTATCAAGGTGGATTCCTAAGAATTTTCCCTCTGTTAGCTTTGTGATAGGTGATCATTTATCATTATGTTAAGAGGGACATCTGTAGCTCTGTTACCAAACTGAATGAAGTAGGTTTTGTCAATGTTTAGTGTAAGTTTGTTAGTACTCATCCAGGTAGATATTTTCTGTAATTCGGTATTTACAGTATTGGCTAGCGTGACTGGGCTCGGGTGGGAGAAGACGTATGTTGTGTCATCAGCAAATAGTGTGGGTTTGAGTAATTGAGAAGCATTTGGTAGGTCATTTATGTATAGAGAAAGAGAAGAGGGCCAAGGACACTTCCCTGTGGGACACCAACTGTAATTGGTTGTGCAGAAGAGTTTGCCCCATTTGCGTACACATATTGGCTTCTGTTGCTGAGGTATGACTTGAGGTAGTTGAGGGAGTCCCCTCTTATACCTTAGTGTGACAACTTTACGGGGAGCAAGTCATGGCAACGGGATCAAAAGCTTTACGTAAGTCAATGAAGATCCCCAGGGGGGAACTTCTTTTTTCCTCTTTTTGGGCAATGTATTTTAAGTTCTAGCGTGTAAATTTGAAAACCCCCATTTTTTAGTATTTTTTTTTAGGCCGAATAAAAATTGGCAGGGGTTGATATTTTTGGGAGATAAGGAAAGGAGTAGTTTCCCGTTTATGAATTTTTTTTTTCAAAAGATTTTTGAAAAGGGGGTTTGGAAAGTTGGATTTTGGGCCCTAAGTTTTTCAACCTGTTTGGTCTCCTCCTTTGTGGAAGGGGTCCCCTTGCTATTTTTGGTTAATGGGGGGAAAAAGGGTGGGGAGGCCCTTAGGGAATTCAATGGATTTTTTTAAAGAGTGTTGCAATGTTTGGGGTTTTTGCACTTGTGACATTTTTTTTGTTTATAAAGGGTTTGGTAAGGAAATTTTAAATCTTCCGGGCCTTGAAAATTTGGTGTTATTTGAGGTACAAAAGACCATATCTGGAGAAAAAGCCTTTTGGGTTTGGAAAACCTTGTTGGTTATGTTTTTGGTTTGTGAGAAATTAAATTTCCAAAGTTTGAAAGGAAGGGTGTGGGAACCTAAAAAATTTGGCCTCAATTTTGAAGCATTTGGGGGAAAAAACTGTTGATCTTATCTTTATTGGATATTTGTCCCCTCTGTTTCCAAAATCATGTAGAACTTTGTCAAATTGAGGGTAATTTTGGCAGTCATCCCCTTAAAATTTTTTAGGAGCCATCATTAACAGTGTCAGTGAGCATATTTCAGTTTTTAGTTGGGGTTTGACAAAATTTGAATAAATCGTAAACCCAAATAGGTTCAAAGATGAGATACGTTGGGGTTTAAACTGAGGGGAATTTACCACTTCCCCTACCTTCAGAGTGCGAGTACGGGTATTTCCCAAATTTTAAAACCCAAACCTTCAGAGGCAATTTAATTTTAATTTCCCCACTTCCCCCCTTCCCTTTTCAAGTGCAAGTACTGTTTTTACCACCCCCAAACCCCCATCCTTCAGAGTGAAAAGTACAATTTTTAAACCACCAAAAAACCCTTTCCTTCAGGGGGTGCAAGTCTCTGAAATTTCCCCCACCCCCCCCATCCTTCAGAGTGCAAGTAAGTTTTTACCACCACCACCCATCCTTCAAGTGCAAGTAAAAATTTTTAACCACTTCCACCCATCCTTCAATTTGCAAGTCTGTTTTTAAAACCACTAACCCCCCACCCTTTCAGAGGGCAAGTATATATTTACCACCCCCCACCCATCCTTCAGAGTGCAAGTATTTGTATTTACCCCCAAAAAAAACCCCAACCCTTTCCCAAAATTGCAAGTACTATATTTACCACCCCCAAACCCCTCCTTCAGAGGCAAGTAGGGGGTTTTAAAACCACCTCCACCCATCCTTCAGAGTGCAAGTACTGTATTTACCACCTCCACTCATCCTTCAGAGTGCAAGTACTGTATTTACCACCTCCACCCATCCTTCAGAGTGCAAGCACTGTATTTACCACCTCCACTCATCCTTCAGAGTGCAAGTACTGTATTTACTACCTATTTCTTCTTTCAACAAATTGGCCTTATCCCACCAAGGCAGGGTGGCCCAAAAAGAAAAACAAAAGTTTCTCTTTTTTAAATTTAGTAATTTATACAGAAGAGGTTACTAGCCCCTTGCTCCCGGCATTTTAGTCGCCTCTTACAACACGCATGGCTTACAGAGGAAGAATTCTGTTCCACTTCCCCATGGAGATAAGAGGAAATAAACAAGAATAAGAACTAGAAAGAAAATAGCAGAAAACCCAGAGGGATGTGTGTATATATATGCTTGTACATGTATGTGAAGTGTTACCTAAGTGTAAGTAGAAGTAGCAAGACGTACCTGAAATATTGCATGTTTATGAGACAGAAAAAAGGACACCAGCAATCCTACCATCATGTAAAACAATTACAGGCTTTCGTTTTACACTCACTTGGCAGGACGGTAGTACCTCCCTGGGTGGTTGCTGTCTACCAACCTACTACCTAGGGTTTACTACCTCTGTACCACTGTAAATAACTGCAGTGATATGTTAGGTACAACAACTAGCAGGTGTCATTGTACATAACTACAGTGATATGTTTGGTAGAACAACAAAAGTCATGGTGTAAAGTAAAAGGACACAAATGCAACTAACGTGACATTTTATTGTGGCAACGTTTCGCTCTCCAGGAGCTTTATCAAGCCATTACAAACAATACATGGGACACAGAGGGTATATAAAGGCTCAGAGTGAGGTGCAATACTAATGAGGTACCATTTCGATGTTCACTAATTGGTGGTAGTAGTAGTAGTAGTAGTGACAAAAGTAATACAATATGGTAGAGCAATTAAATTCGTACATGAGTAAAAGGATATAAAAGCTATTACTTGGGTAACATAAAAATAGGTTGGACAAATATAGACTGGAAAGAGGCAGCTTGTTTCAGTGTTACTTCCTGTAATGTGCTTAGGTGTATAAAGGAGAGACTTGTGATGGCAGGGTTTACGTTTTTAGGAGGATTCTTGCTAAGCTTGGAGATTGTGAAACTCCCTTGTTTTGTTAATTGTATTCGAACAGCGATCAGTGCTGTTTCGGGGCACTGCGTCTGGGGGAAATTAGTTTCTTTGATCCTAATTGGGGTCTCTGAATTTCTGAGATGATTGGTGGGAATTTCGGTGTTGTACACGGGCGTGTTAAGTTATCGTTTACTCGTAAATTTTGTGTTCATTGAGGCGGATGTCGAGGTTTCTTGCTGTTTCCCCTCCTAAATTTTGTCCAGCCCCCACGGGGTATATGTAAACCCTGCTTTGACTGGTTCTGGTGTTGGATTTTGCCCTGGTTGACCCCTTGATTAAAGTGTAGAAGCAATGGGGACTCTGGTGTTAGTTTGTGAAGTACTTTTGAGACGTTCAATGCCCCTGGCTTTTGGGGAAAAATTTAAAAATTTTGTTGGGGGGGTTTGATATTGGAGAATTAATGTTTTAAAAGAGCTCTTTTCTTGCAGTCTTTGTGAAAAAAAAAAGGAAAAAATGAAACTCAGTGAATGTTTGGTAAATGTTGTACATTCTCGTCAAGAAACTCGGACTAAAAATTCGGTATGCTTTAGGAAAAACCGATGATGTCCCTCTTTTGGTCTTGGTTCTTGCTGGAATAGAAGTATGTTAGATCTTTTTAAATTGGGGGGTTTTCCGTAAACTTGAAATCTTGGTTGTTGTCTATTTTGGGAAAATGGGGACGTCGGGGAAAAGGTTTAGCTTGGTCATTGGACTTTCTTCTAGTGTAAACGGATCCCCCGGTTCAACGCGTGACCCTTTGCCTGAAGATCCGTACATAAAAAACTTTTGGGAGTTATTCGAGGACGTGTCCACGTAACGTAACCAAGGTGCTTAAAGGGGAGATGTTGGCAAAAAGTGTTCGGATTGGTGTTCCATTTTATAAGTTGGTAGGCGGCCTAAAGGGGGACCCCTTCCCCATGCCGTGGTTTGTTTTTTGAGTTGAATTGAAAAAAAAACAGTTGAATTAAACGGTTCAAAAAGTCAACAAAATGTCCGGAGGTAGGGGAAAGTTTTAAGGGTCCTGGTTTCGTTGTAGAACCGATGGTTTTTTTGGTGGTACTTTTGTAAAAGGGGGAATCACATCCAAACTGCTTAGTTTTTTTTACGGTGGAGAGGTTAGGATGCGGTTGGAAGTCGTGAGTGTTTAAGATGAGTGGGGCGAGGGCCCCCCAGAAGGCAGGAAAGATTTTTGGCAAAAACTCCGGCTAGTTTGTGTGGAGCCTCCCTTTCCTGAGTGTTGGTTGAGAGGATTGTTTTTTATGGGTCTTGGGAAACCCATACATGGTGCGGGTTTTAGGGTTGCTTGGTAACAGTCAGAAGTTTCTTTTTTCTAGGGGTTTTGAGTATTTGTCGGTTTTTTGTTAGAAAATTTTTGGTGAGCGTCCCCCACTTTTGAGTGCTGAGGGTTCGTATGAAGATTGTCATTCAAAAGGTCCATTTTTTAGTGTTGTAGTCACTGGTGTTGAGTATGAGGGACTCCACCCCCTTTGTGGGCGGTTTGGGTGACGAAAATGTTGGGGTCGTTGGCGAGGTTCTTAACCCGACGCGCGGTGTTATGTACGTCATGGGAGATACCGTTTTTGACTATATATACGATAAATTCTTGCGGTTCAATCAAGGGGGGAAGGGGCTGGTGGGCCCTACACGAGGAGAGGGGTTTCCATGGCGGTGTCCCCCTGTAAAAAAACTGGGACTCAGCGGTCTTTGGGGAACCCCATTTGGTAGTCCTTTTTTCAGCGCTCGCGGTAAGATTTCCCTCACCCCCTCGGGGATTGGAGGTCTTTTTTTCCCCAAAGGCCTCAAACGTGATAAAGTGTCATAAAAGTGTTTCCCCTGGTTTTGAAGCGGGTGTGACCGAAAAATTACCCGGAAACTAATTAGTGATAAAAAACCCAGCCCCCCAAAAACCATCCCCTCTTTCGGGCCGGTCGTTCTGTTCACCTGTCCCCGGACAAAAGGGGAAAAACATTTGCCGTGTACAAGACTCAGTGTGAGCAGTGCAAGTGTAGTATAGTTTTTAAAAGGTTTTGAAAGCACTAGTTGTACAGTGAGGGTAAATTTCCCCCAGTGAAGGCGGCATATATACAAACACCCCACAGCGGTCTGGGGTGTGCCATATGCTTTCCAAGGGAAGGGACATTCGGACCCAATCCCGTGGCCCTCCCCCCGCCTGTAGTGAAGTGACGATATTGTTACGATGGGTATAAATGAGTGAGTGAGGCAGCAGGCGGTGGGTGGTGATAGTGACGGTGCCATGAGTCATGTGACACCAGAGGGGCCACGCTAGTGCCCGCGCTGCTGACTCGCACAACTAAACCCCCCGGCCAAACCCCCACTCCAAACCACAACCACAACCTGCCAACCAAAAAGACATTACTTATCCAGAACGCCCCAGCTGACCGCTCTGGGATTAGCATAAAGATGCGGTTTTTTCCCAATCCCCAGGGATTTTGATGAAGGACAAAGGGGAATACGGCCATATGTACATTTGGGGAACAACCCATGAACGGAATGTTTTCAGTTGTTCTTCGATAAACCCCCGATGGACTTTATTGTCAGGGAAAGCAATACATACTTGATTCCCTGGAAAACACTATGCTTTCCCCAAAGATCACGCCACCCCGGGAAGGACAAACTGTGGCAGAGAGTTCGTTTTTTGCCACAATAATGCTTATGCCACTGTGTATAAGATAGTGTAAACATTAAGGGCAACAGACCGCCTGATTTCAACCCGTTTTCAGTGAATTTACCAGTAAATAGATTTGTGTTATGTTACGTATATTACACTTTTCGACCCCCCCCCGGCCCCCGACAGAACGACGGGTTATATAAGACGAGTGTGTTTATGTCCCTGAAACAAAAGTGCTCTATGTTTTTTTTTCCCCTTGGAGCTTGTTTTTGAGATCTTTGTTTTTTTCAAGGAAAGCTCTCTTCAACCCGTTATCCAAGAAAGGGGAAAACGCTTTGGATAAAGTTATTTGTTCTGTGTGTTGCAAAAAATGGCTGGTTTTGGTAAAATTGTGTACCGGGCGGTAAAACAATGGAAGTCCAGGAAGTTACTGGGTATTCTGGGATGTGGTTTAAAAACAATGAGGACCCATATCTTGGAAGGGGAAAATTTTTTTACGGGAAAAAAGGGTACACAAAGCCTATACTCCGTGATTTTTGGAGTAAACATGACAGGTGTGTGGCACAGTGCTTTGAATCGTAAACATAGCCTGGGTTTCGAAGCTGGCAGTCGTAGGGTAAAGTGAGGTGTTTGCTCCCCAATGACATCAGGCATTTCGGTGGCATGACAAACGTTGTCACACTGCTGAAAGTTCACCCACACGAAATGGTGAGGGTGGCAAGCAGAATAGAGGGCCAATGAACCTATTGTAAAACCTGCGTGTGATGGTTACACCTCAAATCTTAACAAAGTACATCAAACCCCCCCCCCCCCAATTTTTAAATGGTACATAAAAATGTTTTTCCTCTTCTTGACATTTCCAGCTGAATGCTTATAATAGTATAATTGAAACCCCAAAAACAAACCCAAAATTGGTGAATTTTTTTTGTCATCATCAGACAAAAAAATATTCAAGTACCAAAAACAACCCTGCAAAAGACCCGCGCCCACGAAAAATTTCAACAATGTCCTCCCGTTGAGGCCTGGGGATCACTACCCAACCCTGCCTTACTACTCCAAGAAAATGTCAGAAGAGGGTTTTTTTCGTGGCTACACAAAAGCCCACAAAAATGCAGAGCATCGTTTTTGTGTGGGAGTGTAAGCACCATTGTGCTTATACCCCTGTTTTAAAGAATTCCCCAAGCTGCGCACTTCTAATAAAATGTCCAGTGATTGTACTATGTATATATTATAAAGCAATCGTAATAAACATTTGTTTACATTGTTTTTTTGTGTAAACAAGTTTTAGCAACTTATAAGTACGAGTGTTTTGCTATAAATTTTGTTACATTCAAAGGTTATATTTGAACATTGCCAATAATTTGGCCCCACAGGCCAAAAGTTATGTGAAAAAAAAAAAATAGTGAAAAAACAAGAAACCATCGAATCAAGTAATAAAAGTTTACCGGGTGAGCGGCAGTCGCCGGTTGCCGCCAGCAGATCATTTTAGCAAACTTCGGTCTATATCTCGGTAAGTACTGATGGAAAAAAAATTTTTTTTGGACTAAACAATAGAAAAAAAATCTTAAATTTTCATAAGAAAAAATAATTTTTTTTTTTTTTCGAATATTTTGCGACACCAGGAGACCTTAAAGGGTTTGGCCCTTCGCCGTTTAAAGGGTTAAGGGCAGTGATGTATGTCTGGAGATCAGAAGAAGAAGGGTTCACATAAGCTGAGTGAAAGGCCCGTATATAACCCTTTGGAAGTTGCTGTCACTGTGTCTTGGTTCCCGGTAACTAGATTGAGTTGATAGTTAGGTTTGGTATGTTTTGGTAAATTTGAGTCCCAGACTCGGTGCTTGTTTCCGTAGTCGGGTTAAAGGTGCGTGACGATAAGTTCTTTTTCGGGATTCGCGTCCCATTTCCTTCCATCGATGTTAGTGCAGAGGTACGAAGTTTGCGATTGAGTTTGATCTTCTGTTGGGGTTTGGGTGTGGTGATGTGTGAGAATATGCTCAGCAGTTTTGTTGGTCAATCTGAAGATTTTTGGCCCCCCATTTCCTTTTCAGTTTCAAAGGTTTCCTTAGCGTTTAGAAAGTTCTTCGGCACATTCAGTTAAGCAAGTTGGGGAGTGGAGGAAGGGGTGCTTGGGTTGGAGGTTGTGCAGGGTAGACTTGGGATCCCTTTTCTGCCCGGAATTTGTAGGAAGTTGTGTCGGGTTTTGATATGTGGCACGAAGAAGGGTGTCCAAATAAAAATTTCATGAAATGTCCATTTATTTGGACACCTTTTCGTGTCAAGATACGCAACAGACACAATTCCTCAAGTTGCCTGGCGAGAAAGGGGACCCAAGTCTACTCCTGCACAACTCTCCAACTCCAAGCACCCCCTTTTCTCCAGCTACCAAGCTTTTTAAATGAATGTGCGAGAAATTTCTAAATCGCTAAGGAAACCTTTGAAAATGCAAGGAATTTGGGGGCCAATCTTCGATTGACAACACATGCTGAGCTATTCTCAGCACAGTCACCACAGCCCAACCCCAACGAAGATCAAACCCCAATCGCAAACTTCAGTCCTTGCACTAAAGTCGATGGAAAGAAATGGGACGCGAAATCCCTGATAAACAACTTCGTCAAAGCCCCTTAACCGACCCTACGAGAACAAGCACGATCTGGGACTCAAATTTCCCACCAACTATGCAACCTAAATATCAACTCAATCTATTTACCCGGAACCATGAACGGACCAACCCAGAAGGGTTTATACAGGGCCTTCTCACTGCAGCTTTATGTGAACCCTTTTTCTTTAATTTTAGACGATACATCATGCCCCTTTAAAAACTCGCCCAAAGACCCCAAAATTTCGTCACCACCGCAGACAAAAGGAGGTGGAGGTATACTCAACACCATGACTACAACACAAAAGATGGACCTTTTTTAATGATCAATCCTACGAACCCATCAGCACTCAACGGGGAGCCCCTCCCCCAAAGATTTTTTATACAAAACCCCGACAAATACTCCAAGCCTAGAGAAGGGAAGAAAAAATTCTGCCTTGTTACCCAAGCAACCCTAAACCAGCACACATGTATGGGTTTACCCAGACCCCTAAAAACCCAAAATTCCTCTCAGACCCAATCAGCGGAATGGCGTGTCCCACAAACTGCCAGAGTTCTTTCCAAACTCTTTCCCGCCTTCTGGGGACCTCAGCCCCGCCCCTCTTAAAAA
This sequence comes from Cherax quadricarinatus, assembly GCF_026875155.1. NCBI lineage: Eukaryota > Metazoa > Arthropoda > Malacostraca > Decapoda > Parastacidae > Cherax > Cherax quadricarinatus. Next base: position 693,833 of record NC_069408.1, on the reverse strand, counting down.
CCCCGGCGACCTTCTAACCCCATCTGAACCTTCCATCCTAACAAGAAAATAAAACAGTTTGGAGTGACTTTCCCTCTTTACAAAAAGACCCACCAAAAAAAAACCATCGAGGTTCTACGACGTAAAGTAATCAGGACCTTAACTTTTTCTACCTCCGGAGTTTTTTGATTGATTTAAATCTGTGTTAATTTCAAAATGTTTTTCTTTTAATAACAAACTCTAAAAAAAACCTTTCGGCATGGGAATGGGGTTTCCCCCCTTTTTTCCCTCCCAGCCCCCAAATTATAAGGAGCACTTAAGGCCCCAAACCCCCTTTGCCAAAATCATCCCTTTAAACGTACTTGGTTACGTTCGGATGAATCCCGTAATAACTCCCAAAGTTTTTTATGTAGGGATCTTTAGGCAAGGTCAACCAGTTGAACCCGGCGTTCCAGTTTAACAGAAGAAGAGTCCAAATGACAAGTACCTTTCTCGCGTCCCCCCCTTCACAAAGTAGACAAAAACCTAAGATTTCAAGTTTTTCGGAAACCACCAAAAAAAAATGATCTCACAACTTCTTTCCAGTCAAGATTTCCAAGACCAAAAGGGGCATCATCATGGGTTTTTTAAGAGCATACCGAATTTGTAGTCCTGGTTTCTTGACGGGGAAATGTCTACTTTTCCCAACATCACTGATTTTACTTTTCCTTCTTTTTTCATCAAAGCTGCAAAAAAAAGAGCTTTTAAATATATTAATTTCCACGATCAACACCACTTGAACAAAGTTATAATTCCCCCAACAGCCAGGTTGATTGAACGCCCCTCAAAGTACTTTCCACAAGAACACCGAGTCCCCTTTTGTTCTAGCATTAAAATCGGATCTAACCAGGACAAAAATCCAAGCCCCCCCCCAACACCAATCAGCAGGAGTTTACACTATACCCTGTGGAGGCTGTGACAAGATTTAGGTAGGTGAAACAGCAAAAAACCCTCGACACCCGCCTCAATGAACACATTTATGCATGTGTTTATTTTTTTATTTATTTTTTTAGAAATTTAGCATACATACATAGGTACAAAAAAAAAATACAGGTAAGAGCGCATGCCAAGCCACTTATATGCATAGCATTAGGGGCCCTTGACTTAAAATTAACTTAAGATTAACTAAGCAATGATGAAATCAGTGATAAGACATTATTGTAAACAGATAACTATAAGAAACAAATGAGTATTACAAAGACAGGTCATATGGTTGCATGCATTGCTGTTATTCAGTAGAATGGAGTATTCTGTTAGGTAGTGTATTTGAAAAAATAACAAAGTTAGATTGGGCCCCACGGTTTTAACATTTTATGTAATATAATTGTGAGTAACATTTTGGATATACAATTTATAAGGTTCAGTTATTCAGTATTTATTTGGTTTTGATGAGTACGTAACTTTGAGAAGAGACTTGAATTTATAAACAGGTAGTGTTTCTTTTATATTTACAGGTAATGAATTCCAGATTTAGGGCCCTTTTATTTTGGGATTGAGTTTTTGCATAGCGTGAGATGTACACGAGGAACATCAAAGAGTGATCTGTGCCTTGTGTTATGGTCATGTGTTCTGTTGAGGTTGGCAAGGAGATGTTTGAGGGGAGGGTTAATATCAGAGGGTTAAGTGTTTTTATGTATGTAATAGGTGCAGTAATAAGTATGGATGTTTTGTATGGTGAGTAAGGTTGAGTGTTTTTAATATTGGTGGAGTGTGTTGCCTGTAGTGAGAATTTGTTATCATTCTAACTGCAGCCTTTTGTTGGGTAAATAGTGGTCTGAGATGGTTAATTGTGTTGAGCCCCATGCACAAATTCCATAGGTGAGATAGGGGTAAATAAGAGAGTGATAAAGGGCCAGGAGGGCTGACTGTGGAACATAGTACCGTATCTTCGATAGTATGCCTACAGTCTTGGAATTTTCTTAGAAATTTGTTGTATTGTGTATGAAATTTGAGTCTATTATCGAGGTGGATTCCTAAGAATTTTCCCTCTGTTATCTTGTGATAGGTGTCGTTTATCGTTATTTAAGAGGTACATCTGTAGCTCTGTTTTCCAAACTGAATGAAGTAGGTTTTGTCAATGTTTAGTGTAAGTTTGTTAGTCCTCATCCAGGTAGATATTTTCTGTAATTCGGTGTTTTCAGTATTGGCTACAAAAACTTAACAATGCCTGGTACAACCCGAAATTCCACCATCTCTCATAAAAACGAGACGCCCAAATTTGTGATCAAAAAACTAATTTCCGCAGACGCAAGTGCCTCGAACAGCACTGACGGGGTTTT
>NC_069408.1:671381-691036 GCF_026875155.1 Cherax quadricarinatus | reverse complement strand
TACACCAGGGGATTTTCCCGAGATACACTCCTTCCCCCTTTGGGTATAACATTGGCACACTCAGACGCATATACGTCGATATACTGACGCTTCACTGGGGAATATTGCACTTCACTATCCTACTGGAACTATTTTGAAGAGCTTGTAGTTCATATTCACTATCACTATCATCACCCATGCTCTCATCTGAGTCTGGGATTTGGGAAAATAGAAGTTTCCTCTTGGGTTCTGGAACAAACTGAACGTGAACACGAGGGCCCAGCACCAGAGGTGGAAGGCTGAGGTCGTCTGGGTTTTCTTCACTATTACCGATATTATGGTCATTAGTTTCGGTCAAAACCTCACTAAAACCACGAAACTCATCTTCACTGGCACTTCCATCACTATTAGAACTGTCACTGGGAACAAAAGTGTCCCAATTCGCCGAGGAGTGAGGAGCTTCTTACCGCGAGGCATGGTGGACATTGTTTACTAAGAGGGCATTCCCACAATGCACCACTGGGTCCCAGATTTTTTTTCTACCGTGCACACTGACCACGCAGACCCATTCTCTCACACCTAGGCCTACGAGCCTTTTCGCGCGAGATTTGAGGCCGCTAGAATTTATGCGTACTAGTACGTCAAAAACCCCTACGCGTAAGACGTACTAGTACGACGAAAACTCTCAAAGGGTTAATAAAGGGGATATTAATAAGGTCTTGAGGATGTCTCTCCAAGAGAGAACCCCCAGTAATGGATTTAAATTAGATAAGCTAAGATTTAGAAAGGACATAGGAAAGTATTGGTTTGGAAATAGGGTAGTTGATGAGTGGAACAGTCTACCTAGTTGGGTTATTGAGGCTGGGACTTTGGGTAGTTTCAAATTTAGGTTGGATAAGTACATGAGTGGGAGGGGTTGGATTTGAGTGGGACTTTCACATCAGAGCTTATTTCTTGGGTAGCATTGAAAATTGGGTTGGCCAAATGTTTTGTTAGTGGGATGAATTGTAAAGGACCTGCCTAGTATGGGCCAACAGGCCTCCTGCAGTGTTCCTCCTTTCTTACGTTCTTTTGTTCTTATGTTCACAGAACTGCTTAATGCCTCAAATGATGTAGTGGAAGTTTTAGCAGTAAAGATCGAGAACCAAAACCTAGTCATTGTGGTAACCTACAAGCCTCCGGATGCAACGTCCCAGCAATTTCAGGAACAACTGTTAAAAATTGACCACTGTCTGGAAAATCTGCCAGCTCCTGCCCCCAACATCTTGCTCCTGGGGGATTTCAACTTAAGGCACCTTTGTAGATGAATGGTTCAGAGAACTGACATGTTGATAAATTAGACACATGTGCAACTCTTGGGTATCTTTATTGAGGAAACGTTTCGCCACACAGTGGCTTCATCAGTCCATACGTAGGAGAAACTTGAAGAACAGGAGGAGAATGAGGTAATCAGTCCCTCAACCTTGAGTCGATGTGTTCAGTCCATCAATCTTGAATAGAATACGGCATATGAGCGGAAAGCAGCTTATAAACCGTATGGCAGGAGAGGTGCAGCAGTCATAGGTGGTGTCACATTCGTTCAATGTGGAAGTAGGTCGTGCCCAAGAATTAAGGCACCTAAAATGGAGGAATATAGCGAATAATGATGTTGCAGTAATAACACCAGGAGGCAGCTCTGACGAGAACTCACACACACACGAGCTTTTAAATCTCTGCACAAAATTCAATTTAAACCAGCAAATAATAGAGCCTACTAGACTGGAGAATACACTAGACCTTATCTTCACTAACAATGATGATCTGATACGAAATGTCACCATATCAAAAACAATATACTCAGATCACAACATAATTGAGGTTCAGACAAGTATGCACGGAGCCCCAGACCGACATAATGAGATTAGTCATGAGGGAGCATTCACCAAATTCAACTTCAATAACAAAAACAAAGTGGGACCAAGTAAACCAAGTCCTAACCGATATAAGCTGGAAAGATAGACTAAGCAATACAGACCCCAACTTATGCCTAGAACAGATTAACTCGGTGGCACTCATAAGAACATAAGAAAGGAGGAACACTGCAGGAGGCCTGTTGGCCCATACTAGGCAGGTCCTTTACAATTCATCCCACTAACAAAACATTTGCCCAACCCAATTTTCAATGCTACCCAAGAAATAAGCTCTGATGTGAAAGTCCCACTCAAATCCAACCCCTCCCACTCATGTACTTATCCAACCTAAATTTGAAACTACCCAAAGTCCCAGCCTCAATGACTCAACTAGGTAGACTGTTCCACTCATCAACTACCCTATTTCCAAACCAATACTTTCCTATGTCCTTTCTAAATCTTAGCTTATCTAATTTAAATCCATTACTTTCGGGTTCTCTCTTGGGAGACATCCTCAAGACCTTATTTAAAATCCCCTTTATTAATACCTATCTTCCCCTTATACACTCGATCAGTTCTCCCCTCATTCTTCGTCTAACAAGTGGAATGTAACTTAAGAGTCTTCAATCTTTCTTCATAAGGAAGATTTTTAATGCTATGTATTTAAATTTTGTCACCTACACTGAATGTTTTTCTAACGAATTTTTTGTCCATTCTGTAATATGGAGACAGAACTGAGCTGCATAATTTTAGGTGAGGCCTTACTAAAGATGTATAAAGCTGCAGTATGACCTCGGACTTCTTTTTCTTACAACTTCTTGATATAAATCCCAATAATCTATTTGCCTTATTACGCACGCTTAGGCATGGCTGTCTTGGTTTAAGGTTGCTGCTCACCATAACCCCCAAGTCCTTTTCGCAATCTGTATGGCTAAGTTCTACATCATTTAACTTATAAGTACTAGGGTTTTGGCACTCCCAAGCTTCAGACCCTTGCATTTATCTACATTGAACTGCATCTGCCACTTTTCTGACCAAGAATAGAGTTTGTTTAAATCCTCCTGAAGCTCCATAACATCTACGTTTGAATCAATTATCCTGCCAAACTTTTTGTCATCGGCGAATTTGCTCATATCACTAGTAATTCCCTCATCCCAAAATCATTGATAATATATTATAAACAACAACGGGCCCAAGACTGATCCCTGTGGGAACGCCACTTGTTACAGATCCCCACTCGGATTTAACCCCATTTATGGACACTCTCTGCTTCCTGTCAGTGAGCCCCTGACTCGATCCACGAGAGCACTTTTCCCCCAATGCCATGAGCTGCCACTTTTTTTAACAGTCTATGGTGCGGAACTCTATCAAAAGCCTTACTAAAATCTAAATAAATAATATCAAATTCTTTACGTGGTCAAAAGCCTCAAAAGCTTTACTGAAGAAAGGTTAATAAATTAGTTAGACAAGACTGGCCCTCTTGTGAATCCATGCTGAGTATCATTAATCAAAACTATGCTTATCGAGATGGCTTCTTATAATCTCAGCTATAATTGACTCAGTAATTTTTCCTAAATTGAGGTGAGGCTTATTGGCGGTTTAAATTTTACGGTAACGACTTGTCCCGTTTTAAAAATAGGAAATTTCATTAGCCATCTTCCACATATCAGACACTACATCTGTTTGAAGAATAAATTAAAAATATTAGTTAATGGTTCCAGAGTTCCATTTTGCAATCCTTAAGAACCCTTTAAAAAACTTTATCAGGACCCGGCGACTTATTTTGCTTCAGTCTGTCTATCTGCTTCACAAAACCATTTCACTAGTGACTGTGATGTTACATAATTTATCTTCTTCTAGCCCCTATAAAAATTAATTACTGGAATATTGTTAGGTCTTCCGTGAAAAAACTGAGAAAAAAAAATTTTTTAAAATCGGCACATTCATTCTCTTTGTCAGTAAGGTGCCCATAGTTATTTTAAGGGACCTTCTTACCTCTAACTTTTGTTCTAAAGCCCTGGAAAAAAATTTTTTGGGTTAGTTTTAGAACCCCTAAACTTTTAATTTCATAGCCCCCTTTTAGCTTTTTTTATCCCCTTTTTTAATGTCCCTCTTAATGTCAATATACTGATCATAAGATGACCCTACCCTTTTGATCGCCTATAAACCTTTTTACCCCCTAGTAATATTTGAGCCTTTATTCATCCCATTTTGGGTCAATCTTTTGTTAATTCTTATAGGGGAAAAACCGTTTTGACAGCAGTATAGTTTTAGAAAACTGCATATTTATGTTCTTGTTCCCCAGCAAAAATGATAAGTCTCTCAACCCATCAATCGCGACTGTTACTGGTTATCCTACTCATTCCATTCAATGCTAAATTAATTGATTTTGGTCGCAGCACCCAGTTCCTCTGAAATTTTTAAAAAATTTAAAAAGGGTTCATTGTTTGCCCAAAATAAGTCAAGCAGGTTATTTTCCCTTGTAGGTTCTTCACAAACTGCTTCAAAAAACAATCCTGAACTACCTAAGAACGTATGATTTTAAATTCCCATCAAAAATTCCAAACAATATGACTAAAGTTAAAGTCTCCTAGAAATTACTACATTATCTGCCTTTTGGCCTTTAAAAATTTCCCCCCATATAGTCTCCTTGGTCCCTACTAAGTTTGGGGGATGGTATATTTACTCCTAAAATCAGTTTTTTTTGCCCCCTGAAAATTCTATCCAAAAAGACTCTGTATTGTTATTCAATTTAAAACCCCCTTTTTATGCAACAGTTCAAGTGATCTCGGACATACAATGCCACCCCACCCCCCTTCCCGATACTTCTTCTACTTGAATAATTTAAAACCCGAATATGACATTCCGCAGATTCCCGACTTTTTTAATTTAAAACCCCGTCTCAGTTAAGGCAAAAAACTCAATGTTACCTCACTAGCAACTAATCTCAAAAATCGTCCATCTATTTACATACGGCAATTAGCAAAAAAAAAATTTAAAGACTCTCCTTTCCTTTACCCTTCCCCTATTTCTGTTTTTCTACAAAAACCCATTACTGTCCTTACACCCAAAGTCACTGGCTTTTCAATATCTACCTCGTTCTGCTTATTACTAGTCCCCCTAGAACTCGTAATATTACTACACTGGGACTTCACTGTTTTCCTGCCAAAACCCACACCACTAACTCTTCCTAGTTTAAAGTCCTAACAGCTCCCTCCACTGCAGTTGCCAGTGCTTCCACCCCAGACCTAGATAAGTGAACCCCATCCATGGCGTACATGTCATTTCTGCCATAGAAGAGGTCCCAGTTGTCAATGAATGTTACCGCATTTTCCTTACAGTATTTGTCCAGCCAGCAATTGACACCAATTGCCCTGGACAACCATTCATTTCCAACTCCTCTCCTTGGCAAAATACCACATATGACAGGGTTCCCACCCATACTCGATGTATGCACAAGGCTTATTCCTCTAAGAAAAAGGAGGAGTAGATGTAAAATAGAAAGAGACAAGCGCTCCCTTTACAGGCGACGGAAAAGAATAACAGAGCGGCTAAAAGAGGCCAATATATCTGAAATGCGTAGGGAGTCACTGGTCAGAGAAATAGCAAGCATCGAACTTGAGCTAAAGGAATCTTATAGGAGACAGGAATCGCAGTAAGAACTAAAAGCCATAAATGAAATCGAAAGAAACCCAAAGTATTTCTTCTCCTATGCCAAATCAAAGTCGAGAATGTCCAGTATTGGGCCCCTACTTAAACAAGATGGGTCCTACACAGATGACAGCAAGGAAATGAGCGAGCTACTCAAGTCCCAATATGACTCAGTTTTTAGCAAGCCGCTCACCAGACTGAGAGTCGAAGATCAAAATGAATTTTTTATGAGAGAGCCACAGAATTTGGTTAACACAAGCCTATCTGATGTTATCCTCATGCCAAATGACTTCCAACAGGTGATAAATGACATGCCCATGCACTCTGGCCCAGGGGCAGACTCATGGAACTCCGTGTTCATCAAGAACTGCAAGAAGCCCCTATCACAAGCTTTTACCATCCTATGGAGAGGGAGCATGGACACGGGGGTCATTCCACAGTTACTAAAAACAACAGACATAGCCCCACTCCACAAAGGGGGCAGTAAAGCAATAGCAAAGAACTACAGACCGATAGCACTAACATCCCATATCATAAAAATCTTTGAAAGGGTCTTAAGAAGCAAGATCGCCACCCATCTAGAAACCAATCAATTACACAACCCAGGGCAACATGGGTTTAGAACAGGTCGCTCCTGTCTGTCTCAACTATTGGATCACTACGACAAGGTCCTAGATGCACTAGAAGACAAAAAGAATGCAGATGTAATATATACAGACTTTGCAAAAGTCTTCAAGAAGTGTGACCATGGCGTAATAGCACACAAAATGCGTAATAAAGGAATAACAGGAAAAGTTGGTCGATGGATCTATAATTTCCTCACAAACAGAACACAAAGAGTAGTAGTCAACAGAGTAAAGTCCGAGGCAGCTACAGTGAAAAGCTCTGTTCCACAAGGCACAGTACTCGCTCCCATCTTGTTCCTCATCCTCATATCTGACATAGACAAGGATGTCAGCCACAGCACCGTGTCTTCCTTTGCAGATGACACCCGAATCTGCATGGCAGTGTCTTCCATTGCAGACACTGCAAGGCTCCAGGCGGACATCAACCAAATCTTTCAGTGGGCTGCAGAAAACAATATGAAGTTCAACGATGAGAAATTTCAATTACTCAGGTATGGTAAACATGAGGAAATTATATCATCAGAGTACAAAACAAATTCTGGCCACAAAATAGAGCGAAACACCAACGTCAAAGACCTGGGAGTGATCATGTCAGAGGATCTCACCTTCAAGGACCATAACATTGTATCAATTGCAGCTGCTAGAAAAATGACAGGATGGATAATGAGAACCTTCAAAACTAGGGATGCCAAGCCCATGATGACACTCTTCAGGTCACTTGTTCTATCTAGGCTGGAATATTGCTGCACACTAACAGCACCTTTCAAGGCAGGTGAAATTGCTGACCTAGAAAATGTACAGAGAACCTTCACGGCGTGCATAACGGAGATAAAACACCTCAATTACTGGGAGCGCTTGAGGTTCCTGAACCTGTATTCCCTGGAATGCAGGCAGGAGAGATACATGATTATATACACCTGGAAAATCCTAGAGGGACTAGTACCGAATTTGCACACGAAAATCACTCACAACGAAAGCAAACGACTTGGCAGACGATGCAACATCCCCCCAATGAAAAACAGGGGTGTCACTAGCACGTTAAGAGACCATACAATAATTGTCAGGGGCCCGAGACTGTTCAACTGCCTCCCAGCATACTTAAGGGGGATTACCAATAGACCCCTGGCAGTCTTCAAGCAGGCACTGGACAAGCACCTAAAGCTGGTACCTGACCAGCCGGGGTGTGGCTCGTATGTTGGTTTGCGTGCAGCCAGCAGTAACAGCCTGGTTGATCAGGCTCTGATCCACCAGGAGGCCTGGTCACAGACCGGGCCGCGGGGGCGTTGACCCACGGAACTCTCTCCAGGTAAACTCTAGGTAATAATAATATTATAACAACAATGAACGCCGCCAACTCAGTGTACTGTTTACCTCGCTGTGGGAGCACTTCTCTCATGCTTTGCTTACATTTTTGACAGTCATTTGGCCAAATTTCATTTCTCTGAGCATGGGTCCTAAGAAAGTAAGTTTAAAGGACAATGCTGAGAAGAGAGGATGATTTCCATGGAATTAAAGCATGAAATCATAAATAAACAAGCGATGGGGAAGCAGGGTGAGTTGGCTCGTAACTCAGAGCAAAAAATCGACCCAGGGACGGCTCATATCTCAAAAAACTCATACATTGGGGCACTCATAAGTCAAGGTTCCACTGTATTTTCTATTGAAACTATTGTAACTTGATTAAAATTACTGTGTACTATAAATAAACAAAATGTACAACTTAAACTATGTTAAATTTCTTTAATATTATGTAGTCTGTAAGCCATTAAGTTAAGTCTGCCCATAATGCCTAGGCATGATAGTGGCTCTCTTTGCATTGCAACTCATTTTTGTAATTTCATAATCTCAATGTAATCTTGCAAGGAAATAAAAATTGATTGATTGACTGAGTGTGTAATACTAAAGATCTTAGCTCAGCATTCATATCCTCCTCCTCAGTGTTGAGAGTATAATACTAAAGATCTTAGCTCAGCATCCACATCCTCATCCACAGTGTTGAGTGTGTAATACTAAAGATCTTACCTCAGTATCCACATCCTTATCCTCAGTGTTGAGAGTGTAATACTAAAGATCTTACCTCAGCATCCACTGCATCATCCTCAGTGTTGAGAGTGTCTTCCTCATAATCATCTTGTATGAGCTTCAAGAACTTTTCAATAGAGATAGAGAGCTTGGGAGCCATGTGGAGTAGATGTCTGTTGAACTTCATCTCAGCAGCAACCTTGGCCAGTGTCTCGTTCTTCACGTAGTATGACCTGCATGTAAAATGATGCTCACTTAAAAACATCTCTGAGAAAATGTGCAGATTATTTTACCATCACTCACTCCATCCTTATCTTGCCAGAGGCATGCCAGTAGTACAATTCAAAACTGCAAATACCCCCACCCCTCCTTCAGAGTATACTCACTGTATTTCCTACCTCCACAACTCAAGCCCAGCTAACCAGTTTCCCTGAATCCCTTCATAAATGTTACTTTGCTCACACTCCAACAGCATATCACATTATAAAAACCACTTGCCTCCACTCCTATCTAACATGCTCATACATGTTTGCTGGATGTCCAAGCCCTTCACAAAAAACCTTTACCCCCTCCCTCCAACCTTTCCTAGGATGGCCTCTACCCCACTGTCCTTCCACTAGATTTATATGCTCTCCAAGTCATCCTATTTTGTTTCATCCTCTCTAAATGTTCAAACCACCTCAACAACCCTTCCTCAGCCCTTTGGATAATATTATCAGTAACCCTGCACCTCCTTTTAATCCCCAAACTATGAATTCCCTACATAATATTCATACTGCACATTGCCATGAGGCCTGGTCACAGACTGGGCTGGGGGGGCATTGACCCCCAAAGCCTTCTCCAGGTATCTCCAGGTATACGTCTCCACTGTTTCCACCCTTGCTTCATGTTATGGTTGTAGGAGATAATGAGAGACAGTAGTGAGCTGTGTGTATTTGCGCCAATGCCCGGGATAACAACAACAACAACAATTCACAGCTGTAAATGCCTCAATAGATGATCAGATGATCAAAACATAGAGTATTTAATTCTCTCACTGCTCCCAATGCCTTACATTCCTCCTTTTCTAAATTACATTATATCATCACCACAGGGGGTATCATTAAAATACAAAGATTAGCTCATCATCCAAAAACTATTTATAAAGCCAACCTATCTGGAGGTTTGACTAGTCTTCTGGACTGCCCGAGATATGGAGGGTTGGCATTGTCCTGAGGTGCAACCTCTCCTTTCACACTGCTGTTTTCATAATAATTATTTTATTTCAAAGGAATATAACAATTGGGTGTACATACCAAAAGCCCCTTTATATGCAGAGTACTTCAGGCATACATACTTCAGGCAGGGGTACTGGGTAGCAAGAGAGAGAGAGGAATTATTATTAGGACATGGAGTGCAGCAGGGCCATGGATAGTGCAGGGGTAGAGGGTAGCAAGAGATTGAGGTAGAAAGGGCTGTGATGAGTGCTAGAGGCATCATCATGAAAGCTTGTACAGTAAATCAGTTGCTGTCAAAAATCAACGAGAGAGTTTGGGTTAAAGGAGAGCCCATCAGCAAGAAGGTAAGATAAGATTTCGTTCGGATTTTAACCCCAGAGGGTTAGCGACCCAGGATAACCCAAGAAGGGCAGTGCATCATCGATGACTGTCTGTCTTATTTCCACTGGAGCCCTCAATCTTGTACCCCAGGATGCAACCCACACCAGTCACCTAACACCTAGATACCTATTTGCTGCTAGGTGAACAGGACAACAGGTGCAAGGAAACATGTCAAAATGTTTCTACCCCACCAGGAATCGAACCTGAGCCCTCCATGTGTGAAGCGAGAGCTTTGCCAGCCAGGCCACGGGGCCAGGTAAAATAAGGGCAGTAGAGCAGTGACGACGTCGGAGGTAAATTCTGCGTGCTCACTGATAGAGAGGGCAGTCCAATATGGTTAACAGAAACTTGAACCTTACAATTCTCACAGAGTGGAACAGGGTGCCTCTCCATGAGATACCCATGAATAAGACGAGTGTGGCCGATGCGAAGACAGGAGAGTGTAGTCTCCCACCCTTGACACTAATGACTAGAAGACAGCCAGAAACTAATACTTGGTTTAATAGAATGCAATTCGTTATGTAGCAGATCAGACCAATGTTGTTGCCAACAGTTGCGAAGGTGGGTAGAAATCACAGCAAAATAGTCTGTGACTAGAACACCTCTATATGAAACTGGGAGTTCATGTACTGCTGACCGCTCAGCAGTGTCTGTCTGTTCACTGCCCTGTATGTCAACATGACTGGGGACCCCACAAAAAACAATACCTTTGTGCTTCCTAGAGATACGGCATAACCAAAGTGGGATATGAAGAATCAGGGGATGAGGTCACTCAAAATTTCGTATAGCCTGTAAAGCACTAATGGAGTCTGAAACTACCACAAACGGCAACACGGGCATAGATGCAATACAGATAATTGCTACAAAAATGGCATACAATTCAGCTGTAAAAATGCTAGTCGAGGCTAATAAATGACCTCATACGACACTGTCTGGAAAAACTGCTGCAAAATTCGACACTGTCAGAAGACCTGAAACCATCAGTGTACACTGTGATGGCATGAGAATGAGACTAAGTGATTAAGAAAAAGAAAGCAGGAAGTAGCCGCAGGTATCTGGGCTCTCGCACATGGCAGTGGGGAAGAACAGACATGAACCATCAGAACTTCCCAAGGGAGAGGGAAAAGTTAGATGTTACATGAACAAAGAAAGGTGGCAACTGAAGAGAAGGTGAGCAAATGTAGACAAGGAGAAAAGGGACAGAATAAACAGGGATGGCAAACAAATAAGGAACTTCTATTAACACCCATTACCATCCTATATATGGAAGGATTGCAGAGGTCATGAAAGCAAACAAAACAGGGGAGGCAATGAGCACAGTGATCGGTCAAGGATGGAATATTCACCTCTGCGCGGAGGCAAAATATTCGCATACAGGCTTTTTGCCTCTGCATAGAGACAAAAAGCACCGAGGCATAAATGTAATCCCTGGTAACAGATGGGATCAAGGCTGGAAAGAGTTGCAGGAGAGGCCACTGAATATATCTGGTCGCCATAATCTAGTTTTGATAAAATTAGGGCAGAATGCAGTCAAACGAGAGTTCTATGATCAACCTCCCATGAAAGATGAGTGAGGATTTTAATTCTTTCACTGTCAAGACCCCTGATCACAAACTTGCTCTCAGTGTCGAAGAATTAAAAAAAAAAAAAAACTATTTTTTTCTTATGAAATGATAGAATCTTTTCCCTATGGTAATGACACCAAAAGTATGAAATGTGATGGAAAACTTATGGAATTATGCTCTTGCCAAGTTAGTGGTCTCAGCGCTGTCTATGCATCAGCGATTTTGCCCACTCTGAGCCCTATTTTCAGCCAATTCCTTTGTTCCAGTCGACCAAATTCATAGTTTTTTCGCTAGAAGCCCATTTGTTCTATCAAATGAGTACAATAAATTGCCCATTTATCAATTTTAACTACCCAATAAAGTGATCAGAATTTGGTAATTTTGCCAATTTCATACACAATTCGAATAAGGCCAATTTCAAAATAGGGTCCAGAATTAACAATACAAACATTCCTATCAAATAATATTTTCTCTGTTCATTAGTTACGTCTCCAAGCCCCTCTTATATTATGCTTGCTTTCCATTTTGAATTTTTATTCACACTAAAAAAAGAAGATTTACTGTTATGCAGACTACTGCATTATGTAAAAATAGTATAAATAATATCAGCACATTAGTGAAAGCCTATTAGACCCACCAGTCAATGTGTATTGGAACCATGACGTGATTTGTTTACTCTTGAATATTTGCAAAAATCAAACATTTCCACTATTTTGAGCTGAATTTCAAGGTATTTTTAGTTTGTATACCATATAAAATCATCTCTATTTCTGCAATATCTCTTCCATTCTATCAAATGAGATTAAGAAAACAAGAATACAACCATAAATACCATATGAAAATACACTGCAAAATTAGTGTTTTAAACCATAAACACGATCGGAGTTTTTTTCCCTCATTATGCACTGCATGCTGCAGGATTTTTTTTATACTGCGCACACTGACCACTCAGGCCCATTTTCTCATATGTAGGCCTACCAGCTTTCTCCTGCAAGATTTGAAGCCACTAGAATTTTGGCCTAATACTGCAGGACTGACACTGGCTTGCAAACCTTAATATTACGTGACCAACAGTGAAGGGGCTAAGGAGGTTCAGCCGGCTCTGACAAGTTGCCTTCAATGTGAGGTTTCCAGGATAACTGACGGTCAAAGAGAAGGCTGAGAAACCTGACAGTATCACGTTCTGGGATACACGAACCACACAGGTACAATGGATTATCAGGGATGACAGAATGTCTAGTGAAAGTAATTTGGTGTGTTTTAGTACTAGAAAATTTAAACCCATGAGCAGTAGCCCAAATGGAAACACGGTTGACCATATGCTGGAGAGAAACCGCAATGAGCCAACAGTCAGCACCTGTACAAGCTATAGAAAAGTCATCAACATAGAGTGATAACCAAATATTAGATGGAAGAATAGATACCAGATCATTTATAGCAAGGAGAAAAAGTGTGGTGCTCAGGACATATCCCTGGGACACTTGCAGCTTGGACAGTCTGGGGAAAGCATATTATTAACCCAAAATGGAAATGTCTCTCGGATAAGATGTTCTTAAGGAAAAATGGTAGACTGCCACAGAGGCCTAAGGAGTGAGCTTGGGTCAAGATGTTATATCTCCAAGTTGTGTCATATGCCTTCTCAAGATCAAAAAAGTTGGCAATAACTGAGTGGTTATTGGCAAAGGCATTACGTACATATGTGTCTAAATGGAGATAAGATAAGATTTCGTTCGGATTTTTAACCCCGGAGGGTTAGCCACCCAGGATAACCCAAGAAAGTCAGTGCATCACCGAGGACTGTCTAACTTATTTCCATTGGGGTCCTCAATCTTGTCCCCCAGGATGCGACTCACACCAGTCAACTAACACCCAGGTACCTATTTGCTGCTAGGTGAAGAGGATAACAGGTGTAAGGAAACGTGTCAAAATGTTTCCACCCGCCGGGAATCGAACCCGGGCCCTCCGTGTGTGAAGTGGGAGCTTGAGCCACCAGGCCTTATGAAAGCCATATTGACTAGTGGAGAGACGATTGTGTGTCTCTAAATACCACACCAAATGTCTACTTACCAGATGTTCCAACACTTTGCAAACCACACTGGTAAGAGCAATGGGACAGTTGTGGGAGGCATCAAGTCCTGAAGTACCTGATTTATGAAAAGGTAGTACTGTACAATAGCAGATTTCCACAGCTGGGGCAGAGCTCCTCGCGACCAAATAAGATTAAAGAGGAGTAAGAGGACCGCAAGGGCTGAGGGAGCATACAGATATGAATGCCTTCTGGCCCAGCTGAAGGTGATCGGCAAGCAGAGTGTGCTGACTAATTCTAGAAGCGTACAAGGCACATTGTAAGACTCTTCTCCACTAGAAGTAAAAAAGTCTAAGGGCTCAAACTCTCTGGCTGATTTGGAGGAAAGAAACAAGAGGAAGAGATGGAGCCCCTGGGAGATATGGACAAAATGATGATCAAGTTTGGTGGCAACATCAAGAGGGTTAGCCATAGCAACACTGGCAACCCGAAGGACAGGAGCCAGGTCGGAAGTGTATTTGCCACCCAGTTTCCGTACTTTTTTCCAGAATACACTCATAGAGGAAGCCAAAATGATGGTAGAAACATAATCCCTCGAACAAGTGCTTTTAGCTTCACAGATAACACAGTGGGTTGCTGCTTTATATGCTTAAAATCAAGGAGGCAATCTGTGGTCCTATTGTACCAATATATGCCCCATGCAGCATGTTTCAAACATATCAGACGAGCACAGGCAGGAGACTACCAAGGCGTGCACCTCTGAGAATGCCTGCCCGAGGTTTGGGGTACAGAATGTGAAGTTGCGGTTAAAACTTAGGTCGAGAAGAGGTGTAACAGCTCATCAACAGAGGATGAAAAAGGATCCTCACTAAAAGTAGTTTGATGCAAGTAAAGGTCACAATTCACTCGATCAATTTGTCAGCGAGGGCTGCGAGGAGGTGGTGAGTATGAATGAGAAGTAAGGATGATTGGAAAATGATCACTGTTGCGGCCCCCTGCCAAACTAGCGGTTAAATAGTTAACCTGCCGGCCGGCAGTACCACTGGGTACGTCATCAAACCCAATGTGGGGACTGCTGAGCCGGCCTTAGAGCAGTAAGTTCCTGAGTGCCTCACGGTGCACATCTAAGCAGTAGGTACCTGACCACCTAAGGGTACAGTCTACTGGCTTTAGTAACAGTATGTACCTGAGCGCCTCAGGATACGCACCTAAGCAGTAGGTACCTGACAACCTAAGGGTACACGTCTACTGGCTTCAGCAACATTAAGTACCTGACTCCTCAGGGTACACATCTACGCAGTAGGTACCTGACCACCTAATCGTACCTATCTACTGGCGTTAGAAGAACCGCTCACCGCAGCTCACTGAGTCTGTTGGCCTCAGTTACTTGACGGCCGCATTCAGTGAGCTTGCAGCATGGTGTTCGGCTAGCGGTGTGTCAACCGGCTTTGGAGAGGATTTACTGGACTACCGGTGATGTCTGTGGACTCACCGTCTACGTTGATCAACTGTGGGCCGGAATCATCAGATGCTGTTTGGTGGGACATTACATGAAGAAAAGGTTGGAGTGTTACACTGAACTGGGCCAGGACCGTAGTGTGACACTTAGGGACGTATGATGGAGTGGAACACTGAGATATGCACAGGACCGTAGTGGAACACTGAGATGAAAAGGGTGTCGTGGGACACTGAAGATGGCCTGGTTGTAGTGTACACTGAATAGTATCGTGTGACTGGCCTCGTGTCGTGAGAAGCAGTTGATTGTAATTTATTATACAAATGTTATTTATAATTTATTATTTTAGTATAGAGATATATATATATAGTGACAGTAGTGTCAAAGTGGTACCCTGTGTAGGGTCACGAATAATTATTTACTATTTTAGTTAGATGCTAATTATAATTTATTATAGTAACTTGTACATATATCATAGTTCAAATACCTCTAGACCAAAGATAGTTGATTTATATATATTAAAGATTAATTGATTTTAATGTGTGTATTTATGTATCCCGAACTCTTTATTACAAAAGGAGTAAATCTTACCATCTTCTTTTAAAAATTACTTTTTTGTAATATATGAGTGGCCTGTCCGGGAGGATAATGATTATCAAGAATGATTTCTGGATGATCATATCCGGGATGACGGTTCGGGATACATATTACATTGATCTTTGTGTGTCGGTCCTTTTGT
Source organism: Cherax quadricarinatus (assembly GCF_026875155.1). Classification (NCBI taxonomy): domain Eukaryota; kingdom Metazoa; phylum Arthropoda; class Malacostraca; order Decapoda; family Parastacidae; genus Cherax; species Cherax quadricarinatus. The sequence goes on along the minus strand of NC_069408.1, from coordinate 675,485 downwards.
GGTGGGGGTGTTGCGGCCCCCTGCCAAACTAGCGGTTAAATAGTTAACCTGCCGGCCGGCAGTACCACTGGGTACGTCATCAAACCCAATGTGGGGACTGCTGAGCCGGCCTTAGAGCAGTAAGTTCCTGAGTGCCTCACGGTGCACATCTAAGCAGTAGGTACCTGACCACCTAAGGGTACAGTCTACTGGCTTTAGTAACAGTATGTACCTGAGCGCCTCAGGATACGCACCTAAGCAGTAGGTACCTGACAACCTAAGGGTACACGTCTACTGGCTTCAGCAACATTAAGTACCTGAACTCCTCAGGGTACACATCTACGCAGTAGGTACCTGACCACCTAATCGTACCTATCTACTGGCGTTAGAAGAACCGCTCACCGCAGCTCACTGAGTCTGTTGGCCTCAGTTACTTGACGGCCGCATTCAGTGAGCTTGCAGCATGGTGTTCGGCTAGCGGTGTGTCAACCGGCTTTGGAGAGGATTTACTGGACTACCGGTGATGTCTGTGGACTCACCGTCTACGTTGATCAACTGTGGGCCGGAATCATCAGATGCTGTTTGGTGGGACATTACATGAAGAAAAGGTTGGAGTGTTACACTGAACTGGGCCAGGACCGTAGTGTGACACTTAGGGACGTATGATGTAGTGGAACACTGAGATATGCACAGGACCGTAGTGGAACACTGAGATGAAAAGGGTGTCGTGGGACACTGAAGATGGCCTGGTTGTAGTGTACACTGAATAGTATCGTGTGACTGGCCTCGTGTCGTGAGAAGCAGTTGATTGTAATTTATATACAAATGTTATTTATAATTTATTATTTTAGTATAGAGATATATATATATATAGTGACAGTAGTGTCAAAGTGGTACCCTGTGTAGGGTCACGAATAATTATTTACTATTTTAGTTAGATGCTAATTATAATTTATTATAGTAACTTGTACATATATCATAGTTCAAATACCTCTAGACCAAAGATAGTTGATTTATATATATTAAAGATTAATTGATTTTAATGTGTGTATTTATGTATCCCGAACTCTTTATTACAAAAGGAGTAAATCTTACCATCTTCTTTTAAAAATTACTTTTTTGTAATAATCACTGTCATGCAAGTCCAGGAGGAGAGACCAGGTAAAGTCTAGTGCAGTTGAGGAAGAGAGATTGATGCAAGAGAGAGATTGAGTATGAGGATCAAAATGGGTGGAAGTACTAGTATTTAAAACATGGAGGGGAAGAGAAGTGAGAAAAGCCTCAAACTGAATGCTGCATGTGTCACAGAGAGACCCTCCCCAGAGGAAATGGTGAGCATTAAAATCGCCAAGTAACAGAAGGGGAGGCGGTAAGGAAGAAACCATAAATGCAACATCTGGGATAGATAATGCCCAAGAAGGAAAGAAATACAAAGAACAAACTGTATTCCACTTATTCAAGTGGATGCGGGCTGAGGTGTAATGTGGCGAAGTATGAACAAAGATCTGATGGTACGGAATACCGGTGCACATAAGAAGTGCACTTTCATTAAAGTTTCCATCAGGAAAAGAATTTGATGAATAGTAGGTAGTAGGTTGGTAGACAGCAACCACCCAGGGAAGTACTACCGTCCTGCCAGATGACTGTGAAACAAAAACCTGTAACTGTTTTGCATGATGGTAGGATTGCTGGTTTCTTTTTCTGTCTCATAAACACGCTAAGATAACAGGGATATCTTGCTACTCCTACTTACACTTTGGTCACACTTCACAGACACGCACATGCATATATATATATACATACATCTAGGTTTTTCTCCTTTTTCTAAATAGCTCTTGTTCTTTTTTTTTCTTCTATTGTCCATGGGGAAGTGGAAAAGAATCTTTCCTCCGTAAGCCATGCGTGTCGTATGAGGCGACTAAAATGCCGGGAGCAAGGGGCTGTAACCCCTTCTCCTGTATACAATTACTAAAAAGAGAAGAAGAAAAACTTTATAAAACTGGGTTGCTTAAATGGCGTGGTTTTAGTGCGGATGACAAAAAACAGATGATTGCTGATGTTATGAATGAAAAGAAGTTGGATGTCCTGGCCCTAAGCGAAACAAAGCTGAAGGGGGTAGGAGAGTTTCAGTGGGGGAAATAAATGGGGTTAAATCTGGAGTATCTGAGAGAGTTAGAGCAAAGGAAGGGGTACAGTAATGTTAAATGATCAGTTATGGAAGGAGAAAAGAGAATATGAATGTGTAAATTCAAGAATTATGTGGATTAAAGTAAAGGTTGGATGCAGAAGTGGGTCATAATAAGCGTGTATGCACCTGGAGAAGAGAGGAATGCAGAGGAGAGAGAGAGATTTTGGGAGATATTAAGTGAATGTATAGGCCTTTGAACCAAGTGAGAGAGTAATTGTGGTAGGGGACTTGAATGCTAAAGTAGGAGAAACTTTTAGAGAGGGTGTGGTTAGGTAAGTTTGGGTGCCAGGTGTAAAAAGATAATGGGACCCTTTGATTGAACTTTGTATAGAAAGGGGTTTAGTTATAGGTAATACATATTTTAAAGAAAAAGAGGATAAATAAGTATACACGATATGATGTAGGGCGAAATGACAGTAGTTTGTTGGATTATGTATTGGTAATAAAAGACTGTTGAGTAGACTTCAGGATGTACAGTTTATAGAGGGGCCACAGATATATCAATCACTTTCTAGTTGTAGCTACACTGAGAGTAAAAGGTAGATGGGATACAAGAAATAGAAGCATCAGGGAAGGAAAAGGTGAAGGTTTATAAACTAAAAGAGGGGGCAGTTTGGGTAAGATATAAACAGCTATTGGAGGATAGATGGGCTAATGAAAGCATAGGCAATGGGTCGAAGAGGTATGGGGTAGGTTTTAAAAATGTAGTGTTAGAGTGTTCAGCAGAAGTTTGTGGTTACAGGAAAGTGGGTGCCAGGAGGGAAGAGGAGCATTGGTGGGAAAGAATTAAAAGGTAGTAAGGAGAAAAAATTCATATAAAGTTTTTCAAATGAAGTGATCAAGGAGGGAAGAGTATATGGAGAAAAAGAGAGAAAATTAAGAGAGTGGTGAAGCAATGTAAAAAGAGAGCAAATGAGAGAGTGGGTGAGATGTTATCAACAAATTTTTTTTGAAAATAAGAAAAAGTTTTGGAGTGGATTAACAAGTTAAAAAAGCCTAGAGAAAAAGGGATTTGTCAGTTAAAATAGGAGAGGAGAGTTATTAAATGGAGAGTTAGGGGAAATTGGGAAGAGGGAAAGGGAATATTTTGAGGAATTGTTAAATGTTGATGAAGATAGGGAAGCTGTGATTTCGGTATGGGGCAGGAGGAATAACATCTTTAGGAGTAGGAAGACCCATTTTGTGAGTGGGGGGAAGTTCGTGAGGCAGTAGGTAAAATGAAAGGGGGTAAGGCACCCGGGGTTTGGGATGGGAAATAAAAATAAAATGTTAAAACAGGTGGGGATATAGTTTTGGAGGGGTTTGGTCCCAAATTATTTAATAAATGTATGGAAGAGGGTAAGGTACCTAGGGTTTGGGCCCAAGAGCATGCATAGTTCCTTTGTTTTAAAGGCAAAGGGGATAAAAAGAGTGCAAAATTAAGGGGAATAAGTCTGTTGAGTGTACCTGGTAAAGTGTATGTAGATTTATAATTGAAAAAATTTAAGAGTAAGACGGGGAATAGGATAGCAGATGAACAAGGAGGCTTTAGGAAAGGTAGGGGTGTGTGGACCAGGTTTTACAGTGAAACATATAAGTGAACATATTTAGATAAGGCTAAAGAGGTCTTTGTGGCATTTAGGGAAATTTGGAAAAGGCGTATGACAGGGTGGATAGGGGGCAATGTGGCAGATGTGCAAGTGTATGGTGTAGGAGGTAGGTTTACTGAAAGCAGTGAAGAGTTTTTACGAGGATAGTGAGCTCAAGTTAGATATGTAGGAAAGAGGGAAATTTTTCCCAGTAAAAGTAGGCCTTAGACAAGGTTGTGTGTTTGTCACCGTGGTTGTTTAATATATTTATAGATGGGGTTGTAAGAAGTAAATGCGAGGTCTTGGCAAGAGGCGTGGGAGTTAAAAGATAAAGAATCACACACAAAGTAGGAGTTGTCACAGCTGCCT
>NC_069408.1:638881-666381 GCF_026875155.1 Cherax quadricarinatus | reverse complement strand
CAACATTCATCACCCATGCTTCACACCCATATAAGAGCGCTGGTAAAATTATACTCTCATACATTCCCCTCTTTGCTTCTAAGGACAAAGTTCTTTGCACTCCTAAGTGCACCCCTCACCCTTTTCCCCTCATCAATTCTATGATTCACCTCATCTTTCAAAGACCCATCTGCCAAATATCTGAATACATTCACCTCCTCCATATTCTCTCCCTCCAATCTGATATCCAATCTTTCATCACCTAATCTTTTTGTTATCCTCATAACCTTATTCTTTTCTATATTCACTTTTAACCCTTAAATGGTCCAAACGTATATACACGTTCACTCGCGTAGCGCCCCAAATTTTTTGAGAGAAAAAAAAACTTTTTTTTTTTTAAAGGAAAAAAGAGCATATGGTACCCAGGCATCCCCAATTATATTAATATGGCACACAGTGAGTGCACACACCCATTCTCTCATGTCTAGGTGACTCTGGCTTATCGTGGCAATGATGAATGAATGACAAAGAAAACGTATATATACGTTTGGGGCGCTACGCGCGTGAACGTATATACAGTGGACCCCCGGTTAACGAACTTTTTTCATTCCAGTAGTATGTTCAGGTGCCAGTACTGACCGAATTTTTTCCCATAAGGAATATTGTGAAGTAGATTAGTCCATTTCAGACCCCCAAACATACATGTACAAACGCACTTACATAAATACACTTACATAATTGGTCGCATTTGGAGGTGATCGTTAAGCGGGGGTCCACTGTATACGTTTGGACCGTTTAAGGGTTAATTTTCTTCTTTTACATACCTTACCAAATTCATCCATCAACCTCAGCAACTTCTCTTCAGAATCTCCCGAAAGCACAGTGTCGTCAGCAAAAAGCAACTGTGACAACTCCCACTTTATGTTTGATTCTTTATCCTTTAACTCCACACCTCTTGCCAAGACCCTAGCATTTACTTCTCTTACAACTCCATCTATAAATATATTGAACAACCACAGTGACATCACACATCCTTGTCTAAGGCCCACTTTTACTGGGAAATAATCTCCCTCTTTCCTACATATTCTAACCTGAGCCTCACTATCCTCGTAAAAACTCTTCACTGCTTTCAGTAACCTACCTCCTATACCATACACCTGCAACATCTGCCACAGTGCCCCCCTATCCACCCTTTCTTACGCCTTTCCAAATCCATTAATGCCACAAAAACCTCTTTAGCCTTATCTAATTACCAGGTATACTCAACACTTTCTTTTTTTCCAACAAACCAGCCGTATCCCACCAAGGCAGGGTGGCCCAAAAGGAAAAACAAATTTAGTAATTTATACAAGAGAAGGGGTTACTAGCCCCTTGCCCCTGGCATTTTAGCCGCCTCTTACAACACGCATGTGCGGGTTATTTGTGTAATGCATGGCTTACCATACACTTTACCAGGTATACTCAACAGACTTATTCTTCTATAATTTTTGCACTCTTCTGTCCCCTTTCCCTTTATCTAAAGGAACTATGCACGCTCTCTGCCAATCCCTAGGTACCTTACCCTCTGCCACATATTTATTAAATAATAGCACGAACCACTCCAAAACTATATCCCCACCTGCTTTTAACATTTCTATCTTGATCCCATCAATCCCAGCTGCCTTACCCCTTTTCATTCTACCCACTGCCCCACAAACTTCCCCCACACTCACAACTGGCTCTTCCTCACTCCTACAAGATGTTATTCCTCCTTGCCCTATACACGAAATCACAGCTTCCCTATCTTCATCAACATTTAACAATTCCTCAAAATATTCCCTCCATCTTCACAATACCTCTAACTCTCCCTTTAATAACTCACCTATCCTGTTTTTAACTGACAAATCCATTTAAGAACATAAGAAGAACATAAGAACGAAGGAACACTGCAGCAGGCCTACTGGCCCATGTGAGGCAGGTCCAAGTCTCCTACCAGCTTAAGCCAATGCACCCAACCTAGTCAGGTCAGGTCACATTGACTTAAGGGAGGAACACGGCAACCGACCTGGTAGCACAAGCAATCAGGTCCAACTCACACCCACCCACATCCACTCATGTATTTATCCAACCTATTTTTAAAGCTACACAACGTTCTGGCCTCTATAACTGTACTTGGGAGTTTGTTCCACTCATCCACAACTCTATTACCAAACCAGTACTTTCCTATATCCTTCCTGAATCTGAATTTTTCCAACTTAAAACCATTGCTGCGAGTCCTGTCTAGGCTAGATATTTTCAGCACACTATTTACATCCCTTTTATTTATTCCTGTCTTCCATTTATACACCTCAATCATATCCCCCCTAATTCTACATCTTTCTAGAGAGTGCAGATTCAGGGCCCCTTAGTCTATTCCATGGGAAGGGTTTCTGATACATGGGATAAACTTTGCTTTCCCCTTTGTACTTTTCGAGATTTATTCCATTCTTAATACGGTGACCAAATGTGCAGCATAATTAAAGAGGCCAAACCAAGGATGTATGAGTTGAAGAAAAACATGAGGACTTCTATTATTTATCTTCTTGATATAAAGCCAAGGATTCTATTGCTTTATTGCAAACACCTATGCCTGTTGTCTTGGTTCGATTCATTATTTAGTTTATATGTGGCATGGTTATTGTCGGGCCAACTTTTTGAACTTTGCTTTTGCTTATTAAATGCCATCTGCCACTTCCCCAAACCCCACTGCTCAGTCTATTAAATCTTCCGGAGTGCCTAATGTCCTCATCAGAAGAATTTGACGGCCCTTTTGGTTCATCGGCAAACTTGCTGATGTCGCTCTTTATGCCCTATCTATGTGTTTATGTAGATTGTGAACAGCAGGGGGCCCCCAAACTGACCCGTGGAAAAACACCCCCGGTTTGTTTCCCCCACTCTGATTTCCCCCTCTTTATGCAAACTCTCTGCTGCCTTTTGTAAAACCTGCCCTACCCGGGGAAAAAATTTCTCCCCTATTCCTGTGCCTTAATTTTCTAAATAGTCTCTGATGTGGGCCCTGTAAAAAGTTTACTGAAGCCCTTTTATCACAATTCTATTATTACCAGATTCCCCCTAAAATTTCCTTAGTGAAAAAAAGTTAAAAAATTTTTGTTAAGGCAGGAACCCCCCTTTGTAAAACCATGCTGAGATTCGTTGTTTAAATTTTATGCTTTTCAAGGTGGCTCGAACTGCCTCGGAATTATTGACTCCATAAATTTTTCCCATATGGAGGTTAGGTTTTATTGGTCTATATTTCGAATAAGGCCCCTGTCCCCGCTTTGAAAAAAGGTATACATTTGTTTTTCCCTTATTGGCACCATGCCGTTTTAGTGATATGTTAAAAAGTTACCCAAAGGTTTGCTAAGCTCCTCTTTACATTCCTTTAAAACCCTTTGCATAAGTTACGGGGCCCTGGGGTTTGTTGGGTTTTTTAATTTATCTATTTGCCTAAGGACCATGTCACTTGTGACCCTAATTGTGCACAGTTTATTATCCCCCCTTTGTTTCAAAATTTTTTATTTCGGAATATCGCTGGATCCTCTTGTGAAAAAACTGAGGGGAAATTTATGTGTTAAAAATTCTACACTTTTCTTATCACTGTCAATGAGTGCCCGAGGAACTTTTGGGGGGCCCTATCTTGTCTCTGATCTTATTTCTGTATACCTGAAAAAATTTTTTGGGTTAGTCTTCGATTCTTTGCAACTTTAACCCTCATAATCTCTTTTTGTTTTTCTAATTCCCTTTTTTATTTCTTCTTTAATTAAAATAATTGATTTCTTAATTGCCCCTTCTCTTTTGATTTGCTTAAAATTTTCCTCTCTTTTGACCAATCAGTTTTTTAAATCTATTTTTATCCATTTAGGTCTTTTTTTTTTGATTGTTTTCCCCTATTTGGAACAAATTTGCTGAGCAGCTAGAACTATCCCCGGGAAAAAGCGTCATATCGGAAAACCATCACCCCCTACCTGCCCTTTTAGTCGGTCATTCCATTTCGCCCCCTAAGAAATTTTTCAGTCCTATAAAAATCAGCCAAGCGAAAGTCGGGATGGAAACTTGATTGCCATTATTGGGGGAATTCCATGTAATTAAAACTGAGGATTTGTGATCATTTCCCCAAGCTCATCTTTAAAACCTCGTTATAATTAGTGTTTCCCTATGGCAAGAACCAGGTAAGGAGGTTATTTCCCCTTTGGCTCTGTCAAAAACTGTTTTAAAAAAACCCTTTGGGGTTTGTTCAAGAAAGTCACCCGACTCTAAATTTCCCGTCAAATTGCTCCAGTCAAACTGTCTATAGTTGAAATCTCCCATTAGCACACATTTTCTTTTATAGATCCCCTTTCGAAAATTTGTCCCATAGAAATTTACGCCCCCCTATCAAAAATTTGGGGCCCTGTAAATCACACCCAAAATTTGTTTTTCGGCCCCCGGAAGCTGTAACCAAAAAGATTAGTGGCGACGCTTCTAATTTTATATCTTGTTTTAAAACAACAATTTTTAAAATTTTCTCTCACATTTCTTGTACTCCACCACCTTCCCCGTTGACCCCGTCAGGTGGAATAATTTATAGCCTTGATATGACATTCAGAGGGTTCTCTCTATCTTTCAGATTGAGCCAGTCTCTGTTTTGCAATAATATTAGTTTCCTGCACTTGCAATTAATTTAGCTCATCTATCTTTTTTTTACACTCCTGCTATTGTATAGTAAAACCTTAAAGGAGCTAGCCCCCTTTTGCCCTCTGCTGCCCCCTTTGTTTGCTGACCTGATCTATTTCCCTTTTTTTTTACTTATGCTGGTGCCTTTTAACTTTTTTGTTTCCAACCCCAGTAGCAACCTGCTTGTTTTCCCCCACAACCCTACTCTATCTTTATCGTTTAAAATCTAGGATTTACCAATGGCCCTTTCAATTTAGTTTGCAAAGGTATAACCCGCCCCCGAGAGATGTACCCCATCCCCTTTTACATATCATGTTTGCCAAAAAAAGTTGTTCCAGTTGTCAATGAAAGGGATTGCAAGTTCTTGCGTATCTGTCTAGCCGCTTTACACCAATTGCCTAGACAACCCTTTATTTTTTACTCCCCCTTTAGGCAATATGCTACAAGATTGGGACCCCCCCTTTGGGTTTAAAATCTTTAGTGACCCGTACTTTTTCTAGAGTCTTTCCCCCTCCCTTCCCCAAAATTTTTTTCCCCCCAGCATGAGCGATAAGGGGGGTTCCATTACCTGAATGATATTAAAGCTGTTAACTATGTCCCCAACACAGCTCCAGGGGGAAACACACTTATTCTAAACTTCTTATTCTATTACAAAAAAACCGGTCAAAATATCTTACCTGAGGGTCCAACCACAAGAAAATGTTACCTCTGTTAGCAGGGGCAAATAGTACCCTTACTTTCACTGGCCACTGAAGTACATTCATCCTGAAGAACAGAGAAGTGATTTCCTACCTTCAGATCTTCACTCTTAGCTTTCCTTATTCTGATTCTCCTCCCATTTCTGGTTACCACTCGCCACTTGTAGCAGGAGCTGGACTGCACCTCACTGCTGGTAGCCGTTGCTACCTCCCCACCTACAGCCTCCTCACAGCGAGAGAGAGACTGCACCTCACTGCTAGAAGCCTCATTCCCCACAACTTCAGCCACCTCACACTCTCTCCCAAACCCATTACGGTGGACCTTCAGCCTCCTAATCTCCTCCTGGAGAAGCAAGACCTCCTCCTTCAACTCTCCAACCTCAATTTTTAAAACACTGCAGAAGCAAGCCATGCTTTGTAACCATCCACGCTAATCCTCAAAGCAGCTCAGGGTATGTGACCTCACGTGACGACTGACCGCTGACCATTTGTTTCCTAGATTTTCTCAACTTGTTAATCTCACTCCAAAACTTTGTTAATTTCAACAAAATTTGTTGGTAACACCTCACCCACTCTCTCATTTGTTCTCTTTTTAAACTGCTTTGCCCCTCTCTTAACCTTTCTTTTTCTCTCCATATACTCTTCCCTCCTTGCATCACTTCTACTTTGTAAAAACCCTTCATATGCTAACTTTTTCTCCTTACTACTCTCTTTACATCATTCTACCAATCACTCTTCTTCCCTCCCACACCCACTTTCCCGTAACCACAAACTTCTGCTGAACACTCTAACACTACATTCTCAAACCTACCCCATGCATCTTCGACCCCATTACCTATACTCTCACTAGCCCATCTATCCTCCAATAGTTGTTCATATCTTACCCTATCTGTCTCCTCTTTTAGTTTATAAATGTTAACCTCTCACTTGCTGCTTCTATTTTCCTTGTATCCCATCTACCTTTTACTCTCACTGTAGCTACAACTAAGAAGTGATCTGATATTCTGTAGCCCCTCTATAGACATTTACATCCTGAAGCCTACTCAACAGTCTTTTATCTACCAATATGTAGTCCAACAAACTACTGTCATTACACCCTACATCATATCTTGTATATATATTTATTCTCTTTTTCTTAAATTATGTATCACCTATTTACTAAACCCCTTTCTATACAAAGTTCAATCAAAGGGCTCCCATTATCATTTACACCTGGCACCCCAAACTTACCTATCACACCCTCTCTAAATGTTTCTCCTACTTTAGTATTTAGGTCTCCTACCACAATTACTCTCTCACTTGGTCAAAGGTTCCTATACATTCATTTAACATCTCCCAAAAGCTCTCTCTCGCCTCTACACTCCTCTCTTCTCCTGGTGCATACACGCTTATTATGACCCACTTTTCACATCTAACCCTCATTTTAATCCACATAATCATTCAATTTACACATTTATATTCCCTCTTCTTCCATAACTGATCCTTCAACATTATTGCTACCCCTTCCTTAGCTTTAACTCTCTCAGATACTCCTGACTTAACCCTTTCAGGGTTTTGGCCGTACTAGTACGGGTTACGCCCCAGGGTTTTTGACGTACAGTAGGGCCCCGCTTTATGGCGTTTCGCTTTACGGTGTTCCATTAATACGGCCATTTCAAATTATGACCAAAACTCGATATACGGCTCCCCGCACCTGACTTTCTAATATGGTCACCGCGCTCCACCTGGTTTCTTTACATTTTCTGTGAGATCCAAGCACTAAGTCTCCATTTTGTCTGGAAACTCCCAAATTTCAAGTGTTTTTAAAAGTTATTTCATATTTTATATTCTTTCTTTCAACACACTGGCTGTATCCCACCGAGGCGGGGTGGCCCAAAAGGAAAAACGAAAGTTTCTCCTTTTACATTTAGTAATATATACAGGAGAAGGGGTTACTAGCCCCTTGCTCACGGCATTTTAGTCGCCTCTTACAACATGCATGGCTTACGGAGGAAGAATTCTGTTCCACTTCCCCATGGAGGTAAGAGGAAATAAACAAGAACAAGAACTAGAAAGAAAATAGAAGAAAACACAAAGGGGTGTGTATATATATGCTTGTACATGTATGTGTAGTGTGACCTAAGTGTAAGTAGAAGTAGCAAGACATACCTGAAATCTTGCATGTGTATGAGACAAAAAAAAAAAGACACCAGCAATCCTACCATCGTGTAAAACAATTACAGGTTTCAGCTTTACACTCACTTGGCAGGACGGTAGTACCTCCCTGGGCAGTTGCTGTCAACCAACCTACTACCTAGAATATTTTATATATACTTTGATAATTATACTTATGTATACCTGTACCTAAATAAACTTACACACAGTGCTGGCATGCAGGTACACATTAAAATCAGTAAGAGTGTCTTATGTCTCCAGACGTCATATTAGTAATGATGATAATAATCATCGAGTCTCATTTAAATTCGTATATTACGTTAATATACACATTTTCATTAATCCATCCATGGCATTTTTTCAAAATTACATAATAAACATAATGCATAACATATAAATATGATAAATACACCCCACAATAGAATAAATAAACATAAATATGAGATGTGGTAGTAAGATAACTTGTACAAGTGATGCCAAGAATAACATTTTCTCTAATCTAACATAAGAGAAAATGTGTTACTGGGGGTAACTGTAGAAAATTATTCCTTTCGTATGTATGAAGTAAGTTTATTCAGGTATACACAAATACAGTTACATAGATTATCATACATAACAACATATGTGTAGAGAACCTAGGATAACCCAAAAAAGTCAGAGTGACTTACTTCCATTGCCTTCACTCAGAGCATCATTTCTTTTCAAAATGATGTTACATGAGAATGGGAGTGTTCTTCTTTATTTATTCTACCGTATCAATGTAGAGACAACTTGTACACAATGTAATTTGTACACAAACCAGACGTGTACACTTTTTTTTTTTTACAAAACTTAAGTTCTCCTGGTTTGTTTACATAACTCTGCGCCTGTCCTCTCTCATGCACTCATTCTTTCTCTCTCTCATTTATTCGCTTTATCTCATTTACTTACTCCTGACCCTACATTAAGACTACAAATATTTTAAGGTAAGTAATGAGTGAACTGTATATACATTTTATCGCTCTGGGATGCTTAAATATCAGAGAATAGTACGTGTGGGTGGGATGGCCTGGTATGGTAGCACAGCTGACTACCATACAGACCACACTTGATTTTTTACAATAAATACTACTCATCTCACCCTAGATTAAGACTATAAATATTTTAAGGTAAGTAATGAGTAAACTGTATATGCATTTTATCGCTCTGGGATGCTTAAATGTAATAGAATATTATGTGGCCTGGTATGGAAGCCCAGCTGACTACCATACATACCACACTTGATTTCTTACAATAAATATTAATTATCTCACCCTAGATTAAGACTATAAATATTTTAAGGTAAGCAATGAGTGCACTATGTGTGTATTGTACTTTTTTATTGTTTTTTGATGCCTAGTTCTACTGCTAACTTAATATATGTTAGTGTAAACTTGTTATCTAGTGTTTGTATGCATTTATAAGTGGAAAAAAAGGGTGTTCCACTTTAAGGCGATTTCCGCTTTACGGTGGTAGCCTGGACCCTAACCTGCCGTGTAAGTGGGGCCCTATTGTACTAGTACACCTAAATTCTAGCGCCCTCAAATCTAGTGGGAGAAAGCTGGTAGGCCTACATATAAAAGAATGGGTCTATGTGGTCAGTGTGCGCAGTATAAAAAAAAATCCTGCAGCGCACAGTGCGTAATGAGAAAAAAAAAAACTTTGACCGTGTTTTTGAATTAAAACAGCGACTTTGCACTGTATTTTAGTATGGTATTTATTGCTTATTCTAGTTTTCCTGGTCTCATTTTATAAAATGGAAGACATACTACAGAAATTGAGACGATTTTGAATGGTTTTACAAAGAAAAGTACCTTGAAATTGAGCTCAAATAGCAGAAATGTTCGATTTTTACAAAAGTTCAAAAGTAAACAAATCATGCCAAGCATCCAATACATGTCAACTGGTGAGTCTAATATTCTTTCATAAGTGCGATTATTTTTTTTTTTTATTATCACACTGGCCGATTCCCACCAAGGCAGGGTAGCCCGAAAAAGAAAAACTTTCACCATCATTCACTCCATCACTGTCTTGCCAGAAGGGTGCTTTACACTACAGTTTTTAAACTGCAACATTAACACCCCTCCTTCAGAGTGCAGGCACTGTACTTCCCATCTCCAGGACTCAAGTCCGGCCTGCCGGTTTCCCTGAACCCCTTCATAAATGTTACTTTGCTCACACTCCAACAGCACGTCAAATATTAAAAACCATTTGTCTCCATTCACTCCTATCAAACACGCTCACGCATGCCTGCTGGAAGTCCAAGCCCCTCGCACACAAAACCTCCTTTACCCCCTCCCTCCAACCTTTCTGGGCCCGCCCTCCCCCGCCCCCTTCCCACTACAGACGATACACTCTTGAAGTCTTTCTGCTTCGCCCTTCTCTTACATGTCCAAACCACCTCAAAAACCCCTTTCCTCAGCCCTTGGACAAAGTTTTGGTAATCCCCGCACCTCCTCCAAACTTCCAACTACGAATTCTCTGCTTTAAATTTTCATACCCCCATTGCTCTAGACATGACATTCCACTCCCTCCAGCTTCCCCGCTGCAACTTTTCATCACCCATGCTTCACCCCCATTAAGAGGTTGGTAAAACAAAAACCTTCATAATTCCTCTCTTCCCTCCAAGGACAAATTTCTTTGTTCCACAGACTCCAAAGTGCACCACTCATCTTTTCCCTCATCAACATGATTCCCTCATCTTTCATAGACCATCCGCTGACATCCACTCCCAAATTTGAATACATTACCTCCTCCATACTCTCTCCCCAATTGTATTCAACTTTCATCCCCTATCTTTTTGTTACCCATAACCTTATCTTTTTGTATTCACCTTTATTTTCTTTTTTTGAACCCTACCAAATTTCCCCCAATTCTCCCAAATTCTCTTCAGAATCCCAAGAGCACAGTGTATCAGAAAAGAGCAGCTGGAAACTCCATTTGTGTGTGATTCTTTTCTTTTAACTCCCCCCTCTTCCCAAAAAGCCCCTGATTTACTTCTCTACAACCCCATCAATAAATTATTAAACAACCAGGGTGACTCCACATCCTTTTTAAGGGCCTACTTTTACGGGGAAATAATTTCCCTCTTTCCTACTACTTAACTTGACCTCCTATCCTCTAAAAACTGTTACTGCTTTCAGTAATCCCCCCTACACCAACACCTGCAACATCTGCCACTTTGCCCCCTATCCACCGTCATAGCCTTTTCCAAACCCATAAATGCACAAAGACCTCTTTACCCTTTCTAAATACTGTTAAATTTTATATTTTTCACTGTAAACACCGGTCCAAAACCCCCCCTACCTTTCCAAAGCCCCTTGTTCATTGCTTCCTATTCCCGTTTTTCTCTTAATTCTTTCAATAATAACTCTACCATAATTTCCCAGGTAACTCAGCGTTATCCCCCTATAATTTTTTTCACTCTCTTTTATCCCCTTTGCCCTTTTACAAAGGAACTATGCATCTCTCTGAAAACCCTAGGTACCTTTCCCTCTTCATACATTTATTAAATAATTGCACCAACACTCCAAAACATATCCCCACCTGCTTTTAACTTTTTATCTTTACCCATCAAACCCGGCTGCCTTCCCCTTTCATTTTTCCTAGCCCCACGAACCTCCCCCCCACCACAACTGGCTTTCCTCACTCTACAAGATTTTATTCCTCCCCTTTTCCTATACACGAAATCACAGCTTCCCTTCTTCATAACATTTAAAAAATTTCCCCAAAATATTCCCTCCTTTCCCCCAAAACCTCTAACTTCATTTAATAACCTCCCTTCCATTTTTAACTGACAAAACCATTTGTTCTCTAGGCTTTTTAACTTGTTTAAACTCACCCAAAAATTTTTCTTTTTTTCAACAAATTTGTTGATAACTCTCACCCACCTCTCATTTGCCTCTTTTTTACATTGCTTTCCCCCTTCTTAACCTCCCCTTTTTTCCTATATTTCCCTCCTTGCATCCTTTTACTTTTAAAAACTTTCCCCAGCTAACTTTTTCTCCCTTTCTATCTCTTTTAAAATTATTCACCCAAACGCTCCTCTTCCCTCCCCCCACTTTTCCCGTAACCACAAACTTCTGCTGAAAAACCTCTAAAACTACATTTTTAAACCTACCCATACCTTTTTTACCCCCTTGCCTATCTTCCCTTAGCCACTATCCTCCAAAAGCTTTTTACCTTTCCCTAAAATGCCTCCCCTTTTAGTTTTTTAAACTTCACCTCTCTTTCCCCGTGCTTCTTTTTCTCCTTTTATCCCCCTCTCCTTTTTTTCTCAGTGTAGCTACAACGGGAAGATATATCTGGGCCCCTCTAAAACATTACATCTGAAGTCTCTCAACGTCTTTTATCTACCATACATAAACCAGAAACATGTCATTCGCCCTACATAATATTTGTATACTTATTTATCCCCTTTTTTTTCAAAAAAATGTATTACCTATAACTAAACCCCTTTCATACAAAGTTCAATCAAAGGGGTTTTCCCTTATCTTTTTCACCTGGGCCCCAAATTACCTACCACACCTCTCTAAAAGTTTCTCCTACTTTAGCATTCAGGTCCCCTACCACAATTACTCTCTCACTTGGTTCAAAGGCTCCTATACATTCACTTAACATCTCCCAAAATCTCTCTCTCTCCTCTACATTCCTCTCTTCTCCAGGTGCATACACGCTTATTATGACCCACTTTTCGCATCCAACCTTTACTTTAATCCACATAATTCTTGAATTTACACATTCATATTCTCTTTTCTCCTTCCATAACTGATCCTTCAACATTACTGCTAACCCTAGTGCCATGATATTATTTATTCCATTTCTACATTAATGCAGTAGTGTGCATAATTTCTTGTAAGAATAAAAATTCAAAGTGGAAAGCCAAAGAAATATAAGATTGGCCTGAGGCTGTGACTAACGAACAGAGAACTTATTATTTTAGTGCCAGGAATGTCTTTCTAGTTTATTCTGGACCCTATTTGGGAACTGGCATCTTTTGAAATTTGTGTGAAATTGGCAAAATTGCTAAATTCTGACCACTTTATTGGATAGTTCAAATCGATAAACGGGCTGTTTCTTGTACTCATTCGGTAGAAAAAAATGGAGTTCTAGCGAAATAGTTATGATTTTTATCGACTAGTACACTGGAATTGGCCGAAAATAGGCCTCAAAGTGGGCAAAATCGCTGATGCGTAAACATCATCGAGACTGCTAACTTCACGAGAGCATAATTCCGTAAGTTTTCCATCAAATTTCATACTTTTGGTGTCATTTTTTTTTTTCTGAAATTTGGGGGACCCTGAGAACAAGTCTCAGAGAGGGCCTGTGGACCCTGAAAGGGTTAATCCCATTTATTTCTCCCCACCGAAACTCACCTACCCACTTCAGCTTTGTTTCACTTAGGGCCAGGACATTCAATTTCTTTTCATTCACAATATCAGCAATCATTTCATTCTTATCATCCGCACTACATCCACACACATTCAAGCATCCCAGTTTTATAAAGTTTTTCTCCTTCTCTTTTTTAGTAAATGTTTACAGGAGAAGGGGTTACTACCACATCGCTCCCGGCATTTTAGTCACCTCATACGACACGCATGGCTTACGGAGGAAAAATTCTTTTCCACTTCTACGTGGACAACAGAGGAAATAAAAAAGAACAAGAGCTATTTAGAAAAAAGAAGAAAAACATATATGTGTGTATGTACATATATGCATGTGCATGCCTGTGTAGTGTGACCTAAGTGAAAGCAGAAGTAGGAAGATACAGTGGACCCCCGCCTTACGATATTAATCCGTTCCTGAGAGCTCATCGTAAGCCGAAATTATCGTTAGCCGAATTAATTTTCCCCATAAGAAATAATGTAAATCCAATTAATCCATTCCTGACACCCCAAAGTATGAAAAAATTTTTTTTTTACCACATGAAATATTAATTTTAATACACACAAACTGAAGAAGACATGCACAATTACTACTCTACTAAGAATAGAATACATGACACTTACCTTTACTGAAGATCTGGTGATGATTGATGGGATGGGAGGAGGGGAGAGTGTGGGAGTTATTGTTTAGAAGGGGAATTCCCTTCCATTAGGACTTGAGGTAGCAAGTCTTTTTCCGGGGTTACTTCCCTTCTTCTTTTAATGCCACTAGGACCAGCTTGAGAGTCACTGGACCTCTGCCGCACAACAAATCTGTCCATAGAGCTCTGTATTTCCCATTCCTTTAAGACTTTCCTAAAATGGGCCATAACATTGTCATTGTACAGGTTGCCAACACGGCTTGCAGTAGCTGTGTCAGGGTGATTTTCATCCGTAAAGGTTTGCAGTTCAGCCCACTTTGCAAACATTTCCTTAATCTCTTTTTTCAATTCCATACTAATTCTCACCCTTTTTACCACAGGGATGGCACTAAAGCTTTCTTGGGGTCCATGGTGACTTATTTTGCAGTTACAAGCACTAAAAACACTGGGATAATGTGAAATGTACATAATGTATGCGTAGATGCGACCGCACTGGCTGGCTTGTAAACACTGGCGCTGAGGCCACACGTGGGATGCGCCCCGGACGAATCACGTAAGGCGAGTTTTTTATCGTGAGGCGAGGCAAAATTTTTGCGTTCAAATGCTTTGTATGGCGGATTTAACGTAACGCGATGCGTTCGTAAGGCAGGGGTCCACTGTATACCTGTTATCCAGCATGTTTGTGAGACAGAAAAAAGACACCAGCAATCCTTTGATATACCTTTGAAAAGTTTCGAGAGTATATCTACTCTCTGAGCCCGGCCATGGGCCAGGCTGGTCTGGTGCTTGCCTGGTCAACCAGGCTGTTGCTGCTGGAGGCCCGCTGCCCCACATATCCACCAAAGCCTGGTTGATCTGGCACCTGGTGAAGATACTTGTCCAGTTTCCTCTTGAAGGCTTCTACACTTGTTCCAGCAGTGTTTCTGATATCTTCTGGAAAGACGTTGAAAAGTCTTGGACCCCGGATGTTGATACAGTGTTCCCTGATTGTCCCCACCGCACCCCTGCTCCTCACTGGGTTTATTTTACACTTCCTCCCATTTCTCTTACTCCAGTATGTTGATATGGCAGTGTGCAGATTTGGGACCAAGCCCTCGAGTACCTTCCACGTATATATTATTATGTACCTCTCTCTCCTCCGCTCCAATGAGTACATGTTCAAGACTTGCAGGCATTCCCAGTAGTTTAGGTGCTTTACTGGCTCAGTGTGAGCCATAAACGATCTCTGTATTTGTTCCAGCTCCGATATTTCTCCTGCCTTGAACGGGGCCATCAGCACTGAGCAATATTCTAAGTGAGGGAGCACTAGCGATTTGAAGAGTGTCACCATCGGCATTATTTCCCTTGTTTTGAAAGTTCTCAATACCCACCTCGTCATCTTCTTGGCTGTCGTGATCTTTGTCTTGTTATGGTCTTTAAAAGAAAGGTCCGCTGACATAATTATTCCTAGGTCTTTTATGTGTTCCTTACATTCTATTTGGTGACCCTCTTGAGTTTTGTATATAGTGCTCCTTTTGAGTTCTTCATTCTTTCCATACCTAAGCAGCTGGAACTTATCACCATTGAACGTCATGTTGTTCTCCACTGCCCACTGGAAAACCCTATTTATGTCTTCCTGTATTTTTTCAGTGTCCTCTACCGTACTGACTTTCATGCTTATTTTAGTGACATCTGCAAATGATACAAAAGTGTGCTGGGTGTTTTTGTCTTTGTCTGCTATGAGGATGAGGAACAGCAGAGGTGCCAGGACAGTGCCTTGGGGCATTGAGCTTTTGACTTCGCTGATGCTGGATCTTGCCCTGTTCACTACTACTTTTTGTGTTCTGTGTGTTAGGAAACCGAAAGTCCATCTGCCTACCTTCCCCGTAATGCCCATGGCCTTCATTTTGTGCGCTATCACTCCATGATCACATTTGTCAAACGCCTTTGCAAAATCTGTGTAAATCACATCTGCGTTTTGGTCGTCTTCCAGTGCCTCCATAATTCTGTCACAATGGTTCAGCAGCTGTGACAGACATGATCGTCCTGCTCTAAAACCATGCTAGTTCGGGTTATGTTTTTTGTGCTGGTCCATGAAATTTGTAACCTGCCGTCTCATCACTCTTTTCAAGATTTTTATGATGTGAGAGGTTAGGGCTACTAGTCTGTAATTTTTAGCTAGTGCTCTACTACCTCCCTTACGCAAAGGAGCTATGTCTGCACTCTTTAAGGCCTCCGGTATTTCACCTAGATCTAAGCTCTTTCTCCAAAGAATACTGAAGGCTCATGCTAGTGGTACTTTGCACTTCTTTATAAACAGAGCATTCCATGAATCTGGTCCATGTGCTGAGTGAGTGGGCATGTTTTCCATTTCTTTTTCAAAATCTATGGTATTTGTACTAATGTCAGTTAGTTGGTCTGTGCGGCCTTCTTCTGGAGTGAAAAATATTTCTGCATTTTCTACCTTGCTGTCATTTAGTGGGTTGCTGAACACCGACTCGTACTGTTCTTTTAGGATTTCACTCATTTCCTGTCCATCGTCAGTATACGAGTCTCCTCTCAGTAATGGTCCAATTCTACAGGTAGTTCTTAGCTTGGATTTTGTGTAGGAATAGAAATATTTTGGGTTTCTTGCAATGTC
Organism: Cherax quadricarinatus; assembly: GCF_026875155.1. NCBI lineage: Eukaryota > Metazoa > Arthropoda > Malacostraca > Decapoda > Parastacidae > Cherax > Cherax quadricarinatus. The sequence goes on along the minus strand of NC_069408.1, from coordinate 650,216 downwards.
CTGTATGGCCTTTTGTTCTCTTTGTACTTCTTCTGAGAGGTATGACATCCAAAGTTTTTGCTATAACTCAGTGATCTCACTGCTAAGTTTATCTTTCCTCTGTTGTAGCATATTTGCATTTTTAAGCAGTTCAGTAACCCGTTTTCTTCTTGTGTACCATCTCCTGCACTCTCTCTCTATATGTGATCTTCCTCTGGGTTTCCTCAATGGTACCTGTTTCATACATATTTTGTATGCTTTTGTATTCAGCTTCTCTAGGCACTGGTGGGGATTTAGGTCACTCATGTCTGATAGCTCTTGGTTTATTTTTTCCCAGTTAATTCTATGGTTGTTAAAATTAAACTTATTGAACATCCCGTCTCTAACTTTAGCAATGCAGTTTCCTACCCCTGAGTTAATACTAGTTTGAACCTCTATGATGTTATGATCAGAGTAAATAGTTTTGGAAACTGTTATGTCTCTGATCAGTTCCTTGTTGTTTGTGAATATCAAATCCAGAGTATTTTCATTTCTGGTGGGATCAATTACCTGTTGGTTTAAAGAGTACTTTTAACAAAGCCTCATTATTTCCCTGGTATGTACCTGTTGAGCCAGGGTGCTTCCCGGAGATATTTCTGGTATAACATTACGTTGTGCCATTTTCCATTTTACACGAGAGAGATTAAAATCTCCAAGGAGTAAAATATTTGGTGTAGGATTTTCTAGCCTATCCAGATAGCTACTATTATGTAAAACAGTTACAGGTTTCTGTTTAACAGTCACCTGGCAGGACGGTAGTACCTCTCTGGGTGGTTGCTGTCTACCAACCCACTACCTTACTTATACTACTTAACTTAAAATATGTTTGTCCTTTGCTTATAGTGAGTGGTGAATATATTTATTTTATCAAGTCTGAATACATGAAGAATGGCTATACAGTGGACCCCCGCATACCGTACGCATCGCATACCGTACAATCCGCATACCGATCGCTTTGATCGCAAAAATTTAGCCTCGCATACCGCCCAAAAACCCGCTCACCGTTCTCCGTCCGAGACGCGTCCAATGTGCGCCCTCAGCCAGCCTCACATGTTCCGCCGGTGGCATTGTTTACCAGCCAGCCTCCGCGGTAACATCCAAGCATACAATCGGAATATTTCGTATTATTACAGTGTTTTCGGTGCTTTATCTGGAAAATAAGTGACCATGGGCCCCAAGAAAGCTTCTAGTGCCAACCCTACAGCAATAAGGGTGAGAATTCCAATAGAGATGAAGAAAGAGATCATTGATAAGTATGAAAGTGGAGTGCGTGTCGCCGACCTGGTCAGGTTGTACAAGAAACCCAAATCAACCATCTCTACTATTGTGGGCAACAGAAAGGCAATCAAGGAAGCTGTTCTTGCCAAAGGTTCAACTGTGTTTTCGAAACAGAGATCGCAAGTGATGGAAGATGTTGAGAGACTCTTATTGGTGTGGATAATGAAAAACAGCTAGCAGGAGATAGCGTCTCTCAAGCGATCATAAGCGAAAAGGCTAGGAAGTTGCATGAGGATTTAATTAAAAAAATGCCTGCAACTAGTGATGATGTGAGTGAATTTAAGGCCAGCAAAGGTTGGTTTGAGAGATTTAAGAAGCGTAGTGGCATACATAGTGTGATAAGGCATGGTGAGGCTGCCAGTTCGGACCACAAATCAGCTGAAAAAATATGTGCAGGAATTCAAGGAGTACATAGAAAGTGAAGGACTGAAACCTGAACAAGTGTTTAATTGTGATGAAACAGGCCTGTTTTGGAAGAAAATGCCAAGCAGGACCTACATTACTCAGGAGGAAAAGGCACTCCCAGGACATAAGCCTATGAAAGACAGGCTTACTTTGTTGATGTGTTCCAATGCTACTGGTGATTGCAAAGTGAAGCCTTTATTAGTGTATCACTCTGAAACTCCCAGACCATTCAGGCAAAAGAATGTCCTCAAGGAGAATTTGTTGTGTGCTGTGGAGGGCAAAACAGTAAGGCATGGGTCACTAGGGACTTTTTCTATGACTGGTTACACCATGCATTTGCCCCCAATGTGAAAGATTACCTAACTGAAAAGAAATTAGAACTTAAGTGCCTCCTGGTGTTAGACAATGCCCCTGGTCATCCTACAGACGTGGCAGAGCGACTTTATGGGGACATGAAATTCATTAAGGTGAAGGTTTTGCCTCCTAATACCACTCCTCTCCTGCAGCCCATGGACCAGCAGGTTATTGCAAACTTCAAAAAACTGTACACAAAAGCTCTGTTTGAAAGGTGCTTTGTAGTGACCTCAGAAACTCAACTGACTCTAAGAGAGTTTTGGAGAGAGCACTTAAATATCCTCAATTGTGTAAACCTTATAGGTAAGGCTTGGGAGGGAGTGACTAAGAAAACCTTGAACTCTGCTTGGAAGAAACTGTGGCCAGAATGTGTAGACAAAAGGGATTTTGAAGGGTTTGAGGCTAACCCTGAGAGGATTATGCCAGTTGAGGAATCCATTGTGGCATTGGGAAAGTCCTTAGGGTTGGAGGTTAGTGGGGATGATGTGGAAGAGTTGGTGGAGGAGGACAATGAAGAACTAACCACTGATGAGCTGATAGATCAACTTCAACAGCAAGAGGCCAGACCTGAGGAAACTGGTTCAGGGGAGGGGAGAGAGAAATTGAAGAAGTTGCCTACTACAAAGATTAAGGAAATCTGTGCAAAGTGGCTTGAAGTGCAAACCTTCATGGATGAAAATCACCCTCACACAGCTATTGCAAGCCGTGCTGGTGATTTTTACACTGACAATGTTGTGAAACACTTTAGGGAAGTCATAAAGGAACGAGAGGTACAGGCCACTGTGGACAGATATGTTGTGCGAAAGAAGTCCAGTGACAATGAAGCTGGTCCTAGTGGCATTAAAAGAAGAAGGGAAGTAACCCCAGAAAAGGACTCGACACCTCAAGTCTTAATGGAAGGGGATTCCCCTTCTAAACACTAACACTCTCTCTCCCCTCCTCCCATCCCATCAATCATCACCAGATCTTCAATAGAAGTAAGTGTCATGTAATTGTGCATGCCTTTTTCAGTTTGTGTGTATTAAAATTAACATTTCATGTGGTAAAAAAAATTTTTTTTCATACTTTTGGGTGTCTTGCACGGATTAATTTGATTTCCATTATTTCTTATGGGGAAAATTCATTCGCATACCGAACATTTCGCATAACAATCAGCCCTCTTGCACGGATTAAGGTCGCTATGCGGGGGTCCACTGTAAATAAATAAAAATAAATAAATAAAATAAATTGGACACAATGTGATTTGTTTACTCTTAAACATCGGCAAAAATTTAACATTTCCGCTAGTTTGAGCTCAGTTTCAAGCTATTTTCATTCCTGAAACCAATCACAATCATCTCTATTTCTGTAATATGTCTTTCATTCTATCAACTGAGACTAAGAAACCACAAATACAACCATAAAAACCACATGAAAATACACTGCAAAGTCGCTCTTTTAATCCAAAACATAGTCGCAGTTTTTTTCTCATTATGCACTATGCTGCAGGACTTTTTTTGTATGGTGCACACTTACAACATAGACCCATTCTCTCATATCCAGACCCAAATTTTCTGCTCACAGCTTATCTGAGTGAGCTGAACTCATAATGTAGTACTATAGCACTGACCGTAGCTTCAAAGCCGTAGAACTATGGCACAGATCCTCAAGGGGTTAAGTTATTTGTTCTGGGGGAATAGGAAATGTAGTGAAGTGCTCACCTTAAGTCAGATATCTGTCCTGGTGAATATGAAGTGAAGTGAGAGTAGACATGACCAGTAATCAAGTAGTCCAACACAGCATCACCTAGAAACTCCAGTCTCTGATAGCAGTCAGTCACCTGCAACATTATAATCAACATCAATATTTAATAACTTATCAAATGTGATGAAAATAAAGTATCGTTACGATACTAGAAACAACAGTACGTACTAAATTCACAATAATTGTCGCAAGTACAGCCTCTCCTCACTTAGTGACATACTCATTTACCGATGGCTCGGACTTACGACAGGCTCTCTGACAAGTATTCATACCTAAATAATATATATTAGAGCTGATTTCCTCTATTCTGTTGATTACAATACACAGTAAACAAACCATACCATGGGCGGGATTTGATCCATGGTCAGAGTGTCTCAAAACTCCAGACCGTCGCGACGGTCTGGAGTTTGGAGACTCTCTGACCGCGTGATCAAATCCCGCCCGTGGTATGGTTTGTTAGCAATCGTGTCATTACGATTTCGTGAGTCAATACACAGTACACTACTGTATAAACAATTAAAAATATACCAGAAATTTTATAAATGATGTACGGATGACATCAAAACAATATCAAAGATGGTTAACACAAACCCACCACCATTACAGTATGCTCCTCACTTAAAACATGGTGCCATGCACAATGGTGTTTTACACTCCTCACAAATAAAACGAGTATCTCTGCGTTGTTGTGGGCGTTTTTTTGTATGTGCACAGATGTAACACCTCTTCTGAGCCTTTTTCTTGAAAGCAGTAGCAGGCAGTTTTACCAGGAAGTGATCACCATGCTTCAGACGAGCAGGTAGTTGTTGAAAATTTAGTGGGCGGTTTTCTATTGCAGGTGTTGTTCCTTGGTACTTGAATACTATTTGTCTGATGACAAACAAACAGAATTTGCCATATGGTGGTTTGTTTCTGGTCCTCATCTTATATATATTATAAGTGTTGAGCATGGAAATGTCCAGAAGATGGAAAAAGAGTTTCATTTACCACTTATAACTCTTGCGAACACAATCAGCAAACCCAATCTGCATGTCACATTTGTCCACTGAACACAGCTGCAGGTTTTAGAATGGGTTCATTACTTTCTCTATGCTGCCTGCCAGTGTCTGTCATTTCATTAGGGTGAACTGATGACAACAGTGTGACATCTCATTTATCATGCCACCGAAATGCCATGATGTCATTGGCAGCAAAGGCCTGCACATCACCACTACGAGTGCCAGCGTCGAACCTGGGCATATGTTTACGATTTGCACGCACTGTGCCACACACATCTGTCATGTTCACTCTCAAGAAATCACTGAGTAAGGGGCTTGTGTACCAGTTATCAGTATATAATATATGTCCCTTACCAAGACATGGTTCCATCACTGTTCTAACCACATCACCAGATGTGGTTAGAACAATGGTATCTCGCAATGTATTACTTGCAGTGTACACAATTATATCCACTACAAGACCACTGTAACAATCACAAAGCGAAAAACAACTTTTACCAAAGCTTTTTCCCCAGTGTAGTAGCTTAACAGAGTTTTCCCTTGAACAAAATCAAAGACCACAATACAAGCTTCCTGAAGGGGTAAAAATACATATTGAATTTCTGTTTGAGATACATGAACACATTCCAAATCTTATATAACCTGTCGTTTCTGTGAGGCCTGGTTTTGCCTGAGAAGTGAAGCATTCGTAATAGTAGCACAAATCAATTCACTCCTATTATATCACTGAAACCTGGGGTTGCAATCAGGCAGTCTGTTGACCAGTATGATCTCACACTGTGCAGATACACATGTGGCATAAGCATTATTGTGGCAAACAAAAGATACATCTCAGCCACAGTTGTCTCCTTCCACTGGTGTAGGCGTGAGTTTGGTGAAGGTATTGTGTTTGCCATGGTGTACTCGTAGTATCTGTTGCTTTCCCTGACAATAATTTCCATCAGAGGTTCGTCAGAGAATAACTCGAAACACTCCAGTTCACTGGCATTGTTCCCAAGTGTATAAGAAGGCTGTATTCCACTTTGACTTTCATCAAACTGATGGGGATTGGGAACAAAATTGGCAGCTTCCTGTCAATCCCAGGAGCGGTCTGCTGGTGGGTACTGGATACTGACAGGTGGTTGTGGTTGTGGAGGCTGGTGTGGTGGGTGGGTGGGGGATAGTGGCCTTTGTTGTAGATCAGCTGAGGCAGCGGCGTGGGTGGCAGCATGGCCCACTGCTGGTGCCTCATGGCTGGCACCACCACTACCACCACCATGCACATTTTCCATCCCAATTGCAACACTATCATCTTCATTTTCACTGTCTGCTTCTGTTGTACAGCAACAGGATGTACTCCGAGATGTACTCCTTCCCTTTGGAATAGCATATGGCACACTACCAGAGCGCATGTATCGTCGTATATACTGTCGCTTCACTGGAGAACATTCCACTTCACTATCACTACTGGAACTGTTTTCAAGAGCTTGTAGTTCATATTCACGATCATTATCATCACCAATGCTCACATCTGAGTCCAGGATTTGGGAAAATAGGAGTTTCCTCTTTGATTCTGGTACAACTGAACATGAACAAGACGGCCCAGCAGCAGAGGTAGAAGGCTGAGGGTTGTCTGGGTTTTCCTCACTATTACCGGTATTATGGTCATTAGTTTCGGTCACAACCTCACCAAAACCTTGAAACTTATCTTCACTGGCACTTTGATCTGTATTAGAACTCTCACTGGGGAACAAAAGTGTCCCAATTCGCCGAGGAGTGAGGAGCTTCTTACCGTGAGGCATGGTGAACAAGGTCTACTAAAATGGTGTTCCCACAATGCGCCACTGGGTCCCAGAATTTTAGGCCTACCAGCTGTTTGCTGCTTAATTTGAAGCCGCTAGAATTTATGCATACCAGTACAGCAACAACCCTGGTGCGTAAGCCGTACTAGTATGGCACCAACCCTGGAAGGGTTAACAGCTGTCTCGTTATGTAGTTTGAAGGTTACTTTAGTAATGTCTTGTGGCAATTTACCTAGATTAGTTATGAGAAAGGTTGCGTAGTGGTCTGTAGTGTTTTCTGTGATTATGCCTGATTTTAAAGGGGATATGGTGTTAGTCCAGATGTGGTCTAATAACCCTTTGACTGTCGCAGGCCCCTTTCTGAAACCATCATTCTATGTCGATAAATTTTTGGAAAAAAAAAAAAAATTATTATGAAATGATAGAGAATCTTTTCCAGATGGTAATGACACGAAAAGTATAAAATTTGGTAAAAATTCACGGAATTACCCTCCTGCAAAGTTAGCGGTCTCGGCGACATATACGCATTGGTGATTTTGCCAACTTTGAGCCCTGTTTTTGGCCAATTCCGTTGTTCCAGGTGACCAAACTCATAGCTATTTCTTTAGAACTCCATTTTTTCTATCAGTTGAGTACAAGAAACCGCCCATTTACCGATTTGAATTACCCAATAAAGTGGTCAGAAATTGGCAATTTGGCCAATTTCATGCAAATTAAAAAAGATGCCAATTTCAAAATAGGGTTCATAATAAACAATGTAGACATTCTTGGCACTAAAATAACATATCTCTGTTTATTAGTCATGTCTCTAGGCCCCTCTTATATTTTGATTTTTTATTCATACAAAAAAATGCAAAATTTACTGTTATGCTGACTACTGCATTATTGTAAAAATGGTATAAATAATATCAGTGCACTAGTGAAAGAATATTAGACTCCCCAGTTGATGTGTATTGGACGTGTGGTGTGATTTGGTTACTCTTGAACGTTGCTAAAAATCAAACATTTCTGCTACTTTGAGCTCAATTTCAAGGTCATTTCACAGCGAAAGTAATCAAAATCATCTCTACCTTTGTAATATGTTTTCCATTTTATCACCTGAGACCTTGAAAACGAGAATACAATGATAAATACTATATGAAAATACACCTCAAAGTCAGCGTTTTAATCCAAAAAAATGGTCAGTTTTTTTTTCCTCATTATGCACTGCGTGCTGCAGGATTTTTTTTATGTGGTGCACACCGACCACAGATTCATTCTCTCACATTTGGGCCCACCAGCTTTCTCCCGTTTGATTTGAAGCCGCAAGAATTTACGCGTATAAATACGTCAAAAACAGTGGTGCGTAAGACATATATATACGACCAAAACAGTCAAAGGCTTAAAGAAATACTTGTCTCAGTGATTCTTGTAGGTTTAGATACTGTTGGTAGCAACAGGCAGTTGCTCATAGTGTTTGTGAATTCGGTTATTTGTGGGTCCTGGTCATGTAGTAAGTTTATGTTGAAATTTCCTGTTAGTAGCAGGTGGTATTTATTCATGTGTGCATCAGTAATCATGTATCCTAGTTTTTCACTAAAGTGGTAAATGTTTGACTGTGGTACTCTGTAGATGTTTATAACTGTGAGGGGTTTTTGCAGGTCTTTTGATTTAAATTTGGCTATGATATACTCTCCATGTTCATCCCTTGTGCAAGATTTTTTGATACATTCGAGTTGATTTGAGTAGTATATAGCTGTTCCTCCCCCTTGCTGGTCTGTTCTACAGTTGTGTATGGCCATGTAGCCAGGCATGGCATAGACATCTGTAACATCAGGCTTAAGCCAGGTTTCTGTGAGTGTGATGATTGATATACATGTATTGGAATCAAGGGAATTGAGTAATGCTGTGAGGTCATCATAATGTTTGATCAAGGATCTGACATTGTAGTTAAAGATAGTTATGTTATTGTTTGCTCTGAGTAATGTCTTTGCTTGGTCTGCTGTATAGTAATTACAATTGCTGTTTGATTCGTGTAATTCATTTAGTAAAAAGTTAACATCGGGATCTTTGCCTGTAGTCAAAAGATGAGAGTGACTCTACAAACTAGATTTTCTGAGTAAAATATTATAAGATTTATAGTGAATCGACAACTAGACTTAGGAATAAGACTGTAATTATTCTAAAACTTGTAAAAATATAAAAGAACTAGGGATTATTATAGAATAGATAATTCAGTTATACACTTAAACTCCATCTGCCACTTCTCCGACCACTGCATGAATCTATTCAGATCTTTCTGTAGCACTCTTAGTATCCTTATCAGAATTAATTCATCGGCTTATTTTGGCATCACGGGCAAACTTGCTTGTATCACCAATTATTCCCTCATCTATGTTGTTTATGTAAATTGTGAACAACAAAGGACCCAACACTGACCCCTGTGAAACACTGCTGGTGCTGCATCCCCCACTGTGATTTTTCCCCATTTTTGTGAACTCTCTGTTGCCTATCTGTCAACCATGCCTCTATCCACAAAAAAATTTCTCCTATTCCATGTGCCTCTACTTTCCTCAACAATCTCCTATGTGAAACTATCAAAAGCCTTACTGAAGTCCATATACACAATATCATATTCATTACCATGATCTACCTCCTCAAATACCTCAGTGAAAAAAGTTAGTAAATTTCTAAGGCAGGAATGCCCCTTTGTAAAACTGTGCTGAGATTCATTAATCAATGTTTTTCAAGGTGGCTTCAAACAGCCTCGGCAATTACTGATTCCATCAATTTTCCCATTATGGAAGTCAGGCTTATCTGTCTAAAATTCAAAGCTAAGGCCCTGTCTCCTGCTGTATAGATAGGTATCACATTTGCCATTTTCCACTTATCTGGCACTATGCCAGTTTGTAGGTTGATATGTTGGAAAACTAGCCAATGGGTTGCTAAGTTCCTCCTTACATTTTTTTTTAATTCTTGTTAACAGATCATCAGGACCAAGGAAATTTGTTAGGTTTTAATTTATATATTTGTCTGAAAACCATGTCATTAGTGACCCTTCATGCATGACTTATTTTTTCCCGATCTACATAATTTCTTATTTCTGGAATTTCTCTAGTTTCTTCCTTCATAAAAACCAAGAGGAAATAAGTACTAAAGCTTCTACACATTTCTTTATCAATGTCAGTGAGATGACCAGAGTAGCTTTCGATAGGGCTATCTTGTCCCTAATCTTATTCCTACATATGTGTACCTGAAAGAAACCTTTTGGGTTAATCCTTGAATCCCTTGCTATTTTAGCCTCAATCTCTTTTCACTTTCCTTATCCCCCTTTTTTTTTTATTTCTCTTTTTAATTGAATATATTGATTTCTTTACTCATTTAGGGTAATTTTTGTTTGATCTAATTTCCTTATTTGGAATATCAGTAGTCTGGGCAGCTAGAAACTATGCTTTGAAAAATGTCATATCAGCAACCATCACCGCCTACCTGACCCATAGTCAGGTCACACCAGTTAACCCACCCAGGTAATTTCTCAGTCCTACTAAATAGACCAAATGGAAGTCAAGGACATTGACTTGGTTGTAGTTATGAAAGTAATTCCATGATACATTGAAATTGAGTGATCTGTGATCACATTCCCCAAAGCTCATCATTAATCTCAAGATTATTAATTAGTGATTCCTTGTTGACAAGAACCAAGTCAAGTAGGTTATTTCCTCTAGTTGGTTCTGTCACAAACTGTTTTAAAAATCAATCTTGGATAGTGTCGAGTTGGTAGACTCAAGGCATTTCTCTATCCTTCAGGTTGGACCAGGTCTCTGTTACAGCAAGAATATCTATGCTTCCTGCACATGCAATTAATCTTTGCTCATCTCTCTTATATCTTATGCTCCTACTATCAGAACACATAGTAAACCTTAAGGGAGCTAGACACTTGCTGCCCTCTACTGTATTTGTAGGAGCTGTGTGTTACAGCCAGTAACACTGTACCTTGTTGAGTGTGTAGGAGCTGTGTGTTACAGCCAGTAACACTTTAGGAACACTGTACTTTGTTGAGTGTGTAGGAGCTGTGTGTTATAGCCAGCAGCACTGTAGAAACACTGTTTCTTGTTGAGTATGTAGGAGCAGTGTTACAGCCAGTAACACTGTACCTTGTTGAGTGTGTAGGAGCTGTGTGGTATTGCCAGTAACACTGAAGGAACACTACCTTGTTGAGTGTGCAGGAGCTGTGTGTTATAGCCAGTAACACTGAAGGAACCCTGTACCTTGTTGAGTGTGTAGGAGCTGTGTGTTAAGCCGGTAATACTGAAGGAACACTGTACCTTGTTGAGAGTGTAGGAGCTGTGTGTTATAGCCAGTAACACTGAAGGAACACTGTACCTTGTTGAGTGTGTAGGAGCTGTGTGTTATAGCCAGTAACACTGAAGGAACACTGTACCTTGTTGAGTGTGTAGGAGCTGTGTGTTATAGCCAGTAACACTGAAGGAACACTGTACCTTGTTGAGTGTGTAGGAGCTGTGTGTTATAGCCAGTAACACTGAAGGAACACTGTACCTTGTTGAGTGTGTAGGAGCTGTGTGTTATAGCCAGTAACACTGAAGGAACACTGTACCTTGTTGAGTGTGTAGGAGCTGTGTGTTATAGCCGGTAACACTGAAGGAACACTGTACCTTGTTGAGGGTGTAGGAGCTGTGTGTTATAGCCAGTAACACTGAAGGAACACTGTACCCTGTTGAGTGTGTAGGAGCTGTGTGTTATAGCCAGTAACACTGAAGG
>NC_069408.1:628881-633881 GCF_026875155.1 Cherax quadricarinatus | reverse complement strand
ACTAATGCAGTAGTCTACATAACAGTAAATCTTCTATTTTTTGTGAGAATAAAAATTCAAAGTGGAAAGCAAAAGAATGTAAGAGGGGCCTTGAGACGTGACTAATGAATAGAGGAAATGTCGTTTTAGTGCCAGGAATGTATTTCTTGTTTGTTCTGGACCCTATTCGGAAATTGGCATTTTTGAAATTTGTGTGAAATTGGCAAAATTGCTAAAATCTGACCACTGTACTGGATAGTTGAAATTGGTAAATGGGTGGTTTCTTGCACTCATTCGATAGAAAAAAATGGAGCTCTAGCAAAATATTCATGTTTTTTGTCGATTAGCACAGTGGAATTGGCTGAAAATGGGGTTCAAAGTGGGCAAAATCACTGATGCGTAAACATCGCCAAGACCGCTAACTTCGCGAGAGCATAATTCCGTAAGTTTTCCATAAATTTCATACTTTTGGTGTCATTATGATCGGGAAAAGATTCTCTATCTTTTCATAAGAAAAAAATTATCTTTTTTTTTTTAAATTTGGCCGACCCTGAGAACGAGTCTCGGAGAGGGCCTGTTGACCCTCAAAGGGTTAAAAGAAAAAAATTGCAATCAGTACTTACTGAGATATTGAGGCATGAAGTTGACAGAAAGTGAACTGCTTATGGAAACATCAGTGACTGCTGCTTACTCCTTACTTACTCCTCCTCCCCAATCTGATATCCAATTTTTCTTCATCTAAATCATTTGATACCCTCATCACCTTACTCTTTTCTATGTTCACTTTCAACTTCCTAACTTTACACACACTCCCAAACTCATCCATTAACCTTTGCAATTTTTCTTTAGAATCTCCCATAAGCACAGTATCATCAGTAAAAGGTAACTGTGTCAATTCCAATTTTGAATTTAATTTCCCATAATTTAATCCCACCCCTCTCCTGAACACCTAGCATTTACTTCTTTTACAATCCCATCTATAAATATATTAAACAACCATAGTGACATTATACATCCCTGTCTAAGACCTACTTTTACTGGGAAGTAGTCTCCCTCTCTTCTACACACCCTAACCTGAGCCTCACTATCCTCATAAAAACTCTTTACAGCATTTAGTAACTTACCACCTATTCCATATACTTGTAACATCTGTCACATTGCTCCCCTATCCACTCTATCATAAGCCTTTTCTAACTCTATAAATGCAATAAAAATTTCCTTACCTTAATCTAAATACTGTCCACATATATGCTTCCATGTAAACACTTGATCTACACATTCCCTATGCACTCTAAAACCTCCTTGCTCATCTGCAATCCTACATCCTGTCTTACCTCTAATTCCTTCAATAATAATCCTACTGTACACTTTTCCTGGTATACTCAGTAAACTTATTCCTCTATAATTTTTACAATCTCTTTTGTCCCCCTTCCCTTTATATAAAGGGACTATACATGCTCTCTGCCAATCCCTAGGTACCTTCCCCTGTTTCCTACATTTATTGAAAAAATACCAACCACTCCAACAATATATCCCCCCTGCTTTTAACATTTCTGTCATGATCCCATCAGTTCCAGCTGCTTTACCCCCTTTCATTCTACGTAATGCCTCACGCACCTCTCCCAAACTCACACACTGCTCTTCTTCACTCCTACAAGATGGTATACCTCTCTGGCCAGTGCATGAAATTACTGCCTCCCTTTTTTCAACAACATTTAAAAGTTCCTCAAAATATTCTTGCCATCTACCCAATACCTCCATCTCCCAATCTACTAACTCCCCAACTGTTTTTTAACTGATATATCCATTTGTTCACTAGGCTTTCTTAACTTGCTTACCCTTTTGACTGTTTACGCCATATAAATACGTCTTACGAGCCACTGTTTCTGATGTATTTATACGCATAAATTCTAGATGCTTCAAATCAAGCAGGAAAGGCCTGGTAGGCCTACATGAGAGAGAATGGGTCTCAGTGGTGGGTGTGCACCCTGTGAAAAAATCTGGGAGTCAGCGGTGCATTGTGGGAGCGCCATCTTGGTAGTCCATTTTCACCATGCCTCGCAGTAAGAAGTACCTCACTCCTCGGCAGATTGGAGGTCTTTTGTTCCCAAGTGATAGCTCTAACAGCGATGAAAATGTCAGTGACAGTGAATTCCAGGGTTTTGAAGTGAGTGTGACCGAAAAAAGTGCCCAAGATAATGTAATTAGTGATGAAAACCCAGATGACCCACAACCTTCCACCTCTGGTGCTGGGCCGGCTTGTTCACGTTCATGTTCACCTGTACCAGGACGAAAGAGGAAACTATTTGGTTGTGTACAACACCCAGATGTTAGCAGTGAATGTGATAGTGATAGTGATTTCAAGGTCATTGAAAGCAGCTCTAGTTGTGACAGTGAGAGTGAATATTCCCCAGTGAAGCGGCAGTATGTACGACGTAGCATGCGGTCTGGTAGTGTTTCATATGCTGTTCCAAGGGGAAGCAGAAACTCTGGGAGCACATCCCATAGCCCTACACCACGACCTGATAGTGAAGATGACGATATTGTTACGATGGGTATGAATGATGTGAGCGAGGGAGCAGGCAGTGCTGGTGATAGTGATGGTGGCACGACCCATGTGGCACCAGCAGCGGGCCATGCTACTACCCACGCTGCTGACTCTGCACAACAACAACCAGCCTCACCCGACCCCACACTCCCAAAACCTACACAACCACAACCTGCACAACCACAACCACGTTACAATATCCAGACCCCACCAGCAGACCGCATCTGGGATTGGCAGGAAGGTGACGAGTTTGTTCCCAGTCCCCATGACTTTGATGAAACACAAAGTGGAATAAAGCCATCATGTCCACTTGGGAACAACGCTAGTGAACTGGAATGCTTCGAGTTATTCTTCGATGAACCCCTGATGGACATCATTGACAGGGAAACCAACACATACTATGAATACACAATGGCAAATACAATTCTCTCACCAAGATCACGGCTACACCAGTGGAAGGAGACAACTGTGGCAGAGATGTACCTGTTTTTTGCCACAATAATGCTTATGCCACATGTGTATAAGCACACTGTCACCATATACTGGGCAACAGAACGCCTGATTTCAACTCCAGGTTTTAGAGACATTATAGGTGCCAATCGTTTCCTGATACTGTTACGCATGTTACACTTTTCAGACAAAACCAGGCCTGACAGAACCGACAGGTTATATAAGATCAGAAATGTGTTTATGTACATGAAACAAAAGTGCTGTATGTATTTTTATCCCTTCAGGAAGCTTGTTATTGACGAGTCCTTGATTTTATTCAAAGGAAGACTCTCATTCAAGCAATATATACCAAGCAAGAAGAAACGCTTTGGTATAAAGTTATTTGTATTGTGTGATTGCAGAAGTGGTCTAGTTTTGGGTATCATTGTGTACACTGGCAGTAATACTTTGAGAGATACCAGGAAGTTATTGGGTATCTCTGGTGATGTGGATAGAACAATGATGGAACCATATCTTGGTAAGGGGCATATGTTATTTACTGATAACTGGTACACAAGCCCCTTACTCAGTGATTTCTTGCAAGTGAACTTGACAGACGTGTGTGGCACAGTGCGTGGTAATTGTAAACATATGCCAAGGTTCAACGCTGGCACTCGCAGAGGTGAGGTGCAAGCCTTTGCTGCCAATGACATCATGGCATTTTGGTGGCATGACAAATGTGATGTCACATTGTTGACATTAGTTCACCAAAACGAAATGGCACACAGTGGCAGGCACAACAGAGAGACCAATGAACCCATTCTAAAGCCTGCAGCTGTCATGGACTACAACCTCAATATGCGCTTAGTGGACAAATGTGACATGCAGATTGGGTTTGTTGATTGTGTACGCAAGAGTTATAAGTGGTATATAAAACTGTTTTTCCATCTTGTTGATATCTCCATGCTAAATGCTTATAACATATACAAGTTGAGGACCAACAAAACACCAAAATATGGTGAATTTTGTTTGTCAGTAATCAGACAAATAATCGCAAAGTACCAAGGAGCAACACCTGCAATAGACCAGCGCCCACGAAATTACCCACACATGCCATCTCGTTTCAGGCCTGGTGATCACTATGCCATACAACTGCCTCCTACTACTGCCAAGAAAAATGCTCAGAAGAGGTGTCATGTATGTACACATACCACAAAATGCCCACAAACATGCAGACACACTCGTTTTATGTGTGAGGAGTGTCAAGTGCCAATCTGCATATACCCATGTTTCAAAGAGTTTGTAGACAGCCTGTACTGTCAGAACACACAGCCTAGCCGGGAGGCTGAGCCCATTCAGCCTCACTCCTAGGCCGACCGACCTGACAGGCACAAGTGCTCCCCCTCTACGGACTGGCTTGCGGTCACCCCCTCACACTGCCCGTTGTGTACTCACTCCTATCCAATTAAAGCCAAACTAGTCCACGGCCATATCACTGCTACCTACGCTACCTTCATCGGCACTAAACCGCTGTTCAGCAGGTAGAACAGCAATAACAGTGGTGACAGCGGAGTCAACGGCATTGTGAGCCTACTCGGGGTGGAGGGGTCGACACCTGTCAACACCATCGGTCGACGCCAGTCAACATCATCCGTCGTCATCCAACGCACCTGCTGGCCTAAAGAGTTATCTATTACTCCCAGCGTCTTGACGGGGCCTGAGATAGATCTCCGTCCTAGATTTTTCCCACAAAATCTGGACATAGGCATCACGGCGTCATCTCCAGCCTTAGCAGTCACGTATTCACCTCATCACCCTCTCTACAGCCCAACACTCTCCAGCACCATTCTCCTGCTTCCTACAGCGTCCCTACGCCCTTCTCTGCTACGCAACTACGTCCATCTTGCCGTCTGTGTGTGTTGTGTTCTTCCCAGTTTCCTCCAAGAAGTTCTACCTGGCTTAACCACAATGTTAGAATTTGCGGTCCAGGGTCACAAGCTGTCCGCAAAATTCTTAGCGTAATATATTTTTTCCCTGGTGACCC
>NC_069408.1:575377-628381 GCF_026875155.1 Cherax quadricarinatus | reverse complement strand
TTTTTCGGGGAAAGGGCCTCAGAGGAAACCGGGGTGAATTCAGGTGTTGCCTCCCAGTTTTCGCTTGTTTGATTTGTTTACAAAAACCCCAAAATCCTCTTTGCTGTGATCCGTCCCATCTTGGGCTTTTTTTATTATATTCACAAATTCTTTTCCTGGGGAAACTTTGATGAAAGTGCCTTTTTATGTGCCCGGTATTCTGTACCATCAGATCTTTTTCATATTCGCCCTTTTACACCTCAGCCCGCATCCCTTGAATAAGTGGAATCAGTTTTTTTCTTTGATTTTTTTCCTTTTTGGGAATTATCAAACCCAATGTTGTTTATGGTTTTTTCCCTTACCGCCCCCCCTTCGTTACTTGGCGATTTTAATGTCCCCTTTTCCCTCTGGGGGGGGGTCTCTCTGTGACCATGCAGCATTCATTTGAGGCTTTTTCACTTCTCTTCCCCTCCATGTTTTAAATACAAATATTTTCCACCCATTTGACCTATACTCAATCTTCTTGCATCAATCTTTTCCTCAACTGAAAGGGACTTTCCCTGGTCCTCCTCCTGGCTTGCATGACAGTATCTTTTTCCAATCATCCTTACTTTCATTCATACTCACCACCTCTCGCACCCCTCGCTGACAAATTGATCGAGTAAATTTGTGACCTTTACTGCATCAACTATTTTTAGTGGGATCCTTTTTCATCCCTGGTATGAGCTTTTTTCACCTCTACTCGACCTAAGTTTTAACCGCAACTTCACATTCTGAAAACCCAAAACCCGGGCGGGCATTTCAGAGGTGCGTCCCTTGGTATCTCCTCCCTGTCCCGCCGATATGTTTAAAAAACATGTCAGGGGGAATATTGGTACAGTAGGCCACAGATTGCCCCTTGTTTTAAGCATATAATAGCGCAACCCACTGTGTTATCTGTAAAAGCTAAAAGCACTTTTCGGGGATTATGTTTCTACCATCATTTTGGCTTCCCTCTATGAGTGTATTCGGAAAAAAAGTACGGAAAATGGGTGGAAAATACACTTCCGCCTGGCCCTGTCTTGGGGTTTCCCAAATGTTGCTATGGCTAACCCCTTGATTTTGCCCCCAAATTTGATCATCATTTTGCCATATTCACAGGGGCTCCATCTCTTCCCCTTGTTTTTTTTCCCCCAAATCAGACAGAGAGTTTGAGCCCCCTTTGACTTTTTTATTTTAGTGGAGAAGGCTTTTAAGTGGGTTGTTGCTTCTAGAATTAGCGCACCCCCTCCGCTTGCCCCATCCCTCAGGGGCCAAAGGCTTCATATCTGTATGCTCCCTCACCCTTGCCCGGGCCTCTTACGCCCTTTAATTTATTTGGTCGCGAGGAGTCTGCCCCAGCGTGGAAATTGCTATTGACAGTACTACCTTTTCAAAATCAGGGACTTCAGGACCTTTGCCCCCCACAAAAGCCCATTGCCCCTTACCCTGTGGGTTTAAGGGGTTGGAGTATTGGTAAGTAGACATTTGGTGTGGGATTTAGAGACACACAAACGTCCCCAATAGTCAATTGGGTTTTCAAAGGCCTGGTGGCCAACTCCCCAATTCACACACGGAGGGCCCCCGGGTTCGATTCCGGCGGGTGGAAACATTTTGACACGTTTCCCTTTCACCTGTTACCTCTTCACCTGCAGCAAATAGGTACCTGGGTTTAGTTGACTGGGGTGAGTTTGCATCCCGGGGGGCAAAGTTGAGCCCCCCAAGGAATAAGTTAGACAGTCCCCGGGGGGATGCACTGGGGTTTTGGGTTATCCTGGGGGCTAACCTCCGGGGTTAAAATCCGAAAAAAATTTATCTTTTTCTCTATTTAACACACATGTACGAATGCTTTTCCAATAAACCCCTCGGTTATTGCCAATTTTTTGATCTTAAAGGATATGAAAAACTTGGAGATATAACATCTTTTACCCCAAACTCACTCCTTAGGCCTCTGTGGGCCCGTTTCCATTTTTTCCCTTTAAAAACTCTTATCCGAGAGGACATTTTTCCTGTTGGTTAAAAATATGCTTTCCCCGACTGTCCAAACTGCAAGTGTCCCAGGGGGTTGTTGGCACCACACTTTTTTCCTTTCTTATAAAAGATCTGGCTCTATTTTCCCTCTAATATTTGGTTTCACTCTATGTTGATGACTTTTCTATCTTTTCAGGTGCTGATGTTGGCTCATTTCGGTTTCTCTCCCGCATATGGTAACCCCTTTTCCCTTTGGGGAAATACTCCATGGGTTTTTAAATTTTTTAGTATAAAACAACCAAATTTCTTTCACTAGACTTCTGCGTCCCCGTAATCCTTGTACCGTGTGGTTCGTGTATCCCAGAACGTGATAATTGGGTTTCTCAGCCCCTTCTCTTTGACTGTCAGTTTCCTGGAAAAAACCCCATTGAAGGAACTTGCGAGCGGTGAACCCCTTAGCCCCTTCACTGTTGGTCACGTAAAATTAAGGTTTGCAAGCCAGTGTCAGTCCTGCAGTATTAGGCCAAAATTCTAGTGGCTTCAAATCTTGCAGGAGAAAGCTGGTAGGCCTACATATGAGAAAATGGGCCCTGAGTGGTCAGTGTTGTGCAGTATAAAAAAAAATCCTGCAGCATGCAGTGCATAATGAGGAAAAAAAAACTCCGATCGTGTTTATGGTTTAAAACACTAATTTTGCAGTGTATTTTCATATGGTATTTATGGTTGTATTCTTGTTTTCTTAATCTCATTTGATAGAATGGAAGAGATATTGCAGAAATAGAGATGATTTTATATGGTATACAAACTAAAAATACCTTGAAATTCAGCTCAAAGTAGTGGAAATGTTTGATTTTTGCAAATATTCAAGAGTAAACAAATCACGTCATGGTTCAATACACATTGACTGGTGGGTCTAATAGGCTTTCACTAATGTGCTGATATTTATTATATACTATTTTTACATAATGCAGTAGTCTGCATAACAGTAAATCTTCTTTTTTAGTGTGAATAAAAATTCAAAATGGAAAGCAAGCATAATATAAGAGGGGCTTGGAGACGTAACTAATGAACAGAGAAAATATTATTTGATAGGAATGTTTGTATTGTTAATTCTGGACCCTATTTTGAAATTGGCCTTATTCGAATTGTGTATGAAATTGGCCAAATTACCAAATTCTGATCACTTTATTGGGTAGTTAAAATTGATAAATGGGCGATTTCTTGTACTCATTTGATAGAACAAATGGGCTTCTAGCGAAAAAACTATGAATTTGGTCGACTGGAACAAAAGAATTGGCTGAAAATAGGGCTCAGAGTGGGCAAAATCGCTGATGCATAGACAGCGCTGAGACCACTAACTTGGCAAGAGCATAATTCCATAAGTTTTCCATCACATTTCATACTTTTGGTGTCATTACCATTGGGAAAAGATTCTTTATCATTTCATAAGAAAAAAATAGTTTTTTTTTTTTTTTAATTCTTCGACACTGAGAGCAAGTTTGTGATCAGGGGTCTTGACAGTGAAAGAATTAAAATCCTCACTCATCTTTCGTGGGAGGTTGATCATAGAACTCTCGTTTGACTGCATTCTGCCCTAATTTTATCAAAACTAGATTATGGCGACCAGATATATTCAGTGGCCTCTCCTGCAACTCTTTCCAGCCTTGATCCCATCTGTTACCAGGGATTACATTTATGCCTCGGTGCTTTTTGTCTCTATGCAGAGGCAAAAAGCCTGTATGCGAATATTTCGCCTCCGCGCAGAGGTGAATATTCCATCCTTGACCGATCACTGTGCTCATTGCCTCCCCTGTTTTGTTTGCTTTCATGACCTCTGCAATCCTTCCATATATAGGATGGTAATGGGTGTTAATAGAAGTTCCTTATTTGTTTGCCATCCCTGTTTATTCTGTCCCTTTTCTCCTTGTCTACATTTGCTCACCTTCTCTCAGTTGCCACCTTTCTTTGTTCATGAACATCTAATTTTTCCCTCCCCCTTTGGGGAAGTTTGATGGTTCATTTGTTTTCCCCTTTGCCAGTGCGGGGGCCAATACCTGCGGTATTTCCTGCTTTCTTTTTCTTAACCCTTAGTCTCATTCTCTGCATCACAGTGTCCTATGGTTTCAGTCTTCGCCCCCCCCAGTGTCGAATTTTGCAGCAGTTTTTCCAGCAGTGTCGTATGAGGTCTTTATTAGCCTGGGCTAGCATTTTACAGCTGAATGAGCCTTTTTTTGTAAATTATCTGTATTCATTATCCCCTGTTGCCGTTTGTGGTATTTCAGACTCCATTAGTGTTTTACGGCTATCGAAATTTGGGACCTCTCCCCTGATTCTTCCCCCATTTTGGTTATGCCGTTCTTGGAAGCAAAAAGGATTTTTTTTTTGGGGGTCCCCAGTCATGTTGAATACAGGGCAGTGAACAACAGACACTGTGAGGGTCAGCAGTACATGAACTCCCAGTTTCAATAGGGGTGTTCTAGTACAGACTTTTTTGCTGTGTTTTCCCCACCTTCGCAATTTTGGCAACAACATTGGTCGTTTCTCTAAGAATTGCATTTATTAAACCAAGTTTTAGTTTCGGCTGTCTTCTATCATTAGTTCAAAACTACATTTTCCCCTGCTTCGCATGGGCCACACTGTCTTTTCGGGGGTATTAAATGGAGAGGCACCCTGTTCCACTCTGTGGAATTGTAAGGTTCAAGTTTTGTTAAACCTTTTGGGACTCCCCTCTTTATGAGCAGCAGAATTTCCCTCCACGTGTCACTGCTCTATGCCCTTATTTTACTGGCCCGGGCCTGGCTGGCAAAGCTCTCGCTTCACACATGGGGGGCTCGGGTTCGATTCCTGGGGGGGTAGAACATTTTGACATGTTTCCTTGCACCTTTTTGCCCGTTCATAGCAGCAAATGGGATCTAGGGTTAGGGGGGTGTGGGTTGCATCCGGGGGGTAAAAGATTGGGGGCCCCGTAAAAAATAAGCAGAAGTACGTGATGCACGCCTTTTTGGGTTTTATCCGGGGGCGCTAACCCTCGGGGGTTAAAATTTCCGAACGAAATCTTATCTTCCCTTCTTGCTGTGGCTCTCCTTTAACCCAAACTTTTCTTTATTTTTGACAGCAACTGATTTACTGTACAGCTTTCATGATGAGCCTCTAGCATCTCACACCCCTTTCACCTCAATCTTTGCTACCTTACCCCTGCATTCCAGGCCTGCGCATCCTGTCCTAATAAAATTCCCTCTCTCTTGCTACCCGTCCCCCTGCTGAAGTTGTATCCCTGAAGTCTCTGAAATTTTAAGGGGCTTTTGGTTTTTAAAACACCCAATTGTTTTTTCCCTTTAAAATTAAAATAAATTTTTATGAAAACAGCAGGTGAAAGGGAAAGGGGGTTGCACCTCAGGACAATGCCAACCCTCCTTTCTCGGCACCCAAAGTAGTCAAACCCCCAGTAGGTGGCTTTATAAATAGGTTTTTGGATGATGAGTAATCTTTGTTTTTTAAATGATCCCCCTGTGGGTGATAATGTAATTTTAGAAAAGGAGGAATTAAGGTTTGGGGAGCATGAGAAAATTTAAAATACCCTATGTTTTGATCATCTGACATCTTTGAGGCATTTACAGCGTGAATTTTTGTTGTTGTTGTTACCCCGGGCATTGGCGCAATAACAAAGCTCAACTGTCTCTATTATCTCCACAACCATAACATGAAGCAGGTGGAAACGTGGAGACGTATACGGAGTACCGGAGAAGGCTTTGGGGTCAATCCCCCCCCAGCCCCAGTCTGGACCAGGCTATGAATGGCGTATGAAATTTTTGGGGGGAATTCTATTTTGGGGGTTAAAAAGGAGGTGCAGGGTTATGATAATATTACCCAAAAGGGCTGAGGAAGGGTTTTTGAGGTGGTTTGAACATTTAGAGAGGATGAAAAAAATGGATGACTTGGAGAGCATTAAATCTGTAAAAAGGACAGGGGGGGTAGAGGCCACCCTAGGAAAGGTTGGAGGGGGGGTAAAGGTTTTTTGTAAAAGGGCTTGGACATCCAGCAAACTGAAAGAGCAGTTAGATAGGAGTGGAGCAAGTGGTTTTTATAATGTGATTGCTTTGGAGTGTGAGCAAAGAAACATTTATGAAGGGATTCAGGGAAATGGTTAGCTGGGCTTGATTGGGGAGGTAGGAATCAGTGAGTATTCTGAAGGAGGGGGGGGGTTTTGCATTTTTTAAATTTGTATATGGCTCCCTTGGCAAGATAAGGATGGGAGTGAGTGGGTAAAATAATTGCACATTTTCTCAGAGATGTTTTTAAGTGAGCATCATTTTCTGAGGTCATAAAAATGAAGAACGAGCCCGGGCCAAGGGTTGCTGCTGAGATAAATTTCAACAGCTCTACTCCAATGGCCCCAAGCTCTCTATCTTTTTAAAAAGTTCTTGAAGCTCAAAACAAGATGTTTATGAGGAAGCCTCTCAACACTGAGGATGATGCGTGGATGCAGGTAAATTTTTATATTACACTCTCAACACGGGAGGTAAGGATGTGGATATGAGGTAAGATCTTTGTTTTACACACTCAACGTGGATAGGATGGGGAGTGACTAAGATCTTTATATTATCTCTCAACCTGAGGGGAGGTATGAATCTGACTAAGTCTTTATATTACACATCAGTAATCAATAAATTTTTTTTTTCCTGCAAGTTACTTGAGATTATGAAATTACAAAATGAGTTGCAAGAAAGAGACCCACTATATCCCTAGGCATTATGGGCGATTTAAACTTAATGGCTTACAGACTACATAATATTAAAAAAAATTTAAAATAGTTTAAGTTGACATTTTTTTTAAAATTATAGTACAAGTAATTTTAATCAAGTTAAATAGTTTCAATAGAAAAACAGGGGACCTTGACTTATGAGTCCCCCAAATGTATGAGTTTTTTGAGTATGAGCCCCCCTGGGTCGATTTTTTGCTCGATTCGAGCAACTCACCCGTTCCCCATCCTTGTTTATTTTGATTTCGCTTTAATTCCTGGAAATCATCCCTCTTTTTCCACATTGCCTTTAAACTTCTTTTTTAGGACCCATGCTCAGAGAAATGAAATTTTGGGCCCAAAGACTGTCAAAAAAAGTAAGAAAGCATGGAATGCTCCCCAGCGAGGTAAAAAGAACTGAGTTGGCGGCGTTTATTGTTTTTATAAATTTTTTTACCCAGGTTTTTCCTTTGGGGAGAGTTCCGTGGGGGCAACGCCCCGCGGCCCGGGCTGTGACCCGGCCTCCCGGGGGGATCAGAGCCTGATCAAAGGCGTTACTGTGT
Source organism: Cherax quadricarinatus (assembly GCF_026875155.1). Classification (NCBI taxonomy): domain Eukaryota; kingdom Metazoa; phylum Arthropoda; class Malacostraca; order Decapoda; family Parastacidae; genus Cherax; species Cherax quadricarinatus. Next base: position 621,112 of record NC_069408.1, on the reverse strand, counting down.
GCACGCAAACCCCATACGAGCCCCACCCCGGCTGGTCAGGGACCCGTTTAGGTGCTTTTCCGTGCCTGCTGAAGATGCCAGGGGCTATTTGGGAATCCCCCCAAGTATGCTGGGGGGCGTTGAAAAGTCTCGGGCCCGACAATTATTGTATGGTCTCTTTCGGCTAGTGCACCCTGTTTTTCATTGGGGGGATGTTGCACGGCTGCCAATCGTTTGCTTTCGTTTTGGTGATTTCGTGTGCAAATTTGGTACTAGTCCCCTGGATTTTCCCCGGGTATATAATCATGTATCTCTCCTGCCTGCATTCCAGGGAAAAAAAAGGTTCAGGAAACCCCAAGCGCTCCCCGTAATTGAGGTGTTTTTTTCTCCGTTAGCCGCGTGAAAGGTTCTTGTACATTTTCTAGGTCGCAATTTCCCTGCCGAAAGGTGCTGTTTGTGTGCGCAATATTCCAGCCTGATAGAACAAGGACCCGAAGGGTATCATGGGTTTATCCCCGTTTTGAAGGTTTCATTATCCATCCTGTCTTTTTCTAGCAGCTGCAATTGTAAAAATTTATGGTCTTTAAGGGGGATTCCCCGACTGATCACTCCCGGTCTTTGAGTTGGTGTTTCGTCTATTTTGTGGCCAGAATTTGTTTTTTACTCTGATGATATAATTTCCTCAGTTTCCATACCTGGTAATTGAAATTTCTACGTTGAACTTCATTTTGTTTTTCTGCAGCCCCCCTGAAAAGTTTTTTGATGTCCGCCGGAGCCTTGCAGTGGGCTGCAATGGAAGCATGCCATGCGATTCGGGGGGGTCATCTCAAAGGGAAAACACGGTGCTGTGGGGTGAAACCTTGTCTATGTCAGATATGAGGAGAGGAAAAAATGGGGCGAAATTTTGCCTTGTTTGGGAAAAGAGCTTTTCCTGAGCGCCTCGGACTTTACTCTGTTGACTACTACTCTTTGTGTTCTGTTTTTGAGGAAATTATAGATCCATCGACCAACTTTTCCTGTTATTCCTTTATTAACGCATTTTGTGTGCTATTACGCCCTGGTCACACTTCTTGAAGACTTTTGCAAAGTCTGTATATATTACATCTGCATTCTTTTTGTCTTCTAGTGCATCTAGGGCCTTGTCGTAGTGATCCAATAGTTGAGACAGACAGGGGCGACCTGTTTTCTAAACCCATGTTGCCCTGGGTTTGTGTAATTGATTGGTTTCTAGATGGGTGGCGATCTTGCTTCTTAAGACCCTTTCAAAGATTTTTTTTGATATGGATGTTATGCTATCGGTCTGTAGTTCTTTGCTATTGCTTTACTGCCCCCTTTGTGGAGTGGGGCTATGTCTGTTGTTTTTAGTAACTGTGGAATGACCCCCGTGTCCATGCTCCTCTCCATAGGATGGTAAAAGCTTGTGATAGGGGCTTCTTGCAGTTCTTGATGAACACGGAGTTCCATGAGTCTGCCCCTGGGCCAGAAATGCATGGGCATGTCATTTATCACCTGTTTTGGGAAATCATTTGGCATGAGGATAACATCAGATAGGCTTGTTTAACCAAATTCTGTGGCTCTCTCATAAAAATTCATTTTGATCTTCGACTCTCAGTCTGGTGAGGGCTTGCTAAAAACGAGTAATTGGGACTTGAGTAGCTCGCTCATTTCCTTGTTCATCGTGTGGGGGCCCCTTTTGTTTAAGTGGGGGCCCAATACTGGACATTCTCGACTTTGAATTGGGCTAGGAGAAGAAATCTTTGGGTTTTTTTCGTTTTCATTTATGGTTTTAGTTCTTACTGCGATTCCTTTTCCCCTTAAGATCCTTTAGTCAATTCGATGTTTGCTTTTTCTCTGCCCCAGTGACCCCCTACGCTTTAAAATATTTTGGCCCTTTTTTAGCCGCCTGTTATTCTTTTCCGTCGCCTGAAAAGGGAGCGCTTGCCTTTCTTTTTTTAATCTACTCCCCCTTTTTTTTTAGGGATAAGCCTTGTGCATACATCGATTGGGGGGGAACCCTGTCTTGTGGTATTTTGCCAGGAAGGATTGGGAAAGAATGGTTTTCCGGGGAATTGGTGTCAATTGCTGGCTGGACAAAAAACTGTAAGGAAAATGGGTAACATTTATTGACAACTGGGACCTCTTCTATGGCAAAAAGACATTACGCAGGATGGGGTTTACTTATCTAGGTCGGGGGGGGAAGCCTGGCAACTGCAGTGGAGGGGGGCTGTTAGGACTTTAAAAATAGGGGAAAATTTGTGGTGTGGGTTTTTTGGGAGGAAAAAAGTGAAGTCCCGGGGGTAAATTTTTCGAGTTCAAGGGGGGCTTAATAAGCAGAAAGGTAGATATTGAAAACCAGTGACTTTGGGTGATAAGACAGAATAGGTTTGTAAAAAACAGAAATGAGCAGGAAAGGGGAAAGGAAAGGAGAGTTTCAATGTTTTTTTATCTAATTGCCGTAGTGCAGGATAAAAAAGGACGAGTTGAGATAGTTTTTAGGGAGGGAACTTGATGGAAATTTTCCTTAAATGAGACGTGGTTTAATTTAAAAATCAGGACATCCTGCGGAATGTATTTCAGGGTTTTAAATTATCCAAATAATGAAGTATCGGGGAAGGGGGGGGGGGTGGCATTGTATGTCCGAGATCACTTGAACTGTTGCATAAAAACGGGTATTAAGTCTGAAGTAACACATACAGAGTCTGTTTGGATAGAATTTTCAGAGGGGCATGAAAAAACTGATTTTAGGAGTGATATACCATCCCCAAACTTAGATAGGGACCAAGGGAGACTACTATGGGAGGAAATTGTTAAGGCCACAAGGCACGATAATGTAGTAATTCTAGGAGACTTTAACTTTAGTCATATTGATTGGAATTTCTTGACTGGGAATTTAGAATCATACGACTTCTTAGAAGTAGTTCAGGATTGTTTTTTGAAGCAGTTTGTGACAGAACCTACAAGGGAAAATAACCTGCTTGACTTAGTTATGGCAAACAATGAATCCCTTTTTAAATAATTTAGAAATTTCAGGGAACTGGGTGCTAGCGACCACAAATCAATTACATTTAGCATTGAATGGAAGTACGATAGTAGCGATAACTCAGTAACAGTCGCAGATTACGATGGGCTTAGAGAGCACTTATCATCTGTTGACTGGGGTAACGAAGAGAGCTATCAATATGACAGTTTTCTGAACACTATACATGCTGCTCAAAGAACGTTTATCCCATATAAAGAAATTAGATCAAATAGAAATGACCCAAAATGGATGAATAATAGGCTCAAATATCTACTAGGGCATAAGAAAGGAATTTATAGGCGTATCAAAAGAGGTGAGGGTCATCTTATGAATCAGTATATTGACATTAAGAGGGACATTAAAAAGGGGATAGAAAAGCTAAAAGGGACTATGAAATTAAAGTTGCTAGGGATTCTAAAACTAACCCAAAAAGTTTTTTCCAGGTCTTTAGAACAAAAGTTAGAGGTAAGATAGGTCCCCTTAAAAATAAATATGGGGCACCTTACTGACCCAAAAAGAATGAAATGTGCTCGATTTTAAATAATTATTTTCTCTCAGTTTTTACACAGGAAGACACTAACAATATTTCCCGTAATTAATTTTTATTTGTGGGCTAGAAGAAGATAAATTATGTAACATCACAGTCACTAGTGAAATGGTTGTGAAGCAGATAGACAGACTGAAGCAAAATAAAGTCGCCGGGTCCTGATGAAGTTTTTTTTAAGGGTTCTTAAGGATTGCAAAATGGAACTCTGTGAACCATTAACTAATATTTTTAATTTATCTCTTCAAACAGATGTAGTGTCTGATATGTGGAAGATGGCTAATGTTTAAATTTCCCATTTTTAAAACGGGACAAGTCGTTACCGTTCCCAAAAAACCGCCCAATAAAGGGCCCCACCTCAATTGTAGGCAAATTACTAAAAGTCAATTATAGCTGAGATTATAAGAAGCCATCTCGATAAGCATTTGCTTGATTAATGATACTCAGCATGGATTCACAAGAGGCCAGTCTTGTCTAACTAATTTATTAACTTTCTTCAGTAAGCTTTTTTAGGCTGTTGACCACGATAAGAATTTGATATTATTTACTTGATTTTAGTAAGGCTTTTGATAGAGTTCCCCACCATAGAAATGTTAAAGAAAGTGGCAGCTCATGGGATTGGGGGAAAAGTGCTCTCGTGGATCGAGTCATGCTACTGACAGGAAGCGAGGTGTCCATAAATGGGGTTAAATCCCAGTGGGGATCTGTAAAAAGTGGCGTTCCACAGGGTAGTTTGGCCCGTGTTGTTTATAATATATACAATGATCTTGATGAGGGAAATTTCTAGTGATATGGCAAAATTTCCCGATGCACAAAAAATAGGCAGGATAATTGATTCAAACGTAGATGTTATGGAGCTTCAGGGGATTTAAAAAAAACTCAAATTTTTTGGGCAGAAAAGTGGGAGATGCATTCAATTAGATAATGCAAAGGGGTTTAAACTTGGGAGGGGCCCCTAACCCTAGTACTTTAAGTTTTAAAGATGTAGAACTTGCCATACAGATTTCGAAAAGGACTTGGGGGTTATGGTGAGCAGCAACCTTAAACAAGACACCATGCCTAAGCGTGCGTAAAAGGCAAATAGATTTTTGGGATTTTATCAAGAAGTTAAGCAACAGAAGTCCAGAGGTCATACTGTAAAAGGGGACAAGTTTCCTCAAATTAGTCCTCCCCTCAATTTTTTAAATTCTGGTAAAACAATTAAAAAATTTTTGGGCAATTTTTGTCTGGGGATGTTTAAAGAGCCATTTGGGCAAAAAAACTCCTCAGTGTTTTCTTTTCCCTTTATTTTTTTTGTTTTTCTTTGAGGGGCCACCAAAGTTAAAAAAGGTCCTAGGCTTTAAAAGTTTGGGTCTATTTTTATCAAACTTTTCCTTGGGGAAAACCCTTTTTGGGGAACGGGGGTTTACGGGTCCCCTTTGTTTTTTTATTAAGTTGTTTTGGGGAATTCATAAATACAAATTTCCCGGGCCGGGGCAATTTAAAATCAATTATGTTTGTTTTAGGATTTTTTTATTTTGGTAAAAAGTAAAAGGGTTCAATGTAGTAAATAAGGGTCTAATTGGGGGATTCCCATCCCTAGTACTTATAATTTAAAAATTAAAATTTTCCAAAGATTAAAAGGGTTTGGGGTTTGGGTGAGCCAATCCAAAAACCCCTCCCTTTCCTTGGTGTTATTAAACTGTCAAAAAATAAATTATTCGCTTAACCCTTTTAAAAAGGTCCCCTAATTTTGCAGCCACTTTCCAATTAAAAGAACAAAATTTTAAAAAAACACTTAGGATGAAAAAATTCTCTTTAGTTTTATAAAAATTTTCTCGTCATTCCCTTTTAACAAAAATGGGGGGAACCTGAAAAAATTTTGAAAAGGGAAAAAAAAGGGAATTAAAAAATTTAAAATTCTCTCCCCCGTTTTTAATTTTAAAAAAGAAAAAAGGAATAAAAAGATTTTTTGGAAAAAGGGGTATTTTATAAAGAAACCAGTTGGGTCAACATTTGTCAAATTAAGGTTTAAGTCTGATTTAAAGGTTTTGGTTTGGGGGGGGAAATCCCAGAGCAAATTTTGGGGGTGGGCAAAAAATTGGTGGGCAAATTTTTTTTAGGGGGGAAAAAAGTGGGCCCTCCCAATAAAAAGGCTTGGGGTTTTTCCCCTTTTTTAGTTTTTGGTCCCCGTTTTCTTTCTGGCAAAAAACTTTTTCACAAATTTTCCATTTTAGGATTGGTTTTTTGTTTTTTGAAAAGAAGTAAGGGAAAGGGAGACAACCAAGCCTGGGGCCCCCATATTTTCGGCCTCAAATTTACAAAAAAATTTTTTGAAAATTTTTCAAATCCCCAAGGGGAAATAAGTCTAGTGATTCCCATCATACCTTTTTTTCGGTTTAAATTTTTTTTGGGGAAAATTTTTTTAAAAAGCCGGGGGTTTATTCCCAGAGCTGTCCGGGTTTTTATACTAACCCCTATTTCCAACCCTCCTTTTAGGTCCTTTAATTTTTTGACAAAAATCCAAATTAAAACGTTTCCCCCTTGAGGCCCCTCCCTCAAGGTTTAAAAATTTTCCCTATACCCTTTAATTTTTGTGACTGAACCTCGCTGGGGTTTTGGGACAATTACCTATTTTTCCCCGCCTTAAAATTTCTCCCGGAGAAACCCCCTTTAAAAAGCCTAATGAAAAGGTTCCCGGGTTCAATTTTCAACGTAGAAAAAAAAATCCTGGGAAACCCCCCCCCGGGGGTTGGGGGAAGCTCAAAAAATTTCCCAAACAGGGTCTTTTAAAAGGCCAAAATTCTGGCGTTGACACTTTTGTTTCCCCAAATGACATTTTTTCTAATTTATGTAAAATTCCATAATTTTGGGTTAAAGTTTGGAAAACCTAAAACAAAAAAACGTAAAAAAAACCCAGACCGGGCCCTCTAGCATCCCTTCTTTCCCCCTCCTTTTCCAAACCCATTTTAAAAACCCCCAAGAAAAATCTATTTCCCCCAAATATCCCACTCAAAATAACCTAAATTTTAAATAAAAGCCCCAGCCTCAAAAACCCCAATAGTAAAATTTAATCAATACCCATTTAAAACCAAATTTCCAAAGCCTTCTAATTGCAAAAATTTAACCAGGGGGGAGGAAACCTCAAATAAAACCCCTTTTTTCCCTTGGTTTTTGCTACAACACCGGGGTTTTGATACAAAAAAATTCTGGCCCCCAATTCCCGGGAAAAGGCCGGGTGGTGTGGGGGGGCCGGGCGGGAGGCACCGGGGGCAGGGGGGCCCCCTTTGCTGCCAAAAGCCCCAGGCTCCCCCCCCGGGGGGGCCTTTGCCCCAGTGATTCAAAAAGGCCCAAAAATTTTCCCCCAAAAGGGGGTTTTCCAAAACTAATCCCCAAAACGTAATGTAAAAAAACCCCAAACCCCCAGCCCCCCCGGTGCGGCCCTGGTTTAAAATTTATTGTTTTTTTTTTTTCCCCAAATCCCAACCCAGTTTTGATGAAAGAAGTAATTAATAAGCCCCTTTTCCGGTGATTGGGAAAACCCCCCATGAACTGAATGGTTTTCGGAGTTATTTTTAACAAGGGGAAAGTTTTGGGGTCCCCCTGTAAACAAACACTAAAAACGAAAACCCAAATGGGAAAAATTTCTTTAAAATCCGGGCTACACCAAGGGGGAGGAAGGCCCCCAACCCGGCCCCTAGTGATCCGGCCCCCACCCCCCCCCCCCCAACCCCCCGGGAAAACCACAAAATGCAGGGCCCCCCAAAAACCCGCACCGGGGTTTGGGCAACCAAACCAAAATCCCAATTTTGATACCAAAATGAATGGGATTGTGCAAGGGGAACAATGCCACTCTTTTTTCATTTATTTTTTAAAAACCACCTGAAAAAAAGTATTGTAGGAAAAGCCCTCTGGAAAACCCGGGAAACAAAATTCAAAAAAACCCCTACCCCAGGAAAGGGGGCCTTGGGGTAATTTACTTTTTTTTGAAATTTTTCCAATGTTTCAAAAGGAAATCCTTAAAACAGCCCCCCTTTCCAAAAAGAGTAAAACCGCTTTGGAAAATTTTTGTCCTTTGGTGACAGTGCAGGTTTTGAATAAATTTTTTTTACCGAAAAAAACATTCAATTTCCCCCAGGAAGTTTAAATTGCATTTTTGTTTGTTCAAAGGACCCTTTAAGCATAATAAAAAAGAAAACGGGTAAAAGTTTTGTGTTTTTTTGCGGGTTGGGTTTGGAAATTGGTACATGGGAAATGAAAAAAGGGAAGTTTTTGGGAAAATTGGTATTGGAAAAATATCCAAACCCTTGGAAAGGGGGTTTTTAATTTCTGGCACAACCCCCACCCCGGGTTTTTTTGCAGGAAAATGCGAGTTTGGGGCCGGGGCCAAAAAAAAACAACCATTTGAGCTGGACCCCAATTCCCCCTCCATACCATAAGGCACGGGGAACCCGGGGCACCCCCCCCCAATGAAAGGCCAGGGGCAGGCACAAGAGGAGAAATGAACCCATTCTAAAACCTGCAGCTGTGATTGTTTTACACCTTCAACATCGTTCAGTGACAAAGTGACATGCAGATTGGTTTTGCTGTTTGTGTCGCAAGATTATAAGGGGTACATCAAATTTTTTTCCATCTTCGGACATTTCCATGCTCAATGTTATAATAGTAAAGATGACACCAGAAACAAACCACATACGGCAATTCTTTTTGTCTTACAACAAATAGTATTCAATTACCAAGAAATGCACCGCAATTGACCGCCCACCAAAAAATTTCAACAACTACCTCTCGTCTGAAGCATGGTGACACTTCCTGGTAAAACTCCTCTACGCTTTGAAAAAAAAGGCTCAGAAGAGGTGTTACGTCTGTTACATAAAAAAAAAAACGCCCACAACAACGCAAGACCTCTTTTATGTGTGAGGGTGCAAAACTCCACGTGCAACTTTTCATTTTGTTTGTGAAATATTTTCTGTAAACAAAATAAGACAACATGTTTACCCCTTATTGTGTAGATTGAAAAAGAAATAACTTACAAAATACTGATCATTTTGGGCCTAAAAGGGCCAAAAAGTTTTCAGAAAAAAAAAATTAAAAAAAAAAATTGAAAATATACAAAAAAAAGTAATAGAAAAATACCGGGTGACGGCATGGGCGATGTTACCATATTTGTTAAATTTTTGGCAAATTCACACCCCATACTCGAAAATATTGACGTTAAAAATTTTTTTTGTTTACCTATAATTTTTAGAAAAAAATACTCTATTTTTCTAAGAAAAAATAATTTTTTTTTTTTTTGAAATTTGGGCCGACCCTGAGAACAGTTTGGGAGGGGGCCTGTCACCTAAAAGGGTAATCCCTACTTCCACTTATACACTTCGTCAGGTCTCCCCCATTCTTCGTCTAACAAGTGAATGTAACAAAGAGTCTTCAATCGTCTTCAAAGGAAGTTTTCTAATGCTATGTATTAATTTAGTCATCCTACGCTGAATTTTTCAAATGTTTTTATTCCATTCTGTAAATGGAGACCAAACGAGCGCATAATTTGGGTTTGGGGCCCTTACTAATGATGTGAAAAAGCTCAGTATGACCTCTGGACTTCTGTTGCTTAACTTCTTGATATAAATCCCAGAAATCTATTTGCCTTATTAGTACGCTTGGGCTTGCGTCTTGGTTTAAGGTTGCTCTCACCATAACCCCCAAGTCCTTTTCACAATCGTATGGCAAAGTTCTACACTTTTTAACTTATAAGTCTGGGGTTAGGGGCACCCCAAACTTCAAACCTTGCATTTTCACATTGAACTGCTTCTCCCACTTTTCTACCAAATAATTTTTTTTTAAAATTCTCCTGAAGCCCCAAACACTATTTTAAATCAATTATCCTACCTATTTTTGTGTCATGGGCGAATTGCTCATATCCTAAAATTTCCCCCATAAAGATCATTGATGAAAAATAAAACAACAACGGGCCCAAGACTGACCCTTGGAACGCCACTTGTTACAGATCCCCCCCAAATTTTTAACCCCTTTTAAAGGACACACACTGCTTCCTGTCAGTGAGCCATGATCGATCCCGAGGCACTTTTCCCCCAATGCCAGGCGCCACTTTTTTTAAACATCTATGGTCAAACTCTATCAAAACCTTACTAAAATCTAAATAAATAATATAAAATTTCTTTATCGGGGTAAACAGCCTCAAAAGCTTTACTGAAGAAATTTTAATAAAATTTTTTTAAAAGACGGCCTCTTGGAATCCATCGAGACATTAATAAACCTATGCTTATCGAAGGGCTTCTTATAAACTCAGCTATAATTGACCATAATTTCCACAATTTGGGTGAGGTTTATTGGGGGAAATTTTTAACATAACGACGTCCCCTTTTTTAAAAAAATGGGAATTACATTAGCCTCTTCCACATTCAACACTACACCTGTTTGAAAGATAAAAAAAAAATATTGTTTAATGTTTCACAAGTTCCTTTTTTGCTTTTCCTTAAGAACCCTTAAAAAAACCCTCATCGGGCCCCGGGCACTTTTTTTGCTTCAGTCGTCTATCTGCTTCACAACCTTTTTCACTAGTGACTGGATTTACATAATTTTCTTCTTCTACCCCACTAAAAAAATTAATTACGGAATATTTTTATTTCTTCCTGTTAAAAACTGAGAAAAATAATTATTTAAATCGAGCACTTTTCATTCTCTTTGTCGTAAGGTCCCAAAGTTATTTTTAAGGGGCCTACTTATCTCTAACTTTTGTTCAAAAGACCTGGAAAAAACTTTTTGGGTTGTTTAAATCCCTAGCAATTTTAATTTCATACCCCCTTTTAGCTTTTCTTATCCCCTTTTTAATTCCCCTTAATGCAATAACTGATTCGTAAGATACCCACCCTTTTGATACGCCAAAATTTCCCTTTTCTTAGCCCAGAGATTTTTTGAGCCTATTAATCACCCTTTTTTGGGGTCATTTCTATTTGTTTTAATTTCTTTATGGGAAAAGTTTTTTGAGCACATGTTAGTGTTCAAAAACGTATATTGATACTCTTTTCGTTACCCCATAAAACAGATATAAGTGTTCTCAAACCCACGTAACTGCTAAGCAAAATCGGGGACGTTTCTGAGTTAATCGCTTCTATCGTACTTCCATTAAATGCTAAATGTAATTGATTTGTGGTCGCTACACCCATTTTCCCTAAATTTTAAATTTTTTAAAAAGGATTCATTGTTTTCCCAAAACTAATCAACGGGTTTTTTTCCCCCTTTTGTGGGTTCTGTCAAAAACCTTCAAAAAATAATCCGAACACTTCAAAAGTCGTATGATTCTAAATTCCCACAAGAAATTCCAGTCAATTACAAAATTTTAAGTCCCCTAAATTCTAATTATCGGCCTTGTGGCCTTAACAATTTCCTCCCATAGTATTCCCCCTTTGGGCCCTATCTAATTTTGGGGGGAGGGTATATCACCCAAAAATCAGTTTTTCATCCTCTCTGAAAATTCTTCCAAACAACCTGAAAAGTTACTTTTCAGACTTAAAACCCGTTTTTATGCAACATTTAAACGATCTGGGACATAAAAATGCCCCCCACCCCCCTTCCGATACTTCTTCTATTTGGAAAAATTTTAAAAACCCCTGAATAGAATTCCGCAGGCATGCCCCCGACTTTTTAAATTTAAAACCACGTCCATTAAAGGGCAAATAATCAATTTACCTACACTAGCAACAACCCCAACTCACCCCATCTTTTTCTAGCACACGGCAATTACATAATAAACATTAAAGCCCCCTCCTTTCTCTTTCCCTTCCGCCATTTCTTTTTTTCTAAAAAACCTTACGTCCTTATCACCCAAAGTCACTCTCTTTAAATATCACCCTCGTTCTGCTTTAACATTTCCCCAGAACTCGTAAAAATTACTACCGGGACTTCACTTTTTTTCCTGAAAAACCCCCCATACCACAAACTATTCCATTTAAAAATTCTAAACTCCCCCACTGCAGTTGCCGTGCTTCCACCCCAGACCTAATAAGTGAACCCCATCCCTGGCAAACATGTCATTTCTCCATAGAAGAGGTCCATTTTGTCAATGAATTTTACCGCATTTTCCTTAAGTATTTGTCCACCAGCAATTGACACCAATTCCCCTGGACAACCATTCATTTCCAACTCCTCTCCTTGGGCAAAATACCAATATACAGGGTTCCCACCCTTACTCCTTTTTATTTCTTTTGCTGACCATCCCCTGCAAATGGGTCTTCACTCCACGTCTGCCAAATCGTTGCCCCAGCACGAGACAGAAATGGGTTTGCCCCATTACCTCTCATGATGTCATCCAGAGGGCTAACAATACCCCACCCAGCCCCAGGAAACAAACTCTCTGTCTTCCTACCCGTCCTTCAAGCAGAACGCCCTACCATATCCTAAATTGGCTATCCCCCAACAACAATATTCTTACCTTCCTTGAGTCGTTTGTCGTACGTTCCCCTAGTACTCACATTCGCGGGGAGCACTGAGAATGATTAAGTTTTCCACAACGTTTCCCCCGCAGTCTCTTTCCTTTTTCATCGTTTTTTACCCTTTTCCCTTCGTCTTCTTTTATCGCAACTTCGTTCCCCGCGTCCAACCACTGACCATTTTTCCCCCTTGACCTGAGGACTCAAAACAGGAGGACACTATAACTTTTTGTTTTCCCCCCCTCAATCCCGAATCTCCATCTTTGCCACCTCAATTTTTTCCTTTAAACTGTTTGGGAAAATTTGCTCGAGGGGGGCACTTCTTTAAAATTTGAGAGAGCGCGCAAACAGGGCTTTACAAACTAAATACATGTCACCACTGCGCAAAAGCCAACTCAAACAGAGCGACGGGGCAGCACGCCGCAAAGGGCCCAATAGCGAGCAACATGTACAGGGCAACCCCCCCCCCCTTTTGCCTTTCCCTTTCGTCCCCCATCTGATGGTTGTAACCTGGATCCATATTTCGTTTCCAAGGACCCTTTATGTGGGGCTCAGGAAAACCGCGAAAATTGCATTTCCCCTGAAGCAGTCCACGGATGAAAGGATTTTGTTTGTTCTGGGGTTTAAAACCCTGAAATTGCAAAGAAGAATGTCACGGGCTGGTGGGATTGTTGGGCTGGAGGGGGGTTTTTTTCCAGCATTAGTATCTGTACTTTGGGTTTGGGTGGGGGCCATCGACTTGGGTTTCCCCCCAGGAATGACGGGTTGGTGTACGATTTCTGCCATTATTATTATTATTATTATTATTATTTTTAAAAGTAAAGGGGGGTGTTAAGTTTCAGTTTAAAAAACTGTAGTGTAAAGCAAAACCCTTTTGCAAGAAGTGATGGATGAAGATGTGAAAGTTTTTCTTTTCCCCGGGGCCCCCCGCCTTGGTGGGGAAACGGCCATGTGATAAAAAAAAACAGTGGACCCCCCCATAGCGACCTTAATCCGTGCAAGAGGGGGGGTTTTATGCGAAAAGTTCGGGATGCGAATGAATTTTCCCTATAAAAATAATGGAAATCAAATTTAAACCCTGCAAGACACCCAAAAAATATGAAAAAAAAAATTTTACCACATGAATATACATTTTCCTCACACAAAAAAAGGATACATGCACAAATAAGTGTACAGCACAATATATATTGTGCATGTACTACCTACTAAAAGAAAATAAAGACACTTACCTTTTTGAAGATCAGCAATGACTGAGAGACACTGGTCCCGGGGGGCCTTTTCCTCCGAGTACTGTAGGTCCGTTTGGGATTTTTTTTCCAAACAGGCCTTATCACACTGTGTATGCCACTCATTCTTTAAAACTTTCCCCAAAACCCAAACCTTGCTGGGTTTAAATTCACCCAAATGACACTAGTTTCCCGGGGATTTTTCCCTGTTCACCGGGGGTTAGCCGGTGTGGGTTTCATCCCGGGGGAAAAAGAAAGGACCCCAAGGAAATAAGTTAACAGCTTCGATGACACGACTTTTTTGGGGTTTCCGGGTGGCAAAACCCTGGGGTTTAAAAAGTTTCTTTTATTCTCAAAAAGCCCACCAACAACGGTGCTACAGCACAGCAGCAGCGATGGTGGACAGCAGCAACGACAGCTCAGCACAACAGACTATGCTACAGCCGCAGACGTGCTACAGCAGCAGCAGACGTGCTACAGCAGCACAGACCAAAGCTACAGCAGCAAAAGACGATCACAGCAGCAGCAGACGATGTACAGCAGCAGCAGATGATGCTACAGCCACAGACGAGCAAGCACAACAACGATGCTACAGCAGCACAAAGAGCACAGCAGCAGCAGACGATCTACGCACACAGACATGCTACAGCAGCGCGACGATGCTACACAGCACGCTATACTGCACAGCAGCAGCGACATGGTACAACAGCACAGCACTGACAGTGCACACAAACTGACGGGGGTACAGCACCACGCGTACCACCAATAGTAGCGATGGGTTATTGGGGGGTTTTTTATACAACCCCACTCGGAGACACGCCTCCCCCTTTCAACTTATCAATGATCTTTTTCTTTACTCTTAGTAATTTTCACCCTTTTTGCTGTAGGGGGGATAGAACTTTTGGGCCCATGGTCACTTTTTTTCCAGAAAAAAACACCAAAAACCCGTAATAATACAAAATGTTCCCATTGTATGCTTGATTTACCCCGGAGGCTGGCTGTAAACAGGCCACCGGGAGAACATGTAGCGTGGGTCAGGCCGCACTTTGGGCGCTCTCGGGCGAAAAGCGGTGAGCGGGTTTTTTGGGGGGTATCAGGGAAAAATTTTTTTTCGATCAAAGCGTCCTAAAAGCGGATTGACTTGCGATGCTAGATGCGGGGGTCCCCTGAAAAAATATTACGTGGGCCCTCGTTTTTTTTTAATTAATCCGTTCCAGAGAATGTGCATTATCAAATTGTGATTTTTCAATCCATTTTCCCCCCAAAAAAAATTAAATCCAATTAAATTCGTTCCAACCCCAGAAGTACAACCAAAAAAATTTTTTTTTTTTCCAAAGATAATTTTCTGCACAAAAAAATGTGCATTCAACATGACAGTTACCGTTTTTAAGGCTTTTATTTATAAAAAAAACGGGAGGGGAGAGGGGAAAAGTTATTGTTTGGAAGTGGAAACCCCCCCATAAGGGCTCTACTCACTTCAGGGGGAACTTCCCTAGCCACTTCCCTATTAAACCCTTTGCTGTTTTCGACTATAAATACGTCTACAGCCAATGTTTCTGACGTAATATCCAAAATTCTAGTGGCTTTTAAAACAAGTGGGAGAAACTGGGAGGCCCACATGTGGGAAGGGGCTGTGTGGTCAGTGGCACCCCAAAAAAAAAAATCCTCAGCAACATTGCGAATGAGAAAAAAAAAATTGATCGATTTTGGGAAAAAAACGCCGATTTAGGTGATTTTTCGTTTGTATTTATCGTTGTATTGCGTTTCAAAGGGCTTAGTGATAAAAAAGGAAAACTATTACAGAAATGAGATATTTTTATTATTTTATGATGAAAACGACCTTGAAACGAGCCAAAGTAGCGGAAATTCGATTTTTACCAAGTTTTAAAATAAAAAAAAATCAAAACCCCACTCCAATACACTCAACTGGGGGCTAAAAATTTTTCACTAGGCACTGATATTATTTAACCATTTTTTCAATAACAGCCCTCTGCATAACAGTAAATTTTTTATTTTTTTTTGTATGAATAAAAATCAAAATACAATAAAATATAAAGGGGGCCCAAGATTGACTAATAACAAGCAATGTTATTTTTTGTGCCAAATGTCCCTTTTTTATTCGGGGCCCTTTTTGAAATTGGGATCTTTTTTTTTTTTCGTGAAATTGGCCAAATTGGCCAATTTCTGACCACCATATTGGTATCCAAATTAAAATGGGAGGTTTCTTTTACTCACTGATAATAAAAGGAGTTTTTAAAGAAAAGCTATGAGTTTGGGGCAACTGAACAATGGAATTTTGGCTGAAAATTGGGCCAAAGTCGGCGAAACGCCCCTACGCAATCCCGAACCCTAACTTTGCGGAGCATAATTCCACGAGTTTTCGACCAAAATTTCGAACTTTTGGGGCATTAAACCCCGGGGAAAAAATTCTCTACATTCAAAAGAAAAAAAAAAAATTTTTTTTTTAAAAATTGAGGCATAAATGCAGTTTCAGGAGGGGGCCTGAAACATCAAAGGGGTTTAAAAATATATTTACATGCAGAAGAGAAGCCAAAAAAATTAAAACACAATAAAAAGTATAAAAACATTTAACATCACACTTTCCTTTATTGAAGACTCTTTTTTGGGTATGGCAATGGGGGGAAGGGGGGGGGAACGAGTTTTTGTTGGAGAATATGACGCAATATCAATCACAGCTATTTATCTTTCACAATTCAACTAATTGACATAAAAAACAAAATTAATAACATAGAAAAAGGAAATACTCAAAAAAAATAAAATAATCATTATGAAGTCACAAAGGTGTTTTGTTGTTGTTGTTGGTGCATAAGGGCCACTGAGAGCATAAGCCCGTCCCCAAAGAGGGAAGCAGCAGTTTTAGGGAAAACCGGTTTTTTTTCTGTAGCCCCATGTAAACCCCCAAAAACATTGGAGGAGTTATAGAATTTCTGAACACTGAAAAGGCACCCTATACCACCTTTTACAACCACACCACCCCCTACCACATCACAATTGCTACCCCAACCATCACCCCACCACCTTTTTACCACCATCACTACCACCCTCTCCACTTCACAATGCTACCACCCTCTACCATATCACAACGTACCCCCCACCCCTATCACAACTCTACCACCCCTACCACTACACAACTGCTACCACCCTCTAAAACCCCTATCACAACTGCTACCACCCCACTACCACCCTCACCACTATCAAACTCTACCACCCTACCACCATCACTACCACCCCTACCCCTATCACAACTGCTACCACCCTACCACCATCCTACCACCCTCTACCACTATCACAACGCTACCCCTCTCCACCCTCACTACCACCCTCTACCACTACACAACCACCATTCTACCCCACCACCCCTTTCGATTTTTCTAGAAACTTTTTCTTAAATTAATTTTGGGTTTCTTTTTCCAAAGGGCTGGGACTAAAGCTTTCTTTTTTGGGCCCTGGTGACTTTTTTAGCAGCTGCAAACACAAAACGAATGAAATTATAAATTATCATGAACTCGTGGGATCACCCCCCAAAATCACATAAACAATGGCACACGCCTGGGAATGGATTGAGGGGCTCAGGGCTTACGCGTTTTCCCGACGAATGACTATTTGTGGTCAAACGATTTTCGAGCCAATTTTTGATGAAAAAAAATTTCATTTCCAAAAAAATTTCGACTTTCGACCTTTCAAAAAAAGAGGTCCACTGATTAAATTCTTTATTATTAATTATTTTTATTATTTTTATTTTATTAATATTATTTTTATAATTTTTAAAAATTTTTTTTTTTATTATTAATTTAGGTAACTAAGCACAGATTCAATTCCCCCAGATAAAGCCCCTCACCCGCGCAAGGAAACCTTTACGTGGGAGGGGCTTTGATCTGGGAATTGGGTCGTGCTCAAATTACCTAAAAAATAAAATGATAATAATAAAAATAATAATATTTTAAAAAGATAGAGCTTTATTCCCCAAATTTAAACCCTTTTACGCGCAAGCCCCTTCTGAAACTGTCATTCTCTGTTGCCAAATATTCGAAAAAAAATTTTTTTTTTATTACCAAAATGTTTGGGTTATTTTACCAGTGTTTTAAGCCTAAAAAAATTTTTTTTCCATCAGTACTTACGAGAAAATTTGAGGCAAATTGTCAGAAAAGAGCCGCATATGGCAACACGGCGAATGCGCTCACTCGGTATTCTTTTATTTACCCAATCGAAGGTTCCTTGATTTTTCCCAAATTTTTTTTTTACAAGTAACTTAATGGCCTGTAGACCCAAAGAAGGGGCATTGTTTAAATTACACTCAGTTTACAACACAATAAAGCACAAACATTTTCCTATTAGATTGTTTATAAAACTTGTTTACATAAACAAACAATCAAAGCATTTTTTATTGCATTGTTCTATAAAAAATTATGTACAGTCACTGAACACTTTCCTAGAACTGCTGCAGCTTTTGGAAATCTTTGAAACGGGAAGTAGATTGGGACTTTACCTCCTCACACATAAAACAGTGTCTCTGCTGTTCGTGGGGGTTTTTTTGGTATGGTAATACATAACACCCTTCGACTTTCTTGGGATAT
Organism: Cherax quadricarinatus; assembly: GCF_026875155.1. Taxonomy (NCBI): domain Eukaryota; kingdom Metazoa; phylum Arthropoda; class Malacostraca; order Decapoda; family Parastacidae; genus Cherax; species Cherax quadricarinatus. Next base: position 603,326 of record NC_069408.1, on the reverse strand, counting down.
AGGAGGCATTTGTATGGGGGATGATCACCAGGCCTCAAACGAGATGGCATGTGTTGGTAATTTGTGGGGACAGTCTATTGCAGGGTTTTTCTCCTTGGTCTTGATTTTTTTCTGATACTGACAAACAAAATTCCCAATTTTTGGGTTTTTTGTTTTGGGCTTCAACTTGTTAGTTATAACATTCACATGAAAAAACAAGAAAGAGGCTCGTACGTTGGTTTCGTGCAGCCAGCCCAACACCTGTTGATCAGCCCTACCACCCGGGGGCCTGGTCACAGACCGGGGGGCCGGGGGAATTTACCCCCGGGAATTCTCTCCAGGTAAAACCCAGGTAATACCACTTTAACTCTTTTCGTACACAACACAAAAAACCCCAAACTGATATCACATTTGTCCCTAAGCCAATTGAGGTTGAGCCCCTGACACGCAGGTTTTAGAATGGGTTTCATTGGTCTCCTATTTTGCCTTCCCTGTCTGCCATTTCATTTTCGGGGAACTGATGTCAACAAATGGCACACATTTGTCATCCACTGAAAAGCCATGATTTATTGGCAGCAAAGGCCCCGCCCAACCTCTGCGAGGCCGCGTTTTAAACCCTTTGGGAATGTTTACGAATACTATGCACTCCCGCCACACATGTCTGTCTTTCACTTTGCAAGAAAACACAGAGTAAGGGGGTTGTGTACCCTTATCATATATAAATACCCCTTACCAAAATATGGTTTCCCTCATTGTTTTTTAACCCCCATCACCCAAAATACCCAAAAACTTCCGGGATCTGTCAAGTACTACTGCCAGGTACACAATTATTCCAAACCCAGACCACTTTTGCAATCAACGTAAAATAACTTTATACCAAACGTTTCCCCCTTGCTTGGTAATACCTTATTGAGAGTCTTTCCCCGAACAAAACAATGACTCGCAATAACAAGCTTCCCGAAGGGGTAATAAAACATACAACACTTTTGTTTCAGGTACTTAAAAAAAATTTGGGCCTTATATAACCGCGCTTCTGTCAGGCCTTTTTTGTCTGAAAAGTGGGAAAATGCGTAAAGTATCAAAAAACAATTTACTCCTATAAAAAACCAAAAAACCCGGGGTTGAAATCAGGGGTTCGTCAACCAGATTGGTGACATTGTGCTTTCACTTTTGGCATAAACATTATTTGGAAGAACAGGTACGTCCTGCCCCATTTGTGTCCCTTTCCCCAGTGTAAAACCGACCTTGGGGAAAGAATTGTATTTGCCATGGGGTACTCACATTGTTGCTTTCCCCACAAAATGTCCTCAGGGGGCACAAAGAACAACAAAGCACTTTATTCAGTGGCATTGTTCCCAAGTGTACAGATAGCCATATTTCCACTTTTGTTTCACAAAGTCATTGGGGTTGGAATAAATTCTCACCTTGTTTCCAACCTGGGAGCGGTCTGCTGTGGGGTTTTGGGTATTGAAACGTGGTTGTGGTTTGCAGGTTTTGGTTGTGCTTGTTTGGGAGTGGGGGTTTTGGGGGAGGCTGGTTGTGCTTGTGCAAGTCAGCAGTGTCGTAGTAGCGTGGGCCCCCTCGGGGCCCCGTGATCATCCACCGCCAACATGACCACCACCAACTCCTCTTCCCCCACCACATTACACATCCCCAATTTTTAACAATACGTCATTTCACTGTCAGGTCGTGGTGGGGCCATGGGGTGTACTCCCCCAATTTTCTCCTTTGCCTTGGAAGGGCATTAAAACACACTACCTGAACGCATGCTGCGTCGACTATTGCCGTTTCACTGGGGAATATTCCCCCCCACCCCCCTGCTCAGCTGCTTCAGTCACTATCATTTTCCTTTCACTGCTCAAAGAGTCCCGTAAATGGGGAAAAAAGTTTCCTTTTTCATCCCTTACAGGCGAACGGAAAGATTGGGCCCGCACCCGAGGTGGGCAGTTTGGGCATCTGGGGTTTTCATCACTAATACGATGCCTGGGGACTGTTTCAGTCCACCTCACAAAACCATGAAATTCACTTTCACTGGCACTTCCCCACTGTTACAACTATCACTTGGGAGCATAATTCCAATCCGCCAAAGATGAGGTACTTTTTTAAGCTAGGGATGGTGAAAAGACTACCAAAGGCTTCCCCCACGGGGACCACTGGTCCCAGATTTTTTTTCCCGGGGGCACACCCCCACAGACCCATTCTCCTCATGTAGGCCCCACCACTTTCTCCCCCTTGATTTGAACTACTAGAATTTTCACGTAAAATATCGGAAACCCTTGGCTCGTAAGATGTATACAACAACCCAAACAGTCAAGGGGGAATAATAATAATAATAAATATTATTTTAATAATAATGAGAGCTTCAGTTCCCTAAATTAATAAAAATAATACGTAATATGTACGTGATAATAATTCAGAATACTGCCGTTAGTTGGCACAGCTGACACCAAAACATCCTGTAAGCAATACACGTTTACATCGCTGTAGGAGCAGTTCTCTCATGCTTGCCTGCATTTTTTTTACATTCATTTGGCCAGATTTCTTTTTTCTAATGAGGGGTCCTAAGAAAATAAGTGCAAGGGACAGTGCTGAGAACAAAAAAACAATGATTTTCATGGACTTAGCCAGGCAATACCAGCTTAGTACATCTACGATATGTAGATACTGAAGCTGTATCAGTTGTGTTCAGTGATTAAACAAAACAGATTGTATCAGTTAAGTTTAGTGATTAAAATAGCAAATTGTATCAGTTAAGTTTAGTGATTAAAATAGCAAATTGTATCAGTTAAGTTTAGTGATTAAAATAGCAAATTGTATCAGTTAAATTTAGTGATTAAAATAGCAAATTGTATCAGTTAAATTTAGTGATTAAAATAGCAAATTGTATCAGTTAAATTTAGTGATTAAAATAGCAAATTGTATCAGTTAAATTTAGTGATTAAAATAGCAAATTGTATCAGTTAAATTTAGTGATTAAATAGCAAATTGTATCAGTTAAATTTAGTGATTAAAATAGCAAATTGTATCAGTTAAATTTAGTGATTAAAATAGCAAATTGTATCAGTTAAGTTTAGTGATTAAAATAGCAAATTGTATCAGTTAAGTTCAGCGATCAAACAAAACAGTGTTGATGTTGGAGCTTACAGGACCACTGACATCATACACTGCACCCTCAACCTCCCTCAACCTCCCCCACCTCAACCTCCCTCAACCTCAACCTCCCTCAACCTCCCCCACCCTCAACCTCCCCCACCCTCAACCTCCCTCAACCTCAACCTCCCTCAACCTCCCCCACCCTCAACCTCCCCCACCCTCAACCTCCCTCAACCTCCCCCCACCCTCAACCTCCCTCAACCTCCCCCGCCCTCAACCTCCCTCAACCTCCCCCACCCCCCAACCTCCCTCAACCTCCCCCACCCTCAACCTCCCTCAACCTCCCCACCCTCAACCTCCCTCAACCTCCCCCACCCTCAACCTCCCCCCCACCCTCAACCTCCCTCAACCTCCCCCACCCTCAACCTCCCTCAGCCTCCCCCCACCTCAACCTCCCTCAACCTCCCCCACCCTCAACCTCCCTCAACCTCCCCACCCTCAACCTCCCCCACCCTCAACCTCCCTCAACCTCCCCCACCCTCAACCTCCCTCAACCTCCCCCACCCTCAACATCCCCACCCTCAACCTCCCCCACCCTCAACCACCCTCACCCTCAACATCCCCACCCTCAACTTCCCCCACCCTCAACCTCCCCACCCTCAACCTCCCCCACCCTCAACCACCCCCACCCTCAACATCCCATACCCTCAACCTCCCCCACCCTCAACCTCCCCACCCTCAACCTCCCCCACCCTCAACATCCCCACACCCTCAACCTCCCCACCCTCAACCTCCCCCACCCTCAACTTCCCCCACCCTCAACCTCCCCCACCCTAAACCCCACCTCCCCCACCCTCAACATCCCCCACCCTCAACCTCCCCACCCTCAACTTCCCTCCCCACCCTCAACCTCCCCCCCACCCTCACCCCTCACCCCCCACCCTCAACTTCCCCCACCCTCAACCTCCCCCACCCTCAACCTTCCCCACCCTCAACCTCCCCACCCTCAACTTCCCCCACCCTCAACATCCCACACCCCAACCTCCCCCACCCTCAACTTCCCCCCCCCTCAACCTCCCCCACCCTCAACCTCCCCACCCTCAACTTCCTCCACCCTCAACTTCCCTCACCCTCAACCTCCCCCACCCTCAACTTCCCTCACCCTCAACCTCCCCCACCCTCAACCTCCCCCACCCTCAACATCCCAGACCCTCAACCTCCCCCACCCTCAACGTCCCACACCCTCAACCTCCCCACCCTCAACTTCCCCCACCCTCAACCTCCCCCACCCTCAACCTCCCCCACCCTCAACATCCCTCACCCTCAACCTCCCCCACCCTCAACATCCCACACCCTCAACCTCCCCCACCCTCAACATCCCACACCCTCACCCTCCCCCACCCTCAACATCCCACACCCTCAACCTCCCCCACCCTCAACATCCCACACCCTCACCCTCCCCCACCCTCAACATCCCACACCCTCAACCTCCACCACCCTCAACATCCCACACCCTCACCCTCCCCCACCCTCAACATCCCACACCCTCAACCTCCCCCACCCTCAACATCCTGCACCATCTCTGCTCTTAGTGTATAAGTACACTTTAGTATTACACACTCAACACTGAGAATGAAAATGTGACACTGGAATGAATGGAGAGGCGTGTTGTTTGGTACTGAAATGGATAATTATTTAAGGTGATTTGGTGCAGTTGATCCCCAGGCACAAATAAGATAGATGAGGTAAAGGTAGATTAGAAAGTGGTATAATGTAAGTAGTGTTATTTGAGGTACATAGACCATATCTTGGAGAGAATGCCTCTTGTTTTGGAGACCTTATTGGTTATGTGTTGGATGTGAGTATTAATTTCCAAGTTGCAGGCAGAGTGTAGACCTAAGAATTTGGCCTCAGTGTGCCTTGCAGTGGGAGAACTTTGATCGTTATCTTAGTTGGATATTTGACGCTCTTTTTCCAACCATCATGTAGAAGGCTTTGTCAATATTGAGGGTAAGTTGGCAGTCATCCACTTAGATTTTTTAGAGCTCATCATTAACAGTGTCACTGAGCATAGTCAGAGTTGAGTTGGAGATGACAGAAGTTGTATCATCTGTGAATAGAAAGGTTCAAGGAGATGAGATGCGTTGGGTGTTCACTGATGGGTATTTACAACTTCCACCCATCCTTCAGAGTGCAGGTACTGTATTTACAACTACCACCCATCCTTCAGAGTGCAGGTACTGTATTTACAACTACCACCCATCCTTCAGAGTGCAGGTACTGTATTTACAACTTCCACCCATCCTTCAGAGTGCAGGTACTGTATTTACAACTACCACCCATCCTTCAGAGTGCAGGTACTGTATTTACAACTACCACCCATCCTTCAGAGTGCAGGTACTGTATTTACAACTACCACCCATCCTTCAGAGTGCATGTACTGTATTTAACACCTCCACCCATCCTTCAGAGTGCAGGTACTGTATTTACCACCTACACCTATTCTTCAGAGTGCAGGTACTGTATTTACCACCTACACCCATCCTTCAGAGTGCAACTACTGTATTTGCCACCTCCACTCATCCTTCAGAGTGCAAGTACTGTATTTACCACTTCCACCCATCCTTCAGAGTGCAGGTACTGTATTTACAACCACCACCCATCCTTCAGAGTGCAAGTACTGTATTTAAACCCCCACCACCCACCCTTCAGAGTGCAAGTACTGTCTTACCACCCATCCTTCAGAGTGCAAGTACTGTATTTACCACCTCCACCCATCCTTCAGAGTGCAAGTACTGTATTTACTACCTCTGTACCACTGTAAATAACTGCAGTGATATATTAGGTACAACAACCAGCAGGTGTCACTGTACATAACTGCAGTGATATATTAGGTACAACAACCAACAGGTGTCACTGTACATAACTACAGTGATAGGTACAACCAGTAAGAGCCACAGTACATAACTACAGTGATATGTAGGTAGAACCAAAAAATGTCACGGAAACATAGCTAAAATTGAAAATTTTTGAAATCTAAATGTCAGTGTAGTTATTGTGTATAAAGCAGCACAGTCAACTTGCCAGCAGTTCAAAGTACAATTATTGACATTTGAGCACTGTCTTGGGCACGTAGCAAACCCAGCCCCACTGTCTTGGGCACATAGCAAACCCAGCCCCACTGTCTTGGGCACGTAGCAAACCCAGCCCCACTGTCTTGGGCACCTAGCAAACCCAGCCCCCACTGTCTTGGGCACCTAGCAAACCCAGCCCCCACTGTCTTGGGCACGTAGCAAACCCAGCCCCCACTGTCTTGGGCACGTAGCAAGCCCAGCCCCACTGTCTTGGGCACCTAGCAAACCCAGCCCCCCACTGTCTCGGGCACCTAGCAATCCCACCCCCACTGTCTCGGGCACCTAGCAATCCCAGCCCCACTGTCTCGGGCACCTAGTAATCCCAGCCCCACTGTCTCGGGCACCTAGCAGTCCCAGCCCCACTGTCTTGAGCACGTAACAAACCTAGCCCCACTGTCTTGGGCATGTAGCAAACCCAGCCCCACTGTCTTGGGCACATAACAAAGCCAGCCCCAGTGTCTTGGGCATGTAGCAAACCCCAGCCCCAATATCTTGGGCATCTAGCAAACCCAACCCCACTGTCTTGGACACCTAGCAAACCCAGCCCCACTGTCTTGGGCACCTTGCAAACCCAGCCCCACTGTCTTGGGACCTAGCAAACCCAGCCCCAAACTTTCTTGGGCACCTAGCAAACCTAGCCCCACTGTCTTGGGCACCTAGCAAACCCACCCCCAATGTCTTGGGCACCTAGCAAACCCAGCCCCACTGTCTTGGGCACATAACAAACCCAGCCCCACTGTCTTGGGCATGTAGCAAACCCAGCTCTAATGTCTTGGGCACCTAGCAAACCTAGCCCCACTGTCTTGGGCACCTAGCAAACCCAGCTCCACTGTCTTTGGCTCCTAGCAAACTCAGCCCCACTATCTTTGGCACCTAGCAAACCTAGCCCCAAATATGCTATTGCTTGCACACTTCACTTCAAGATAACTAAAATTGAAGAATGCAGCAAATTCAAATAGAAAAACTCTCACTGGTTAGTTTAGATAAACATTCTCACATAATTGAGCTACAGTGGACCCTCAGTTAACCCCTTCAGGGTCCAAGGCCTAAAGCTGAAGTGGTGCCCTGGTGTCCAAGAATTTAAAAAAAAAAAATTTTTACTTTTTCTTATGAAAGGTAGAGAATCTTTTTTGTGAAGGTAATAAAGCAAAAAAGTACGAAATTTGATGGAAAAATTGACGAAATTATGCTCTCGCAATTTTGATGTGTCAGCGATATTTACGAATCGGCGATTTTGCCGACTTTGACTCCCATTTTAGGCCAATTACATCATTTCCAGTCGACAAATTCTTAGCTATTTCACTAGTATTACTTTTATTCTATCGATTGAGCACAAGAAATTGCCAAGTCAACTGTTTCAACTACAAAATAAAGTGATCGGAAATTGGTAATTTGGCCAATTTAAACACAAAGTTCGAAATATTTCCAATTTCAAAATAGCGTCCAGAATAAACAATGTAGGCATTCCTGGCACTAAACTAACATTTCTTCTGTTCATTAGTTACGTTTTGAGGCTTTACAAATAAATCCTATTTTGATTTTTATTCACATAATGAATTTTTATTCACATAATGAATTTTATTCACACCAAAAACATAAGATTTACTGTTAAGCAATATTGTAATAATTGTATAAATATCATCACCATATTTGTGAATGTATATTAGACCCACCAGCTGGTATGTATTACACGTGTGAGGTCGTTTGTTTACTCTTGAACCGGAAAAATTTAACTTTCCGCACTTGACCATTTAAACCCATTTCCAGTGCTAAAACCAAATCAAAATCATCTCATTTCTGTAATATTTTTCCATTCTTCAAATGAAAAAAAATTGAAAATAAAACTACAAAAAAAAACGAAAAAACACTGCAAATTTGCTTTTTAATCGAAAATCTTGGTTTCATTTTTTTTTTCTCTCATTAACACAGTGGGCAGGAATTGCTTTATGTGGCACACATACCACATAATGTTTCTCCCCATATCAGGCCCAAGTGACCACTCACTTTTATCAAGTGGCTGAGCTCATGACGTAATCAGGGTTTTGGACCCTGAACAAACCCGTAGATCTACGGGCAGCCCCTAAAAGGGGTTAATAAATGCCATCGGATAGCAATAAAATCGGATACCGAAGTTTTTTTGCATAAAAAATTTTGGCTGGGCTAATGAAAAAAACTCAGTTAAGGACATTCGTCCAAAAGGGTTCCGCGCGCCGAGCCGCCCACCCACTCCTTGTACCCCAGTTGCCTTTATTTTTTTCAAGCTAGTGCGAACGATTCATACGACATGCATTACATTTTTGTATTATCCATTTTTTTAGTGCTTGTAACGCTAAAAAAGCCACCTTTGGGCCCCCAAAAAATTTCTAGACCACCCCGGGTTTTAAAAGGGGGAAATACTATTAAATTTTGAAGAAAAGATAACGAAAAGTATGAAAGTGGAGTGCGTGCCTCTGACTGGCCGGGTTGATAACAAATCCCAACACCATCGCTACATCTTGGCCAACAAAAAGGGATTGAGAAGCTGTTTTTTTCAAAAAGGGGCAAAATGGTTTTTTCAAAACGAGATCGCAAATACTCAAAAGTGGAGAGACTGGTTGGTGTTGATCAACAGAAACAATTATCAAATAGTGTTTCACATCAGTTTTAGTGAAAAGGCAAGGCAGTGCTGCGGATCCATTAAAAAATTTCCCCCAAATAGTGCGATATTGAGAATTTTTGGGCAGCAAAGGATGGTTTGAGAGATTTAAGAATCGTAGTGGCATATACAGTGTGAAAAGGGCATGGTGAGGCTGCCAGTTATGAAAAAAAAAAAGTGGCTGAAAAATATGTGCAGGACTTTAACCCTTAAATTTTCCAAACGAATATATAAGTTTTTTCAACATCTGGAAGTATGTAAAAAATGTAGATCTTCTTTTTTGTTTTACATTTGAAAATGTGAAAGAAAAAACTTTTATCTACATTTTTTTTTGTTATATTTAAAAAATATGTAAAAAAAAGTAGATCTATTTTTGTAGCAATACGAATTTAAACGTCAATCTGTTTGGACCTTTTTAAGGGTTAAGGGCACATAGAGGCTGAAAAATTAAAACCCCAACAAGTGTTCAATTGTGACAAAACAGGCCTGTTCTGGAAGAAAATGCTAAACAGGACCTACATTACTCGGGAAAGAAAAGGCACTCCCAGGACTCAAGCCTATAAAAACAGGCTAACCCCCATGTCTTGTAGTAAGCTAGTGGGGATTGCAAGGTGAAGCCTTTACTGGTATATCACTCTGAAACTCCCAGAGTGTTGTCAAGCCTAATTTGTGTGTGATGTTGAGGACAAACAGTAAGGCAGGGGTCACCTGGGACACTTTCCTCGATTGGTTCTATCAAGTGTTTGGCCCCAGTGGTGAAAAAATACCTCCTGGAAAATAAATTGCAACTCAAGTGCCTCCTGGAAATTAGACAAGGGCTCCTGCTTATCCTCCAGACTTGCAAGAGCGAATTGTGGGGGAGTTTAGTTTCATCAAAGTGAAATTCTTGCCTCCTAACACCAATCCTCTCCTCCAGCCCTTTGGACCAGCAGTCATTTCAAATTTCAAAATACTGTAACACCAAAGCAGTGTTTCAAAAAATGCTTTTAAGAGACCTCAGACACTGAATTGCTCAAAGAGAGTTCTGGAAAGATCACTTCAGTATCCTCAGTTGCAATAACCTTTTAGGTAAGGCTTGGGGGGGAGTGACTTGCAGGACTTAGAACTCTGCTTGGAGAAAATTGTGGCCACAGTGTGTACAAGATAGGGATTTTGAAGGGTTTGGGGCCAACCCTGAGGAACCAAAACCAGTTGTTAAATCTATTGTGGCATTGGGGAAGTCCATGGGGTTGGAAGTTAATGCGAGGATGTGGAAGAGTTGGTGGAGGACGACGATGAAGAGCTAACCACTGATGAGCTGCAAGAGCTTCATCTGCAACAGCAAAAGACCAAAGCTGAGGAAATTGCCCTTCAAGGAGGGGGAACTGAGATGGAGGAAGTTGCCTTCTCAACGATTAACACCCTTTCAGGGTCCAGAGGCCAAATTTGAAAGTGTGCACCAGGGTCCAAGAATTTAAAAAAAAAAAAAAATTAATTTTTTCTTATGAAATGGTAGAGAATCTTTTTCTGAAGGCAATAAAATAAAAAGTATGAAATTTTATGGAAAATTGACGAAATTATGCTCTCGCGAATTTTGATGTGTCAGCGGTTATTTATGCATTAGTGATTTTGCCAACTTTGACTCCCACTTTAGGCCAATCACATTATTCCAGTTGACCAAATTCTTATCTATTTCACTAGCATTACCTCTATTCTATCGATGGAGCACATGAAATCACCAAGTTAACTGTTTCAACTACAAAATTTAAAGTGATCGGAAATTGGTAATTTGGCCAATTTAACGAAAGTTTGAAATATTCCAGTTTCAAAGTAAGGTCCAAGATAAACAATGCAGGCATTCCTGGCACTAAACTAACATTTCCTCTGTTCATTAGTTATGTTTTCTGGCTTTACAAATGAATTCCATTTTGATTTTTTATTCACATAATGAATTTTTATTAAAAACCCAAAAAAATAGAAGTTTTTTTTTACTGTTATGCATTATTGTAATAATTGTATAAATAATATCACTACATTTGCAAACATATATTAGACCCACCAGCTGGCGTGTATTAGACATGCAAGGTCATTTGTTTACTCTTGAACATCGGCAAAAATTTAACATTTCCACTACTTTGAGCTCGGTTTCAAGCTATTTCCAATGATAAAACCAATCAAAATCATCTCTGTCTGTAATATATCTTCCATTCTATCAAATGAGACCAAGAAATTGCAATTGCAACTATGAAAAAACACTGCAATGTCACTGTTTTAACCCTTTGAGGGTCGACAGGCCCTCTCAGAAACTTGTTCTCAGGGTCGGCCAAATTTCAAAAAAAAAAAAATTATTTTTTCTTATGAAAAAATAGTTTTTTTTTTTCTAAACATTATAGGATAAACAAAAAAAATTTACCATCAATACTTACGGAGATATGGAGGCATAAAATTTGCAGAAAATGAGCCCTGTATGGCAACAGCGGTGACTGCCGCTCACCCTGTAAACTTTGGTTTACTTGTATTTGAAGGTTTGTTGTTTTTTTCACTATTTTATTTTTTCACATAACTTATGTGGCCTATGAGACCAAAGTAAAGTGCAATGTACATATATACACTCATTGTATACAACACAATAAGCACACAAACATAATTATCAATATATTGTTTACAAAACTTGTTTACAAAAACAAACAATACAAAACATTGTTTATTACTATTGTTCTATAATATATATACCAATATACAGTCACTGAACATATTCCTATTATTTTGCAGCTTGTGGACTCTTTGAAACATGGTGTCATACACAATGGTGTTTTATTCTTTCTCCCTCATTCTATCTCTTTCAATCTGTCTCTCTCTTTCTATCTGTCTGTCTATCTCTGTCTCACAGGTACACATAAATGCAAGTATACATAGTATAAATTACTTAGGACAACCCAAGAAATCCAGACAAAGTGCTGTACTCCGCTTGAAGATGTGAGTAAAAGTGATGACCAGTCTTGTGGCTCTCTGAGACAGAGAGCTAGACAGATAGACAGGGAGCTTGACAGACAAATAGACAGACAGAAATGTTAGTGTACCAGCAGAAACAAAGGGAGGGCGATGTTCATCTAATCTTTTCTTATCAGCTCCACCCTCGTTTACGCTCATCAAAAGTCATCTCTTATCAGATGTTATCTCCCCTTATCTTGTCACTGTCATGGGGTGGATTTTTTTTTTCTTGCTTCAAGGGAAAAATATTATTACATCATTTTCTTCCTCTTCTTCCTCCTCCTCCTCTTCCTCATCCTTCTCCTCTTCTTCCTCTTCCCCCTACTCTTCCTCCTCCTCCTCCTCTTCCTCCTACTCTTCCTCTTCCTCTTCTTGCTCCTCCTCTTGCTCCTCCTCCTCCTCCTCCTCTTGCTCCTCCTCCTCCTCCTCCTCTGCTCCTCCTCCTCTTCTTCCTCTTCTTCCTCTTCCCCTACTCTTCCTCCTCTTCCCCCTACTCTTCCTCCTACTATTCCTCCTCCTCCTCCCTCCTCCTCCTCCTCTCCTCTCCTCTTCTTCCTCTTCCTCCTACTCTTCCTCTTCCTCCTCCTCCTCTTCTTCCTCCTCCTCTTCTTCCTCTTCCTCCTACTCTTCCTCCTACTCTTCCTCCTCCTCCTCCTCCTCCTCTTCTTCCTCTTCCTCCTTTTCCCCCCTAATCTTCCTCCTACTATTCCTCTTCCTCTTCCTCCTCTTCTTCCTCTTCTTCCTCTCCTCCTCTACTCCTCCTCCTCCTCCTCCTCCTCCTCCTCCCCCTTTCCTCCTCCTCCTCCTCTTCCTCTTCCCCCTACTCTTCCTCCTACTCTTCCTCTTCCTCCTTCTCCTTCTCCTCCTCCATAGTGTAAATTACCAGGAGTCGGCAGCTGTCAAAGTGACATATTGTCTCATTACTCACTTCCCCTCCCGCCTGTCAAAACAATGGGGTCGGATGCTGCTTCCCCTCCATTCTATCTAATTATCTTTCTCCCTCATTCTATATCTTTTAATCTGTCTCTTTTTCTATCTGTCTATCTCTGTCTCACAGGTACACATAAATGCAAGTATACATAGTATAAATTACCTAGGATAACCCAAGAAATCCAGACAAAGTGCTGTACTCCACTTGAAGATGTGAGTAAAAGTGATGACGCAGTCTTGTGGCTCTCTGAGACAGAGAGCTAGACGAATAGACAGATAGACAGGGAGCTTGACAGACAGACAAATAGACAGAAATGTTAGTATACCAGCAAAAAAAAACAAAGGGAGAGCGATGTTCATCTAATCTTTTGGTATCAGCTACACCCTCATTTACCCTCATCAAACATCAGCACTTATCAGATGTTGTCTCCCCTTATCTTGTTACTGTCATGGGTGAACATTTATTATTACATATTATTATTATTATTACATATTATTATTATTATTATTATTATGTATTATTATTATGTATTATTATTATTATGTATTATTGTTATTATTACATATTCTTCTTCTTCTTCCTCCTCCTCTTCTTCTTCCTCCTCCTCTTCTTCCTCCTCCTCCTCTTCTTCCTCCTCCTCCTCTTCTTCCTCCTCCTCCTCCTCCTCTTCTTCCTCCTCCTCCTCCTCTTCTTCCTCCTCTTCTTCCTCCTCCTCCTCCTCTTCTTCCTCCTCCTCCTCCTCCTACCTCCTCCTCCTCTCTTCTTCCTCCTCCTCCTCCTCCTACTCCTCCTCCTCCTCCTCCTCTGCCTCCTCCTCCTCCTCCATTCTTGGAACAAGTTTGAAGAGCTTGTAGTTCATAATCACTATCATCACCAATGCTCACATCTGAGTCTGGGATTTGGGAAAATAGGAGTTTCCTCTTTGATTCTGGTAACAACTGAACGTGAACAAGCCTGCCCAGCACCAGAGGTGGAAGGCTGTGGGTTGTCTGGGTTTCCTCACTATTACCCATATTATGGTCCATTAGTTTCAGTCAAAACCTCACCAGAACTTTGAAACTCATCTTCACTGTCACTTCCATCTGTATTAGAACTGTCACTGGGGAACAAAAGTGTCCCAATTCGCCGAGGAGTGAGGAACTTCTTACCGCCAGGCATGTGGACATTGTGTACTGTGATGGCATTCCCACAATGCACCACTGGTCCCAGATTTTTTTCCTACTGTGCACACCCACCACACAGACCCATTCTCTCACATCTAGGCCTATCAGCCTTTTCCTGCGAGATTTGACAGTGCTAGAATTTATGCGTACTAGTACGTCAAAAACCCCTACGCGTAAGATGTACTAGTACGGCGGAAACCCTCAAAGGGTTAAGAAAAAATTGCGGTCTCGGTTTTTTTCTCTCATTATGCACTGTGTGCTGCAGGATATGTTTTATGTGGTGCACACATACCACATAGATGAATTCTCTCATACCTAGGCCCAAATTTACCGCTCACAGCTTTATCAGAGTGAGCTGAACTCATGGCGTAGATCTACCCTCGACTCAAAGCCGTAGAACTACGGCATAGACCCTGGAAAGGTTAAGGACATTTGTGCAGTATGGACAAAGATGTAAGCCTTTATGGATGAACATCACCCTGACACAGCTGTTTCAAGCCATGCTGGTGACTTTTACAATGACAATGTTGTGTCCCATTTTAGGGAAATCTTGAAGACATGCCAGCAACAGAGCTCTGTGGATAGATTTTTGGTGTGACAGGGGTCCATGACTCAAGCTGGTCCTAGTGGCATTAAAAAAAACAAAGAAGGGAGGTAACCCCGGAAAGAATTGCACAATGGTTTCCCACAACTGGCATAGGCTTCTCAGGGTTAGCCCCAAACCCTTCAAAATCTTTCTTAATTTCCATACTAATTCTCACCCTTTTTACCACAGGGTTGGCACTAGAAGCTTTCTTGGGGCCCATGGTCACTTATTTTCCAGAAACAGCACCGAAAACACTGTAATAATACGAAATATTCCGAGTGTATGCTTGGATGTTACCGCGGAGGCTGGCTGGTAAACAATGGGACGGCCGGCACATGTGAGGGCACATTGGACGCGTCTCGGACGAAAATCGGTAAGCGGGTTTTTAATCGGTATGCGCGGCAAAAATTTTGCGATAAAAGTAATCGTTATGCGGAAAAATCGCTATGTGATGCCATCGTTATGCGGGGGTCCACTGTATTTCTTATGGGGAAAATTAATTCGGGTAATGATAAAATCGGTTAAGGACAAGCTCTCTTGAATGGATTAATATTGTTAACTGAGGGTCCACTGTACTGAGAATCTGTGACAAATTTACCTTATGCCAGAAAACAGCAGGGCTTACTAAGCTAGAAAATACCTTAGACTCTTATATTCACTAATAATGAAGACCTGGTTCAGAACATTATACAGTCGGTCATCACTAATCCGGTTCCATCAGTAATCCGACACTAATTTCAGCTAGCGTAATTTCAAATTTCCGGGGTCGCAAATTTCTGGGGTTGCAACACCAACCTGCCGCTACTGTTTTTGTGGCACTGCTTGCTGCAAAAGTCATTCCAATTTGTTTTTCTCCATTTATTGTTATAACCAACTCACTTTTAGCTCTAGCCATGGTTCCAATGAATAAAGGGGATGCTTCACTTTGTGTAAAGTGCAAACACCATACATTGCCCATAAAAGATAAGGTGGCTTTGAACATAAGAACATAAGAATGGAGGAACACTGCAGAAGGCCTACTGGCCCATGCGAGGCAGGTCCTTATCAAAACGACCACTACCTAAAGCTTCCCAAGAAATAACTCCCGTACCCAGTGACACCAATCAAACCCAGCCCCTCCCACTCATATATTTGTCCAGTCTCTTCTTAAAGCTACCCAAGGTCCTAGCCTCTATCACCCCACTGGGAAGACTGTTCCATGCATCTGCAACTCTGTTAGAAAACCAGTACTTACCTATGTCCTTTCTAAATCTAAATTTATCCAACTTAAATCCATTATTCCTGGTTCTTACCTGGTTCGACACCCTCAGTACTTTATTAATATCTCCCTTGTTTATGCCCGTCATCCACTTATACACTTCAGTGATATCTCCCCTCATTCTATGCCTCTCCAGAGAGTGGAGATTTAAGGCTTTAAGTCCTGTAGTATGATGCCATGAGCTTAGCTCTCTCAGATAAGCTGTGACCAGTAAATTTAGGCCAGCATATGAGAGAATAGGTCTGTGTGGTAAGTGTGCACCATATAAAAAAAAATCCTGCAGCACTCAGTGCAAGGGAAAAAAAACTGTGACTGTTTTTGGTGTAAAATAGCGACTTTGCAGTGTATTTTCATATGGTTTTTATAGTTGTATTCTTGGTTTTTTGGTCTCATATAATAGAATGAAGATGTCTTACAGAAACAGAGATGATTTTGATTGGTTTCAGGATGGAAAGTACCTCAAAATTGAGCTCAAAATAGTGGAAATGTTCGATTTTTGTCAATGTTCATGAGTAAATTGATGATGTCATGTATCCAATGTGTGTCCAGTTGGCCAGTCTAATATGTGGTAGTCTACATAACAGTAAATCTTTTATTTTTTGTGTGAATAAATATTCAGAATGGAAAGCAAGCATAATAAAAGAGGGGCCTAGAGATATGACTAATGAACAAAGGAAATGTTATTTTACTACCAGGAATGTCTGCATTATTTATTCTGGACCCTATTTTGAAATTGGCATCTCTTGAAATTTGTGTGAAATTGGCCAAATTACTGATTTCTAACCAATTTATTGGGTAGTTGAAATAGGTAAATGGGCAGTTTCTTGTACTTAATCGAGAGAATAGAAGGAATACTAGCAAAATACCTATGAGTTTGATAAACTGTAACAATGGAATGGGCCACAAATAGGGTGTAAAATGGGCGAAATCGCCGATGCTTAAATATCGCTGTTGTGTTAAGTGTATTCTAACTTAACCACTCTGTACTCCGGCAAAATCACTAACACGGCACCCTACAGATCTCGATGATGCCGGATTAGGGATGGTCAACCTGGTTTATAACTTACTCATTAATAATGATGACCTGATTTATAATATTATATTCACATTATATTCATTATATTCATTAATAATGAAGACCTGGTTCAGAACATTATATATACAGTGATCCCTCAATAATCATCCGGCCTGAAAATCATCCATTTCGGAAATAGTCCCGTTATTTCGTCTAAACATTGGCTCGCAAATGGTCCATTAACTCGCTAATCGTCTTTCGTCCTGGACGCGTACTCACAGCTCTGAGCCATTCCCAGCCAGTGTGCCATTGTTTACCAGTGAGCGATGGTCCCCTCACGTGTTCATACGAAATATTTCATAATATTCCATTCATTTTAGTGCTTGCAAGTGCTAAATAAGCTACCATGGCTCCAAAGAAAGCTCCTAGTGCCAGACCTTTGGTAAAGAAGGTGAGAAATATGATTGAAAAGAGACGCCAGAAACAGAGCTCTCTGGACAGTTTTTTTGTGAGACAGGACTCCAGTGACTCTCATGCTGGTCCTAGTAGCATTAACCCTTTGACTGTCGCAGTCGTATATATACGTCATGGGAGATACCGTGTTTGACGTATCTATACGCATAAATTATAGCGGCTTCAAATCAAGCGGGAGAGGGCTAGTAGGCCTACACGAGAGAGAATGGGTCTCAGTGGTCGGTGTGCATCCTGTGAAAAAAATATGGGACTCATCGGTGCATTGTGGGAACGCCATCTTGGTAGTCCATTTTCACCATGCCTCGCGGTACGAAGTTCCTCACTCCTCGGCGGATTGGAGGTCTTTTGTTCCCAAGTGATAGCTCAGACAGTGATGATAGTGTCAGTGAAAGTGAATTCCCTGGTTTTGAAGTGGGTGTGACCGAAAAAAATTACCCAGGATAACGTAATTAGCGATGAAAACCCAGATGACCCACAACCTTCCACCTCTGGTGCTGGGCCGGCTCGTTCATGTTCACCTGTACCAGGACGAAAGAGGAAACTATTTGCCCGTGTACAAGACTCAGATGTGAGCAGTGCAAGTAATAGTGATAGTGATTTCAAGGTTATTGAAAGCAGTTCTAGTTGTGACAGTGAGGGTGAATATTCCCCAGTGAAGCGGCAGTATATACGACGTCGCATGCGGTCTGGTAGTGTGCCATATTCTCTTCCAAGAGGAAGGAGTATATCTCGGAGCACATCCCGTGGCCCTACACCACGTCCTGATAGTGAAGATGAGGATATTGTTACGATGGGTATCAATGATGCAAGTGAGGCAGCAGGTGGTGGTGGTGATAGTGATGGTGGCATGAGTCATGTGACACCAGCAGCAGGCCACGCTACTACCCGCACTGCTGACTCTGCACAACTAAATCCAGCCTCACCCGACCCCACACTCCCACAACCACAACCTGCACAACCACAACCACATTACCATATCCAGAACGCACCAGCTGACCGCATCTGGGATTGGCAGCAAGATGACGAGTTTGTTCCCAATCCCCATGACTTTGATGGAGGACAAAGTGGAATACAGCCATCATGTACACTTGGGAACAATCCCACTGAACTGGAATGCTTTCAGTTGTTCTTCGATGAACCCCTGATCGACATTATTGTCAGGGAAAGCAATACATACTATGAGTACACCATGGCAAACACTATTCTGTCACCAAGATCACGCCTACACCAGTGGAAGGACACAACTGTGGCAGAGATGTATCTGTTCTTTGCCACAATAATGCTTACGCCACATGTGTATAAGCATAGTGTCAACACATACTGGATGACAGACCGCCTGATTTCAACCTCTGCTTTCAGTGACATTATACCAGTGAATAGATTTGTGTTACTGTTAGATATGTTACACTCTTCAGACAAAACCAGGCCTGACAGAAGTGACAGGTTATATAAGATCAGACGTGTGTTTATGTACCTGAAACAAAAGTGCTGTATGTATTTTTATCCCTTCAGGAAGCTTGTTATTGACGAGTCTTTGATTTTGTTCAAAGGAAGACTCTCAAGCAGTATATACCAAGCAAGAGGAAACGCTTTGGTATAAAGTTATTTGTTCTGTGTGATTGCAAAACTGGTCTGGTTTTGGATATAATTGTGTACACTGGCAGTAAAAGATTGGAAGATACCAGAAAGTTACTGGGTATGTATGGTGATGTGGTTAGAACAATGCTGGAGCCATATCTTGGTAAGGGGCATATTTTATATACTGACAACTGGTACACAAGCCCTATACTCAGTGATTTCTCGCGAGTGAACATGACAGATGTGTGTGGCACAGTGCGTGGAAATCGTAAACATATGCCTAGGTTTGATGCTGGCAGTCGTAGAGGTGAAGTGCAGGTGTTTGCTGCAAATGACATCATGGCATTTTGGTGGCATGACAAACGTGATGTCACACTGCTGACATCAATTCACCGACATGAAATGGTAGACACTGGCAAGCAGAATAGAGAGACCAATGAACCCATTGTAAAACCTGCAGCTGTGATGGATTACAACCTCAATATGCACTTAGTGGACAAATGTGACATGCAGATTGGGTTTGCTGACTGTGTTCGCAAGAGTTATAAGTGGTACATAAAACTGTTTTTCCATCTTCTTGACATTTCCATGCTGAATGCTTATAATATGTATAAGTTGAAGACCAAGAAGAAACCCAAATATGGTGAATTTTGTTTGTCAGTCATCAGACAAATAATATTCAAGTACCAAGAAACAACACCTGCAATAGACCAGCGCCCACGAAATTATCAACACATGTCCTCTCGTCTGAGGCCTGGTGATCACTACCCCATACCACTGCCTGCTACTACTGCCAAGAAAAATGCTCAGAAGAGGTGTTTTGTCTGTGGACATACCACAAAACGCCCACAAAAACGCAGAGACACTCGTTTTATGTGTGAGTAGTGTAAGACACCATTGTGCTTATACCCATGTTTCAAAGAATTCCACAAGCTGCAGCACTTCTAGAAAAGACTCCAGTGATTGTACATATGTATATATATAAAACAATCGTAATAAACATTTGTTTACATTGTTTGTGTAAACAAGTTTTAGCAACATTATAATGATACGAGTGTTTTTGCTATAATTGTGTTACATTCAACGAGTGTATATTTGAACATTGCACAATAATTTGGTCTCACAGGCCACAAAAGTTATGTGAAAAAATAAAATAGTGAAAAAACAAGAAACCATCAAATACAAGTAAATCAAAGTTTACCGGGTGAGCGGCAGTCGCCGCTGTTGCCGCTCACAGATCAATTTCAGCAAACTTCAGGACTCTATATCTCGGTAAGTACTGATGGGAAAATTTTTTGGAGGGGACTAAAACAATCAGAAAAATAATCTTAAGGATGCTCTGGTGGCCTGGTGGTTAACACTCTCGCTTCACACGGTGAGGGCCTGGGTTCGATTCCCAGCCAGAGTAGAAACATTGGACGTGTTTCTTTCCACCTGTTGTCTATGTTCCCCATCAGTAAAATGGGTACCTGGGTGTTAGTCGACTGGTGTGGGTCGCATCCTGGGACACTGACCTAAGGAGGCCTGGTCACAGACCGGGCCGCGGGGGCGTTGACCCCCGGAACTCTCTCCAGATAAACTCCAGATAACATTTTCATAAGAAAAAATAATTTTTTTTTTCGAATATTTTGCGATACCAGGAGACACTTCAGGATTGGGCCTTTCGACAGTCAAAGGGTTAAGAAACAGAGAAGTACAGTGGTCTCTCGCTTTTCGTAGTTCTCGGCAATCATAAATATTGCCAATCATAGGGGTATTTTTGTATAAACATGGACTCGCTTTTCATAGGTTGACTCGCGAATAGTTCGTCCGGGACGCGTATGCACAGTGTGAGCCCGGGCGGCCTTCCTACCCAGCCAGTCTGGCATTGTTTACCAGTGAGTGAAGGTCCCCTCAAGTGCTCCTACGAAATATTTCATAATATTCCACTCATTTTAGTGCTTGCAAGTACTAAATAAGCTACCATGGCTCCAAAGAAAGCTCCTAGTGCCAAGCCTGTTGTAAAGAAGGTGAGAAATATGTACAGTGACAAAGTCTTCAGCCATTTTAGGGAAGTGTTAAAGAGACGCCAGAAACAGAGCTCTCTCCACAGTTACTTTGCGAGACAGGACTAGAGTGACTCTCAAGGTGGTCCTAGTGGCATTAAGAAACAGAGAAGAGAAGCAATCCCAGAAAAGCAATTGGTACCTGAGGTGTTGCTGGAAGGGGATTCCCCTTCCAAACTGTAAACAATCCAATCTCTCTCCTCCTCCAGTCTCCCATACACTAAGAAGAATCTCCAATAAAGGTAAGTGTTATGCTGTTAATGTTTCATTCATCATTTCCCATTGTATTGTTTATGTACTACATGTATATTTCATGTAAAAAATTTTTTTTTGTTTTAATACTTCTGGGTGTCAGGAACAGATTAATTGTATTTACATTATTTCTTATGGGGAAAATTGATTCACAAATCGTAAATTTCGTTTATAGTAGCTCCTCCAGGAACGGATTAATTACGAAAAACGAGGGACCACTGTAACCCCAGAAAAGCACTTGGTACTTGAGGTGTTGATGGAAGGGGATTCCCCTTCCAAACAGTAATTCAATCTCTCTCCTTCTCCAGTCTTCCATACACTAAGAAGAATCGCCAATAAAGGTAAGTGTTATGCTGTTAATGTTTCATTCATCATGTCCCATTGTATTGCATATGTACTACATCTATATTTCATGTAAAAAAATTTTTTGTTTTAATACTTCTGGGTGTCAGGAACAAATTAATTGTATTTACATTACAGTGGACCCTTGCCTAATGATATTAATCCGTTCCCAAGAGCTCATTGTTAGCCGAAATTATCGTTAGCCGAGTTAATTTTCCCCATAAGAAATAATGGAAGTCCAATTAATCCGTTCCAGACAGCCAAAAGCGTTAATTTTTTTTTTTCATGAAATATACATTTCCCTACAAAGAAAACAATAAGACATGCACAATAACTACATAAATAAATGTTAAAATGACACCTTTATTGAAGAGTATTGATGAGACAATGTTTTTCTTGAACACTGGGATTTTCAGTGATACACCAGTAAAGACATCACTTTGCAATCCCCACTAGCATTACAACAAAACATGAGAGTTAGCCTGTCTTTCATAGGCTTGTGTCCTGGGAGTGCCTTTTCCTCCTGAGTAATGTAGGTCCTGTTTGGCATTTTCTTCCAGAACAGGCCTGTTTCATCACAATTGAGCACTTGTTGGGGATGAATTTTTCAGCTTCACGATGCCTTATCACACTGTGTATGCCACTACAATTCTTAAATCTCTCAAACCAACCTTTGCTGGCCTTAAATTCACCAATATGAGCACTAGTTCCAGGCATTTTTTCCTGTTCACCTGGGTGTTAGTTGACTGTTGTGGGTCACATCCTGGGGGACAAGATTAAGGACCCCAATGGAAATAAGTTACAGTCTTCGATGATGTACTGGCTTTCTTGGGTTATCCTGGGTGGCTAACCCTCTGGGGTTAATAGTTTCTCGGTAATTGTTTCCGTTGAGCCACACCAACAACACTCACTCCACATCTTTGAGTAGTACAGCTGATGGTGGTGCAGCAAAAGCTGACTGTGGTGCAACTGCAGCTGACCATGGTGCAGCAGCAGCTGACTGATCCAGCAACAGCTGACTGGTCCAGCAACAGCTGATCGTGGTGCAGCAACAGCTGACTGGTCCAGCAACAGCTGACTGTGGTGCAGCAACAGCTGACTGTGGTGCAGCAACAGCTGACTGATCCAGCAACAGCTGACTGGTCCAGCAACAGCTGGCCATGGTGCAGCAACAGCTGACTGATCCAGCAACAGCTGACTGGTCCAGCAACAGCTGACCATGGTGCAGCAACAGCTGACCATGGTGCGGCAACAGCTGACTGATCCAGCAACAGCTGACTGGTCCAGCAACAGCTGACCATGGTGCAGCAACAGCTGACAGGTCCAGCAACAGCTGACCATGGTGCAGCAACAGCTGACTGGTCCAGCAACAGCTGATGGTGGTGCAGCAGCAGCTGACTGTGGTATGATAGTATTTCTCACCCTTTTTACCACAGGGTTGGCACTAGAGGCTTTCTTTGGGCCCATGGTGGCTTATTTAGCAGTTACAAGCACTATAAACAATGGAATAATACAAAATGTATCAAATGTATGCATGCAACCGGCCACTCTGGCTTGTAAACAATGACAGCAGGGCTGGATGGACAGGTTCGGGACAAGTCATGTTGGTCAGAAACAGCTGACAGTGGTGCAGCTGCAGCTGACCGTGGTGCAGCAGCAGCTGACCGTGGTGCAGGAGCAGCTCACCGTGGTTCAGCAACAGCTGACTGTGGTGCAGCAGCAGTTCACCATGGTGCTGCAGCAGCTGACTGTGATGCAGCAGCAGCTGACAGTGGTTCAGCAACAGCTGACTGTGGTGCAGCAGCAGTTGACCATGGTGTAGCAACAGCTGACGGTGATGCAGCAGACTGGTGCAGCAACACCTTACTGCAGTATGATAGTATTTCTCACCATTTTTACCACAGGGCCGGCACTAGAAGCTTTCTTTGGGCCCATGGTGGCTTATTTAGCAGTTACAAGCACTATAAACAATTGAATAATAGAAAATGTATCGAATATATGCATGCAACCAGCCACCCTGGCTTGTAAACAATGACAGCAAGGCAGCTGGGGCGCTCAGGCTGGACGGACAGGTTTGGGAGGAATCACGTTGGGCGAGCTTTTTATCATTAAGCTGGCCAAAATTTTTACACTCGATTGCTTCGTTAGGCAGATTTAACGTTATGCAATGCGTTCGTTAGGAGAGGGTCCACTGTATTTCTTATGGGAAAAATTTATTCGAAAATCGTCTATTTCGATAATAGTCCCACTTCCAGGAACGGATTATGGACGATAATTGAGGGACCACTGTACTAGTAATGAAGACCTGGTTCAGAGGAGGATGACAATGTTGATCCCATGTATCGGAAAACTTCCCTATGAGGATAGACTGAGGGCCCTGAGTCTGCACTCTCTCGAGAGGCGTAGAATTAGGGGGGATATGATCGAGGTGTACAAATGGAAAGCAGGAATAAATAAAGGGGATGTAAATAGCGTGCTGAAAATTTCCAGCCAGGACAGGACTCACAGCAATGGTTTCAAGTTGGAAAAATTCAGATTCAGGAAGGATATGGGAAAGCACTGGTTTTGTAATAGAGTTGTGGATAAGTGGAACAAACTTCTGAGTACGGTTATAGAGACTAAAACATTGTGTAGTTGTAAAAGTAGGTTAGATAAATACATGAGTTGGTGTGGGTGGGTGAGAGTTGGACCTGATTAGCTTGTGCTACTAGGTCTGTTGCCTTGCTCCGACATGGACCTGCTTCGCATGGGTCAGTAGACCTGCTGCAGTGTTCCTTCTTTCTTATGTTCTTATTTACTAATAATGAAGACCTGGTTCAGAACATTATTTATTTTTTTTTTTTATTATTAACACATCAGCTGATTCCCACCACGGCAAGGTGGCCTGAAAAAGAAAAACTTTCATCATTCACTCCATCACTGTCTTGCCATCTCTAGGACTCAAGTCCAGCCTGCCGGTTTCCCTGAATCCCTTCATAAATGTTACTTTGCTCACACTCCAGCAGCACGTCAAGTATTAACCCTTAAACGGTCCAAACGTATATATACGTTCACGCGCGTAGCGCCCCAAACGTATATATACGTTTTCTTTGTCATTCATTCATCATTGCCACAATAAGCCTGAGTCACCTAGACATGAGAGAATGGGTGTGTGCACTCACTGTGTTCCATATTAAAATAATTGGGGTTGCCTGGGTACCATATGCTCTTTTTACCTTTTAAAAGAAAAGATTTCTTTTTTCCTCAAAAAATTTGAGGCGCTACGCAAGTGAACGTATGT
Organism: Cherax quadricarinatus; assembly: GCF_026875155.1. Lineage (NCBI taxonomy): Eukaryota > Metazoa > Arthropoda > Malacostraca > Decapoda > Parastacidae > Cherax > Cherax quadricarinatus. The sequence continues at coordinate 578,591 of NC_069408.1, read as the reverse complement.
ATACGTTTGGACCATTTAAGGGTTAAAAACCATTTGTCTCCATTCATTCCTATCAAATAAGCTCACGCACACTTGCTGGAAGTCCATGCCCCTCACACACCAAACCTCCTTTACCCCCTCCCTCCAAACCTTCCTAGCCTGATCCCTACCCCGCCTTCCTTCCACTACAGATTTATACACTCTTGAAGTCATTCTGGTTTGTTCCATTTTCTCTACATATCTGAACCACCTCAACAACCCCTCCTCAGCCCTCTGGATCATAGTTTTGGTAATCCCACACCTTCTCCTAATTTCCAAACTACAAATTTTCTGCATTATATTCACACCACACATTGCCCTCAGACATGACATCTCCACTGCCTCCAGCCTTCTCCTCGTTGCAACATTCATCACCCATGCTTCACACCCATACAAGAGTGTTGGTACAACTATACTCTCATACATTCCCCTCTTTGCTTCCACAGACAAAGTTCTTTGTCTCCACAGACTCCTAAGTGCACCACTCACCCTTTTCCCCTCATCAGTTCTGTGATTCACCTCATCCTTCATAGACCCATCTGCTGACATGTCCACTCCTAAATATCTGAATACATTCACCTCATAACCTTACTCTTTCCTATATTCACTTTTAATTTTCTTCCCTTACATACCCTACCAAATTCATCCTCAAACCTCTACAACTTCTCTTCAGAATCTCCCAAAAGCACAGTGTCATCAGCAAAGAGCAACTATGATAACTCCCACTTTGTGTTTGATTCTTTATCTTTTAACTCCACACCTCTTGCCAAGACCCTCGTATTCACTTCTCTTACAACCCCATCTATAAATATATTGAGCAACCACAGTGACATCACACATCCTTGTCTAAGGCCTACTTTTACTGGGAAATAATCTCCCTCACTCCTCCCTACTCTAACCTGAGCCTCACTACACTCGTAAAAAGTCTTCACTGTTTTCAGTAACCTACGTCCTATACCATACACCTGCAACATCTACCACATTGCCCCCCCTATCCACCCTGTTATATGCCTTTTCCGAATCCATAAATGCCACAAAAACCTCTTTAGCTTTATCTAAATACTGTTGACCTATTTGTTTCACTGTAAACACTTGGTCTACACACCCCTACCTTTCCTGAAGCCTCCTTGCTTATCTGCTATCCTACTCTCCATCTTACTCTTAGTTCTTTCAATAATAACTACCATACACTTTACCAGGTATACTCAACAGACTTATTCTCCTATAATTTTTGCACTCTCTTTTATCCCCTTTGCCTTTATACAAAGGAACTATGCATGCTCTCTGCCAATCCCTAGGTACCTTACCCTCTTCCATACATTTATTAAATAATAGTACCAACCACTCCAAAACTGTATCCCCACCTGCTTTTAACATTTCTATCTTTATCTCATCAATCCCAGCTGCCGTACTCCCTTTCATTCTACCTACTGCCTCACGAACTTCCCCCACACTCACAACTGGCTTTTCCTCACTCCTACAAGATATTATTCCTCCTTTCCCTATACATGAAATCACAGCTTCCCTATCTTCATCAACATTTAACCCTTAAACTGTCAAAATGTAGATCCGCATTCACTCGCGTGGCGCTCTGAATATTTTGAAAAATAAAAGAATTTTTTTTTTCTTTTAAAATGAAGAGCACATTTTTCTACATGTTACAGGATTAAAAAAAAAATTAGTGTCAGTACTTACCGAGATATAAGACCATGAAGTTGGCTCTGGATGCTCACCTGTCAGCAACATCGACTCTTGCTGCTTGCAGAAGTGTTGCCGATATACCATTTTTTCTCATTTTTATTTTAATTTATATGTTTTTTATGTTCTGATAATTACAGTTTATAATAGTTCTTGTAATTTCATAGCTAATCTTTGTTCTGACACAAATACAGTGGAACCTCTACTTGCGAGTGCATCCACGTGCGAGTTTTTCCAAATATGAGCAGTCGATGGGTTGATTTTTTGTTTCCATACGCGCGCAAAATTTCCATAAGCGAGCAGACCTCAAGGCAGGTTCCTTGACGCTGGTGAGGGGCTCTTGCTCTTGATCTAGGGAATTGTATCTCATTTGTTTGTTGGACTGTCTTATTGAAACTTGGGCAATGTATGATGGAAAGATGCTTCTTAATGTACACCAAAAATGAAAGAAATCTAAGCATAAATAATGGAGTTAACTTCTCAGCAATTAGCCACCCCTTAGCGGTATTTTCATATGGTTTTTATGGTTGTATTCTCGTTTTTTTTTTTTTTTTTTGTCTCATTTGATAGAATGGAAGATATATTACAGAAATAGATATTATTTTGATTGCTTTCATGACGAAAAGTACCTTGAAATTGAGCTCGACACAGGAGAAATGTTCGATTGTTTTGGCAATGTTCAAGAGTAAACAAATGACGTCACTGTCCATTCCAATATGTAATAAGGCATAACAGTAAATCTTATATTTTTTGTGTGAATAAAAATTACAAATTATTTATATTGTAGTAATAATAATAATAATAATAATAATATGTATAGTAATATGTATAATAATAATAGTACGTATAATAATATAATACAATAAGAATAATAATATGTTATGTATAATAATACATTTAATAATGTACTACGTAATAATAATTATAATAGACGGCTTCTAAAGGCCGTCACTAGATGGCAGTGTTTACCACAACATAGAGGGAGCAGTTGTGGCTGCCTCCACCTGTTACATAAAGGCATATTTTATTCATTCTAGAGTATATATCAGGTTTCTGTTATTTATATTGTTTATTATTTCAAATTAGATGAACTGTGATAGATAAATAAGCCTTAGAGTTGATGATAGTGAAATATTCAAGAAATATTTTGTCCTGTCTCCAGACAAACACTCATCGGCCGCCTCCACCACATATACACCTACCATCCTACTTACGACCTGCTCGACATACGTCCACTCGACTTACGACTGTGCATCTGGCAGCTGGGCTGGGCCGGCTGATGCACACTGCTGTACAATATTTGACAATACTCGCGGCGGCAAATGCGTCATGCAGGCAGCATCAGTTTGAGTAACCCTGCCCTATCAGCAGCATCATACTGTATTAACTGTAATAACTGAACAGTAAATTTCACCATGGCCCCTAAGATGAAGACTGAATCTTGCACTGGAGATTGTGGCAAGAAAGGCTCTTACTCTCGAACTCTCTATTTGTTTTC
>NC_069408.1:490377-572877 GCF_026875155.1 Cherax quadricarinatus | reverse complement strand
ACTAGTTTTATGTGTGAGAGTGTAAAACACCATTATGTATGACACCATGTTTCAAAAAGTTACACAAGCTGCAGAACTTCTAGGAATATGTCCAGTGACTGTACATTGGTATATATATTATAGAACAATAGTAATAAACAATTTTTTGTATTGTTTTTGTAAACAAGTTTTGTAAACAATATATTGATAATTATGTTTGTGTGCTTATTGTTTTGTATACAACGAGTGTATATATGTACATTGCACCTTACTTTGGTCTCACAGGCCACATAAGTTATGTGAAAAATAAAATAGTGAAAAAAACAACAAACCTTCAAATACAAGTAAACCAAAGTTTACCGGGTGAGCGGCAGTTGCCGCTGTTGTCATACGCGGCTCATTTTATGCAAACTTCATGCCTCTATATCTGGGTAAGTACTGATGGGAATTTTTTTTTTTTGGACTAAAACAATCAGAAAAATAATCTTAACATTTTCATTAGAAAAAAATAATTTTTTTTTCGAATGTTTTGCGACACCAGGAGACACTTCAGGATTGGGCCTTTCGACAGTCAAAGGGTTAAGAGTGTAATTGGTCTTGAAGATGCCATGTTAATAATTATAATAACACAATAATAATCACTGAGGCACATTAAATGTGTATAAAATGTTAATATAGACATTTGGCTTAAACCATCTATGATTTTTTTCAAAATTATATAATAAACATGCTACATAACATATAAACATATAAATTAACAAATATGAGATGTTTCTCTGGTCGGCTTGACAGAGTGAACAAAAACCGTTCGTGTCCAGGCTGGTAGCAACAACAACAACGTTTGTTTACATAACTCGCGAACCTTCTACCCTCTCATTCTCTCTCGTTTATTCATTTAATCTTGTTTACTCACCTCTCACTCTACATTAAGACTACAGATATTTTAAGGTAAGTAATCAGTGGACACGATTGTTATATTATCGTTTAATAATAATATTATTATTATTAGTACATATGTATTATAGTAATAATAATAATTATTATTATTAATACAGTGGAACCTCAAAAATCAATCTTAATCCGTTCCAGGAGCTAGTTCTAAATTCGAAAAGCCTGAAATTCGAAGCAATATTTCCCATAAGAAATAATGGAAATACAATTAATCCGTTCCAGAAACCCAAAAATATTCACACAAAAAATACATTTTGTAGAGATTAATTACAGTTTTACATACAAAAAAAAAATACATTTTATAGAGATTAATTACAGTTTTACATACAACAAATACTAAAGTTTTTAATTATGTATAGTAATACATATAACATTTTTACTTACCTTTATTGAAGATTGGTGATGGCATCTGGAAGATAGGGAGGAGGAGAGAGGAAGTTGGGGTTAGTGTTTGGAAGGAGAATCTCCCTCCATGAGGACTTCAGGTAAAGCCCTCTCTGGGGTTACTTCCCTTCTCTGTCTTTTACTGCCACTAGGACCAGCTTGAGAGTCACTGGACCCCTGTCTCACAAAATAACTGTCCACAGTCCTCTGTTTCTGGTGCCTCTTTAACATTTCCCTAAAATGGGACATGGTTCTGTCACTGAACTTGTTGCAAAGATGGCTTGTTTCACTTGTTCAGGTTTGAATTCTTCACTGTCTATGTACCCCTTAAACCCCTGTACAAACTTCTCAGCTGCCCATTTGTCTGAACTGGCTGCCTCACCATGTCTTACAACATTGTGTATGCCACTACGCTTCTTAAATCTGTCAAACCAGCCTCTGCTGGCCTTAAATTCACTATCAGCACTGGTTCCAGGAGTTTTCTGTACCAGATCAGCATGCAACTTCCTTGCCTTTTCGCAAATAATCGTCTCTGAAACACTATCACCTGCAATCTCTTTATCCTTGATCCACACCAGCAACAACTTCTCAACCTCTTCAACTATTTGTGGTCTTTTTTTGGTTGGCATGTTAACACCTTTCGCAACATCAGCTTCCTTGATTTGTTCTTTCTTTGACATGATAGAACCGATGGTCGACTTGTTTTTCCCATACATCCTGGCAAGCTCAACAAGTCTCAAACCACTCTCATACTTCTGTATTATTTCCTTCTTCACATCTATGGTGTTTCTCACTTTCTTTACCACAGGGGTACCACTAGCAAGTTTCTTTGGGCCCATGGCAGCGTATTTCACAGTCCCACAACCACTAAACACAACGAAATAGTGGTAAAATGTGTGAATGAGAGTGCAGGTTAGTGTTCACTCAAGCATAAACAAAGCTAGACTGCTCACGGCGCCTGCACAGGGACACGGACATAGGGGGCCCCCAGACAAGTCCCGTACCCATCGGTCCAAAAATAGGGGCGAGTTCGATAATAGGGACAGTTTGTCCAAAAAAATGTTCCTATTTTTGAAACGTTCGCTATGTGATATGTTCGATTTTTGAGGTTCCACTGTATTATTATTAATTTAGGGCACTGGAGCACAGATCCACTGTGTAACTCTTTGTCTGGATTTTCTGGGTTATCCTAGGTAATTTATACTATGTATGATAACTTTACTTACGTGTACCTGTGAGAGAGAGAGAGATAGATACAGAGAGAGAGACAGCCACATTCAGTCAACCAACCAGCCAACCAACCACCCATCCACCCGGCCACCCACCTGGCCACCCACCTGGCCACCCACCCAGCCACCCACCCGGCCACCCACCTGGCCAGCCAGCCGGATACGTATTACACGTTCCAGAGTTGTTTCTCTTTACTTAGGGTATAGATTATACTACATTCTGGCAGGATGACACTACCAGTGGTATTCTCCCATTGCTCTGTGTCGACAATACATAAAGATAATAGTAACATATGATACCGTATGTGATGTAAAATTTACAATACAGTTCACTACCATGTATACATTATATGCGTACAGTACATAAATAATTAAAATATAACAATAGAAGTAAATTATGGTAAAAAGAATGAAATAATGATTGTACATTACATTACAGTACTATGTAGGTAGTTTATATAGGAAAGGTTTGACATTATGCCCTACCCAGTATGTCGGCAATTTTTGAAGGTTCGATTTACGTCCATTTTGACTTACAGCCGGTTGGTCGGAACCAAGCTTGGTCATAAGTCGGATGGTAGGTGTATATGTACATATTTTATTCATTCTAGAGTATATATCAGGTTTCTACATTATTTATATTGTTTATTATGTCATATTAGATGAACTGTGATAGATAAATAAGCCGTATAGATGATGATAGTGAAATATTCAAGAAGTATTTGGTCATGTCTCTAGACAAACACTTGTCAGCCGCCGCCGCCATCGCCGCATATATAATGACATATTTTATTCATTCTAGAGTATATATCAGGTTTCTATGTTATTTATATTGTTTATTATGTCATATTAGGTGAACTGTGATAGATAAATAAGCTGTATAGATGATGTTAATGAAATTATTCAAGAAGTATTTTCTCAAAACTCCTGATCGTGGTATGGGAAGAAGTATTTTGTCCGGTCTCCAGACAAACTCTCGTACACCACCGACACCGCCCATACCACTACATGATTTACATATTTTATTCTTTTTAGAGTAAATATATCAGGATTCTATGTTATTTATATTGTTTATTATGTCATATTAGATGAAGTGAGATAGATAAATGAGCCGTAGAGTTGATATTAGCGAAATTATTGAAGCACAGAATTCCACTGGAATGGATTAATTGCATTTCAATTAATTTAAATGAGGAAAATTGACTCTGCAAACGAGCCAGTCCAGTTGTGAGCAAGGTCAGGGAACGGATTAAACTCGCAAGTAGAGGTTCCACTGTATTAGATACTGAAATAGTGCTCAAATAGTCACAATCACATTGACAGGTGGACATTTACACCTGCCTGGGTTATTTACTATTGTCTAGAAATATATACAGTGGACCCCCGCTTAACGATCACCTCCAAATGCGACCAATTATGTAAGTGTATTTATGTAAGTGCGTTTGTACGTGTATGTTTGGGGGTCTGAAATGGACTAATCTACTTCACAATATTCCTTATGGGAAAAAATTCGGTCAGTACTGGCACCTGAACATACTACTGGAATGAAAAAAGTTCGTTAACCGGGGGTCCACTGTACAAAGTATTCATAGGTCCAAGCAATGTTTTAGATACCCTGGTAGTATATACCTTAACCCTTTGACTGTTTCGGGCGTATATACAGTGGACCCCCACCTTACGATGGCATCACGTTACGTTAAATCAACCATACGATACATTTTAACGCAAAAATTTTGCCTCGCATCATGCTTAAAAACTCACCTCACGCGATTTGTCCGAGATGCATCCCACGTGTGGCCTGAGCGTGCCTCAGCTGCCCCGTGGGTGCCACTGTTTACAAGCCAGCCAGTGTGGTCGCATCCATGCATACAATCGGAACATTTCATATTATCACAGCGTTTTTAGTGATTGTTCCTGGTAAATAAGTCACCATGGGCCCCAAGAAAGCTTTTAGTGCCAACCATGCGGTAAAAAAAGGTGAAAATTACTATGGAAATGAAGAAAGAGATAATTGCTAAGTATGAAAGTGGAGTGTGTGTCTCGGACAAGACAAGCTTGCTGAATGAAGATAATAGCAGTTATATGAAAGTATCTAGTGACTATATATGTGTATATATATTATAGAAACCAGAAGGAAGGAAGAATGGAAGGCAGGAATGAAGGAAGGACCAGATGAAAGGAAGGAAAAAAGTAAGGAAAGACAAAGGAATGTAGGAAGGAAGGTAGGAAATGAATGCAGGAAGGAAGGAATGATGACACACGGCCATTTACCTAGGATAACTACATAACAACTGCCTGCTAATACAGTGGACCCCCGGTTTACGATATTATTTCATTCCAGAAGTATGTTCAGGTGCCATTACTGAACGAATTTGTTCCCATAAGGAATATTGTGAATTAGATTAGTCCATTTCAGACCCCCAAACATACACTTACAAACACACTTACATAAATACATTTACATAATTGGTTGCATTGGGAGCTGATCGTAAAGCGGGGGTCCACTTTGAAGAAAACTTCTCAGACGAGGTGTTTTGTCTTTGCACATAAAAAAAACTTCAACAAAAATGCACACACACTAGTTTTATGTGTGAGAGTGTAAAACACCATTGTGTATGACACCATGTTTCAAAGAGTTCCACAAGCTGCAGAACTTCTAGGAATATGTTTAGTGGCTGTACATTGGTATATATATTATAGAACAATAGTAATAAACAATTTTTTGTATTGTTTGTTTTTGTAAACAAGTTTTGTAAACAATATATTGATAATTATGTTTGTGTGCTTATTGTGTTGTATACAACGAGTGTATATATGTACATTGCACCTTACTTTGGTCTCATAGGCCACATAAGTTATTTGAAAAAATAAAATAGTGAAAAAACAACAAACCTTCAATTACAAGTAATCCAAAGTTTACCGGGTGAGCGGCAGTCACCGCTGTTGCCATACACGGCTCTTTTTCTGCAAACTTCACGCCTCTATATCTCGGTAAGTACTGATGGCAAAAAATTTTGGGGGGGACTAAAACACTCGGAAAAATAATCTTAACATTTTCATAAGAAAAAATAATTTTTTTTTTTTTTTTAATATTTTGCAACAGAATGACAGTTTCAGAAAGGGGCCTGTGACAGTCAAAGGGTTAATTACCCAACAAAAGGCTGCAGTCAGAATGACAACAAATTCCCATTATAGGCAGCACACTCCACCAATATTCAAAACTCTAAACCTACTCACCATACAAAACATCGATACTTATTACTGCACCTACTACATACATAGAACACTTAACTCTGATATAAACCCTCCCCTCAAACATCTCCTTACCAACCTCAACAGAACACATGACCGTAACACAAGGCACAGATCACTCTTTGATGTTCCTCGTGTCCATCTCACACTATGCAAAAACTCAATGCACATAAAAGGCTCTAAAATCTGGAATTCATTACCTGTGTATATAAAAGAAACACTGTCTGTTTATAAATTCAAGTCTCTTCTCAAAAATCACTTACTCACCCACAGCTAAATAAATACCGAATAACTGTATCTCATAAATGTTTCTCATTATTGTTTCTCATAAATGTCTAACCTGTGACCCAATCAAACTTTGTTATTTTTTAAATACATTACCTAACAGAATACTCCATTCTATTGAATGCACAGCAACACAGTAAATGACCATATGACCTGTCTTTGTAATACTCATTTGTGCTAAATTGTTATCTGTTTACAATAATGTTTTTAGCACTGAATATATCATTGCTTAGTTAATCTAAAGTTAATTTTAAGCCTACCCATAATGCTCTGCATACAAGGGGCTTTGGCATGTTGCACTTTAATAACTGTATTCCTTTGTACTTCTCTGTATCATGTTCAAATTAATAAATAAATAAATAAATAAAATAAACAATTCCTCGAAATATTCCCTACATCTTCCCGATACCTCTAACTCTCCGTTTAATAACTCTCTTCTCCTATTTTTAACTGTCAGATCCATTTGTTCTCTAGGCTTCCTCAACTTATTAATCCCACTCCAAAACTTTTTCTTTTTTTCAACAAAATTTGTTGATAACATTTCACCTACTCTCTCATTTGCTGTCTTTTTACATTGCTTCACCACTCTCTTAACCTCTTTTCCTCTCCATATACTCTTCCCTCCTTGCATTTCTTCTGCTTCGTGAAAACCTCTCGTATGCTAACTTTTTCTCCCTTATTACTCTCTTTACATCGTCATTCCACCAATCGCTCCTCTTCCCTCCTGCACCCACTTTCCTGTAACCACAAACTTCTGCTGAACACTCTAACACTACATTCTTAAGCCTACCCCATACATCTTCGATCCCATTGCCTATACTCTCACTAGCCCATCTATCCTCCAACAGTTGTTTATATCTTACCCTAACTGTCTCCTCTTTTAGTTTATACACCTTCACCTCTCTCTTACTTGCTGCTTCTATTCTCCTTGTATCCCATCTACCTTTTACTCTCAGTGTACCTACAATTAAAAAGTGATCTGATATGTCTGTGGCCCCTCTATAAACATGTACATCCTGAAGTCTACTCAACAGTCTTTTATCTACCAATACATAGTCCAACAAACTACTGTCATTTCGTCCTACATCATATCTTGTATACTTATTTATCCTCTTTTTCTTAAAATATGTATTACCTGTAACTAAACCCCTTTCTATACAAAGTTCAATCAAAGGTCTCCCATTATCATTTACACCTTGCACCCCAAACTTACTTACCACACCCTCTCTAAAAGTTTCTCCTACTTTAGCATTCAGGTCCCCACCACAATTACTCTCTTACTTGGTTCAAAGGTTCCTATACATTCGCTTAACTCTTAATTTTTGGGCATTATGTGGACAAGATGAAAATCTGAAGTAACATTTTTAGATGGTTCAAAACATGCTCTTTCTAATGGATGCAGTTTGAAACTGTTTCAAAATAACTCTTGTTTTGCAAAAGCACATTGAAAATGCCCAATGTTCCACTTTTTTGAAAATATGTGAAAATTTTAATTTAAAAGGGATGAATCATAGGAACATAAAGAAGGAACACTGCAATAGGCCTACTGGCCTATGCGAGGCAGGTCCAATTCTCCCACCGGCTTAAGCCAATGCCTTGACCTAGTGAAGTCAGACACATCACATAAGGGAGGAGCATGTCATCCGACCTAGTAGCACAAGCTAGTCAGGTCAAACTCACACCCACCCACACCCACTCATGTATTTATATAACCTATTTTTAAAACTACACAACATCTTAGCATCTATGACGGTACTCGGGAGTTTGTTCCACTCATCCACAGCTCTATTACCAAACCAGTGCTTTCCTATATCCTTCCTGAATCTGAATTTTTCCAATTTAAAGCCATTGCTGCGAGTCCTGTCTATGTTAGATATTTTTAGCACATTATTTACATCCCCTTTATTAATTCCTGTTTTCCATTATACACCTCAATCATATCCCCCCTAATTATATGCCTTTCTAGAGAGTGCAGATTCAGGGCCTCAGTCTATCCTCATAGGGAAGATTTCTGATACACGAGATCAACTTTGTCATCCTCCTTTATACATTTTCCAGTGCATTTATATCCATTCTGTAATACGGTGACCAAAACTGCATGGCATAATCTAAATGAGGCCTAACCAAAGATATATAGAGTTGAAGAACAACCTGAGGACTTCTATTAATTATACTTCTTGCTCTGAAGCCAAGGATTCTGTTAGCTTTATTGTGAACACCAATGCACTGTTGTCTTGGTTTTAGATTACTGCTAACCAGAACTCCTGAATCCTTTTTGCAATCCATAATATTAACCCTTTCAGGGTCCAAGGCCCAAATCTGGAGTCACGCACCAGTGTCCAAGAATTTTCAAAAAAAAAAATTTGTTATTTTTTCTTATGAAATCGTAGAGAATCTTTTTGTGAAGGTAATAAAACAAAAAGTACGAAATTTGGTGGAAAATTGACGAAATTATGCTCTCGTGAATTTTGATGTGTCAGCGATATTTACGAATCGGCGATTTTGCCGACTTTGACTCCCATTTTAGGCCAATTACATTATTCCAGTCAACCAAATTCTTAGCTATTTCACTAGTATTACTTCTATTCTATCGATTGAGCACAAGAAATCGCCAAGTCAACTGTTTCAACTACAAAATAAAGTGATCGGAAATTGTTAATTTGGCCAATTTAACACAAAGTTCAAAATATTCCAATTTCAAAATAGGGTCCAGAATGAACAATGTAGGCATTCCTGGCACTAAACTAACATTTCCTCTGTTCATTAGTTATGTTTTGAGGCTTTACAAATAAATTCCATTTTGATTTTTTATTCACATAATGAATTTTTATTCACACCAAAAAATAGAAGATTTACTGTTATGCAATACTGTAATAATTGTATAAATATCATCACCATATTTGTGAATGTATATTAGACCCACCAGCTGACGTGTATTAGACGTGTGAGGTCGTTTGTTTACTCTTGAATATCGGCAAAAATTTAACATTTCTGCTACTTTGAGCTCAGTTTCAAGCCATTTCCAGTGCTAAAACCAATCAAAGTCATCTCTATTTCTGTAATATGTCTTCCATTCTATCAAAAGAGACCAAGAAATCGCAAATACAACTATAAAAAACATACGAAAAAACACTGCAAAGTTGCTGTTTTAATCGAAAAATCATGATTTCATTTTTTTTCTCTCATTATACACAGCGTGCTGCAGGATCTGTTTTATGTGGTGCACACATACCACATAGATGTATTCTCTCATATCTAGGCCCAAATGTACCACTCACAGTTTATCAGAGTGAGCTGAGCTCATGACGTAGATCTACGGTTTGGACCCTGAACGTAAAGCCGTAGATCTACGGGATGGACCCTGAAAGGGTTAAGATCTACATTATTTAGTTTATATGTGGCATGGTTATTTTCCTGTCCAGCATTTAAAACGTTGCATTTGTCAATATTAAACTGCATCTGCCGCTTCTCCGACCACTGCATCAGTCTATTCAAATCATCTTGGAGTGTTCTAATGTCCTCATTAGAATGAATTGGACGGCCTATTTTGGTGTCATCAGCAAATTTTCTTATGTTGCTATTTATTCCCTCAGCTATGTCGTTTATGTAGATTGTGAACAACAATGGGCCCAACACTGACCCCTGTGAAACACCGCTTCTGACGTACCCCATTCTGATTTCTCCCCATTTATGCAAACTCTCTGCTGCCTATTTGTCAGCCATGCCTCTACCCAGGAAAAAATTTCTCCTCCTATTCCATGTGCCTTAAGTTTCCTCAATAGCCTCTGATGTGAAACTCTATCGAAAGCTTTATTTTTGTTTATATATTTATTTATTTATTTATTTATTTATTTATTTATGTCTTTGCAAATAATACATTGAGATTACATATGTATTTACAAAAATGGGTTGCAATGCAAAGAGAGCCTCTATTATGCCTAGGCATTATGGGCCAACTTAACATTATTGGCTTACTGACTACTTAACACTAAGAATAATATCATAGTTGTACAGTAGAATATTAATTATATCAGTTGTACAGTAGATTATTAATTAAAAGTGAATCTAACTGAAGACCATATACACAATATCATATTTAATACCATGATCTACCTCCTCAAATACCTTGGTGAAGAAAGTTAGTAAATTCGTAAGACAAGAACACCCCTTTGTAAAACTGTGCTGAGATTCATTAATCAATTTATGCCTTTCATGATGGCTGTGAATTGCTTCGGCAATTATTGATTCCATAAATTTTCCCACTATGGAGGTAAAGCTTATTGGTCTATAGTTCGAAGCCAAGGACCTGTCACCTGCCTTGTAAATAGGTATTACATTTGCTATTTTCCACTTATCAAGCACTATGCCAGTTTGTTGTGATATGTTAAAAAGATTAGCCAAAAGTATGCTAAGTTCCTCTTTACATTCCTTTAACACTCTTACAAACAGTTCATCAGGGCCTGGGGATTTGTTAGATTTTAATTTCTCTATTTGTCTGAGAACCATATCACTAGTTACCCTAATCGTGCATAGTTTATTATTGTCCTGTTCTACATAATCTATTATTTCTGGAATTTCGCTAGTATTTTCCTGGGTGAAAACTGAGAGGAAGTAAGTATTGAAAATTTCACACACATCCTTATCACTGTCAGTGATCTAACCTGAGTTACTCTTAAGTGGGCCTATCTTGTCCCTAATCTTACTTCTGTATACCTGAAAGAACCCTTTTGGGTTAGTCTTCGAATCCCTTGCGACCTTAGCCTCATAATCCATTTTAGCTTTTCTTATTCCTTTTTTTTATTTCTCTCTTTTATTGAATATATTGATTTCTTAACTGCCCATCCCCTCTTTTGATATGCCTATATATGCCTCTCTTCTGACCAATGAGATGTTTTAATCTATTGTTCATCCATTTGGGATCATTTTTGTTTGATCTAATTTCCCTACTCGGAACAAAAGTTGTCTGGGCGGCTAGAACTATGTTCTGAAAAACATCTTATTGGCAACCAAGATCACCTACCTGACCCATAGTCACGACATCCCAATTTAGCCCACCTAGATAATTTTTCAGTCCCATGAAATCGGCCAAGCAAAAGTCTGGGACAGAGATTTGATTGCAGTTATCTGGGTAATTCCATGATACAGTGGAACCCCGCATACCGTACGCATCACATAATGTTCAATCCACATACCGCTCGCTTTTATCGCAAAAAGTTTGCCTCGCATACCACTCAAAAACCCGCTCACCGCTCTTCGTCTGAGACGCGTCCAATGTGCGCCCTTAGCCAGCCTCACATGTGCTGCCAGTGGTATTGTTTACCAGCCAGCCTCCGCGGTAACATCCAAGCATACAATCGGAACATTTCGTATTTTTACAGTGTTTTTGGTGATTTTATCTGCAAAATAAGTGACCATGGGCCCCAAGAAAGCTTCTAGTGCCAACCCTACAGCAATAAGGGTGAGAATTACTATAGAGATGAAGAAAAAGATCATTGATAAGTATGAAAGTGGAGTGCGTGTCTCTGAGCTGGCCAGGTTGTATAATAAACCCCAATCAACCATCGCTACTATTGGTGGTACAGCTGCTGCTGCTGCTGCTGTACCACCATCAGCTGCTGCTGCTGCTGCTGCACTGTCAGCTGCTGCTGCTGCTGTACCACCGTCAGTTGCTGCTGTAGTACCGTCTGCTGCTGATGTAGCATCGTCTGCTGCTGCTGTAGCACTGTCAGCTGCTGCTGCTGCTGTACCACCATCAGCTGCTGCTGTAGTACTGTCTGCTGCTGCTGTAGCATCGTCTGCTGCTGCTGTAGCACTGTCAGCTGCTGCTGCTGCTGTACCACTGTCAGCTGCTGCTGTACCACCGTCAGCTGCTGCTGTAGTACCGTCTGCTGCTGCTGTAGCATCGTCTGCTGCTGCTGTAGCACCGTTGTTGGTGTGGCTTATTGAGAATACCAAGAAACAATTAACCCCAGAGGATTTGCCACCCAGGATAACCCAAAAAAGTCAGTGTCATCGAAGACTGTCTAACTTATTTCCATTGGGGTCCTTAATCTTGTCTCCCAGGATGCAACCCACACCAGTCGACTAACACCCAGGTGAACAGGGAAAAATGCCTGGAACTAGTGCTCATATTGGTGAATTTAAAGCCAGCAAAGGTTGGTTTGAGAGATTTAAGAATTGTAGTGGCATACACAGTGTGATAAGGCCTGTTCTGGAAGAAAATGCCAAACAGGACTTACAGTACTCAGGAGAAAAAGGCACTCCCAGGACACAGTGTCTCATCAGTCATTGCTGCATCTTCAATAAAGGTAAGTGTCATTTATTCTTCATTTAGTAGAGTAGTACATGCACAATATATATTGTGCATGTACTACTCTACTATTGTGCATGTATCCTTCTCTTTGTGTGTAGGAAAATGTATATTTCATGTGGTAAAAAAATTTTTTTCATACTTTTGGGTGTCTTGCACGGATTAATTTGATTTCCATTATTTCTTATGGGGAAAATTCATTCGCATACCGATCATTTCGCATAACAATGAGCCCTCTTGCACGGATTAAAGTCGCTATGCAGGGGTCCACTGTATATTGAAACTAAGTGATTTGTGATCGCTTTTCCCAAGCTCATCGTTAACCTCAAGATTATTAGTTAGTGATTCTTTGTTGGCAAGAACCAAGTCAAGCAGATTGTTTCCTCTAGTTGGTTCTGTCGCAAACTGTTTTAAAAAGCAATCCTACACCATATCAAGAAAGTCACTAGACTCGAGGTTTCCTGTCACATTGTTCCAGTCAATTTGTCTAAAGTTAAAATCTCCCATTATTACAACATTTTCATATCTAGATGCCTTATGAATTTCATCCCATAACAGCTTACTGCACTCCCTATCAAGGTTTGGGGGCCTATAAATCACACCCAAAATGAATTTGTCACAATTCTTGAGAAACTGTAGCCAAACAGATTCTGTGTCTGATGTTTCTAATCTTATATCATGTCTAAGACAATTTAAATTTTCTCTGACATACATCGCCACTCCACCACCCTTCCTGTTGACCCTATCAGTGTGGAATAGTTTATAACCCTGTATGTTGCATTCAGAAGGCATTTCTCTGTCTTTGAGGTTGAACCATGTCTCTGTTATACCAATAATATCTTTATTACCTACACTTGCAAGTAATCTTAGCTCATCTATCTTATTTCTTAGACTCCTACTATTTGTATAGTAAACCTTACGGGAGCTAGTCACTCGTTGCCCTCTACTATCTCTGTTGATCAGTTGCTTTGCATTTTCCAGCAACTTTATTTCGAATATTGTCTTTTAAACACATCCCTGAGGTATCCCTGTAATATCAGCTTTTTTCAACCCTAATACTGCAGCATGATTGTTTCCCACAAACACCCATATCTCTATAATCTATCAGTTTAAAGTCCTAGACAAGTCATCAATTACCCCGTCAATCGAATTGGCTAATGCAACCACTCCAGCCCCAGAGAGATGAACCCCATCCCTTGCATACATATCATGTTTGCCATAGAATTTGTCCCAGTTATCAATGAATGGGATTGCAAGTTCCTTGCAGTACCTGTCTAGCCAGCAATTTATACCAGTTGCCCTAGACATCCATTCATTGCCCACTCCCTTTCTAGGCAAGATGCTACATATGATTGAAATTCCTCCCTTAGACCTGACTACTACTATGGCTGACCTGTACTTATCCAGTAGCTCCTGTCTCCTGCCCTTCCCAAAGTCATTACCCCCAGCACTAAGACAGATAATGGGCTTTGTTCCCATTTCCTAACCTAATATTATCCAACTTGCTGACTATGTCACCAAAACCAGCTCCTGAGAGGCACACACTCTGTCTGACCTTCCTATCTCTGTTACAAAAAGCACAGTCCATATAATTACCTGAGAATCTCCTACAATTAGAATATTCTTACTTTGATTAGCAGGGGAGTCAGTGATACCTTTAACCTCACTAACCACTGAAGTACACTTGTCCTGGAGAACGAGGATATCTTTATTATTAAATATTTCAAAGAAGGCTAAACTTTGACATTTTTTTGACTCCTTGATATTTTTGCCCTACTTTGAGGCTGAATCAGCATGTCATTTTAAAAAATGTAAAACCATATTAGTTCCACTGGATTAAGCATAAGAAGTTGTACAAGACAGGAAAGTTTCATTTTATAGTAGAAAGCACGAGAAATTATTTTGATTCAAAACTGCCAAAATTTCATGGGTTTACGGTACATGGTCATAGCATGTTGTCAAACAAAGGGTTCTATCTCAGCAACCATTTCATTGACGGATCTAAAACTTTACCAAACTTAGTCTGAGACATGTAAGATTCAGCACATTTAGTTTCATTAAAATCCATGATGGTGAGTTTACCTGGAGTTTACCTGGAGAGAGTTCCGGGGGTCAACGCCCCCACGGCCCGGTCTGTGACCAGGTCTCCTGGTGGATCAGAGCCTGATCAACCAGGCTGCTACTGCTGGTTGTTACTGCTGAGTTGGGACGCTTCTAAAATCAAACTACTTGACATGGAATTATCCATCTGCTAACTGTTGCTGTTCATTTTATTTGCTTGTTTATCCATTTATTTTGCCAGTCTGTAGTTCCTCCATCAGAATGCAAGCTGCTAATACCAATAATCTGACAAAACTGGGAGTCATTAGGTTGGGGTGGTAGAGATATTTTACCCAGTGTATAAAATGTTTGAAGATTGTGATCATGTACTGCAATGTTTATACATGTATTTATATTACAGGACGTGGATGTCCCTAAGGTGTTGGGTGACCTGGTTGAGTCCGTCATTGGTGGTGTTTATCTTGACAGCGGCAGAGACCTTCAAGTTAGTGCTTTTACTTTTTAATAACTTCCACAAATTAGTATTTATTCATTAAAATGGATTACATATTCTACCACTCACTCGCCATAGGTTCAAACCCCACCCATTCTGTGGTTTGTTTACCATATTTCTCTATGTAGATATTACCTTGCTGACACTAACAACTCATCACATCTCTTAACTCTTTAACTGTCCAAATGTAGATCTACGTTGTCACTGCTAGCACTCCGAATATTTTTTTGTTTTTTAAATAAAGAGGGTAATATTCTGTGTGTCATGAGACAAAAAAGAATTTTTTAGGGTCAGTACTTCCCAAGATTTGCAAAGTTGGTGCTGGATGCTCACCTGACAGCAACGTGGATGGAGTCCTGCCAGTTGCAGAAATGCTGCCAATATACCTTTTTTCCTTGCATTTTTTTTTAATTTACATTATTTTTATGTTCTGATAATTACAATTTGTAGTAGTTCTTGTGATTTTATAGCCAATCTTTATTCTGACATTAATATTAGGTACTGAAATAGTTATCAAACAGTCACATGCACAGTGACAGGTGAACAAGTTCATCTGCCTCAGTCATATGCTATTGTTAATATATATAAATTGTTTATATGTCCCAGCAATGTTTTTAGAAGTATATGAAACTCCTTGAAGTATGGTGTCAGACAAGTGCAAACAGTGCAATCACTGCTCCAAGTGAACCTTGGCATATGTTTTCATATTTGTTCTTGTTCTCAATGTTACATCTGTCTTCCTGTCTATTTCTGTCTGTCTTTCTAGCTGTATGTCTAACTCTGTCTGCTTTTCTCTCCCTGTCTGCCTGTGTATGTCTCTCAGTCTGCCTGTCTCTGTCTCTGTCTCTCTCTGTCTCTGTCTCTCTCTGTCTCTGTCTCTCTCTCTCTCTCTCTCTCCCGTCCCTCTCTCTCTCTCTGTCTCTCTCTCTCTGTCTCTCTCTCTCTCTGTCTCTCTCTCTCTCTGTCTCTCTCTCTCTCTGTCTCTCTCTCTCTGTCTCTCTCTCTCTCTCTCTCTCTCTTTCCCCTCTCTCTCTCCTCTCTCTCTCTCTCTCTCTACTCTCCTTTTCTCTCCTCTCTCTTTCTCTCTTTCTCCTCTCTCTCTCACTCTCTTCTCTCTTCTCTCTCCTCTTCTCTCTCTCTCTCTCTCTCTCTCTCTCTCTCCTCTCTCTGTCTCTATCTCTCTTACTCTGTCTCTCTGTCTCTCTCTCTCTCTCTGTCCCCTCTCTCTCTCTCTGTCCTCTCTCTCTGTCTCTCTCTCTTTTCTCTGTCTCTCTCTCTCTCTCTCTGTCTCTCTCTCTCTCTCTTCTGTCTCTCTCTCTGTCCTCTCTGGTCTCTCTCTCTGTCTCTCTCTCTCTCTTCTCTCTCTCCTCTCTCTCTCTCTCTCTCTCTCTTCTCTCTCTCTCTCTCTGTCTCCCTCTCTCTCTTGTCTCTCTCTCTCTGTCTCTCTCTCTCTCTGTCTCTCTCTTCTCTCTCTCTCTCTCTCTCTCTGTCTCTCTCTCTCTCTCTTCTCTCTCTCTCTGTCTCTCTCTCTCTGTCTCTCTCTCTCTGTCTCTCTCTCTGTCTCTCTCTCTCTGTCTCTCTCTCTCTGTCCCCTCTTCTCTTCTCTCTCTGTCTCTCTCTCTCTGTCTCTCTCTCCTCTGTCTCTCTCTGTCCTCTCTCTCTGTCCCTCTCTCTGTCTCTCTCTCCTCTCTTCTCTCTCTCTGTCTCTCTCTCTCTCTTCCCTCACCCCTTCTGTCTCCTTCTCTGTCTCTCTCTCTGTCTCTCTCTGTCTCTCTCTCTCTGTCTCTCTCTCTCTGTCTCTCTCTCTCTGTGTCTCTCTCTGTCTCTCTCTCTCTCTCTCTCTCTCTCTCTTCTCTGTCTCTTTTCTCTCTTCCTCTCTCTCTCTCTCTCTCTCTCTCTCTCTCTCCTCTCTCTCTCTCTCTCTGTCTCAGAGAGAGCCACTCATGAGCCAAGAGGTATTACACGAGATGCAGAGTCATCACATCTGATTTCTAAACAAGTGAAAATGCGTATTAATTGCCAGTCATACTTATGCTTTATATCTATAAGCACAGTATAGCACCTTGTCTGGCTTTTTTGGGGTTATCCTAGGTAATTTACATTATGTATGGTAACTGTAAATATGTCTACCTGTGAAATAGAGACAGCCAAAGTCAATCAGCCACCCACCCACCCAGCTGGCTGGCTGGTGGTAGTTGGTGGTAGTATTGGTAGTGGTGGTCATGGTTGTTGTGGTATGTTACAAAGTGGGAGAAGGTTATCGCTTTCAAGGGAGAACTGAGGCGCATAGGTGATTGAGACAGTTCATACATGTCTGATACGAATACCATATGCATCCACTGCCACCTCAGCCACACACCTCTGCCCACACCAACTGTTCATTCACCCCTCCCTCCCCTATGGCCATACCCTCATTGTGTACCCAGCAACAATCTCCCTGTCCACAACCCCTACCCATACCACCAAGCCCACATGGCCCCACTCCCATAGCCCCACACCCTCATCTTACCCATGTTTTAATGGCCCACACACCCTAACATGCCATCTACACTCCTAGTCATGTAGACAAGAGCCACCCTAATTCCTGCCCACACACACCCACTCAGTCACACATCTACAGTACCACCCACACTGGACCACCAACACTGCCATCCACATGGTCACCATCACACCACCTCAATGCTTCCAGCCTCCATCCCTACACCTTTTTAATACTCAACATGTGTAAACGAAAAATTATTTGTAGTATATAGTGTTCGCTACTATCCATGGTTTTCAGTATCCACAGCAGGTCTTGGAACATATCTTCAGTGGATATGGTGGTTCTACTGTATTACCACCACAAACTCATCTGACATCACTCTAGCTAATGATGTTAAGTTTATTTGCATTGTCCTTCACTGAGAATTAGCCCCTTAACTGTCCAAAAGTAGATCTACATTCTTAATGCTAGAGCTCCAAACATAGATCTATGTTTTATTTTTCCTGCCTCCAAATTTGGCATGATTGGCCTAAGATGCCTGGTCAGCATAGAATGGGTCTTAACTCTCGGTGTGTGCTGTTTAAAAAAAAATCTGGGATCACTTAGTACCTTGTGGGATCACCAGTTCCATTGAGCACCAGTTAGAGCCAACAGCATGGCAAACACCAAGGATTCACTGATGTCACGTCGTATTAACACTCCCCTTTTAACCCTTTGAGGGTCGAGAGGCCCTCTCCCAAACTCGTTCTCAGGGTCGAAAAATTTTCGAAAAAAAAATTATATTATGAAATGATAGAGAATCTTTTTCTGATCATAATGACTCCAAAAGTAAAAAAGTTGATGAAAAACTTACGGAATTATGCTCTTGCAAATATAGCGGTCTCAAAGTTGGAGATTTCGCCCACTTTGAGCCCTACTTTCGGCCAATTCCAATGTTGCAGTTGACTAAAATCATAGCCATTTCCCTAGAACTCCATTTGTTTTATCGATTGAGTACAAGAATCTGCCCATTTACCGATTTCAACTACCCAATAAAGTGGTCAGAAATTGGCAATTTGGGCAGTTTCACACAAATTTCAAAAGGTGCCAATTTCAAAATAGGGTTCAGAATAAACAAGACAGACATTCATGGCACTAAAATAACATTTTATCTGTTCATTAGTCATGTCTCTAAGCCCCTCTTACATTACTTTTGCTTTCCATTTTGAATTTTTATTCTCACAGAAAATGGAAAGTTTTCTGTTATGTATACTACTGCATCATTGTAGAAACAGTATAAATGATATCAGCGCACTTATGAAAGAATATTAGACTCACCAGTTGACGTGTATTGGAAGCGTGGCTTGATTTGTTTACTGTGGAATATCGGCAAAAATCGATCATTTTCGCTACTTCGAGCTCAATTTCAAGGTACTTGTCATCGTGAAACCAATCAAAACCATCTCTAATTCTGTAACATATCTTCCATTCTATCAAATGAGACCAAGGAAGCGAGAATACAACCATAAATACCATACGAAAATTCACTGGAAAGTTGCTGTTTTAAACCATAAACGCAGTTGAAGTTTTTTTTTTTCTCATGCACAGCGTGCTCAGATTTTTTTTTTATGCACACATGACCACCAGACCCATTCTTTCAATATACCTCCCCAGCTTTCTTCCGCAGATTGAAGGACTAGAATTTAGGCGTACAAGACGTGCCAAACCCCTGGCTGCAATGACTATTTGTACATTTCGCCCCTAAAAGGGGGTTAAAAGGGGAAAAGGTCATTTTCCCAGGATGTCTTATAACCTACCCCAAAGTAAAAAGAAACAATTCTGGAACTGTTTTTCGGCAGGGTGGCTGGCCAGCAGCTGGCTTGTCGTGGCAGCACTGGCTTGTCGTGGCTGGCTGTTTTGGCTGTCTTATCTCTGTCTGTCTGTCTGTATCTATCTCTGTCTCTATACTGTCTCTCCCTCACAGGAAACATATGTAAATAAAAATTTATACATATGAAATTCCTAGGATAACCCAAAATATCCAGCAAAGTGCTATGCTGTGCTTGTAGATAGAATCATGTGAAATACTATTGGTTCATAGCAAATCTCTGGAAGAAGATACAACGACAAACATTTTTTTGTGTAACAGTGAAAACAAAAAAAGGGAAGGCTCATTAAATGCCCACTTCATTAGCGAGAGATAAGATAATGCTCACAAATGGCACCACTGTCATTAGTGGGGGAAATATAAAGACACTACTTTGTAAACGTGGGTGAAAAGACAGATAAGTGACACACTTTTACACAAGCTTAAGGGGAAACTTGTTATTATTATTTATTATTATTTTTATTTATTTATTATTATTTATTTTATTTTATTATTTTATTATTTTTTTTATTTTATTATTATAAAATTTCCTGTGTATCCAAAACATTGCGGGGCCCTATAAAAACTGTGTATATATTTCCAGACAAATGGTATGTACAAGGAAGTTGAAAATGCTCACCTTCACTGTGTTTACCACTTTTGATATTATTTCAGTCCCTAACATTAGGGTCAAAAAAATTAACTATGAAAACAAAGGAATACACAAATTGTCATTATCAGAACAAAAATTAAAACAAATAAAAAAAAGGGGAAAAAAGGGTATATCAGCAACCTCTCAAGTGGCAGCACTTCATTTTCCGTCAGGTGAGCGACAAGTGCGACTTTGCGCCTTAATCTTAAGACTGACCATAGTAGGTGGTAGACAGCCCCCCCCAGGGAGGAAACCCCGCCCTGCCGGAGGAAAAACGAAAAGCCTGAAAATTGTTTTACATGTGGTAGGATTGCGGGTGTCTGTTGTCTGTTCAAAAATTGCAAGTTAGGGGTTATGTCGCTATTACTTACACTTAGGTCACATACACATACATGTAAAAAAATTTTCTTTAACACCCATATGATTTTCTTTATTTATTTAATAGTTTTTGGTTTATTACTTTTCCTTTTAACCCTGAGGAATGGAATAAAATCTTTCCTCCGTAAGCCATGGTTTTGGGAAAAGTAAAACAAAAATCCCGGGGAAAAAGGGCTAAAACCCCTTTTTCTGTAAAGATTACTAAAAAGAATAAAAGAAAATTGTAAAAGGGGGAAGTTGAAGTGTGTGGATTTTTTGTGCAAGTGATAAGAAGAGATGTTTGTGGATGTTAGAATGGAAAAGTGGATGCCCTGGCTTTATGAAACAAGCGAAGGGGGGGGGAGAGTTTCAGTGGAGAGGAAAAAAGGGATTAGGTAAGGGGTTTCGTAGGCTAAAGAAGGAGTAGCATATTTTAAAAGGAAAAAGATATGGCAGGGAAAAGAGGAATATAAATGTATTAATTTAAAGGGATTATGTGATAAAAAAAGTTGATGAGAAAAGGGGGTTTTATAGAAAGCTATATCCCCGGGAGAAGAGAGAGTGTAAGGAGAGAGAGAGATTTTGGAAATATTGAGTGAATGCGTGGGGGGTTTTAAACCAAGTGTGAGAGTATTGTGGTTAGGTTTCAATGCTAAAGTGGGTAAAATGTTGGGGGAGGGATAGTGGTAAATTTGGGGTCCGGGGGTAAATGTAAATGGGGGCCCCTTTAATTGAGCTTGTTAGAAAGAGATTTGGTAAAAAGTAATACATATTTTAGAAAAAGGGGATAAATAAATATCAAGGTATGATGTAGCACGTAATGAAAGTAGTTTTTTTAGATTAGATTGGTGGATAAAAGGTTGATGGGAGGGCCCCGGATGTACATGTTTTAGGGGGGAACTGATATACGGACTTATTTTTTTGGCTCGTTTAAATAAAAGGGAATGGGACAAGAGGAAAGTGGCAACAACAAGTAGGGGAAGGGAAAAGGTATAAAATAAGGGAGGAGGGAATTTGGTGAAATAAGGACTATTGGGAGAAAGGGGGCTAGTGCAAAGATGGTATGGGGGGGGGGAAGAGGGGTTTGGGTGAGTTTTAAAAATGCAGTATTAGAATGGGGGCAGAAGTTTGTGGTTTTGGAAGGTGGGGGGAGGAGGGAAAGAGGAGTGATTTGGGGAAGATAGTAAAAGGGGGGATAAAAGAGAAAAAATTACTTAAGAGGTTTTTACAAAAAGAATGTTATAAGAAGAGCAAGTTATGGAGAGTAAAAAAAGGTGAAGAGAGGGGGGTGAGAGAGTGCAAAAAGGGGGCAGATGAAAAGTGGGAAGGCACTGTCAAAAAATTTTTTAAGAAAGTAAGAAAAATTTTTGGATGATTAAAAAAATTAAGAAAGCACTGGTCGGGGGGTAACCATCTTTTAGGAGTTAAGAAAGCAGAATGTAAGTGTGGGGGGTACGAGGCATTACTAGAAGAAAGGGGTAAAAGCAGCTGCAAAAAAGATGGGATATGACAGAAATGTTAAAAGCAGGGGGGTTTGGGACTTTTGTTTAATAAATCATGAAAGAGGGAAGGTACCTAGGGATTGGCAGAGAGCATGTAAGTCCTTTATATAAAGGGAAGGGAACAAAAGTTGTAAAAATTTTGAGGAATAAGTTTTTTGGTATAGCTGGAAAAGTGTATGGTAGGGTTATAAATGAAAGAATTAGAGGTTTAAACGAATGTAGGATTGGATGACAAGGGGGTTTTAGAGTGGGTAGGGGGTGTGTAGATCAAGGTTTACATTGAACAACTATGTAGCATATTTAGATAAAAGGTAGGGGAAATTTTTATTCTTTTTTTTGGGTTTAGAAAAGGCTTTTGATAGAGTGGATAGGGGGGGCAATGTGGCAGAGTTCAAGTATATTTAATAGGGGGTAAGTTACTAAATCTGAAAGAGTTTTTTTGAGGATGTGAGGCTCAGTTAGGGTTTTGTAGAAGAGAGGGGGACTACTTCCCCTAAAAGTAGGTCTTAGACAGGGATGTTAAAAGTCACCCTGGTTGTTTAATTATTTAAAAATGGGGGTTTTAAAAGAATAAATGCTAGGGGGTTCGGGAGAGGGGTGGGATTAAATTATGGGGAACAAATTCAAAATGGGGGAAATTTACACAGTTCTTTTTCTGAGAACTGTGCTTAGGGGATTCTAAAGAAAAAATTTCAAAGGTTTGGGATAAGTGTGGGAATGTTGTAAAGGGAAAAGTTGAAAAGGAAAAGAAAAGATAAGGTGATGAGGGTATCAAAAGATTTTGTAAAAAAAAATTGGGTTCAAAATTTGGGGGGGAGGAGTAGGAAGAAGTGAATGTTTTCAGATCTTGGAGTTGATGTGTCGGGGGATGGATTTTTTGAAGGGTGAGGTTTTTCTAGAATTGATGAGGGAAAAAAGGTGAGTGGGGGCATTTAGGTATATTTTTTTTTATTAATTTTTTTTTTATCACACCCGGGCCCTTTTCCCCCAAAACAGGGGGCCCGAAAAGGAAAAATTTTACCATCATTCACTCCTCCTGCTTGCCAGAAGGGCTTTACACTACATTTTTAAACTGCAACATTAAACCCCTCCTTTTAGGTAATGGGAGTCAAAAAAAGTATCTATAGAGGCAAAAAAGGGAAGTATGAAAGTATAGTAGTCCAAAAACTCTTAATGGGTGTGAAACTTGGGGGAAATGGAGCAGCGGGAGACGGTTGGAGGCAGTGGGGATTCCTGTCTAAGGGGAAAGTGTGGGGGAAATATTTGAGAAAATTCAGAGTGTGGAAATTAGGAAAAGGGGGAGTTAATAAAATACAGTATTAGTCAGAGAGCAGAAAGGGTTGTTTAGGTGGTTTTTGGGCCATTTAGAGAAAGGTCAAGTAGAATAACAGGGAAAAAATAAAATCATAAGGGAAAGGGAAGGGGAGGTAGGGGGTTTTCCCCGAAAGGGTTGGAGAAAGGGGGGAAAGGAGGTTTTGTGGGCAAGGGCTTGGACTTCAGCAAGCGTGCGTGAGCGTGTTAGATAGGAGTGAATGGAGACGAATGGTACTTGGGACCTGACGATCTGTTGGAGTGTGAGCAGGGTAATATTTAGTGAAGGGATTCAGGGAAACCGGTTATTTTCATATAGTCGGACTTGAGTCCTGGAAATGGGAAGTACAATGCCTGCACTTTAAAGGAGGAGTTTGGGATATTGGCAGTTTGGAGGGATATGTTGTGTATCTTTATACGTATATGCTTCTAAACTGTTGTATTCTGAGCACCTCTGCAAAAACAGTGATTATGTGTGAGTGTGGTGAAAGTGTTGAATGATGATGAAAGCATTTTCTTCTTGGGGATTTTCTTTCATTTTTGGGTCACCCTGCCTCGGTGGGAGACGGCTGACTTGTTGAAAAAAAAAAAAGAAAGCCTAGGGAACGTATGGATTTGTCAGTTAAAAACAGAGTAGGGGAGTTAGTAGATGGGGAGAGGGAGGCATTGGGTAGATGGTGAGAATATTTTGAGGAACTTTTAAACATTGAGGAAGAAAAGGAGGCGGTAATTTCATGCACTGGCCAGGGAGGTATACCATCTTTTAGGAGTGAAGAAGAGCAGAATGCAAGTGTGGGGGAGGTACGTGAGGCATTACGTTGAATGAAAGTAGGTAAAGCAGCTTGAACTGATGGGATCATGACAGAAATGTTAAAAGCAGGGGGTGATATAGTGTTGGAGTGGTTGGTACTTTTGTTTAATAAATATATGAAAGAGGAGAAGGTACCTTGGGATTGGCAGAGAGCATGTATAGTCCCTTTATATAAAGGGAAGGAGGACAAAATAGATTGTAAAAATTATAGAGGAATAAGTTTACTGAGTATACCAGGAAAAGTATATGGTAGGGTTATTATTGAAAGAATTAAAGGTAAGACAGAATGCAGGATTGCGGATGAGCAAGGAGGTTTCAGAGTGGGTAGGGGATGTGTAGATCAAGTTTTTGCATTGAAGCATATATGTGAACAGTATTTAGATAAAGGTAGGGAAGTTCTTATTGCATTTATGGATTTAGAAGAGGCATTTGATAGAGTGGATAGAGGAGCAATGTGGCAGATATTGCAAGTACAGTGGTCCCTCAATAATCGACCGGCCTGAAAGTTGACCATTTCGGAAATCAACCGGTTTTTTCGACAAAATATTGACTCGGAAATTGACCGAAATTCGTTTATCGACCCGTCTCGACCCGTCGTCCCAGACACGTATGCACGAGGTAAGCGGGCCTCGACCCGCCTCAGCCTTCCTTCCCAGCCAGTGTGCCATTGTTTACCAGTTAGCGGCGGTCCTCTCACGTGCTCCAGTGAAATATTTCATATTTCATTTATTTTAGTGCTTGCAAGTTATTTAAGTGCTAAATAAGCTACCATGGCTCCAAATGAAGCTCCTAGTGCCAAACCTTTGATAAAGAAGGTGAGAAATACCATTGAATTTAAGAAAAACATCATTGAACAATATGATAGTGGTGTACTTGTGGGCGAACTGGCGAGGATGTATAACAAAAATCATTCAACCATATCTTCCATCATAGCCATGAGAAAGGAAATCAAGGACGCTGTTGTTGCAAAGGGGGTAAATATGCTGACAAAAATGAGATCACCAGTACTGGAAGAGGTTGAGAAGTTATTATTGGTGTGGATAAATGAGAAACAATTAGCAGGAGACAGTCTTATGACCTCGATTATTTGTGAAAAGGCTAGGCAGTTGCATGAAGATTTGGTAAATAAATTGCCTGCAAATAGTGGTGAAGTGAGTGATTTTAAGGCCAGCAAAGGCTGGTTTGAGAGATTTAAGAAGCGTACTGGCATACACAGTGTGGTAAGGCATGGTGAGGCTGCCAGTTCGGACCACAAGGCGGCTGAAAAATATGTGCATGAATTCCAGGAGTACATAGAGGCTGAAGGACTGAAACCTGAACAAGTGTTCAATTGTGACGAACACAGGCCTCTTCTGGAAGAAAATGCCAAAGAGGACCTTCATTACACAAGAGGAAAAGGCAATGCCAGGACACAAGCCTATGAAAGACAGGCTGACGCTAATGTTCTGTGCTAATGCTAGTGGGGATTTCAAAGTGAAGCCGTTACTAGTGTACCATTCTGAAAATCCCAGAGCATTTAAAAAAATAATGTTATGAAGAGTAAATTGTGTGTGTTTTGGAAATCTAATAATAAGGCATGGGTCACGAGGGAAATTTTTGTAGAGTGGTTCAACGAAGTGTTTGGCCCTAGTGTGAAGAATTACCTCCTGGAGAAGAAATTGGATCTCAAGTGCCTGCTAGTAATGGACAATGCACCTGCTCATCCACCAAACTTGGATGACCTAATTCTGAAGGAGTTTGGGTTCATCTCAGTAAAGTTCTTGCCCCCGAATACCACTCCTCTCCTCCAACCCATGGACCAGCAGGTCATTGCAAACTTTAAAAAACTGTACACCAAAGCAATGTTTGAAAGGTGCTTCAATGTGACCTCAGACACTCACTTGACCCTACGAGATTTTTTGGAAAGAACATTTCAGTATTTTCCATTGTGTAAGCCTTATAGAGTAAGGCTTGGGAGGGAGTGTCTACCAGGACTTTGAACTCTGCTTGGAGAAAATTGTGGCCAGATTGTGTCGACAAGAGGGATTTGGAAGGGTTTGGGGCTGACCCTGATGAGCCTATGTCAGTTTTTGAACTCTGTTGTGGCACTGGGAGTTCCATGGGTTGGATGTGAGTTTGGGAGATGTGGAAGAGTTGGTGGAGGACCACAACGAAGAGCTAACCACTGAGGAGCTGCAAGAGCTTCAGCAGGAAGAGCAACAGATCGCAGCTCAGAATCTTGCTGCAGAGGAGGAGGAAAGAGAGATGGAAGAAGGTGCCTTCTTCAGAAATTAATGAGATTTTTACTATGTGGGGTAAGATGGAAAGATTTATGGAGAAACATCACCCAGAGAAGGATGTTGCAAGCCATATCGGCAACTTGTACAGTGACAGAGTCTTGGCCCATTTTAGGAAGTTTTAAAGAGCGCCAGAAACAGAGCTCTCTGCACAGTTATTTTGCGAGACAGGAACTCAGTGACTCTCAAGCTGGTCCTAGTGGCATAAGAAACAGAGAAAAGAAGCAACCCCAGAAAAGCAAATGGTACCTGAGGTGTTGCTGGAAGGGGATTCCCCTTCCAAACTATAAACAATCCACTCTCTCCCCTCCTCCAGTCTCCCATACACTAAGAAGAATCTCCAATAAAGGTAAGTGTTATGCTGTTAATGTTTCATTCATCATTTCCCATTGTATTGTTTATGTACTACATGAATATTTCATGTAAAAATTTTTTTTGTTTTAATACTTCTGGGTGTCAGGAACGGATTAATTGAATTTACATTATTTCTTATGGGGAAAATTGATTCGTAAATCGACCATTTCGATAATCGACCGGCTTCCAGGAACGGATTACCGTCGATAATCGAGGGACCACTGTATATGGAATAGGTGGTAAGTTACTAAATGCTGTAAAAAGTTTTTATGAGGATAGTGAGGCTCAGGTTAGGGTGTGTAGAAGAGAGGGAGAATACTTCCCGGTAAAAGTAGGTCTTAGACAGGGATGTGTATCGTCACCATGGTTGTTTAATATATTTATAGATGGGGTTGTAAAAGAAGTAAATGCTAGGGTGTTCGGGAAAAGGGTGGGATTAAATTATGGGGAATCAAATACAAAATGGGAATTAACACAGTTACTTTTTACTGATGATACTGTGCTTATGGGAGATTCTAAAGAAAAATTGCAAAGGTTAGTGGATGAGTTTGGGAGTGTGTGTAAAGGTAGAAAGTTGAAAGTGAACATAGAAAAGAGCAAGGTGATGAGGGTATCAAATGATTTAGATAAAGAAAAATTGGATATCAAATTGGGGAGGAGGAGTATGGAAGAAGTGAATGTTTTCAGATACTTGGGAGTTGACGTGTCGGCGGATGGATTTCAGAAAGATTAGGTTAATCATAGAATTGATGAGGGAAAAAAGGTGAGTGGTGCATTGAGGTATATGTGGAGTCAAAAAACGTTATCTATGGAGGCAAAGAAGGGAATGTATGAAAGTATAGTAGTACCAACACTCTTATATGGGTGTGAAGCTTTGGTTGCGAATGCAGCAGCGAGGAGGCGGTTGGAAGCAGTGGAGATGTCCTGTTTAAGGGCAATGTGCGGTGTAAATATTATGCAGAAAATTCGGAGTGTGTAAATTAGGAGAAGGCGTGGAGTTAATAAAAGTATTAGTCAGAGGGCTGAAGAGGGGTTGTTGAGGTGGTTTGGTCATTTAGAGAGAATGGATCAAAGTAGAATGACATGGAGAGCATTTAAATCTGTAGGAGAAGGAAGGCGGGGTAGGGGTCATCCTCGAAAAGGTTGAAAGGAAGGGGTAAGGGAGGTTTTGTGGGCGAGGGGCTTCCAGCAGGCGTGCATGAGCATGTTCGATAGGAGTGAATGGAGACAAATGATATTTGGGACCTGACGATCTGTTGGAGTGCGAGCAGGGTAATATTTAGTGAAGGGATTCAGGGAAACCGGACTTGAGTACTGGAAATGGGAAGTACAGTGCCTGCACTCTAAAGGAGGGGTTTCGGGATATTAGCAATTTGGAGGGATATGTTGTGTATCTTTATACGTATATGCTTCTAAACTGTTGTATTCTGAGCACCTCTGCAAAAACAGTGATTATGTGTGAGTGAGGTGAAAGTGTTGAATGATGATGAAAGTAATTTCATTTTGGGGATTTTCTTTCTTTTTTGGGTCACCCTGCCTCGGTGGGAGACGGCCGACTTGTTGAAAAAAAAAATGTCCTCTTCATTTAATTATTTTTTTTTTTTTTTTTTCAAAATGCTCGGAGTGCTGGGCCAGAGAATGTAGATCTACGTTTGGACAGTTAAGGGGTTAAATCATAATGGTTTGCACTGTTCACTTCACTTATATAACAGTATAATTTTAAAGGAAGTGAAGTGAACATTTGTTTGTATGTTCAGTTCATACATTATTTTCAGTATTTCATGTATAATACAGCATGTATTTTTAATGATCAATTATATGTGTGCAGAAAACATGGGGAGTAATCAGAGTGTTACTGGGAGAGTCGTTGAATCATTGCCTGGTAGACGTCCCCGTCAACTGTGTTCGTCAACTTATTGAGCTAGTCGGTGAGGTCCTGCCCACTCTACCCAAGTTCAAGAAAGTTCCTCGGCTCAAAAATGATAAGAATGCCAAGTACCTTGTGAAGGTAAGTTATCACTACATTATATATGAAGTAACTACCTTGTGAATGTAAGTTATCACTACACTATACAGTGGTACCCCGAGTTTCGGCCATAATTCGTTCCAGAAGGCTGTCCAAGTGCCGTTTCCGAACGAATATATTCCCATAAGGAATAATGTAAATTAGATTTGTCTGTTTCAGACCCCTAAAAATACACTTACAAAAGCACTTGCAATAATACACTTACATAATTGCTTGAGTTATGAGCTGTATGAAACTCGGGGTACCACTGTACAGTGGACCCCCAATTTTCTTGATTAATCCGTTCCAGAGAATCTGCTGAATGGTGGAATTCATGAATGACAAAACCATTTTCCCCATAAGAAATACAGTGAATCCCTGGATTACATAATTAATCTGTTCCAGAGAGAGTGACTTATCCCAAATCTGAATTATTCTGAATTAATTTCCCCATAAGAAATAATGAAAATCCAATTAATCTGTTTCAGACTCCCAAAAGTATTAAAAAAAATTCTAAATGAAATATACATTTACCTACACAGAAAACAGTGATACATGAAGAATAAAACAATAACATCACACTTACCTTTATTGAAGACATGGTGATGTATGGATGACAGGAGGAGGGGAGAGGATGGATGAGTTTACAATTGTTTGGAAGGGGAATCCTCTTCCATAAAGACTTCAGGTACCAAGTCCTTATCCTGGGTTACTTCCCTCCTTTGTTTTTTAATACCACTAGGGCCAGTTTGAGAGTCACTGGTCCCCTGTCACTCAAAAAAGTGTTCCAGAGAGGTCTGTTTCTGCCATATGTTAGGAATAGTGTTGGGAGACAGGGCAAGATAGTCCTTCAGTATGACACTAATATCAGCTCTATGGCTTTTTTTTTTTTTTTAACAAACCGGCCATATCCCACCAAGGCAGGGTGGCCCAAAAAGAAAAACGAAAGCTTCTCTTTAAATTTAGTAATACGTATATACAGGAGAAGGAGTAGTTTACTAGTCTCTTGCTTCCCGGCATTTTAGTCGCCTTTTACGACACGCATGGCTTATGGAGGAAGAATTCTGCTCCACTTCCCTATGGAGAATGGCTTATTTATCTAACACAATTCATCTAATATGACATAAACAATATTAATAACATAGAGACATGATATATACTCTAGAATGAATAAAATATGAATTCCTATTACAGACAGCACACTCCACCAATATTCAAAACTCTAAACCTACTCACCATACAAAACATCCATACTTATTACTGCACCTATTACATACATAGAACACTTAACTCTGATATAAACCCTCCCCTCAAACATCTTACCAACCTCAACAGAACACATGACCATAACGCAAGGCACAGATCACTCTTTGATGTTCCTCGTGTCCATCTCATGCTATGCAAAAACTCAATGCACATAAAAGGCCCTAAAATCTGGAATTCATTACCTGTGAATATAAAAGAAATACAGTCTGTTTATAAATTCAAGTCTCTTCTCAAAAATCACTTACTCACCCACAACTAAATAAATACTGAATAATTGTATCTCATAAATTATCTCACAAATGTTTCTCATAATTGTATCTCATAAATGTTTAACCTATGACCCAATCAAACTTAGTTATTATTTATTACATTACCTAACTGAATACTCCATTCTACTGAATGTACAGCAACACAGTAAATGACCATATGACCTGTCTTTGTAATACTCATTTGTGCTTAATTGTAATCTGTTTACAATAATGTATTACAACTGAATATTTTTTATTTTATTTTTTCCAACAAGTCGGCCGTCTCCCACCGAGGCAGGGTGACCCAAAAAAGAAAGAAAATCCCCAAAAAGAAAATACTTTCATCATCATTCAACACTTTCACCACACTCACACATTATCACTGCTTTTGCAGAGGTGCTCAGAACACAAGAGTTTAGAAGCATATATGTATAAAGATACACAACATATCCCTCCAAACTGCCAATATCCCAAACCCCTCCCTTAAAGTGCAGGCATTGTACAGTGGACCCCCGCATAGCGACCTTAATCCGTGCAAGAGGGCTGATTGTTATGCGAAATGTTCGGTATGCGAATGAATTTTCCCCATAAGAAATAATGGAAATCAAATTAATCCGTGCAAGACACCCAAAAGTATGAAAAAAAAAATTTTAAAACATGAAATATACATTTTCCTACACACAAAGAGAAGGATACATGCACAATAGTAGAGTAGTACATGCACAATATGTATTGTGCATGTACTACTCTACTAAATGAAGAATAAATGACACTTACCTTTATTGAAGATGCATCAATGACTGATGAGACACTGTGTCCTGGGAGTGCCTTTTCCTCCTGAGTACTGTAGGTCCTGTTTGGCATTTTCTTCCAGAACAGGCCTTATCACACTGTGTATGCCACTACGATTCCTAAATCTCTCAAACCAACCTTTGCTGGCTTTAAATTCACCAATATGAGCACTAGTTCCAGGCATTTTTCCCTGTTCACTTGGGTGTTAGTCGACTGGTGTGGGTTGCATCCTGGGAGACAAGATTAAGGACCCCAATGGAAATAAGTTAGACAGTCTTCGATGACACTGACTTTATTGGGTTATCCTGGGTGGAAAATCTTCTGGGGTTAATTGTTTCTTGGTATTCTCAATAAGCCACACCAACAACGGTGCTACAGCAGCAGCAGCAGCTGACGGTGGTACAGCAGCAACAAACGATGCTACAGCAGCAACAGACGATGCTACAGCAGCAGCAGACGATGCTACAGCAGCAATACACGATGCTACAGCAGCAGCAGATGATGCTACAGCAGCAGCAGACGATGCTACAGCAGCAGCAGACGATGCTACAGCAGCAACAGACGATGCTACAGCAGCAGCAGACGATGCTACAGCAGCAGCAGACGGTACTACAGCAGCAGCAGCAGCTGACAGTGCAGCAGCAGCTGACAGTGCAGCAGCAGCTGACAGTGCAGCAGCTGCTGACAGTGCAGCAGCAGCTGACGGTGGTACAGCAGCAGCTGTACCACCAATAGTAGCGATGGTTGATTGGGGTTTATTATACAACCTGGCCAGCTCGGAGACATGCACTCCACTTTCATACTTATCAATGATCTTTTTCTTCATCTCTACAGTAATTCTCACCCTTATTGCTGTAGGGTTGGCACTAGAAGCTTTCTTGGGGCCCATGGTCACTTATTTTCCAGAAAAAATCACCAAAAACACTGTAATAATACGAAATGTTCTGATTGTATGCTTGGATGTTACCGCGGAGGCTGGCTGGTAAACAATGCCACCGGCGGAACATGTGAGCATGGCTCAGGCCGCACATTGGACGCGTCTCAGACGAAGGGCGGTGAGCAGGTTTTTGGGCGGTATGCGAGGCATAATTTTTGCGAAAAAAGCCAACGGTATGCGGATTGTACGGTATGCGATGCGTACGGTATGGGGGGGTCCACTGTACTTCCCATTTCCAGGACTCAAGTCCGA
This sequence comes from Cherax quadricarinatus, assembly GCF_026875155.1. Classification (NCBI taxonomy): domain Eukaryota; kingdom Metazoa; phylum Arthropoda; class Malacostraca; order Decapoda; family Parastacidae; genus Cherax; species Cherax quadricarinatus. The sequence goes on along the minus strand of NC_069408.1, from coordinate 540,842 downwards.
CTATATGAAAATAACCGGTTTCCCTGAATCCCTTCACTAAATATTACCCTGCTCACACTCTAACAGATCGTCAGGTCCCAAGTATCATTCATCTCCATTCACTCCTATCTAACACGCTCATGCACGCTTGTTGGAAGTCCAAGCCCCTCGCCCACAAAACCTCCTTTACCCCCTCTTTCCAACCCTTTCGAGGACGACCCCTACCCCTCCTTCCTTCCCCTATAGATTTATATGCTTTCCATGTCATTCTACTTTGATCCATTCTCTCTAAATGACCAAACCACCTCAACAACCCCTCATCTGCCCTCTGACTAATGCTTTTATTAACTCCACACCTTCTCCTAATTTCCACACTCTGAATTTTTTGCATAATATTTACACCACACATTGCCCTTAGACAGGACATCTCCACTGCCTCCAACCGTCTCCTCGCTGCTGCATTTACCACCCAAGCTTCACATCCATATAAGAGTGTTGGTACTACTATACTTTCATACATTCCCTTCTTTGCCTCCATAGATAACGTTTTTTGACTCCACATATACCTCAATGCACCACTCACCTTTTTTCCCTCATCAATTCTATGATTAACCTCATCCTTCATAAATCCATCCGCCGAAACGTCAACTCCCAAGTATTTGAAAACATTCACTTCTTCCATACTCCTCCTCCCCAATTTGATATCCAATTTTTCTTTATCTAAATCATTTGATACTCTCATCACCTTACTCTTTTCTATGTTCACTTTCAACTTTCTACCTTTACACACATTCTCAAACTCATCCACTAACAATAAATAACAAAAAGGCACAATACCGTGACTGGAACGATACACAAATAACCCGCACATAAAAGAGAGAAGCTTATGACGACGTTTCGGTCCGACTTGGACCATTGACAAAGTCAGTGTGACTTTGTCAATGGTCCAAGTCGGACCAAAACGTCGTCATAAGCTTCTCTCTTTTATGTGCGGGTTATTTGTGTATCATCCACTAACCTTTGCAATTTTTCTTTAGAATCTCCCAAAAGCACAGTATCATCAGCAAAAAGTAACTGTGTCAATTCCCATTTTGAATTTGATTCCCCATAATTTAATCCCACCCCTCTCCCGAACACCCTAGCATTTACTTCTTTTACAACCCCATCTATAAATATATTAAACAACCATGGTGACATTACACATCCCTGTCTAAGACCTGCTTTTACCGGGAAGTATTCTCCCTCTCTTCTACACACCCTAACCTGAGCCTCACTATCCTCATAAAAGCTCTTTACAGCATTTAGTAACTTACCACCTATTCCATATACTTGCAACATCTGCCACATTGCTCCTCTATCCACTCTATCATATGCCTTTTCTAAATCCATAAATGCAATAAAAACTTCCCTACCTTTATCTAAATACTGTTCACATGTATGCTTCAATGTAAACACTTGATCTACACATCCCCTACCCACTCTGAAGCCTCCCTGCTCATCCGCAATCCTACATTCTGTCTTACCTCTAATTCTTTCAATTATAACCCTACCGTATACTTTTCCTTGTATACTCAGTAAACTTATTCCTTATTGCTTAATTAATCTTAAGTTAACTTTAAGCCTGCCCATAATGCTCTGCATACAAGGGGCTTTGGCATGTTACACTTAATTACTGTATTCCTTTGTACTTCTCTGTATCATGTTCAAATTAATAAATAAATAAATAAATAAATTGAGAATGTCACAAGTGATAGTGTGTTGTTTGTTGTTGGGTGTATAAGGGTCACTGAAAGACAAGCCTTACATAGTGGTGGTGAAGGCGACAGCAGAGGCAGCGGTGTCAGTAGCCCTATATACCTCCAACTATAGTGGGGGAGTCAGTTTCATGCTGTCCTTTTTCTATCAATTAATTGCTTAACTTACTTGCTACACTGTTAATGCTGCACTTTATTGCTGGCTGGCGCTGTAGCCTTTATCGACTCCTCTCTCTCTCTCTCTCTCTCTCTCCTCTCTCTCTCTCTCCTCTCCCTCTCTCTCTCTCTCTCTCTCTCACTCTCTCTCTCTCTCTCCTCTCTCTCTCTCTCTCCCCTCTCCTCTCTCTCTCTCTCTCTCTCTCTCTCTCTCTCTCCTCTCTCTCTCTCTCTCTCTCTCTCCTTCTCTCTCTCTCTCTCTCTCTCTCTCTCTCTCTCTCTCTCTCTCTCTCTCTCATCTCTCTCTCTCTCTCTCTTCTCTCTCCTCTCTCTCTCTCTCTCTCTCTCTCTCCCTTTTCTCTCTCCTCTCTCTCTCCTCTCTCTCTCTCTCTCTCTCTCTCTCTCTCTCCTCTCTCTCACTTCTCTCTCTCCTCTCTCTCTCTCTCTCTCTCTCCTCTTGCCCTTTTCCCTCTCACTTCTCTCTCTCTGGGCTCTGTCCCTTCTATCCTTTCTCTCAGTCTCTCTAAATCTCTCTCCCCTTTAATCTCTATAAGATAAACTCTTTCTCCCATCATATCACCTCTTTCTTCTTCTCTCTCCATTCTCTCTGTTCTCATCGATGCCCCTTTACCCAAAGGCCATGGCCTGTACACTAGAATCATTATTTCGCCTGACTGCTTATTTTAATTCCCTATGGGGTTCCAGGCCCTCATCAAGACATTTCTCAGGGTCGCAAAATTTAAAAAAAAAAAAAAAAAATACAAATCTTCAGAAAAAAGAGAGAATCTTTTCCCGATCATAATGACACCAAAAGTATGAAATTTGATGGGAAACTTACAGAATTAGGCTCTCGCGAAGTTATCAGTCTCGATGATGTTTAGGCATCGGTGATTTTGCCCACTTTGAGCCCTATTTTCGGCCAAGTCCAATGTACTAGTCAACAGAAATCATAACTATTTCGCTAGAACTCCATTTTTTCTATCGAATGAGTACAAGAAACCACCCATTTACCGATCACAACTATCCAATAAAGTGGTCAGAATTTAGCAATTTTGCCAATTTCACGCAAATTTCAAAAGATGCCAATTTCCAAATAGGGTCCAGAATAAACAAGAAAGACATTCCTGGCACTAAAATAACATTTCCTCTGTTCATTAGTCACGTCCCCAGGCCCCTCTTACATTTCTTTTGCTTTCCACTTTGATTTTTTATTCTCGCAAAAATAATAAGATTTACTGTTATGCAGACTACTGCATTAGTGTAGAAATGGAATAATATCGGCGCACTTGTGAAAGAATATTAGACTCACCAGTTGACGTGTATTGGACGCTTAGCATGATTTGTTTCCTTTTGAACTTTGGTAAAAATCGAACATTTCTGCTACTTTGAGCTCAATTTCAAGGTACTTTTCATTGTAAAACCAGTCAAAATCATCTCAATTTCTGTAATATGTCTTCCATTCTATAAAATGAGACCAGGAAAACTAGAATACAACAATAAATACCATATGAAAATACAGTACAAAATCGCTGTTTTAAACCTAAAACACGGTCAAAGTTTTTTTTTATCTCATTACGCACTGTGTGCTGCAGGATTTTTTTTTATACTGCGCGCACTCACCACATAGACCCATTCTTTCATATGTAGGCCTCCCAGCTTTATCTTGCTAGATTTGAGGGCGCTAGAATTTATGCGTACTAGTATGTCAATAACCCTGGCACGTAAGCCGTACTAGTACGGCCGAAACCCCCAAAGGGTTAACGGTTAGAAGCACTAAAAACAAAAGAATAATACAAAATTTTTCGTATGAATGAGTGGGATCGTCCTCACTGGCTGGTAAACAATGTCACACTGGCTGTACATGGAGTGTTGGGGCCGCTCAGGCCACGCGGACACGTTCCAGACGAATGACTTATACCGAGTTCGGTGACTTTTACCGAGCCAATATTTTGATGAAAACACGTTACTTATTCTGAATATTATTTATTCTGATGACGACTTAATCCAGGGGTCCACTGTAATGGAAATCAAATTAATCCGTTTCAGACACCCAGAAGCTGTTGGAGTGTGAGCAAAGTAACATTTATGAAGGGGTTCAGGGAAACCGGCAGGCCGGACTTGAGTCCTGGAGATGGGAAGTACAGTGCCTGCACTCTGAAGGAGGGGTGTTAATGTTGCAGTTTAAAAACTGTAGTGTAAAGCACCCTTCTGGCAAGACAGTGATGGAGTGAATGATGGTGAAAGTTTTTCTTTTTCGGGCCACCCTGCCTTGGTGGGAATCGGCCAGTGTGATAATAATAATAAAAATTGTGAAAGAATATTAGACTCACCAGTTGACGTGTATTGGACGCTCGGCATGGTTTTTTTACTTTTGAAATTTGGTAAAAATCAAACGTTTCTGCTACTTTGAGCTCAATTTCAAGGTATTTTTCATTATGAAACCAATCAAAATCATCTCAATTTATGTAATATGTCTTCCATTCTATAAAATAAGACCAGGAAAACTAGAATATAACCATAACTACCATATGAAAATACATTGCAAAGTCGCTGTTTTAAACCAAAAACACAATCAAAGTTTTTTTTTCTCATTATGCACTGTGTGCTGCAGGATTTTTTTTATACTGTGCACACTGACCACATAGACCCATTCTTTTATATGGAAACCCTGAAAGGGTTAACCTTTATTGAAAACTCTTGTTGGTGTATGGCAGACTGGTAGGAGGTGAGAAGAAGGCGAGTTTATTATGCTTTAATATGATGCTAATATCATCTCTACGGCTTATTTATCTATCATAATTCATCTAATATGGCATAATAAGCAATACAGTGGACCCCCGCGTACCGTACGCATCGCATACCGTACAATCCGTCATACCGGACGCTTTGATCGCAAAAATTTGGCCTCGCATACTGCCCAAAAACCCGCTCACCGCCCTTCGTCCGAGACGCGTCCAATGTGCGGCCTGAGCCAGCCTCATATGTTCCGCCGGTGGCATTGTTTACCAGCCAGCCTCCGCGGTAACATCCAAGCATACAATCGGAATATTTCGTATTATTACAGTGTTTTCGGTGCTTTATCTGGAAAATAAGTGACCATGGGCCCCAAGAAAGCTTCTAGTGCCAACCCTACAGCAATAAGGGTGAGAATTCCAATAGAGATGAAGAAAGAGATCATTGATAAGTATGAAAGTGGAGTGTGTATCTCCGAGCTGGTCAGGTTGTACAAGAAACCCAAATCAACCATCTCTACTATTGTGGGCAACAGAAAGGCAGTCAAGGAAGCTGTTCTTGCCAAAGGTTCAATTGTGTTTTCGAAACAGAGATCGCAAGTGATGGAAGATGTTGAGAGACTCTTATTGGTGTGGATAAATGAAAAACAGCTAGCAGGAGATAGCGTCTCTCAAGCGATCATAAGCGAAAAGGCTAGGAAGTTGCATGAGGATTTAATTAAAAAAATGCCTGCAACTAGTGATGATGTGAGTGAATTTAAGGCCAGCAAAGGTTGGTTTGAGAGATTTAAGAAGCGTAGTGGCATACATAGTGTGGTAAGGCATGGTGAGGCTGCCAGTTCGGACCACAAAGCAGCTGAAAAATATGTGCAGGAATTCAAGGAGTACATAGAAAGTGAAGGACTGAAACCTGAACAAGTGTTTAATTGTGATGAAACAGGCCTGTTTTGGAAGAAAATGCCAAGCAGGACCTACATTACTCAGGAGGAAAAGGCACTCCCAGGACATAAGCCTATGAAAGACAGGCTTACTTTGTTGATGTGTTCCAATGCTACTGGTGATTTCAAAGTGAAGCCTTTATTAGTGTATCACTCTGAAACTCCCAGACCGTTCAGGCAAAAGAATGTCCTCAAGGAGAATTTGTGTGTGCTGTGGAGGGCAAACAGTAAGGCATGGGTCACTAGGGACTTTTTCTATGACTGGTTACACCATGCATTTGCCCCCAATGTGAAAGATTACCTAACTGAAAAGAAATTAGAACTTAAGTGCCTCCTGGTGTTAGACAATGCCCCTGGTCATCCTACAGACGTGGCAGAGCGACTTTATGGGGACATGAAATTCATTAAGGTGAAGTTTTTGCCTCCTAATACCACTCCTCTCCTGCAGCCCATGGACCAGCAGGTTATTGCAAACTTCAAAAAACTGTACACAAAAGCTCTGTTTGAAAGGTGCTTTGTAGTGACCTCAGAAACTCAACTGACTCTAAGAGAGTTTTGGAGAGAGCACTTTAATATCCTCAATTGTGTAAACCTTATAGGTAAGGCTTGGGAGGAGTGACTAAGAAAACCTTGAACTCTGCTTGGAAGAAACTGTGGCCAGAATGTGTAGACCAAAGGGATTTTGAAGGGTTTGAGGCTAACCCTGAGAGGATTATGCCAGTTGAGGAATCCATTGTGGCATTGGGAAAGTCCTTAGGGTTGGAGGTTAGTGGGGATGATGTGGAAGAGTTGGTGGAGGAGGACAATGAAGAACTAACCACTGATGAGCTGATAGATCAACTTCAACAGCAAGAGGCCAGACCTGAGGAAACTGGTTCAGAGGAGGGGAGAGAGAAATTGAAGAAGTTGCCTACTACAAAGATTAAGGAAATCTGTGCAAAGTGGCTTGAAGTGCAAACCTTCATGGATGAAAATCACCCTCACACAGCTATTGCAAGCCGTGTTGGCAACCTGTACACTGACAATGTTGTGAAACACTTTAGGGAAGTCATAAAGGAACGAGAGGTACAGGCCACTATGGACAGATATGTTGTGCGAAAGGAGTCCAGTGACTCTGAAGCTGGTCCTAGTGGCATTAAAAGAAGAAGGGAAGTAACCCCAGAAAAGGACTCGACACCTCAAGTCTTAATGGAAGGGGATTCCCCTTCTAAACACTAACACTCTCTCTCCCCTCCTCCCATCCCATCAATCATCACCAGATCTTCAATAAAAGTAAGTGTCATGTAATTGTGCATGCCTTTTTCAGTTTGTGTGTATTAAAATTAACATTTCATGTGGTAAAAATTTTTTTTTTTCATACTTTTGGGTGTCTTGCACGGATTAATTTGATTTCCATTATTTCTTATGGGGAAAATTCATTCGCATACCGAACAGTTCGCATAACAACCAGCCCTCTTGCACGGATTAAGGTCGCTATGCGGGGGTCCACTGTATAAGTAACATAGAAACTTGATTTATACTTTAGAATTAATAAAATATGTCATAATGTATGTGAGGAGTAAGTGGTGGTGATGTTGGGTTTATAAGGGCCACTGAGAGAAGCTGTACATATTAGTGGTAGTAGAGGCGGCAGCAGAAGCCACCAACACTGTTCACACTGAAACAATGTACGTAATTTATAAATAAGAAATATTTACACTTTAATTTATAAATAAGAAATACAGTGGACCCCCGGTTTACGATCAGCTCCCAATGCGACCAATTATGTAAGTGTATTTATGTAAGTGCGTTTGTATGTGTATGTTTGGGGGTCTGAAATGGACTAATCTAATTCACAATATTCCTTATGAGAACAAATTCGGTCAGTACTGGCACCTGAACATACCTCTGGAATGAAATATCGTAAACCGGGGGTCCACTGTATTTACACTTACCGTGGAGGAGATGTTAGTTTAATTAGTTTGATGGAGGAGATGCTGGCAGAGGTTTAGGATGGCAGAAGATAGCAGGGCAGCATATGTTCAGGGGTCCTATACACCTCCAACAACATTGGAGAGCTACTTTCATGTCTTTTTTTTATCACTTAATTGCTTACCTTACTTGCTACACTGTTAATGCTACACTTTATAGGTGGCTGGTGCTGTAGCCTTTATTGATACTTGCTGCTTTATTATCGTACATATCGTAGAATCACTGAAGAAGGCACATTCTCCCCTCTCTCTTCCCCCTTCCACTTTGGTTCTTGAATTCTATCGTGTTTCTTTACCAAAGGACTGGCACTAGGAGCTTTCTTTGGGCCCATTATGGATTATTATGAAATTTATCGTATGAACCCGTGGGGTGATGGTCACTCGCCCACAAATCATGCCACACTGACTCTCTGAATGTTGTGTGGGAGACTTTGTGTACGCCCGGCCACACAAACGCATCCCGTACAGCTGGGTGGATGAATCATGTGAGGGTTTTGGCCAGCCAAGAAGTGAGAGAATAAGAGACAAAACCTTTAGAGGATATGTTTCCTCTGTATCCCATCATATCCTCTTGAGGTTCTGTCTCTTATTCTCTTGCTTCTTGGTTGGCCAAATCCCTTACTCCCTTTCTTGGCACTTTTTCTCCTGCTCACCTTCGTCACTCTCAAGACTTCATTGAATGGGTTCGCTCTCTCCCGACCTGTAAGAGGCTTAATCTTGACGTTGAGTCCCTTTTCACTAATGTCCCTCTTGATGATGTCCTTAATTTTCTCAGAGAGAAGGCGAGTGAAGGGTTACTCTATCTCCCTATACATACTGATGTTTTTCTTGAGCTTATCTGCCTTTGTTTAGACTCAAATTTCTTTTCCTTCCAAGGTAAGTATTATTCTCAAATCTTCGGTGTCACTATGGGCTCTCCTCTATCTCCTGTTTTTGCTAATCTCTACATGGAATACTTCAAGACTGTTCTTCTTCCTACTACTGATGTGCGCCCTTCACTCTGGCTCCGCTGTGTAGATGGCATCTTTGCTCTTTGGCCTCATGACTCTAATCTCTTCCAAGACCTCTAATAACCCAGCAAAAGGCAGCAGTCAGAATGATAACAAATTCCCACTTCTGCCAGCATACTCCACCAATTTTCAAAAGTCTAAATCTGCTCACCATTAAGAACATCCATACTTATTCATGTGCCTACTACATACACAGAACAATACACACAAATATAAACCCTCCACTCAAACTTCTCCTCACCAACCTTAACAGGACACATGACCATAACACAAGACATAGATCTCTTTTTGATGTACCTCATGTCCATATCACACTGTGTAAAAACTCTATGCACATAAAGGGCCCCAAAATATGGAATTCATTACCAGAAGATACTAAAGTAACCTGGTCTGAAAATCAATTTAAGACTCTTCTCAAAAGCCACTTAATCACCCTAAACTAAATGCTAAATACTCAGTATTCACATACTCAATATGTATTCCCATATCATAATTTCAACAGTTACTTTTGAACCTTTTATCCATTGTCGACAGGAATATAATTGAATCATTGTTTTCACAAAAAGCATTTTTGAATACATGAATACATCTTTTGTCTTATATAAATAAGATTCACTTATAATTAATAATCTACTGTACAACTGATATAATTAATATTCTACTCTACAACTATGATATAATTCTTAGTGTTAAGTAGTCAGTAAGCCAATAATGTTAAGTCGGCCCATAATGCCTAGGCATAATAGAGGCTCTCTTTGCATTGCAACCCATTATTGTAAATACGTAATCTCAATGTACTATTTGCAAACACATATATAAATAAATAAATTCATAAATTCCCAATGTTAATAATCAAAATTCATCTCCTAAAGAGTTGCATAGGCACATATCAAGTAGCAGGAATCAGAAATAATGATTCTCCACATCAGAGTAAGAAGAACAAGTACCCTCCTAAGAGTAGCCCAGTTAATAAAAAAACAGTCAAAGTAAAGAGAGATTGTCTCTTCTGCAAAGTTACTCATTTTTTTAAGAATTGCAATGCATACAATTCATGGGATGATGAAGTTGAAAGATTGGAGGAACTTGACAGATGTATCAGATGTCTGGGTAATTACAATATAAAGGATTGTCATGCCAAATTAAACAACTGTTATCAATGTCACAAAGGAAGACACCATATAGTCATGTGTAAGGGTCTATATGATAATGTTGATAATAATGATAATGTTGACAACCCTGACACAATAGTAGCCAATGTAAAGATTGCTGCTAATGTTAATAACAACGGTTTCGTTGAAGTAGCCTTACCTGTGTTAGAGGTAAAAATTGATGATAAAAGGCATAAATCAAAAAATGTAGCTGTGTTATTAGACCAGGGATCACAACGTACTTTCATAAAACATAAATGCCTTAATGGAATGAAGGTACAAATGGGAGATCCTACAACCCTAAAATTATCTGGTTTTCTCTCAGATAAAAGGGCTCAATTGTATGACACTGTTTATGTAACTGTCAGTTTAGGCACTGAGGAAAAACATATTAATGCAGTAATTGTAGATAGGCTCCCAGAGAAAGTATCTACAATAGGGCTTAGTAAAACTACTGAAAGGCTTTCACATAATGTAAATTTAGCACCTTCAGGTGTAAATGATGATTCTGTAGGCCCAATAAATATTTTGATAGGTAGTGACTATTATGCCTCCTTTGTAAAGGGTATGGTAAAGAAATGTGGTGTCACTCTTAAAGACTGCAGGAAATCATGTAATGTATGGTAGGCTTCCCCATGCTAATAATGCATGACCAGAGGAAACTATAAATACCATCACTGTGTGTCTTACTCATTAAATCGTGCCCCAGTATAATTCTTCCATAGAGGATGGTGTTGAGCCAGTGCATAAATTGTGGGAATTACACAGCATTGGATCAATGTAAATGAAGAAAGTCCAGACGATTCTTTTACTCAGGAACAGTACCTGAGAGATGTAAAATTTGATTCGGGACAATACTGGGTGCGACTTCCATGGAGACTGAACCATCCAGATTTGCCCACTAATTACAGGATGGCATATGGACAATTAAAGGCTCATCTCTGCGAACTAAGACACCAGGATTGTTGACTACCTATAATGATATAATTACTGAACAATTAAATAAAAAATTTATAGAGGTACCTCCTGAGCAAGCCAAAATTTATGGTCACTATTTGCCACATCACAGAGTGAAGAAGGATTCTAAGACTACTCCTCTGAGGGTTGTGTTTAATTGTAGTGCCAGGAGTAACAAAAATGTACCTAGTTTAAATGACTGTTTGATGACAGGTCAGTCATTGACGGAAAAATTAGGAGATCTCTTATTAAATTTCAGGGTGAAGAATTATGCCTTTACGGCTGGCATACCTTTATATACCTTTGAAGAATTTCGAGAGTTTATCTACTCTCTGAGCCCAGCCATGGGCCAGGCTTGTCTGGTGCTTGCCTGGTCAACCAGGCTGTTGCTGCTGGAGGCCCACTGCCCCACATATCCATCACAGCCTGGTTGATCTGGTACCTGGTGAAGATACTTGTCTAGTTTCCTCTTGAAGGCTTCAACACTTGTTCCAGCAGTGTTTCTGATATCTTCTGGTAAGATGTTGAAAAGTTTGGGACCCTGGATGTTGATACATTGTTCCCTTATTGTCCCCACCGCACCCCTGCTTCTCACTGGGTTTGTTTTACACTTCCTCCCATATATCTCACTCAGTATGTTGTTATAGCAGTGTGCAGATTTGGGACCAAGCCCTCGAGTACCTTCCAGGTATATATTATCCTGTGCCTCTCTCTCCTCCGCTCCAATGAGTACATGTTCAAGATTTGCAAGCGTTCCCAGTAGTTTAGGTGCTTTACTGGCTCAATGTGAGCTGTAAACGATCTCTGTATTTGTTCCAGCTCCAATATTTCTCCTGCCCTGAATGGGGCCATCAGCACTGAGCAATATTCTAAGTGAGAGAGCACTAGCGATTTGAAGAGTGTCACCATCGGCATTATTTCCCTTGTTTTGAAAGTTCTCAATACCCACCCAGTCATTTTCCTGGCTGTCATGATCTTTGTCTTGTTTTTTTTTTTATTATCACACTGGCCGATTCCCACCAAGGCAGGGTGGCCGAAAAAGAAAAACTTTCACCATCATTCACTCCATCACTGTCTTGCCAGAAGGGTGCTTTACACTACAGTTTTTAAACTGCAACATTTACACCCCTCCTTCAGAGTGCAGGCACTGTACTTCCCATCTCCAGGACTCAAGTCCGGCCTGCCGGTTTCCCTGAACCCCTTCATAAATGTTACTTTGCTCACACTCCAACAGCACGTCAAGTATTAAAAACCATGTGTCTCCATTCACTCCTTTCAAACACGCTCACGCATGCCTGCTGGAAGTCCAAGCCCCTCGCACACAAAACCACCTTTACCCCCTCCCTCCAACCTTTCCTAGGCCGACCCCTACCCCGCCTTCCTTCCACTACAGACTGATATACTCTTGAAGTCATTCTGTTTCGCTTCATTCTCTCTACATGTCCGAACCACCTCAAAAACCCTTCTCTCAGCCCTCTGGACAACAGTTTTGGTAATCCCGCACCTCCTCCTAACTTCCAAACTACGAATTCTCTGCATTATATTCACACCACATATTGCCCTCAGTCATGACATCTCCACTGCCTCCAGCCTTCTCCTCGCTGCAACATTCATCACCCATGCTTCACACCCATATAAGAGCGTTGGTAAAACTATACTCTCATACATTCCCCTCTTTGCCTCCAAGACAAAGTTCTTTGTCTCCACAGACTCCTAAGTGCACCACTCACCCTTTTTCCCTCATCAATTCTATGATTCACTTCATCTTTCATAGACCCATCCGCTGACACGTCCACTCCCAAATATCTGAATACATTCACCTCCTCCATACTCTCTCCCTCCAATCTGATATCCAATCTTTCATCACCTAATCTTTTTGTTATCCTCATAACCTTACTCTTTCCTGTATTCACCTTCAATTTTCTTCTTTTGCACACCCTCCAAATTCATCCACCAACTCTGCAACTTCTCTTCAGAATCCCCAAGAGCACAGTGTCATCAGCAAAGAGCACTGTACAACTCCCACTTATGTGTGATTCTTTATTTTTAACTCCACGCCTCTTGCAAAGACCCTCGCATTCACTTCTCTTACAACCCCATCTATAAAATATTAAAAACCACGGTGAACAACACACATCCTTGTCTAAGGCCTACTTTTACTGGGAAATAATTTCCCCTCTTTCCTACATACTCTAACTTGAGCCCACTATCCTCGTAAAAACTCACACCTGCAACATCTGCCACATTCCCTCCCTATCCACCCGTCAAAACGCCTTTTCCCAAATCCATAAATGCCACAAAGACCTCTTTACCCTTTATCTTAATCCTATTCATTTTATAGTTTCACTGTAAACACCGGGGTCCACACACCCCCTACCTTTCCTAAAGCCTCCTTTGTTCATCTGCTATCCTATTCTCCGTTTTTCTCTTAATTCTTTAAAATAATAACTCTGCCAAAACACTTTACCAGGCATTTCTCAACAGACTTTTTTTTTTTTTTTTTTTCAACAAGTTGGTCGTCTCCCCCCGATGCAGGGTGACCCAAAAAAAAAAAGAAAATCCCCCAAAAAGAAAATACTTTCATCATCATTCAACACTTTCACCACACTCACACATTATCACTGCTTTTGCAAAAGGTGCTCAGAATACAACAGTTTAGAAGCATATACGTATAAAGATACACAACATAACCCTCCCAAACTGCCAATATCCCAAACCCCTCCTTTAAAGTGCAGGCAAATTTTATTCCCATTTCCGGACTCCCGTCCAACTATAAGAAAATAACCGGTTTCCCTGAATCCCTTCACTAAATATTACCCCGCTCACACTCCAAACAGATTCGTCAGGTCCCCAAGTATCATTCTCTCCATTCACTCCTATCTAACATGCTCATGCACGCTTGCTGGAAGTCCAAGCCCCTCGCCCACAAAACCTCCTTTACCCCCTCTTTCCAACCCTTTCGAGGACGACCCCTACCCCCCTCTTTCCTTCCCCTATAGATTTATATGCTTTCCATGTCATTCTACTTTGATCCATTCTCTCTAAATGACCAAACCACCTCAACAACCCCTCTTCTGCCCTCTGACTAATGCTTTTATTAACTCCACACCTTCTCCTAATTTCCACACTCCGAATTTTCTGCATAATATTTACACCACACATTGCCCTTAGACAGGACATTTCCACTGCCTCCAACCGTCTCCCTCGCTGCTGCATTTACCACCCAAGCTTCACATCCATATAAGAATGTTGGTACTACTATACTTTCATACATTCCCTTCTTTGCCTCCATAGATAACGTTTTTTGACTCCACATATACCTCAACGCACCACTCACCTTTTTTCCCTCATCAATTCTATGATTAACTCAACAGACTTATCCCCCTATAATTTTTGCACTCTCTTTTATCCCCTTTGCCTTTATACAAAGGAACTATGCATGCTCTCTGCCAATCCCTAGGTACCTTACCCTCTTCCATACATTTATTAAATAATTGCACCAACCACTCCAAAACTATATCCCCACCTGCTTTTAACATTTCTATCTTTATCCCATCAATCCCGGCTGCCTTACCCCCTTTCATTTTACCTACTGCCTCACGAACTTCCTCCACACTCACAACTGGCTCTTCCTCACTCCTGCAAGATGTTATTCCTCCTTGCCCTATACACGAAATCACAGCTTCCCTATCTTCACCAGCATTTAACAATTCCTCAAAATATTCCCTCCATCTTCCCAATACCTCTAACTCTCCATTTAATAACTCTCCTCTCCTATTTTTAACTGACAAATCCATTTGTTCTCTAGGCTTCCTTAACTTGTTAATCTCACTCCAAAACTTTTTTTTATTTTCAACAAAATTTGTTGATAACATCTCACCCACTCTCTCATTTGCTCTCTTTTTACATTGCTTCACCACTCTCTTAACCTCTCTCTTTTTCTCCATATACTCTTCCCTCCTTGCATCACTTCTACTTTGTAAAAACTTCATATGCTAACTTTTTCTCCCTTACTACTCTCTTTACATCATCATTCCACCAATCGCTCCTCTCCCTCCCGTACCCACTTTCCTGTAACCACAAACTTCTGCTGAACACTCTAACACTACATTTTTAAACCTACCCCATACCTCTTCGACCCCATTGCCTATGCTCTCATTAGCCCATCTATCCTCCAATAGCTGTTTATTATCTTACCCTAACTGCCTCCTCTTTTAGTTTATAAACCTTCACCTCTCTCTTCCCTGATGCTTCTATTCTCCTTGTATCCCATCTACCTTTTACTCTCAGTGTAGCTACAACTAGAAAGTGATCTGATATATCTGTGGCTCCTCTATAAACATGTACATCCTGAAGTCTACTCAACAGTCTTTTATCTACCAATACATAATCCAACAAACTACTGTCATTTCGCCCTACATCATATCTTGTATACTTATTTATCCTCTTTTTCTTAAAATATGTATTACCTATAACTAAACCCCTTTCTATACAAAGTTCAATCAAAGGGCTCCCATTATCATTTACACCTGGCACCCCAAACTTACCTACCACACCCTGTCTAAGTTTCTCCTACTTTAGCATTCAAGTCCCCTACCACAATTACTCTCTCACTTGGTTCAAAGGCTCCTATACATTCACTTAACATCTCCCAAAATCTCTCTCTCTCCTCTACATTCCTCTCTTCTCCAGGTGCATACACGCTTATTATGACCCACTTTTCGCATCCAACCTTTACTTTAATCCACATAATTCTTGAATTTGTCTTGTTATGGTCTTTAAAAGAAAGGTCGGCTGACATAATTATTCCTAGGTCTTTTACATGTTCCTTATGTTCTATTTGGTGACCCTCTTGAGTTTTGTATATAGTGCTACTTTTGAGTTCTTCATTCTTTCCATACCTAAGCAGCTGGAACTTATCACCATTGAACGTCATGTTGTTTTCCACTGCCCACTGGAAAACCCTGCTTACGTCTTCCTGTACTTTTCCAGTGTCCTCTAATGTACTGACTTTCATGCTTATTTTAGTGTCATCTGCAAATGATACAAAAGTGTGCCGGGTGTTTTTGTCTATGTCTGCTATGAGGATGAGTAACAGCAGAGGTGCCAGGACAGTGCCTTGGGGCACTGAGCTTTTGACCTCGCTGATGCTGGATCTTGCCCTGTTCACTACTACTTTTTGTGTTCTGTATGTTAGGAAACCGAAAATCCATCTGCCTACCTTCCCCATAATGCCCATGGCCTTCATTTTGTGCGCTATCACTCCATGATTGCATTTGTCAAACACCTTTGCAAAATCTGTGTAAATCACATCTGCGTTTTGGTCGTCTTCCAGTGCCTCCGTAATCCTGTCATAATGGTTCATCAGCTGTGACAGACATGATCGTCCTGCTCTAAAACCATGCTGGTTCGGGTTATGTTGGTTGTGCTGCTCCATGAAATTTGTAACCTGCCGTCTCATCACTCTTTTGAAGATTTTTATGATGTGAGAGGTTAGGGCTACTGGTCTGTAATTTTTAGCTAGTGCTCTACTACCTCCCTTATGCAAAGGAGCTATGTCTGCACTCTTTAACCCTTAAACTGTCCAAACGTAGATCTACGTTTTTTCAACATTTGAAAGTATGTAAAAAAAAAGTAGATCTTCTTTTCTTTTTTTACATTCGAAAAAGTGTAAAAAAAACTTAGATCTACTTTTTTTTTTTGTTATATTTGAAAATATGTAAAAAAAGCATAGATCTACTTTTGGAGCACTACACATGTGAATGTAGATCTGCTTGGACAGTTTAAGGGTTAAGACCTCCGGTATTTCACCTAGATCTAAGCTCTTTCTCCAAAGAATACTGAAGGCTCATGCTAGTGGTACTTTGCACTTCTTTATAAACAGAGCATTCCATGAATCTGGTCCAGGTGCTGAGTGAGTGGTCATGTTTTTCATTTCTTTTTCAAAATCTATGGGATTTGTACTAATGTCAGTTAGTTGGTCTGTGCGGCCTTCTTCTGGAGTGAAAAATATTTCTGCATTTTCTACCTTGCTGTCATTTAGTGGGTTGCTGAACACCGACTCATACTGTTCTTTTAGGATTTTACTCATTTCCTGTTCATCGTCAGCATACGAGTCTCCTCTCAGTAGTGGTCCAATTCTACAGGTAGTTCTTAGCTTGGATTTTGCATAGGAATAGAAATATTTTGGGTTTCTTGCAATGTCCTGTATGGCCTTTTGTTCCCTTTGTACTGTACTTCTTCTGTGAGGTATGACATCCTAAGTTTTTGCTCTAATTCAGTGATCTCTCTGCTAAGTTTATCTTTCCTCTGTTGTAGCATATTTGTGTTTTTAAGCAGTTCAGTAACCTGTTTTCTTCTTTTGTACCATCTCCTACGCTCTCTCTCTATATTTGATCTTCCTCTGGGTTTCCTCAATGGTACATGTTTCATACATATTTTGTATGCTTCTGTATTCAGCTTCTCTAGGCACTGGTGGAGATTTAGGGTGATCATGTCATAATAAGCGTGTATGCACCTGGAGAAGAGAGGAATGCAGAGGAGAGAGAGAGATTTTGGGAGATGTTAAGTGAATGTATAGGAGCCTTTGAACCAAGTGAGAGAGTAATTGTGGTAGGGGACTTGAATGCTAAAGTAGGAGAAATTTTTAGAGAGGGTGTGGTAGGTAAGTTTGGGGTGCCAGGTGTAAATGATAATGGGAGCCCTTTGATTGAACTTTGTATAGAAAGGGGTTTAGTTATAGGTAATACATATTTTAAGAAAAAGAGGATAAATAAGTATACACGATATGATGTAGGGCGAAATGACAGTAGTTTGTTGGATTATGTATTGGTAGATAAAAGACTGTTATTAGGGCTTCAGGATGTAAAATGTTTATAGAGGGGGCCACAGATATATCAGATCACTTTCTAGTTGTAGCTACACTGAGAGTAAAAGGTAGATGGGTACAAGGAGAATAGAAGCATCAGGAGAGAGAGAGGTGAAGGTTTATAAAAAAAGAGGAGGCAGTTAGGGTAAGATATAAAACAGCTATTGGAGGATAGATGGGCTAATGAGAGCATAGGCAATGGGGTCGAAGAGGTATGGGGTAGGTTTAAAAATGTAGTGTTAGAGTGTTCAGCAGAAGTTTGTGGTTACAGGAAAGTGGGTGCAGGAGGGAAGAGGAGCGATTGGGTGGAATGATGATGTAAAGAGAGTAGTAAGGGAGAAAAAGTTAGCATATGAGAAGTTTTTACAAAGTAGAAGTGATGCAAGGGAGGGAAGAGTATATGAGAAAAAGAGAGAAGTTTAAGAGAGGGGTTTGAAGAAATGTAAAAAGAGAGCAAATGAGAGAGTGGGTGAGTGTTATCAACAAATTTGTTGAAAATAAGAAAAAGTTTTGGAGTGAGATTAACAAGTTAAGAAGCCAAAGAGAACAAATGGATTTTTTCAGTTTAAAATTAGGAGGGGAGAGTTTTTTAAATGGAGAGTTAGAGGTATTGGGAAGATGGAGGGAATATTTTGAGGAATTGTTAAATGTTGATGAAGATAGGGAAGCTGTGATTTCGTGTATAGGGCAAGGAGGAATAACATCTTGTAGGAGTGAGAAGAGCCAGTTGTGAGTGGGGGGGAAGTTCGTGAGGCAGTAGGTAAATGAAAGGGGGTAAGGCAGCCGGGATTGATGGGATAAAGATAGAAATGTTAAAAGCAGGTGGGGATATAGTTTTGGAAGTGGTTGGTTTCAATTATTTAATAAATGTATGGAAGAGGGTAAGGTACCTAGGGATTGGGAGAGAGCATGCATAGTTCCTTTGTATAAAGGCAAAGGGACAAAAGAGAGTGCAAAAATTATAGGGGGATAAGTCTGTTGAGTGTACCTGGTAAAGTGTATGGTAGAGTTATAATTGAAAGAATTAAGAGTAAGACGGAGAATAGGGTAGCAGATGAACAAGGAGGCTTTAGGAAAGGTAGGGGGTGTGTGGACCAGGTGTTTACAGTGAAACATATAAGTGAACGTATTAGATAAGGCTAAAGAGGTCTTTGTGGCATTTATGGATTTGGAAAAAGGCGTATGACAGGGTGGATAGGGGGGCAATGTGGCAGAGTTGCAAGTGTATGGTGTAGGAGGTAGGTTACTGAAAGCAGTCAAGAGTTTTTACGAGGATAGTGAGGCTCAAGTTAGAGTATGTAGGAAAGAGGGAAATTTTTTCCCAGTTAAAAGTAGGCCTTAGACAAGGATGTGTGATGTCACCGTGGTTGTTTAATATATTTATAGATGGGGTTGTAAGAGAAGTAAATGCGAGGGTCTTGGCAAGAGGCGTGGAGTTAAAAGATAAAGAATCACACACAAAGTGGGAGTTGTCACAGCTCCCTCTTTCCCTGATGACACTGTGCTCTTGGGAGATTCTGAAGAGAAGTTGCAGAGATTGGTGGATGAATTTGGTGGGGTGTGCAAAAGAAGAAAATTAAGGTGAATACAGGAAAGAGTAAGGTTATGAGGATAAACAAAAAGATTGGGGTGATGAAAGATTGATATCAGATTGGAGGGAGAGGGGTATGGAGGAGGTGAACGTATTCAGATATTTGGGAGTGGACGTTGTCAGCGGATGGGTCTATAAAAGATGAGGTGAATCATAGAATTGATGAGGGAAAAAAAAGAGTGAGTGGTGCACTTAGGGTCTGTGGAGACAAAGAACTTTGTCCTTGGAGGCAAGAGGGGAATGTATGAAGTATAGTTTTACAACGCTCTTATATGGGGTGAAGCGTGGGTGGGTGAATGTTGCAGCGAGGAGAAGGCTGGAGGCGTGGAGATGTCTGTCTGAGGGCAATGTGTGGTGTGAAAAATAATGCAGAGAATTCGTTAGTTTGGAAGTTAGGAGGAGGTGCGGGATTTACCAAAACTGTTGTCCAGAGGGCTGAGGAAGGGTTGTTGAGGTGGTTCGGACATGTAGAGAGAATGGAGCGAAACAGAATGACTTCAAGAGTGTATCAGTCTGTAGTGGAAGGGAAGGCGGGGTAGGGGTTCCCGGGCCCAGGGAAAGGGGTTTGGGGGGAGGGGGTTTAAAGGAGGTTTTGTTGTGCGAGGGGCTTGGACTTCCAGCAGGCATGCGGTGAGCGTGTTTGATAGGAGTGAATGGAGACAAATGGTTTTTTAATACTTGACGTGCTGTTGGAAGTGTGAGCAAAGTAACATTTATGAAGGATTCAGGGAAACCGGCAGGCCGGACTTGAGTCCTGGAGATGGGAAGTACAGTGCCTGCACTCTGAAGGAGGGGTGTTAATGTTGCAGTTTTAAAAACTGTAGTGTTTAAAACACCCTTCTGGCAAGACAGTGTGGAAGTGAAGATGGTGAAAGTTTTTCTTTTTCGGGCCACCCTGCCTTGGTGGGAATCGGCCGGTGTGATAATAAAAAAAAAAAAATATGTCTGATTCCCAGGGTAGTTGAAGCTTTTGGTTTTTTTTTTCCCAGTTATTTTTGGGTTGTTAAAAAAACTTATTGAAACCCCGTCCTAAACTTTATCGATGCATTTCCCTCCCCCTGAGTTAATACAGGGAAACCCCAAAAAATTTTAAAAAAATTCAAAAAAAGTCAAAATTCGAAGCATTTTCCCCATAAGAAATAATGGAAAACAATTAATCCTTCCAAAAAACCCAAAAAATATTACACAACAAATACATTTTATAGAGTTTAAATTTACATTTACATAAACAAAACTATAGTTTTAATTATGTATTCAATTCATTCAATTCAATTTATTCTTTTTAAAGTTTTTAAAAAGCTGAGTTTACAAATTTGGTTTTTGGTGGTTTACTGTAGAAAAATAATTAACAGAGTGAACAACTAAAACGCCTAGTGGCTAGGATTTTGGGCGGGGATTATTTTAAAATTTATTTTAAAAATGTTACTAATTTGAGATAAGTTGGTTAAAGGCTAAGTGAAAAATTTAAGTTGTGATTTTAGAAAGGTAATGTTTTTGTTTTGGCCAACATGTTTCAGTTTTGGATATCACAGGCCATCTTTTGATATTTAAAGTTTATTATTTTGAGATTGGTTTGATATTTCTGTTTTGGCCAAAGGGGTGAGTGAGGTAAGGTGAACCCCCAGGTGGTTTTGTATTTTATTGACAGGGTGTTCAGGGAGAAAAAGTTTTTTGATGGATTTTTGAAGGGAGAATGTGTCTGCATTTTTGGAATTTTTTAGGTAGGGGTTCCAGTTTGGGGCCCTTTGACATATATTAATTTTTGAAAAGGTTTTTAGTCGGACACGGGGAATGTCTAGAGATGTTTGTGTCTGGTTTTGTGCCGTGGGTTCTTCAAACTATAAAGAAAGCTTTTAGGTAAAGGTTAATTTTGGGAATTTAAGGCCCTGTAGATGTAGATGGACAGTAGTAAGTGGGATGTACGAAAAGGAGTAAGTTTAGATCTATGAAGAGTGGGGGGGTGTGTTGCCGGGAGGGATTTAGTGTTTTTTCTTACTGCTCTTTTTTTTGGGGGTTTTATTTGGCTTTGGGGTGTGTTGCTGCTTTTGAACCCCACCAGATAGCATGGTGAGTAGGGATATATAATAAATGGTTAGTGGGGAAAAGGGGCATTTTGCGGCACGTAGTAGTATCTTGGAGGGACCCCAAAACATTTTGGATTTTTTTTGGGTTAGTGTTTGATATGGGGTGAAGTTCGTTGTTGTCGAGGTATAGGCCTAGGAATTTGCCCTCTTTATGCTGGAATTTAGAGTGTTTCGATTTAATGTTAATTTGCGTCCCCTGCCCTCTCCCAAAACAAAATTTGTAGGTTTTGTAAAGAAAAGCGTAAGTTTATTGGCTTTTCCCCAATCATATTTTGATAGTCCTTTTAAAAACAAGGGTGTGAGGTTGCAAGATTAGGGTGAAGATACAAATAAGTCGTGTCGTCGCAAAGAGGAAGGGGGTTCGGGGTGTTGAGATACTTTTGGGAAAAGATCATTGATGTATATGAGGAAGAGCGGGGGCCCCAAAGGGCCATTTCCCCTGGGGAAAACCCCATATAAAGGGGCTGTGTTGTTGATGCGTGTCTTAATGGGGGACATACTGATCCCTTTGTAAGGTAAATTTAAAATATGCAAGGCAGGCCCCTTTTATAAAATAATGGTCAATTTGGGGTGGATGCCATGGTTACTGTGCCCAAAACTTTTTTTGGGTCAAAAAAAAATTCCCTAGGGTATTCCTATTTTCCAATGCTGTTTAAAGCGATCTAGCATTTTTTTATTATGTTAGTGCTTTTTTTTTCCTGAATCCAAATGGCGGGGGTTTGGGAGTATGTTTTGTGAAAATATAATGAATATAGTTCTGTGCACGATTTTCTCAAAGATTTTGGATAGCAATGGTAATTTTGGGATATTGGCCTATAGTTGTTTAAATCGTGGGGTCACCACCTTTTATGTTTGGTGTACCCTTGCCGTTTTGAGTAGTTTCGGGAGGTGCTAGCTTCTAGTGACTTGTTAAAAGCAATGAGATTATGTGAGAGGACATGGGCCACTCTCTTGTACAATAATGGGGGACATGAGACGATTCCCTGATATTTAAGTGACTTTATAAATCTCGTGATTTCCGTGGGCTCAGTTGGAGAAGATGAGGAATTGGGAAATTCCATCTGTAGTCCCCCAGGGGATTGGTAATGGATTTTATTGGCGAGATTAGAAACCTATGGTTGAGAAGAAGTCGTTTTCTTGTTGCTGTGTCAGTGGGATGTTTATGGTGTTTCGTTAGGTTTTAGTTAGGAAATTTCTTGTTTTTTTTCAGTTTGTGGGTCCCTAAATCTGGGAGTGTTTCCCAGGTTTTTTAATCTCCTCTTTGTCAATGAATCTAGGGAGTATTTATGCTTTGGTTTTTATTACTTTGGTGAGGACTGATGAATAGTGTTTAAGAATATCTTGTGTATTAAGCCTGTCTATAATGCTTTCATTTGGTGTTTCTTATCAATGGTTTTCAGAAGGTGCTGGTTGCATGGCAACAAGCTGTTTGTTTGTGAATCTGTTTCGTTTTTATAGGACAATGTTGTTTTTATAGTCAAAGTAGTTTTTTAAGAAAAATGTCTGTCCAGTCGTCATACTTTGGGCCTTGGAAATTTTGTAGGCCAGTCAACAGTTCAGGTCAGTTTGGGGAACTTCTTATTGAGGCCTCTCTGGAGTCTAAATGAGACTTTGTTGTTTTTAAGTGGTGGTTACTAATTTTTGGGTAAGAGGAGTAGGGTAGTGGTCTTGTAGTGCTACTGGATATCCTGATTTAAGGGGGGTGTATATTGTCCATATTGGTCTATTATGGTGAATTTTTTCAGTGAGCCTGGTTGTTAGGTTTTGTTGGTATAAGAATTGTTGTTCATATTTTTGATTGAAATCAGTTCAGGCTGATCATTGTTGGCCAGGTTGATGTTGAAGTCTCAGCTAAGGAAGGTTGCTTATTCATTTGTCTGTTGTTATTAGTGCCTTTAATTTCTCACTGAAGTTGGGATGTTAGTGTGGGGTACCCGGAAAATGGCACGTTTGTTATAGGCGTCTTAAGGTTTTTTAGTAAAATTAGCAAAAATGTATTCCAATTCATCACTAAAGAATTGGTGCTATAAAGATAATTGGTTAGAGAAATAGTTTGCAATACCACCCCAATTGGGTATGTTGAGTTGTGGATTGTGTGTTCCTGGTAGAGGGTAGATATCTAGCAGGTTCGGTAAGAATAATGAGGAGAAGTGGTCTTTGTGATTCAAGGAGTTGCCAGGAGGTATCATAGTGTTTGCTTAAGGACCTGATGTTTTTAGTTAAGTACTGATAATTTTATCATTGTTAGGTAGTGCTGGCTTGTGAGCTGTGTAGTAAGGCAGTTACTTTCAATAGGTTTTGATTGTGTGTCAGATTATGAGGTTTAGATCAGGTCAACGTGATAAATCATCTTCTAGTTTAATTATGGTTATTATATCCTGAGTTGTGGTTGAGTTTTAGTACTGATATCTGTAGTGGTAAGGAAGTTTGGACAAGTATACAGATAGCTATAGCATTTTGGTCATGTAATTTCACTAATAACATATGAAGTTGGTGTTGTCTATGTGTTGTGCTGGAATGAGCTAAAGTACAACTAGATATAATAATAATAAAAATACAATTAAAAATAGCACAAGACTCTCATTGTAATTGCACTAAGTCAAATGTAATGATTGGTAGATATGTATTGAAGAATGAGCTTAGTACAACGAGTTAATCTAATAAAAAAAAGGCACAAGACTCTCGTTGAATTGACAAAGGTGTATTAGTTGTTTACAAGAATTAGAGTATAACTAGATTAAATTGACAAGATAAAATACACAAGTTAAGGTAGAAAAAGAAAAAAAAAAGTAGAAAAAAAATATATATATATGGGGTAGTTGGTACTAGTTAGCAAAAGAAGTTAAGGGCCTTGAACAATAATATAATTGAAATTATACACTAATTGCACACACAATATAGTCACTAGATATAAAAAACAATCTTAGAGTAGGACTTACAATATAAACTTATAATATAAAAATACAAATTGAAATGGTAACTTGCAATTGCACTAGAGTCTGGTATATGTTGTTGAAAAGATCAAGATTATAACTAGATTTAAATTGACAAAATAAAATTCACAATTAAAGTCCCAAAAAGAATAATAGTAAAAAATAACAATGGTAATGTCTTGGTTATAATATGATAGTAAGATGGTAGACAGGTACACAGGTACACAGGATAATATAAAGGTTGGAGTTGAATAAAACAAATTTGAAAATTTGGCAACAAAATGTTAGGGGAAGTATAAAATAATGTTTAATGTACAAAAGTAAAATTGACTGGTAGTAAATATGGTGTTTAATAAAATTTTAGTAAGAAATAATGATTACAAAAAAAGTAAAAAAGTAATGTTTATTTCATTCAATATTGCACTGGTAGTTTACTAAGGTTATTTGGCAGTACAAGGTAATTAAGAGTTAATCTAAGATAGTAAATGTGGTATTAAAACGGGTAAGGTAATTAGACAAGTAATGGTTATTAAATGTCAAAAATGTTAAGATAAATTGAAATTTTATAAAAAATAATTATTAATTTTAGTAAGAAATATCAATTGATAGTATTTAAAAAATTATGAGGTAGTAATATGGACAGAGAAAGTATCAATTCAGCTAATGTTTAAGCAAACAATAGTAAATAAGAAATTACATAAGGTGACTTATGCTTACTAGTAAAATCTCAAAATGGGGTTAGTTGATTTTTTAATTATTAAGAGATTGTACAATGAAATTTGAACAATAAGGGAGCAAAACAAACTCCCTTACGTAGGCTTTTAGGTTGGCCCATTGTTTAGTTATTCTCTGTAAGATTAGTACCCTGAGAAATCGTGATAGATCATTCTCGTTCGTGATTGTGTACAGTTGACCTACATTTGTTTTCCTAACTAGAATTTCCCCATCCCGTGTGAAGCCATTGGTGTATTGTGTCATTATTCTCCGCTTAAGTTTTCTGACTCTATCCCCAGGAGGTTCTGACGTTTTTGGTAAGACACTCGTTTATGTATAACCTCTTTCTTTACTTTAATAGATGCAATAATTAAGTCTTTTTTCCTGTCATGTGAGTGGAATCTAAGCATAACACTTTTTCTACTATGGGATCCTAGTAACCTGGCTTCTTTTATTTCTGACTTGGTACGTAACTTTTGTTTGGTCCTTTATGATCTTGCAGAGTAATTTCTTTACTGTTCGTTGGTTCATATCACTGGGAAAAAGTGGACTGTTAACTATTACTGCTTTCCGATAGTTTAGCTTGTTCATTTTTATCTTCTTGGAGAGCAAAGTAGTCACTGAACTGGTTATCTAAGTTGTTCTTCCATTCTTTTACTGCTTCTTCAACCTTGTATTAAGAGATATTATTTGTTGGGTATGGCTATCTATGACTGTTTGGATGGTCTTGTCACAGTTAGTCATTCCTGGTGTTGATAATTTTTGTTCAAGATGAGGATTTGTTCTCGAGTTGTTTTATCCTGGTGTCTTGTTTTGTTAGTGTCTCTCGAAGGTTCATATTTTCAATAACTAAGTTGGAGATGCATGTCTTTAGGGTATTTGGATCGTTGGTTTATACCTGAGAAGACTACTTTGGGAGGTTGAATCCGGGGAAGAGAGGAGAGATGGGCTGGTGGGAGCCATGTTTGTTGTTATTTTTGTGGTGCGCCTTGAGTGGTGGTGAGTGGGGTGGTTGCTGGGCCGGGGTCCTCCTGACTACACTTGTTTAATAGTTGATTTTTTCGGTGTTTTTCCCTTTCTGGCCTTGCTGCTGTTTCCTCTTAGATTGCGCCTCATAATACTACAGGAATTGTTGTAGTTAAGAAGAAGTTGTAGTTATACAAAGTTTAGGGTTAGGTTGTTCGGCTGGCAGCGGGGTGTTGCTTTCGGTTTGTGGGCAGTCTTCCTTTGATCTCTATTATTTTCGATTTGTAGGTTTCACTGTTGGTAATCTTTGGTCATTCTGGGTGCTATGTTGGGTATTGCAGTTTTGCTTGTAACTAGGTCATCATAGGAGCATTGGTAGCTCTGATAGTTGGAGAAAAGTACGGAGCTTGGAGGTCGCTGCTGCCGCTGCCGAGTGCCGCTGATGTGTATAGTAATACATATAACATAACATTTTTACTTACCTTTATTGAAGATTGGTGATGGCATCTGGAAAATAGGGAGGAGGAGAGAGGGAGTTGGGGTTAGTGTTTGGAAGGAGAATCCCTCTCCATGAGGACTTCAGGTAAAGCCCTCACCATGTCTTACAACATTGTGTATGCCACTACGCTTCTTAAATCTGCCAAACCAGCCTCTGCTGGCTTTAAATTCACTATCAGCACTGGTTCCAGGAGTTTTCTGTACCAGATCGGCATGCAACTTCCTTGCCTTTTCGCAAATAATCGTCTCTGAAACACTATCACCTGCAATCTCTTTATCCTTGATCCGCACCAGCAACAACTTTTCAATCTCTTCAACTATTTGTGATCTTTTTTTGGTTAGCATATTAACACCTTTTGCAACATCAGCATCCTTGATTTGTTCTTTCTTTGACAGGATAGAACCGATGGTCGACTTGTTTTTCCCATACATCCTGCAAGCTCAGCAAGTCTCACACCACTCTCATACTTCTGTATTATTTCCTTCTTCACATCTATGGTGTTTCTCACTTTCTTTACCACAGGGGTACCACTAGCAAGTTTCTTTGGGCCCATGGCAGCTTATTTCACAGTCCCACAACCACTAAACACAACGAAATAATCGTAAAATGTGTGAATGAGAGCGCAGGTTAGTGTTCACTCAAGCATAAACAAAGCTAGACTGCTCACGGCGTCTGTGCGGGGACGCAGACAGAGCGTTCCGGCAGACAGGTCCCATACCCGGCAGTCCGAAAATAGGGGCGCGTTCAATAATAGGGACACAGTTTGTCCAAACAAATGGTCCTGTTTTTGAAACGTTTGATATGTGATACGTTCGAATTTTTGAGGTTCCACTGTACTAGTTTGAACCTCTATGATGTTATGATCAGAGTAAATAGTTTTGGAAACTGTTATGTCTCTGATCAGTTCCTCGTTGTTTGTGAATATCAAATACAGGGTATTTTCATTTCTAGTGGGATCAATTACCTGTAGGTTTAAAGAGTACTTTTCACGAAACCTCATTATTTCCCTATTATAATATCCTTTCAATTGAGCTGCCATCTTCCTCTCATCTTGCTGTCCGTGTTTAAACACAGTGAGACTATTTTAACATGCTCTCTTTGAAGCTGCCATCTCCTTCTCGACGTGCTGTTTGTCTTGGAACAAACTCAATGAGACTATGGTAACATTCTGTCGTCTTCCTCTCACCATGCCGTTTGTGTTTAAACACACTCCGTTCCCTCGGGTATGTTCCGGCCGGCCGGAATCATGTTCTGTCCAGCCGGAAACTGGACGGAACATGTCTGGTACATGCCGGAACATGTTGGAACATGCCTGCCGTTGGCAGGACATTCCGGCAGCATCTCGGCCGGCCCAAAACACCCCATAGTCTCTTGGTGTCATCGCCGTCGAACATAAAGGGCACACACACTACTCAGGGAGACTATTATAATGTCCTTTCAATTGAGCTGCCGTCTTCCTTTAGACGTGCCGTTTGTGTTGAAACACACTCAGTGAGATATTTTAACATGCTCTCTTTGGAGCTGCGTCTCCTTCTCGACGTGCCGTTTGTCTTGGAACAATCTCGGTGAGACTACGGTCGGTGATTCACATGCTGCCGTCTTCCTGTCACCGTGCCGTTTGCGTTTAAACACACTGTGTTCCCTCGGGTATGCTCCGGCCGGCCGGAAACTGGATGGAACATGTCTGGTACATGCCGGAACATGCCGGAATATGCCTGCCGTTGGCAGGACATGCCGGTGGCAGCATCTTGGCCGGCAGAAAACACCCCATGGTCTCTTGGTGCCACCGCCGTCTAAGAGGGCCGGTGCACAGAGTGCTACCTAGGGATATAGCATAAGTAAAGCTTTTCCAAGAGTGGGTTTACAAGAGGCTGACCAGGATTGTACCCGCTTCTTATGGCCTGAGAATCCTAGTGACTCACTTAGTCCTCTGAAAAGCCTTTTGTTTTAGGAGCGTATTATTTGGTGCTACATCCAATCCATTCCTACTTCAAGCGATGATAAATGCACATCTTAAACATATTGGTAGTCCATTGAGTGAAGTATGAGTAAACAATTTTATGTGGGCAATTTCCCGGGTGTGACGTCAACTGAAAAGGAACTGTTGATGACATATGAAGAGGCTAATAAAATAATGCAAAGTGCAAATACGCCACTGAGGGAATGGAATAGTAATTCGTCCAAATTAAAGGACAAAATAAATAAAGATTACCCTGGAGATGAAGTACCTAAATGTAGTAATTAATTTGGATTAATTTGGGATACTGAGAGAGATTTGTTAATGTTAAAACCTAATAATTACAATTATTTTATTTTATTATCACACTGGCCGATTCCCACCAAGGCAGGGTGGCCCGAAAAAGAAAAACTTTCACCATCATTCACTCCATCACTGTCTTGCCAGAAGGGTGCTTTACACTACAGTTTTTAAACTGCAACATCAACACCCCTCCTTCAGAGTGCAGGCACTGTACTTCCCATCTCCAGGACTCAAGTCCGGTCTGCCAGTTTCCCTGAACCCCTTCATAAATGTTACTTTGCTCACACTCCAACAGCATGTCAAGTATTAAAAACCATTCGTCTCCATTCACTCCTGTTCTATTGTCCATGGGGAAGTGGAAAAGAATCTTTCCTCCGTAAGCCATGCGTGTCGTATGAGGCGACTAAAATGCCGGGAGCAATGGGCTAGTAACCCCTTCTCCTGTAGACATTTACTAAAAAAGAGAAGAAGAAATTGTTAATACAAGAAGCATGGAAGCCTAAATGTGTTTGGGATGAAACTCTACTTGAGGAATTCATTAGCAGGTGGGAAGAATTAATTGGTGATTATGAAAAAATTCCAATTTTGGAGTTCCCGTGCAAGGTGGCCAATCCAAATGGGAAAAGTATACTCCACATTTTTTGCGATGCTTCGAAATTGGCTTATGGAGTAGTCACTTACCTTCAATGTAATAGTGTTATTTCTCTTGTTATGTCTAAGGCTAAAGCGTCTCCAATTAAATCACATACCTTACCTCAGTTGGAATTAACAGCCATTTATGTAGGTGTCAAATTAGCTAATTATATAAGAAATAAGTTGCAGGAGATAAATATTAGCGACACTGTAATTTGGTCTGATAATGAGGTATCCTTACAATGGATTCGTAATGGAAACAGAAAAATTGTGTACATACAAAACAGAGTCGCTGAAATTAGTCAGGTGCAAGAGAAATATAATAGTTTGGGTCAGCATATGTTAACATTTAATCATATACCTGGTGAGGAGAATCCAGCTGATTTCTTGTCTCGAGGTTTACCTTATGCTAAATTTGTAAATGCTGTATCATGGTTTGAAGGACCGAGCTGGTTGGTAAATAAAGTTAATTGGCCTGTACAAAAGGCGTATATTGCTCCTGTTGAAATTACTGTGGCCACCGCTCCAATAGTTTGTCTCTCCTTTGCCATTGATATCAATAGGTATTCTTCTTTCCCAAACTAATAAGTGTAACTAAGCTGGTGTTTAAATTTCTAAACAAAATGAATATCTAATATAATTTTTCACATTCTCTTGAATATTGGATACAGAGGGTACAGGAAAAAATCTACGGAGATGAGATTAAATTAATGATGGAAAGAAAAATTGGGGCTGTATTTAGAGAACAATGTAATTAGGTGCACAGGTAGGTTACAAAATGCTGAATTGGGTAAATATGCTAAACACCCTATCCTACTGCACAAAACTCATCATCTAGCAATTTTCATTGTTTTAAATGCCCATAAAAATGTTATGCATGGTGGGGTACAAGATACCTTAAATTGTATTAGGGAAACTTTCTGGATTCCACAAGGACGGCAAAGTGTAAAAAGGGTTATTAAATCTTGTGTAATATGTCGCCGTATGGATACCAGATCCTATATGTACCCAGGTCCTCCACCATTGCCAAAGGAGTGTGTACAATTAGTGAAACCATTTGATGTAACAGGTGTAGACTATAGTGGTCTAGTCATTTTAACAGGTACTTCAGATGGTGTTCCACTGAAAATGTATGTATGCTTGTTCACTTGTACTGCTACTAGGGCATTTCATTTAGAAGTGGCTCAGGACTTGTCTGCAGAGCAGTTTATATAGCTGTTTCGAAAGTTTTAGCTAGGAGATCCTGTCCGAAATTGATGATTTCGAATAATGCCACCAATTTTGTAGCGGGTGCTCAACACTTGACAGAATTAAATAAGAGTAACGATGTTCAATCCCTGTTAACCCAACGAGGGTGTACTTGGAAATTTATTACTCCTAGAGCCCCTTGGCAGGGGGGGCTGTACGAAAGACTGATAGGTACAGTGAAGAGGTGTCTCCGTAAAGTACTACACAGGAAGATAATTAATTTGGAGGAATTCTGTGCAGTGTTACTGGAGGTGGAGAATCGGATAAATAATCGCCCTCTCTCGTACATGAGTGATAAACTTGATGCAGATGTATTAACACCTTCTTACCTAATATGTGGAAGGAAATTGGAAGCTGCCCCTGTCTATAGAAATAATCCTGAAGAAAGTGATGAGGATTACAATGATGCAGCAGTGTTGTGTGGTAAATTTAATATGTTAAATAAAGTACAGTGGACCCTCGCCTAACGAACGCATCGCATAATGTTAAATCCGCTTAACGAAGTGTTTGAGCATAAAAATTTTGCCCCGCCTTAGATAAAAAACTCACCTAACGTGATTCGTCCAGGACCTGTCCACGCTGCCCCATGGGTGCCACTGTTTACAAGCCAGCAAGTGTGGTCTCATCTACACATACATTCGGTACATTTCACATTATCCCAGTGTTTTTAGTGCTTGTAACTGCAAAATAAGTCACCATGGAACCCAAGAAAGCTTCTAGTGCCAACCCTGTGGTAAAAAGGTGAGAATTAATATGGAATTGAAAAAAGAGATTAAGGAAATGTGTGCAAAGTGGGTTGAACTGCAAACCTTTATGAATGAAAATCACCCTAACACAGCTATTACAAACCCCGCTGGTGACTATTACGATGACAATGTTGTGGCCCATTTTAGGCAAATCTTAAAGGAACATGAGCTACAGAGCTCTGTGGACAGATTTGTTGTGTGACAGAAGTTCAGTGACTCTCAAGCTGGTCCTAGTGACATTAAAAGAAGAAGGAAAGTAACCCCAGAAAAGGACTTGCTGCCTCAAGTCCTCATGGAAGGGGATTCCCCTTCCAAACAATAACAACTTCCATCATCTCCCCTCCTCCCATCCCATCACTCATCACCAGATCTTCAATAAAGGTAAGTGTCATGTATTCTTTATTTAGTACAGTAGTAATTGTGCATGTCTTCTTCTTTTTTGGTGTATAAAAATACAGGAGGGCCCCACTTATACGGCAGGTTAGGTTCCAGGCTACCGCCGTAAAGCGGAAACCGCCGTAAAGTGGAACACCCTTTTTTTCCACTTATCTAGTGTTTGTATGCATTTATAACAAGTTTACACTAACATATATTAAGTTAGCAATAGAACCAGGCATCAAAAAACAATAAAAAAGTACAATACACACATAGTGCACTCATTACTTACCTTAAAATATTTATAGTCTTAATCTAGGGTGAGACAAGTAGTATTTATTGTAAGAAATCAAGTGTGGTATGTATGGTAATAGCCAGGCTACCTTACCAGGCCACCCCACCCACACATACTATTCTATGATATTTAAGCATCCCAGAGCGATAAAATGTATATACAGTTCAATCATTACTTACCTTAAAATATTTGTAGTCTTAATGTAGGGTCAGGAGTAAGTAAATGAGATAAAACGAATAAATGAGAGAAAGAAAGAATGAGTACATGAGAGGGGACAGGCGCAGAGTTATGTAAACAAACCAGGCGAACGTAAGTTTTGTAAACAAACGAAGTGTACACGTCTGGTTTGTGTACAAGTTACATTGTGTACAGGTTGTCTCTACATTGATACGGTAGAATTAATAAAGAAGAACACTCCCATTCTCATGTAACATCATTTTGAGAAGAAATGAAGCTCTGAGTGAAGGCAATGGAAATAAGTCACACTGACTTTTTTTGGGTTATCCTAGGTTCTCTACACGTATGTTGTTATGTATGATAATCTATGTAACTGTATTTGTGTATACCTGAATAAACTTACTTACATACATACGAAAGGAATAATTTTCTACAGTTACCCCCAGTAACACATTTTCTCTTATGTTAGATTAGAGAAAATGTTATTCTTGCCGTCACTTGTACAAGTTATGTGGCTCCCACATCTTATATTTATGTTTATTTATTCTATTGTGGGGTGTATTTATCATCTTTTTATGTTATGTATCGTGTTTATTATATAATTTTGAAAAAAAATATCATGGATGGATTAATGAAAATGTGTATATTACCGTAATATACGACATTTAATGAGACTCGGTGAGTATTGTTATTATTATTATTATTATTATTTCTAATATGGCGTCACTTGTGCAAGTCGTCTGCTACCACATCTCACATTTATGTTATTTATTCTACTGTGGGGTGTATTTATCTTATTTTATATGTTATGCATCGTGTTTATTATATAATTTTGAAAAAAATATCATGGATGGATTAATGAAAATGTGTATATTAACGTAATATACGACATTTAAATGACTCGATGATTATTATTATCATTACTAATATGACGTCTGGAGACATAAGACACACCAATTTTAATGTGTACCTGCATGCCAGCACAGTATGTAAGTTTATTTAGGTACAGGTATACATAAGTATAATTATCAGAGTATATATAAAAATATGAATAACTTTTAAAAACATTGAAATTTTGAGTTTCAGACAAATGGAGAGACTTATGCTTACTGTGTCTCATGAGAATGTAAACAAACAGGTGGGCAGGTGACCATATAAAAGTCAGTGGGGGGGCCTTAGCGAGTTTTGGTCATGAATTGAAATGTCCTACGAACCCGTAAAAGTGAACGCCTAAAGCGGGGCATTCTGATTTCATGTGATTCTTTTTTTTTTTCATATTTGGGGTGTCAGGAATGGATTACTTGATTTCCTTATTTCTTATGGGGAAAATGTTATTCGCTAATGATAATTTCGGATAACAGATCTCAGGAATGGATTAATATCGTTAGTAGATCCACTTAACCCTTTGACGCGAAGGGCCCATTCCTGAGTGTCTCCTGTGTCGCAAATATTCGAAAAAAAAAATTATTTTTTCTTATGAAAATGTAAGATTATTTTTCTGATTGTTTTGTCCCCCAGAAAATAACTTTTCCATATATTACCAGATATAGAGGCATGAATTTGCGAAAATGATCATGCGTATGGCAAACGAGCGACTGCCGCTCACCCGGTAAACTTTATTTACTTGTATTTGAGGTTTGTTTTTCACGATTTTATTTTTTCACATACCTTATGTGACCTGTGGACCAAAGAAGGTGCAATTGAATATGTACACCTGTTGTCATACAAACACAATAAGCACACAAAAATTATCAATATATTGTTTACAAAAATGTTTACAAAACAAACATACAAAAAATTGTTTATTACTATTGTTCCCATAAAATATACCAATTTACATCACTGTAATATATTCCTAGAAAGTTCTGTAAGCTTGTGGAACATGTGAAACATGGTGTCATACACAGTGGGTTTTACACTCACACACGTAAAACATGGTGTACATACAAGGTGGTGTTTTATTTCACTCCTTATTTCACATAAAACTATGTGCATTACGACAGTAGGTTTTTACACTCTACAAATACAACTTGGTTCAACACATAGTTTTACACTCACATAAAACATGGTGTCATACACATGTGTTTTAAAACATTCCTCACACATAAAACAATGTGTCAATACACAATGGTTTTACATTGTTCTCACACATATAAACATGGTCATACACAGTGGTGTTCACTTCACACTATAAACATGGTCCATAGCACAGTTGTGTTTGAACTCTCACACAAACATGGTGTCATACACAGTGGTGTTTTACACTCCTACAACATAAAACATGGTGTCATACACAGTGGTGTTTTACACTCTCACACATAAAACATGGTGTCATACACAGTGGTGTTTTACACTCCTCACACATAAAACATGGTGTCATACACAGTGGTGTTTTACACTCCTCACATAAAACATGGTGTCATACACAGTGGTGTTTTACACTCCTCACACATAAAACATGGTGTCATACACAGTGGTGTTTTACACTCTCACACATAAAACATGGTGTCATACACAGTGGTGTTTTACACTCTACATAAAACATGGTGTCATACACAGTGGTGTTTTACACTCTCACACATAAAACATGGTGTCATACACAGTGGTGTTTTACACTCTCACACATAAAACATGGTGTCATACACAGTGGTGTTTTTACCACTCACATAAAACATGGTGTCATACACAGTGGTGTTTTACACTCTTACACATAAAACATGGTGTCATACACAGTGGTGTTTTACACTCCTCACTCATAAAACATGGTGTCATACACAGTGGTGTTTTACACTCCTCACTCATAAAACATGGTGTCATACACAGTGGTGTTTTACACTCTTACACATAAAACATGGTGTCATACACAGTGGTGTTTTACACTCACACATAAAACATGGTGTCATGCACAGTGGTGTTTTACACTCTCACACATAAAACATGGTGTCATACACAATGGTGTTTTACACTCTCACACATAAAACATGGTGTCATACACAGTGGTGTTTTACACTCTTACACATAAAACATGGTGTCATACACAATGGTGTTTTACACTCTCACACATAAAATCAGTGTGTGTGCATTTTTGTTGAATTTTTTTTTTTATGTGCAAAGACAAAACACCTCGTCTGAGCAGCTTTCTTCAAAGTATTAGCAGGCAGTTGTGTTATGTAGTTATCCTAGGTAAATGGTCATGTGTCATCATTCCTTCCTAATTTCCTTCATTCCTTTCCTACCTGGAGGCTACCTGGAGGGCATTCCACCTCTCTTCCTACATTCCTTCATCTGTCTTTCATTACTTTTTTCCTTCCTTTCATCTAGTCCTTCCTTCATTCCTGCCTTCCCTTCTTGCTTCTGGTTTCTATAATATATAACACATATATAGTCACTAGATACTTTCATAAAATGCTATTATCACCCTTCAGCAAGCTTGTCTTGGGTGTGAGTGTGTGGCTTATAATTGTTTTGAGTCAGGAGTTGGCAGCTGTCAAAATGACATATTGTCTCATTACTCTCACTCCCCCTACCGCCTGTCAAAACAATGGGGTCGGATGCTGCTTCCCCCTCCATTCTATCTAATTATCTTTCTCCCTCATTCTATCTCTTTCAATCTGTCTCTCTTTCTCTCTCTCTGTCTATCTCTGTCTCACAGGTACACATAAATACAACTATACATAGTGTAAATTACCTAGGATAACCCAAAAAATCCAGACAAAGTGCTATACTCTGCTTGAAGATGTGAGTAAACGTGATGATGACACAGTCTTGTGGCTCTCTCTGAGACAGAGCTAGACGGATAGACAGGGAGTTTGGCAGACAGACAAATAGACAGACAGACAAATGTTTGTTCGTCGTCATCTTCTCCTCCTCCTCCTCCTCCTCCTCCTCCTCCTCCTCCTCCTCCTTCTCCTTCTCCTCCTCCTCCTTCTCCTTCTCCTTCTCCTCCTCCTCCTTCTCCTCCTTCTCCTTCTCCTCCTCCTCCTTCTCCTCCTCCTCCTTCTCCTTCTCCTCCTCCTCCTCCTCCTCCTCCTCCTCCTCCTTCTCCTCCTTCTCCTCCTTCCTCTTCTCCTCCTTCTCCTCCTTCTCCTCCTCCTCTCTCCTCCTCCTCCTCCTCCTCCTCCTCCTCCTCCTCCTCCTCCTCCTCCTTCTCCTTCTCCTCCTCCTCCTCCTCCTTCTCCTCCTCCTCCTGGCTCTTGACAGATGGACAGCTGCCCCCCTCCCTCCACCCTCGTTTACCCTCATCAAAGGTCAGCTCTTATCAGATGTTATCTCCCCTTATCTTGTCACTGTCATGGGGTGAACTGTTTTCATGCCTCAAGGGAACATATTATTACATATTATTATTATTAGGTATTAGGTATTATTATTATTATTATTATTATTATTATTATTCTTATTTTCTTCTTCTTCTTCCTCCTCCTTCCACCTTCCTCCTCCTCCTTCCTACCTTCCTCCCTCCTCCCTCCTTCTTCCTCCCTCCTTCTCCTCCTCCTCCTCCTCTCCTCCCTCCCACCTCCTCCCTCCTTCTTCCTCCTCCCTCCTTCTTCCTCCTCCCTCCTTCCTCCTCCTCCCTCCTTCCTTCCTCTTCCTCCTTCCTTCCTCCTCCTCTTCTTCTTCCTCCTCTTCTTCCTCCTCCTCTTCTCTCTCCTCTTCTTCCTCCTCCTCCTCTTCCTCCTCCTCTTCTTCCTCCTCCTCTTCCTCCTCCTCCTCCTCCTCCTCCTCCTCCTCCTCCTCCTCCTCCACCTCCTCCATTGCTTTTGGTCTCAAACTCCTCGAAATCATGAAATTGATCTTCATTGACACTTCCATCTGTGTTAGAGCATCACTTGGGAAGAGAAGAGCCCCAGATTTGCAGGGAAGTCACATATTTCTTACCGCTAGACATGCTGAAAAAGGACGACTGAAATGGTATTCCCACAATGCACCACTGGCTCCCCGATTTTTTTTATATGGTGCACACTGACCATGGAGACCCATTCTCTCACATGTGGGCCTACCAGCTTTCTCCTGCTTGATTTGAAGCTGCTAGAATTTATGCGTATAGATACGTCAAACACAACACGGTATCTCCTATGACGTACATATACCACCGCGACAGTCAAAGGGTTAATTGATCATTGGTCCAATGTGTGGCGTAAAGAAAATCTTCTTACACTACGTGAACACTTTTATGGTGCGACGGAGACAGTAAATCGACAGAACATTCAACCAGGTGACATTGACTGTCGCAAGCCCCTTTCTGAAACTGTCATTCTATGTTGCAAAATTTTTGGAAAAAAAAAATTATTCTTTATGAAATGATAGAGAATCTTTTCCTGATGGTAATGACACCAAAAGTACAAAATTTGGTCGAAAACTCATGGAATTACGCTCCCGCGAAGTTAGCAGTCTCAGCAACATATATGCATCAGTGATTTTGCCGACTTTGAGCCTTGTTTATGGCCAGTTCCATTGTTCAAGTTGACCAAACTCATAGCTATTTCTTTAGAACTCCATTTTTTCTATCAGTTAAGTACAAGAAACCGTGTATTTACCGATTTGAACTATCCAATAAAGTGGTCAGAAATTGGCAATTTGGCCAATTTCACGCAAATTAAAAAAGATGCCAATTTCAAAATAGGGTCCAGGATAAACAATGTAGACATTCTTGGCACTAAAATAACATATCCCCTGTTCATTAGCCACATCTCTAGGCCCCTCTTATATTACTATTGCTTTCAATTTTGATTTTTTATTCATACAAAAAATACAAAATTTACTGTTATGCAGACTACTGCATTATTGTAAAAATGGTATAAATAATATCAGTGTACTAGTGAAAGAATATTAGACTCCCCAGTTGACGTATATTGGATGTGTGGTGTGATTTACTTACTCCTGAACATTGGTAAAAACCAAACATTTCTGCTACTTTGAGCTCAATTTCAAGGTCGTTTTCATCGGGAAACTAATCAAATCATCTCTATTTCTGTAATATGTTTTCCATTTTATCAAGTGAGACCATGAAAACGAGAATACAACGATAAATACTATACGAAAATACACCTCAAAGTCGGCGTTTTAATCCAAAAATATGGTCAGTTTTTTTTCTCATTATGCACTGCGTGCTGCAGGATTTTTTTTATGTAGTGCACACTGGCCACACAGACCCATTCTCTCACATGTGGGCCTACCAGCTTTCTCCTGCTTGATTTGAAGCCGATAGAATTTATGTTTATTAATACGTCTGAAACACTGGCTTGTAAGACATATATATACAACCAAAACAGTCAAAGGATTAATTGATACTGAAGAGCATCGAACATTGTGGCCTCTGGGCAAGGTATTGACATTGTACCCAGATGCACAAGGTGTTGTCCGGAATGTCAGTGTTGTGTCGTGGCCAGGAAAGTTTACATACAAATAATAAATTGATTCCCTTGGAATTAAATGGTATTTAATCAAATGTAAATGAAAATCTAAAGGAAAGTGACACGAGTGATATTGAAGATAGTGCTGACCAAGTGATGCAAGAAGATGAAATTGTAGTAAGGCCTACTAGGAAAACAGACACTCAAGCCAGAACTGGCTGGAATCGTCTCCTAGAGGAAGGAGCAATTTGAGTCGTTTAACAACGAACTCCGCCCGGCCGCAGTGTGGAAAATATTGTATGTTTTCCGAAAATACAGTGTATTTTGCATGAAAATTAGTGAAATACATTGTAGTTAACAAAAATTAATTTGCAAGTAAAAAAGGAACCAGCAACAGTGTTAGTGTTGCTTGGGGAGGGACGCCATGTTTTGAATGGGGATTAGAAGGAACGTTAGTGAACGAGAAGAATATTTCGTCGCTCTGGAGGTTAAAATGTGGTTGAAACCTCTCAAATAGGAGCAGAAATTGTTGGAGTTACAGTCCTGCAGAATTTGAGAAACCAACGACTTGACAGGACTTTGAAATTAGATGGGAAAGGGGATGAGAATTGCACCATCTCCCAGATAAGTAATGTCTTTATATGTTGAAATTTCTGGCCAGTATTTTCTTCATATTTTCAGCACACCAAGTAATCTCCAGACAAATTGGCGAGTGTTATTAATATAAATTCCCCTTCTGATACATAAATGTGTATATGTATTCATTAACTCAATTTAACATACAGTCCATATAATTTATATTAATAGTTTTACCAGAATTACTGGTGATATTTATTTCATTGAAATTATTATAGGTCCAGAGTGACTTGTGGAGGTATGAGATTAGTGGGTATTTGAAAGTGGACATTTTTTATGGCCTAGAATGTCCAAAAATTCCTACATGTCTCAATAACAATTAATAAGGAATAATTATCTTTGTTACAAATTACTGGTATGTATCTTATGAGATTCATCCAGGTAATTTTAATATTCCACAATACTTACACTTTTATATTTACACTTGCCTTGGAGATGTTAGTTTAATTAGTTTGATGGAGATGCTGGCAGAGGTTTAGGGTGGTGGAAGATAGCAGGCTGGCGTATGTTCATTGGCCCGATACACATCCAACAACATTGGAGAGTTACTTTCGTGTCGTTTTTCTATTGCTTACTCACTTAACTTACTTGCTACACTGTTAATTCTACACTTTATCGCTGACTGGTACTATAGTCTTTATCAATACCTGCTGCTTTAGTATCGTACTTATCATAGAATCACTGAATCACTGCAGAAGGCACATTCACCCCTCTCTCTTCCTCCTCCACTTTGGTACTTTGCTACGAGTTTTTTTCTTGAATTCTATTGTGCTTCTTTCCTTCTTTACCACAGGGCAGGTGGCTTATTTAGCAGTTACAAGCACTAAAAAAATGGAGTAATACAAAATATATTGCATGTAAGCATGGAATCATCCTCCCTGGCTTGTAAACAATGGCACACTGGCTTTACATGGGCTCAGGCTTCGTGGGCATGTTCAGGACGAATGTCCTTAACCGAGTTCTTGGGCATTAGCTGAGCCAGTATTTTGACGCAAAAACGTGCTGCTATCCGATTTTGGCGTTACCCAATGCTGCCATTACCCGAGGGTCTACTGTGTACTGCTAAGGGGCAGATAATGGCTGAGAAGTGAACTTCGTTATTTATGGTCCAATTTCTTTCAATTTTGGTGTACGTTAAGAAGCATCTTTCCATCATACATTGCCCAAGTTTCAGTGAGATAATCCAACAAACAAATTAGATCTAATTCCCTAGATCAAGAGCAAGAACCCCTCACCAGCATCAAGGAACCTCCCTTGAGGCCTGCTTGCTTCTGGAATTTGCACTCGCATCTGGAAGCAAAAATAGACCGAGCAACTGCTTGTATCTGGAAAAACTCACACATGGGTGCACTTGTAAGTAGAGGTTCCACTGTACTTTTCAACTCTCACCCTACATTAACCCCTTGACTGTTTCGGTCGTATATATACATCTTATGAGCCACCGTGTTTGATGTATCTATGCGCATAAATTCTAGCAGCTTCAGATCAAGCAGGAGAGGGTTGGTAGGCCTACATGAGAGAGAATGGGTCTGAGTGGTGGGTGTGCACCCTGTGAAAAAAATCTGGGACTCAGTGGTGCATTGTGGGAATGCCGTCTTGGTAGTCCATTTTCACCATGCCTCGCGGTAAGAAGTGATAGCTCTGACAGTGATGGAAGTGGCAGAGAAAGTGAATTCCATGGTTTTCAAGTGAGTGTGACTGAAAACAGTGTCCAGGATAACATAATTAGTGGTGAAAACCCAGATGACTCTATGACCTTCCACCTCTGGTGCTGGGCTAGCTCGTTCACATTCACCTGTACCAGGACGAAAGAGGAAACTATTTGCCCGTGTACAAGACTCAGATGTAAGCAGTGAAAGTGATAGTGATAGTGATTTCAAAGCTATTGAAAGCAGTTCTAGTTGCGACAGTGAGGGTGAATGTTCCCCAGTGAAGCGGCAGTATATACGACGTAGCATGCGGTCTGGTAGCGTGTTATATGCTGTTCCAAGGGGAAGGAGTAAATCTCGGAGCACATCCCGTGGCCCTACACCACGAACTGATAGTGAAGTTGACAATATTGTTACGATGGTTATGAATGATGTGAGTGAGGCAGCAGGTGGTGGTGGTGATAGTGATGGTGGCATGAGTCATGTGGCACCAGCAGCGGTCCACACTACCACTGATGCTGCTGACTCTGCACAACCACAATGAGCCTCACCCTACCACACACTCCCACAACATCCACAACCTGCACAACCACAACTTGCACAACCACAACCTGCACAACCACAACCACGTTTCAATATCCAGAACCCACCAGCTGACTGCATCTGGGATTGGCAGCAAGGTGACGAGTTTGTTCCCAGTCCCCATGACTTTGATGAAACACAAAGTAGAATACAGCCATCATGTACACTTGGGAACAATACCACTGAACTGGAATGCTTTCAGTTATTCTTCGATGAACCCCTGATGGACAGTATTGTCAGGGAAAGCAATACATACTTTGAGTACACCATGGCAAACACAGTTCTTTCACCAAGATCATGCCTACACCAGTGGAAGGACACAACTGTGGCAGAGATGTATCTGTTCTTTGCCACAATAATGCTTATGCCACATGTGTATAAGCACAGTGTCAACACATACTGGTTGACAGACTGCCTGATTTCAACCCCAGCTTTCAGTGACACTATACCAGTTATTACAACCCAGGAGTCCAAATGGCCTGTTATCCTGGGTGTAAAGGGAGCAAAATAAACACAGCAGAAAAGTTTTGACTTATATTATCCTTCACCAATTTAGAACAGCAATTTTTTTTTTTTTTTTTTTTCAACAAGTCGGCCGTCTCCCACCGAGGCAGGGTGACCCAAAAAAGAAAGAAAATCCCCAAAAAGAAAATACTTTCATCATCATTCAACACTTTCACCACACTCGCACATTATCACTGTTTTTGCAGAGGTGCTCAGAATACAACAGTTTAGAAGCATACACATATAAAGATACACAACATATCCCTCCAGACTGCCAATATCCCAAACCCCTCCTTTAAAGTGCAGGCATTGTACTTCCCAATTCCAGGACTCAAGTCCGACTATATGAAAATAACCGGTTTCCCTGAATCCCTTCACTAAATATTACCCTGCTCACACTCCAACAGATCGTCAGGTCCCAAGTACCATTCATCTCCATTCACTCCTATCTAACACGCTCACACACGCTTGCTGGAAGTCCAAGCCCCTCGCCCACAAAACCTCCTTTACCCCCTCTCTCAAACCCTTTCGAGGACGACCCCTACCCCGCCTTCCTTCCCCTATAGATTTATATGCTTTCCATGTCATTCTACTTTGATCCATTCTCTCTAAATGACCAAACCACCTCAACAACCCCTCTTCTGCCCTCTGACTGATACTTTTATTAACTCCACACCTTTTCCTAGTTTCCACACTCCGAATTTTCTGCATAATATTTACACCACACATTGCCCTTAAACAGGACATCTCCACTGCCTCCAACCGTCTCCTCGCTGCTGCATTTACCACCCAAGCTTCACACCCATATAAGAGTGTTGGTACTACTATACTTTCATACATTCCCTTCTTTGCCTCCTTCTTTGACTCCACATATACCTCAACGCACCACTCACCTTTTTTCCCTCATCAATTCTATGATTAACCTCATCCTTCATAAATCCATCCGCCGACACGTCAACTCCCAAGTATCTGAAAACATTCACTTCTTCCATACTCTTCCTCCCCAATTTGATATCCAATTTTTCTTTATCTAAATCATTTGACACCCTCATCACCTTACTCTTTTCTATGTTCTCTTTCAACTTTCTACCTTTACACACATTCCCAAACTCATCCACTAACCTTTGCAATTTTTATTTAGAATCTCCCATAAGCACAGTATCATCAGCAAAAAGTAACTGTGTCAATTCCCATTTTGAATTTGATTCCCCAAAATTTAATCCCACCCCTCTCCCAAACACCCTAGCATTTTCTTCCTTTACAACCCCATCTATAAATATATTAAACAACCATGGTGACATTACACATCCCTGTCTAAGACATACTTTTACCGGGAAGTAGTCTCCCACTATATACACTGTACAGTGATAGGTATTAGTGCACTCCACTGTAAGCAAGGCAGTATAGAGGCCACAAGAGAGCAGACCGTGTTTCAACCAGCTCTAGAATGGGAATGACAAGGGCAGACAGGAGAGTGGTACCCACATAACCTCTGCGATTGCCAAAACCATCTTCTTATTGGCTGGAACCTGGTCACTAGTTGAACGATGGGGCCCCATCGTCAACTCTTAGTCACCTGGTTCGCTGGTTGGGGGAGATAGCTTGCAAATGAGGGTGTGTACATGCGCCGAATAAAGGTTACGTACTCTTTGCATGCCACACCAGTGAATAGATTTGTGCTACTGTTACATATGCTACACTTTTCAGGCAAAACAAGGCCTGACAGAAGCGTCAGGTTATATAAGATCAGAAATGTGTTTATGTACCTGAAACAAAAGTGCTGTATGTATTTTTATCCCTTCAGGAAGCTTGTTATTGATGAGTCTTTGATTTTGTTCAAAGGAAGACTCTCAAGCAGTATATACCAAGCAAGAGGAAATGCTGTGGTATAAAGTTATTTGCACTGTGTGATTGCAAAAGTGGTCTGGTTTTGGATATAATTGTGTACACTGAAGTAAAACATAGCAAGACACCAGGAAGTTACTGGGTATCTCTGATGATGTGGTTAGAACAATGATGGAACCATATCTTGGTAAGGGGCATATTTTACATACTGAAAACTGGTACACAAGCCCTTTACTCAGTGATTTCTTGCGAGTGAACATGACAGATGTGTGTGGCACAGTGCGTGGAAATCGTAAGCATATGCCAAGGTTCGATGCTGGCACTCGTAGAGGTGATGTTCAGGTGTTTGCTGCCATTGACATCATGGCATTTTGGTGGCATGACAAACGTGATGTCACTGTTGATATCAGTTTGACACAAAATTGTAGACACTGGCAAGCAGAATAGAGACCAATGAACCCATTGTAAAACCTGCAGGTGTGATGGATTACAACCTCAATATGCACTTGGTATACAAATATGACATGCAGATTGGGTTTGCTGATTGTGTTCGCAAGAGTTATAAGTGGTACATAAAACTCTTTTTCCATCTTCTTGACATTTCCATGCTGAATGCTTATAATATGTATAAGTTGAAGACCAACAACAAGCCCAAATATGGTGAATTTTGTTTGTCAGTCATCAGACAAATAATATTCAAGTACGAAGGAGCA
Organism: Cherax quadricarinatus; assembly: GCF_026875155.1. NCBI lineage: Eukaryota > Metazoa > Arthropoda > Malacostraca > Decapoda > Parastacidae > Cherax > Cherax quadricarinatus. Next base: position 496,530 of record NC_069408.1, on the reverse strand, counting down.
ACACTTGCAATAGACCAGCACCCATGAAATTATCAACACATGTCCTCTCGTCTGAGGCCTGGTGATCACTACCCCATACCACTGCCTGCTACTGCTCTCAAGAAAAATGCTCAGAAGAGGTGTTTTGTCTGTGGACATACCACAAAACGCCCACAAAAACGCAGACACTCATTTTATGTGTGAGGAGTGTAAAACACCATTGTGCTTATTCCCATGTTTCAAAGAATTCCACAAGCTGCAGCAGTTCTAGAAAAGTGTCCAGTGATTGTACATATTTATATATATTATAGAACAATTGTAATAAGCAATTTTTTATATTTGTGTAAACAAGTTTTGTAACCATGATGATACTAGTGTTATTGCTATAATTGTATTACATTCAACGAGTGTGTATATGAACATTGCACCATACTTTGATCTCACAGGCCACAAAAGTTATGTGAAAAAATAAAATAGTGAAAAAAACAAGAATTTTTTTTTTATTATCACACTGGCCGATTCCCACCAAGGCAGGGTGGCCCGAAAAAGAAAAACTTTCACCATCATTCACTCCATCACTGTCTTGCCAGAAGTTTGCTTTACACTACAGTTTTTAAACGTTCACTGCGTGAACGGCAGTCGCCACTGTTGCCATATGCGGCTCATTTTCTGCAAACTTCAAGCCTCTATTTCTCGGTAAGTACAGATGGCACAATTTTTTTTTTTTGACTAAAACAATCAGAAAAATGATCTTAACATTTTCGTAAGAAAAAATAATTTTTTTTTTTTCAAATATTTTGCGTCACCAGGAGACACTTCAGGATTGGGGCTTGCAACAGTCAAAGGGTTAAGACCATTAAGACTACAAATATTTTAAGGTAAGTAATGAGTGTACTGTATATGCATTTTATCACTCTAGGGCGCTTTAAGCATCGTAGTATATTATGTGTGGGTGGGGTGACCAGGAGGGCTACCACACCTACCCACACCTGACTTCTTACAGTAAATACAACACACCTTTTGCCCTACATTAAGACTACAAATATTTTGAGCTAAATAATGAGTGTACTGTGTGTGTATTTTATTGTTTTTTAATGCCTAGTTCTATTGCTAATTTAATGTATGTTAGTGTAAACTTGTTATCTTGCTTGTAAGTGGAAAAAAAATGACTTTCTGCTTTTCAGCAATATCTGCTTTCTAGCAGTAGCCTGGAATGTAACCTCCTGTATAAGTGGGGCCCTACTGTATTATTTGTATTTTCTGTGCACACAGATTGATGGTTTACCAGACGTGTGTGGCAAAGGCAAGAATTACAGGACAGCAAAGATAGCAGCAGCAAAATTGGCTATTCGCAAGTTCCGAGCACATATGTCTGAGTGGAACATGTTACCTGAGTACGCTAGCTCAGCATCTCAGTGATTGTGTATATATACATACACACACACTGACTGAATTCCCAGCACCCACACCAGGACCAGAAACTAAGATTCAACCTCTCTACCCACAATAGGGCCAAAAAAAAAAAAATACATATGTTCACTAGAATGGAAGAGATGATAATTTATATGTCTATTATTTTGTTTACTGACTGAGGAAGTGCACAGGGAAGTACTACAAGTACGTACAATAATACAGGTGCCTACACTAATGCAGGTACCTAAAGTATTTCAAGTATTCATCTCAATATCACTATTCCCAGCACCCACACCAGGGCCAGGAAGTAAGATTCAACCTCACTACCCTCAATGGTGACTAAAAATATAACAGCAAGGGTCAGTCTCACTATAATAACAGCAAGGGTCTGTCCTACCATAATAAATCATTTGTTCATCAAAAATATTTTATATCAGCATTCCTCAGAAATAAAAATATATATATATATATATATATATAATATATATATATATATATATATATATATAATATAATATAATATATAACATATATATATATATATATATATATATATATATAATATATATATATATATATATATATATACATATATATATTTTTTTTTTTATTTTTTTATTATCACACTGGCCGATTCCCACCAAGGCAGGGTGGCCCGAAAAAGAAAAACTTTCACCATCATTCACTCCATCACTGTCTTGCCAGAAGGGTGCTTTACACTACAGTTTTTAAACTGCAACATTAACACCCCTCCTTCATATATTTTTATATATATATATATATATATATATATATATATATATATATATATATAAGCGTTGGTAAAACTATACTCTCATACATTCCCCTCTTTGCCTCCAAGGACAAAGTTCTTTGTCTCCACAGACTCCTAAGTGCACCGCTCACCCTTTTCCCCTCATCAATTCTATGATTCACCTCATCTTTCATAGACCCATCTGCTGACACGTCCACTCCCAGATATCTGAATACATTCACCTCCTCCATACTCTCTCCCTCCAATCTGATATCTGATTGGAGGGAGAGAGTATGGAGGAGGTGAATGTATTCAGATATTTGGGAGTGGACATGTCAGCGGATGGGTCTATGAAAGATGAGGTGAATCATAGAATTGATGAGGGGAAAAGGGTGAGCGGTGCACTTAGGAGTCTGTGGAGACAAAGAACTTTGTCCTTGGAGGCAAAGAGGGGAATGTATGAGAGTATAGTTTTACCAACGCTCTTATATGGGTGTGAAGCGTGGGTGATGAATGTTGCAGCGAGGAGAAGGATGGAGGCAGTGGAGATGTCATGTCTGAGGGCAGTGTGTGGTGTGAATATAATGCAGAGAATTCGTATTTTGGAAGTTAGGAGGAGGTGCGGGATTACTAAAACTGTTGTCCAGAGGGCTGATGAAGGGCTGTTGAGGTGGTTCGGACATGTAGAGAGAATGGAGTGAAACGGAGTGACTTCAAGAGTGTATCAGTCTGTAGTGGAAGGAAGGCGGGTAGGGGTCGGCCTAGGAAAGGTTGGAGGGAGGGGGTAAAGGAGGTTTTGTGTGCGAGGGGCTTGGACTTCCAGCGTGTTTGATAGGAGTGAATGGAGACAAATGGTTTTTAATACTTGACATGCTGTTGGAGTGTGAGCAAAGTAATATTTATGAAGGGGTTCAGGGAAACCACAGGCCGGACTTGAGTCCTGGAGATGTGAAGTACAGTGCCCGTACTCTGAAGGAGGGGTGTTAATGTTGCAGTTTACAAACTGTAGTGTAAAGCACCCTTCTGGCAAGACAGTGATGGAGTGAATGATGGTGAAAGTTTTTTTTCTTTTTTCGGGCCACCCTGCCTTGGTGGGAATCAGCCAGTGTGATAATAAAAAAATAAAAATAATATATATATATATATAAATATATATATATATATATATATATATATATATATATATATATATATATATATATATATATATATATATATATATATATATATATATATATATCTATTCTATCTATCTATCTTCAACACATCGCCGTATCCCACCAAGGCAGGGTGGCCCAAAAAGAAAAACGAAAGTTTCTCTTAAATTTAGTAATTTATACGGGAGAAGGGGTTACTAGCCCCTTGCTCCCGGCATTTTAGTCGCCTCTTACAACACGCATGGCTTACAGAGGAAGAATTCTGTTCCACTTTCCCATGGAGGTAAGAGGAAATAATCAAGAACAAGAGCTAGAAAGAAAATAGAAGAATACCCAGAGGGGTGTGTATACAGTAAGGCCCTGCTTTACGGCGTTCCGCTAATACGGCGATGTCAAATTATGACCAAAATTTGCTATACGGCAAGTGGTCTTTCAAATACGGCGCCCCCCCATCCGGTTTGTTTACATTTTCCGTGACCACATCTATTATGTTAATAAACTTTCCAAAATTTCAAGTGTTTTAAAGTTGCTGCATATTTTATATGTACTCTGATAATTATACTTATGTGTACCTGTACCTAAATATACTTACACACTGTGCTGGTGTGCAGGTACACATTAAAATCGCTAAGTCTCTCTCTACTCATGACGTCAATACTACGTAATAATAATCACTCTTGGGCACACTAAATGTCTTATTTTACATCAATATAGGCATTTTCATTAATCCATCTATGATATTTTCCTCAAAATTATATATAAAACCCATTACATAGCATATAAACATGATATATACACTCAGAATAAAAATTGATGTAAATGTGAGATTTGTTTACAAAGCAGCTGTGTAGGTAGTGTCGGAAGAATTATGTTTTCTCTAGTCAAACACTGAGGGGTAACTGTTGAAAAATATTCTTTTCATATGCCTTTACTCTATGTTTAGCAATTCATGACCCTTGTGGGTTTAGTGCTTTTTATAATTAATAATAATAATAATATTATTATTATAATAATAATAATAATAATTATTATTATTATTATATTATTATTAATAATATTATATAATAATAATAATAATAATAATAATAATAATAATAATAATAATAATAATAATAATAATATTATTATTATTATTATTATTATTATTATTATTATTATTATTATTATTATTATTATTATTATTATTTATTATTATTATTATTATTATTATTATTATTATTATTATATCTCATTCACTCTAAATATGGCATGCTGCTGTTTGTTTATTCTGAACTAACTTGTGCAACTTGTACACAATGTAAGAGTATTTGTATTGTGAGGTAATTATTATTAAATAAAAAAATATTGAGGTAAATGTTTTACAAACTCTTGCAAATGGACGTGAATGAACTAAAAGTAGACACATATTAATACACATTTATTTCGCCTGACCAAGTGATCGTCCACTACCTGTTCAGTTTGTGTTCTTACATTGTCTCAACTCTGTATCTCGTTCTCTCTCTCGTTTACTCTTTTGTTAACTAGTTGGCTCTCATTGACGATGGCGTCTAAGGTTAGCTGTAATAAAATGAGAAGTCGTAAGCCTCTTGCTTTAAGTGCCAAGTTAGAGGATGATGGTGTGCCATTCTGATTTTATTCAATAAACACCCTGCCACTCACCTCTCACACATTAATATTAATATTTTAAGGTAAGTAATAAGTGTACTCTGTGTGTATCTTACCTTTTATTGTGTTTTTAATGCCTATTTCTATTGCTATCTTAATATAAGTTAGTGTAAACTTGTTGTCTGGCATTTATTGCATATTTTATGTGTGCTCTGATAATAATACTGGTGGACCTGTGTGGTAGCCGGGTGGAGGGACAACATAACGTTTTCTCTGTTCAGCCATCAGAGAAAACGTGTATGAATCTGCGTTTGGCCAGCCACTCCTTCACTCCGCTTTTGTTTACAATTTTCGGCATGAATTATTCATTACTTCTACCTTCGTTTATGATGGCATCTAAAGGTAGTTGTTAGAAATGATTAAATTCAGTGAACAAGGCATGTCGATGTTAATAATATGGCTCTGGGCCACAGTGTAGGTAGCTGGTAGGTGTAGCCCAGGTGGGCTACACCTACCGGCTACCTACACTGACTTTCTACAAATAAATACTACTCACCTCTCTTCCTATATTAAAACTACACATATTTTAAGGTAAATAATGAGTGTACTGTATGAGTATTTTACCTCTCTGGGATGTTTTAAATATTGTATATTAAGTATGAGACGGGGAGCCAGGGCTACCTACACCTGGGCTACCTGTACCTGACTTCCTACATATAAGTACTACTCACTTCTCTCCCTACATTAAGATTACAAATACTTTAAGATAAGTAATGAATTTACTGTGAATGTATTTTACTTTGTGTGTTTTTAATGCCTAGTCCTATTACTAACCTAATATAATTTAGTGTAAACTTGTTGTCTGGCATTTATATGCATTTATAAATGGAAAAAAACGGCGTTCTGCCTTCCGGCGATGTCTGCTTTCCGGCGACAGCCTGGAACCTAACCATCTGTATAAGTGGGGCCCTACTGTATATATGCTTGTACATGTATGTGTAGTGTGACCTAAGTGCAAGTAGAAGTAGCAAGACATACCTGAAATCTTGCATGTTTATCAGACAGACAAAAGACACCAGCAATCCTACCGTCATGTAAAACAATTACAGGTTTTCGTTGTACACTCACTTGGCAGGACAGTAGTACCTCCCTGGGTGGTTGTTGCTGTTTACCAACCTACTACCTAGGATATACATTTTTTTTTTTTATTATCACACCGGGGCCCTTCCCCCCAAGGGAGGGTGG
>NC_069408.1:385313-489877 GCF_026875155.1 Cherax quadricarinatus | reverse complement strand
ATAAAACAATCCCCAAAACACATTTTTTTGATGGAACCTGACTCACCCACACACTAGCACAAATGAGTGAGGTTACAGCCATACCTGTGGCTACATCAAGGGATGGAAGAACGCCAGTCTAATGCACTAATGAATGATTGTACTCACGCAATCTGCATCAGAGACGATCTGAGAGTACCAGTACGGGAACCCCCCTTTTTACAATACCCTCCTTACAATACCCCTTTTACAATACCCCTCCTTACAATCCCCCTTTTACAATACCCTTTTACAATACCCCTCCTTAAAATACCCCTCCTTACAATACACCCTTACAAAAATTCCGTATAATACCCTTATAAACAATACTCCTTTACAATCCCCCTCTTACCATACTTCTCTTACTTCCCTTCTTACATTACCCCTTTTTTAAAACACGAGGAAGTTAAATCTTCATCAGAGTACAAAACAAATTTGGCCACAAAATAGAGCGAAACACAACGTCAAAGACCTGGGAGTGATCATGTCGGAGGTTTCTCACCATCAAGGACCATAACATTGTATCAATCGCAGTGCTAGAAAAATGACAGGTGGATAATGAGAACCTTCAAAACTAGGGATGCAAGCCCATGATGACACTCTTCAGGTCACTTGTTCTATCTAGGCTGGAATATTGCTGCCCACTAACAGCACCTTTCAGGCAGGTGAAATTGCTGGCCTAGAAAATGTACAGAGAACCTTCACGGCGCGCATAACGGAGATAAAAACCTCAATTACTGGGAGGCTTGAGGTTCCTGAACCGTTTTCCCCTGGAAAGCAGGGCGGAGAGATACATGATTATATACACCTGGAAAATCCTAGGGGGGATAGTACCGAACTTGCACACGAAACATCACTACGAAAGCAAAAGATTTGGGCAGACGATTCAACATCCCCCCAATGAAAAGCAGGGGTGTCACTAGCACGTTAAGAGACCATACAATAAGTGTCAGGGGCCCGAGATGTTCAACTGCCTCCCAGCATACTTAAGGGGGATTACCAACAGACCCCTGGCAGTCTTCAAGCTGGCACTGGACAAGCACCTAAAGTCTGTACCTGACCAGCCGGGCTGTGGCTCGTACGTTGGTTTGCGTGCAGCCAGCAGTAACAGCCTGGTTGATCAGGCTCTGATCCACTTGGAGGCCTGGTCACAGACCGGGCCGCGGGGGCGTTGACCCCCGGAACTCTCTCCAGGTAAACTCCAGGTAATACCCCTCTAATAATACCCCTCTTACAATACCTCTTACAATACTCCTCTTACAATAGGTGTCTCCAGGTCACCACATACGAACACAACTGTCTCCAGGTCACCACATACGAACACAACTGTCTCCAGGTCACCACATACGAACACAACTGTCTCCAGGTCACCACATACGAACACAACTGTCTCCAGGTCACCACATACGAACACAACTAACTTAGGAAAGACCTGAAGGACTTAATCAGCTAAAGAAACATCAAGAGAAGAGCTCAGACTTATTTAGTAACAATTACCTTACTAATACATTGTATAACCAAGACCACAAGAAAAACTAAGACTGATATAACCTAACTTGATAATATATAGACAAATATTCCAGCTCCTCGAACAGCAGACAATACTAATGATCACTGTCCTAGTCACTAAATTATCAAACTTGACCAATGAAACTAATTATATCAGCATTAGCCTCTAAAATAATAATTATATAGTGGAAATCATCAATTAGCAGAGACAACTATACATTAACGTTCACACATTTCTTCATGCATTAAAACAGATTTTGCCGATTAAAAACTAAACAGGTGACAACAAAGATATTAAATAACCAGTGACAAACTGACGGCGTCCACAGCACCACTCACAAAAATTTTGTCTTACTAAAGGAGATAAAAATAAGTCTGGGAAGACAGTGGGTGGTAGCGCACTCAGCTCACACATCTGAGTCCATGGTTCGATAAACGATATGAGTGGCAACATTCGGGTGTGTTTCCTTAAGACACCTGCTGTCGGTGTTCATATTACAGTAATAGGTACCTAGGTGTTAGCTGACTGGTGTGGGTCGCATCCTGGGAACAAAATTATCCTAATTTGCCCGAAATGCTCTGCATAACATGGGTTTTCTGTATAGTAAGTTATTGACGGCACTATGTAAGGTTGTATACACGTTGTACATGTACTTGTATATATAAAGATTATTATTACTATTATTTTAAACCAAATGAACTTCCTCCTCCAAGCCTCAGAGACTGCAAACAAATTAAATGACTTCTTTGTGACTATTGAAACAATAATGTGTCCAGGGACTGTACCTCAACATTAGACACGCAGTGTGTCCAACGACTGTATCTCAACATTACAGACACGCAATGTTTCCAGCGACTGCATCTCAACATTGTAGACATGCAATGGGTCCAGGGACTGCACCTCAACATTATAGATATGCAATGTGTCCAGGGATTGTACCTCAAAATTACAGACATGCAATGGGTCCAGGGACTCTACTTCAACATTACAGAGGCACATTACCCTGGTCAAACATGTCAAGATATAAGAGAAAGTGCAAAGGTTTGCAACAAGACTAATCCCGGAACTGAGGGATTCTGACTTTTTTTGGGGGTTATCCTAGGTTCTCTACCAATAGTCTCATTGTGCCTATCCCTAAGCCCCAACAGCCTGATACATTTAGGCCGATCTCCTTAACTAGTTGTCTTTGTAAAACTTTTGAAAGAATGATGCTTAACAGACTGTACTACAGAATCAGACATCAACTTTCCCCCTACCTCTATGGGTTCATGAAAGGTAAAAGTGTGCAGAACTGTATTTCCACCTTTCTCACTGCACACACCTCTACTAGTTTTACCACTTTTCTTGATCTAAAATCTGCATTTGGTATCGCGAACAGAACCGTTATACTACATGAACTAGCCAAAATGAATATTGGTGGTAGCTTACTGGACAATAGGATACCTGTGATGAATGGTTTGAAAAACCGACAAGTTGAAGATTGAGACACTTATGCAACATATGGGAATCTTTATTCAGGAAACGTTTCGCCACACAGTGGCTTCATCAGTCCAATACAAATTAGAAAGGCGTAAGGAGAGGAGGAGTTTGAGGTAATCAGTCCCTCAGCCTGGAGTCGATGTGTTCAGTCCATCAATCTTGTAGAATGTACAGCATAAGGCCATAGACGTGGCTTTTACACTGTAGTGAGGTGAGGTGAAGCAGGAGGAGGTGGGGTCATAGTGGTACCATCCACTAGTCAAAGTAGGTCTTCGTCCAAAGGTTGGACAAGTGTTGAAGAATTCTTTGTAACAAGATCCCATGATGCTGCAGTATCATGGGATAAAGATTCCCATATGTTGCATAAGTGTCTCAATCTTCAATAGGATACCTGTCAAACAGAGTATTCTCTGTCCTCTACCTGCGGAGTACCTAGGGACATTTCTTTAGATTCACTTCTAAAGCCTAGCCTGGAGTTTACCTGGAGAGGGTTCCGGGGGTCAATGCCCCCGCTCCCCGGTCTGGGACCAGGCCTCATGGTGGAATCAGAGCCTGATCAACCAGGCTGTTACTGCTGGCTTTACGCAGTCCAACGTCCGGGCTGTGGCTCGTACGTTGGACTGCGTGCAGCCAGCAGTAACAGCCTGGTTGATCAGGCTCTGATCCACCATGAGGCCTGGTCACAGACCGGGCGGCGGGGGCGTTGACCCCCGGAACACTCTCCGGGTAAACTTCAGGTAAGGCTTTAGAAGTGAGTCTAAAGAAATGTCCCTAGGTATTCCGCAGGGAGGAGTTCTCAGTCCCATGCTATTTAATATTCTGATTAATGCTCTCCTAAATGCTCTACCTGCCTCACCTAAACATAAAACTATAAGCTATGCTGATGACATCATGATACACACAACAGGGCGTAAGAAGATGAGTACCATTCTTTATGAAGTTCAAGCAATTTGTAATCGACTAGGCCTCATAATATCTTCCTCTAAAACAAAGATATTAACAAGCAAACAACATCCCCCACCCATCTATTTGTTAGGTAAGACACATATGCAACAGTTAGGTATCTTTATTTCGAAACGTTTCGCCTACACAGTAGGCTTCTTCAGTCGAGTACAGAAAGGTTGATAGAAGCAGAAGATACTTGAAGACGATGTAATCAGTCCATCACCCTTAAAGTTTTGAGGTGGTCAGTCCCTCAGTCTGGAGAAGAGCATTGTTCCGTTGTCTGAAACAATATGTTTCAGACAACGGAACAATGCTCTTCTCCAGACTGAGGGACTGACCACCTCAAAACTTTAAGGGTGATGGACTGATTACATCGTCTTCAAGTATCTTCTGCTTCTATCAACCTTTCTGTACTCGACTGAAGAAGCCTACTGTGTAGGCGAAACGTTTCGAAATAAAGATACCTAACTGTTGCATATGTGTCTTACCTAACAATCTGTCGGTATTTCATACCATTTTAATGTTCACCCATCTATTTGCAGGGTGAAATCATTAGCTACGTTAAAACTTACAGATATTTTGGTGTAGATGTACCCTTTAACAAATCCACTATACCACAACTAAACAAGAAATGCAAAGCTAGGCTAAATGCTCTCAAAAGTTGTTGCTGGCTACAACCACAACTATGGTGCTAATGTTGCTGGCTACAACCCCAACTATGGTGCTAATGTGAGAATCGTGAGAATGATGTACATAGCCTATGTTAGGTCCTTAATTGATTATGCTGCTCCCATGTTGATATTAGCTAGAGAAAGTTCTCTCCGACCCTCGGAGTTAATGCAAAATGAAGCTCTCAGGATTATTCTTGGTTGTCCCAAATCTACAAAGATTCTTAATATGAGAAAGGAGCTAGGTATTTCTAGTATCAGTGATAGGATAATTGAGATTAACACTGTACTCGGTATTAGAATGTTAAGAAATGAACCAGACACTGTCACAATGAACCTTACTAAGTGTCTAGAAGTAAATACACACAGATCTAAATGGATTGTGAAAACGTGCAATTGCATTAAGTTTTATAACCTGCATGAACTGTATCACTGTAGGTAACAAGAGCATTTCACCCCTCCATACCTGCTCCCTCCCAAGGAACTCATTGCTAGTAATCCCTTCCTTAAATCACTTGTTAAAGCAACTGCTCAAGTAGAAATTTCTCACCTAGCTGGTAGTAATAAGTTATCACAAGTTATATACACTGATGGATCTAAACAGGAGTCTTCTGGCAGGGCTGCATCTGCTCTTGTTGCCACCTCCCTAGCTAAGAACGATAATAAACCTGTTGAACTAGGCATAAGAATTAACAACTGGCCGTCTACACTGCAAACTGAACTGTTTGCAAACCTAATGGCGCTAAAGCTAACCTATGACACTGAGCTTGACTCTATCATCATTACTGATTCTATGTCATCATTGAAGGCTCTTAACTCATATAATGACTCCAACAACATGCTCATTGGGGAAGCCAGGTATAGACACTCAAAAATCAGGGACAAAGGAATTAATGTACAATTGCTATGGATCCCATCACACATTGGATTACTCCTTCATGATAAAGTTGATATGTTAGCCAAGAAGAGTTCCCAGAAGGAGAATGTAGAATATAACTTTGGTAAATCTGTGTCTAGCATTAGGAATAATATTAGGAGAGAAGTAAATAATGAAAATGATTGTTATAGGAATGCAGTTAGAAGCCTGAGTAGATCTATAACCCACTATGATAACATGAACGTAGATAAGTATGTTTATGGAGCAACTTGCAATGTGAACAGACTGACTGATGTTGTAGTGGCCAGGCTTGGGCTTGGTTACAAGTACTTCTGGCAGTTTGGGAAACACACAGATGATCAAACTAAATGTAAATTATGTGACCAGGCATATGGTCACTGTCTTGAACACTATGTGCTTAATTGTCTACTTATTGTGGAATACAGAGATAGACAGTATAATAACTTATGTGACATGTCAATATATCTTATTAATGAAAATAAGATACCAGATATACTAAGCAAATTTCCTAAATTTGCTTGTAACAGATAAATGAACTATAGATATGTAGATATAAATCCATATGTATTCATGTTAACTCTATGGGGCCTAGTTCTTAGGTCTTGTGTGTGTCCATATGCTCTCGCGCTACCGTCCACAGGATGGATATGGGGTGCACAATAAACTAGCCACTTCGGTGGCAAAATCTAAAAATCTAATCTACACATATGCTGCTGTACTCACCAAATTGTGCTCACCTAATTGTGGTTGCAGGGGTCGAGACTCAGCTCCTGGCCCCGTCTCTTCACTGATCGCTACTAGGTCCTCTCTCTCTCTGCTTCCAGAGCTTTGTCATACCTCGGTAAGCTGTCCAATATACAAGTACAGTTAGAAATAGAAATACAAATAGCTAGAGCTTCATTTAAGGAGGTTATTAATAGAGTATACAGGAGGTTGCTAGTAGAATTACAGTAAATCAACCATTCAAATCATTATGAAGCCCTGTGTAGTCTGCAGTCAATCAAACAAACGGGCTTCCACATGGATAAATTGTCATTTTTGTGGAAATTGGTGTCACGCCCCTTGTGCAGATATCCAAGAACTAGCTACAAGAAGTATTAAAACAGGGAAGTGTTTTTGGGTATGTCCAAATGAGATAAATCTGTGGACTAAAATCACAAGGGTATTAAAAGAGGATAACATCAAAGCTGCTTTCATAGAAAACCTGGAAGCTTTCTACAACAGATGGGAACATAAAAAGTCTGGGCTGAATGGTACTGCCCTTGATACTGGCCATATAGTCAGAAACTGTAAGGCTGGAGGTGATGCCCTGGTAGTCAGTAAATGTGGGGCTGATAGTGCTGTTCTGGGAGACAGTAATGGTGAAGCTGGAGGTGCTGTCCTGGGAGACAGTAATTGTGAAGCTGGAGGTGCTGTCCTGGGAGACAGTAATGGTGAAGCTGGAGGTGCTGTCCTGAGAGACAGTAATGGTGAAGCTGGAGATTTTGTCCAGGTAGTCGGAAATTATACGCAGGAAGGAATACATATAAATGACCTCATAGGGGACAGGAGCCGTAGTGGGGAAACAAGTGTAGTCAAAGATAAGATAAAACCAATATTGCAAACTAGAAATACCGCAGGAAATAGCAAACAAGAGGACTCCACTAGCAATAGTGAGGATATATTACCAAAAAAACAACTGGTGGGAGCTCCATTGTTGGTGCTAGGGAGGATAGGAATAAGACAGGTAAACATGCACCAACAGGGAATACAGTCACAGAAACCAAGGCAAACGGAAACCAAGCCTGTGCACATACTATGCACTTGGTATCTGCAGGCATGGGAAATCTGGAAAAACAGACGGGACGTGCAACTATGACCACCCTAGAAAATGCCGTGCCCATATGACAACAGGAAAATGCAAACTCCCTTCCTGTAAGCTTTTTCACCCTGAAATGTGTACCTCTTCAGTACAGGAAAGACTGTGCTATAACTTAAATTGCCAGGCACACCACCTAAAGGTGACAAAAAGATACAAAACATCCAGGCCATGGGAAAACCTGGGTAGCCACAGCCACTCAAGAGGGAGAGTTTTTCAGTGCCAGGAAGGAAAAAAAACTGGCAGGAAATGGCAGAAATCGTACACCAAATCCAGTCATTCCTGGAGTGGAACCACAGTCGATGGCCTCCACTCCATACCAACAGATACAGATACTAATGCCGGAAAAAAAATCCCCCCAGTACCAACAATACCACCAGTCCGATGACATTCTTCTTTGCAAATATACAGGGCCTAAAGCCAGGAACAAACAACAAAATACCTTTCATCCGTGGACTGCTTGCAGAGGCAAAGGCAATGTTCGCAGCTTTCACTGAGACCCACATAAAGGATCACTTGGACAACGAAATATGGATCCCAGGCTACAACCTATACAGATGTGACAGAGTGAACAGGCAAAAGGGGGGGGGGGAGGAGGTTGGCCTGTACATTGCAGAGTCACTTGTTTGCACAGAACTGCTTAATGCCTCAAATGATGTAGTGGAAGTTTTAGCAGTAAAGGTCGCGAACCAAAACCTAGTCATTGTGGTAGTCTATAAGCCTCCAGATGCAACATCCCAGCAATTCCAGGAACAGCTGTTAAAAATTTACCACTGTCTGGAAAATCTTCCAGCTCCTGCACCCAACATCTTGCTCCTGGGGGATTTCAACTTAAGGCACCTAAAATGGAGGAATATAGCAAATAATATTGTTGCAGTAATAACACCAGGAGGCAGCTCTGATGAAAACTCACGCTCATGCGAGCTTTTAAATCTCTGCACAAAATTCAACTTAAACCAGCAAATAATAGAGCCTACTAGACTGGAGAATACACTAGACCTCATCTTCACTAACAATGATGATCTGATAAGAAATGTCACCATATCAAAAACAATATACTCAGATCACAACATAATTGAGGTTCAGACATTTATGCGCGGAGCCCCAGACCGACATAATGAGACTAGTCACGAGGGAGCATTCACCAAATTCAACTTCAATAACAAAAACATAAAGTGGAACCAAGTAAACCAAGTCCTAACTGACATAAGCTGGGAAGATATACTAAGCAACACAGACCCCAACTTATGCTTAGAACAGATTAACTTGGTGGCACTCGATGTATGCACAAGGCTTATTCCTCTAAGAAAAAGGAGGAGTAGATGTAAAATAGAAAGAGACAGGCGCTCCCTTCACAGGCGACGGAAAAGAATAACTGAGCGGCTAAAAGAGGTCAATATATCTGAAATGCGTAGGGAGACACTGGTCAGAGAAATAGCAAGCATCGAACTTAAGCTAAAGGAATCTTACAGGAGTCAGGAATCGCGGGAAGAACTAAAAGCCATAAATGAAATCGAAAGAAACCCAAAGTATTTCTTCTATGCCAAATCAAAGTCGAGAACAACGTCCAGTATTGGGCCCCTACTTACACAAGATGAGTCCTACACAAATGACAGCAAGGAAATGAGTGAGCTACTCAAGTCCCAGTATGACTCAGTTTTTAGCAAGCCGCTAACCAGACTGAGAGTCGAAGATCAAAATGAATTTTTTTATGAGAGAGCCACAAAATTTGGTAAACACAAGCCTATCCGATGTTATCCTGACGCCAAATGACTTCGAACAGGCGATAAATGGCATGCCCATGCACTCTGCCTCAGGGCCAGACTCATGGAACTCCGTGTTCATCAAGAACTGCAAGAAGCCCCTATCACGAGCCTTTACCATCCTATGGAGAGGGAGCATGGACACGGGGGTCGTCCCACAGTTACTAAAAACAACAGACATAGCCCCACTCCACAAAGGGGGCAGTAAAGCAACAGCAAAGAACTACAGACCGATAGCACTAACATCCCATATCATAAAAATTTTTGAAAGGGTCTTAAGAAGCAAGATCACCACCCATCTAGAAACCCATCAGTTACACAACCCAGGGCAACATGGGTTTAGAACAGGTCGCTCCTGTCTGTCTCAACTTTTGGATCACTACGACAAGGTCCTAGATGCACTAGAAGACAAAAAGAATGCAGATGTAATATATACAGACTTTGCAAAAGCCTTCGACAAGTGTGACCATGGCGTAATAGCGCACAGAATGCGTGCTAAAGGAATAACAGGAAAAGTCGGTCGATGGATCTATAATTTCCTCACTAACAGAACACAGAGAGTAGTAGTCAACAGAGTAAAGTCCGAGGCAGCTACGGTGAAAAGCTCTGTTCCACAAGGCACAGTACTAGCTCCCATCTTGTTCCTCATCCTCATATCTGACATAGACAAGGATGTCAGCCACAGCACCATGTCTTCCTTTGCAGATGACACCCGAATCTGCATGACAGTGTCTTCCATTGCAGACACTGCAAGGCTCCAGGCAGACATCAACCAAATCTTTCAGTGGGCTGCAGAAAACAATATGAAGTTCAACGATGAGAAATTTCAATTACTCAGATATGGTAAACACGAGGAAATTAAATCTTCATCAGAGTACAAAACAAATTCTGGCC
Organism: Cherax quadricarinatus; assembly: GCF_026875155.1. Lineage (NCBI taxonomy): Eukaryota > Metazoa > Arthropoda > Malacostraca > Decapoda > Parastacidae > Cherax > Cherax quadricarinatus. The sequence continues at coordinate 479,844 of NC_069408.1, read as the reverse complement.
ACAAAATAGAGCGAAACACCAACGTCAAAGACCTGGGAGTGATCATGTCGGAGGATCTCACCATCAAGGACCATAACATTGTATCAATCGCATCTGCTAGAAAAATGACAGGATGGATAATGAGAACCTTCAAAACTAGGAAGGCCAAGCCCATGATGACACTCTTCAGGTCACTTGTTCTATCTAGGCTGGAATATTGCTGCACACTATCAGCACCTTCCAAGGCAGGTGAAATTGCTGACCTAGAAAATGTACAGAGAACTTTCACGGCGCACATAACGGAGATAAAACACCTCAATTACTGGGAGCGCTTGAGGTTCCTAAACCTGTATTCCCTGGAACGCAGGTGGGAGAGATACATGATTATATACACCTGGAAAATCCTAGAGGGACTAGTACCGAACTTGCACACGAAAATCTCTCACTACAAAAGCAAAAGACTTGGCAGACGATGCAACATCCCCCCAATAAAAAGCAGGGGTGTCACTAGCACGTTAAGAGACCATACAATAAGTGTCAGGGGCCCGAGACTGTTCAACTGCCTCCCAGCATACATAAGGGGGATTACCAACAGACCCCTGGCAGTCTTCAAGCTGGCACTGGACAAGCACCTAAAGTCGGTTCCTGACCAGCTGGGCTGTGGCTCGTACGTTGGTTTGCGTGCAGCCAGCAGTAACAGCCTGGTTGATCAGGCTCTGATCCACCAGGAGGCCTGGTCACAGACCGGGCCGCGGGGGCGTTGACCCCCGGAACTCTCTCCAGGTAAACTCCAGATATGCATGGTTCCTGGCTCCACTACCTCACTTGCTTCGCTATTCCACTTCCTAACATCCCTCTGACTCGTCTGAGTCTTCAGCTTCCAATTGTGACCTCTTGTTTCTGTGTCCCCTCTCTGGAACAGCCTGTCTCTGTCTACCTTATCTATTCCACGCAGTATTTTGTATGTCGTTATCATGTCTCCCCTGACCCACCTGTCCTCCAATGTCCTCAGTCCGATTTCCCTCAATCTTTCTTTGTAGGACATACCCCTGAGCTTTGGAACTAGACTTGTTGCAAACCTTTGCACTTTCTCTAATTTCTTGATGTGTTTGGCCAGGTATGGGTTCTAAATTGGTGCTGCATACTCCAGTATGGGCCTGATGTACACCGTGTACAGTGTCTTGAACGATTCCATACTGAGGTATCGGAACGCTATTCTCAGGTTTGCCAGGTGCCCGTATGCTGCAGCAGTTATCTGGTTGATGTGTGCCTCCAGAGACATGCTCGGTGTTATGGTCACCCCAAGATCTTTCTCCTTGAGCGAGGTTGGCAGTTCTTGGCCACCTAGTCTATACTCTGTCTGCGGTCTTCTTTGCCCTTCTCCGATCTTCATAACTTTGCATTTTGCAGGGTTCAATTCAAGAAGCCAGTTGCTGGACCACATATCCATCCTGTACAGGTCTCTTGGAAGTCCTGCCTGGGCCTCATCTGATTTAATTCTCCTCATTAACTTCACATCATCTGCGAACAGGGACACCTCTACCTGGAGTTTACCTGGAGAGAGTTCCGGGGGTCAACGCGCCCGCGGCCCGGTCTGTGACCAGGCCTCCTGGTGGATCAGAGCCTGATCAACCAGGCTGTTACTGCTGGCTGCACGCAAACTAACGTACGAGCCACAGCCTGGCTGTTCAGGAACCGACTTTAGGTGCTTGTCCAGTGCCAGCTTGAAGACTGCCAGGGTCTGTTGTAATCCCCCTTATGTATGCTGGGAGGCAGTTGAACAGTCTCGGGCCCCTGACACTTATTGTATGACCTCTTAACGTGCTAGTGACACCCCTGCTTTTCATTGGGGGGATGTTGCATCGTCTGCCAAGTCTTTTGCTTTCGTAGTGAGTGATTTTCGTGTGCAAGTTCGTACTAGTCCCTCTAGGATTTTCCAGGTGTATATAATCATGTATCTCTCCTGCCTGCATTCCAGGGAATACAGGTTCAGGAACCTCAAGCGCTCCAGTAATTGAGGTGTTTTATCTCCATTATGTGCGCCGTGAAGGTTCTCTGTACATTTTCTAGGTCAGCAATTCACCTGCCTTGAAAGGTGCTGTTAGTGTGCAGCAATATCCCAGCCTAGATAGAACAAGTGACCTGAAGAGTGTCATCATGGGCTTGGCATCCCTAGTTTGAAGGTTCTCATTATCCATCCTGTCATTTTTCTAGCAGATGCAATTGATACAATGTTATGGTCCTTGAAGGTGAGATCCTCCGACATGATCACTCCAGGTCTTTGACGTTGGTGTTTCGCTCTATTCTGTGGCCAGAATTTGTTTTGTACTCTTATGAAGATTTAATTTCCTCGTGTTTACCATATCTGAGTAATTGAAATTTCTCATCGTTGAACTTCATATTGTTTTCTGCAGCCCACTGAAAGATTTGGTTGATGTCCGCCTGGAGCCTTGCAGTGTCTGCAATGGAAGACACTGTCATGCAGATTCGGGTGTCATCTGCAAAGGAAGACACGGTGCTGTGGCTGACATCCTTGTCTATGTCAGGTATGAGGATGAGGAACAAGATGGGAGTGAGTACTGTGCGTGAGTCTATCCCTTCCATCATGTCATTCACATATACCAGAAATAGCACTGGTCCTAGGACCGACCCCAGTGGGACCCCGCTCGTCACAGGTGCCCACTGTGATACCTGATCCCGTGCCATGACTCGTTGTTGCCTCCCTGTCAGATATTCTCTGATCCACTGCAGTGCCCTTCCTGTTATATGCACCTGATCCTCTAGTTTCTGCACTAGTCTCTTGTGAGGAACTGTGTCGAAAGCCTTCTTGCAGTCCAAGAAAATGCAATCAACCTACCCCTCTCTCTCGTGTCGTACTTCCGTAACTTTGTCATAGAACTCCAGAAGGTTTGTGACACAGGATTTGCCTTCCATGAATCCGTGCTGGTTATCTTTTATAATCTTGTTCCGTTCCAGGTGCTCCACCACTCTCCTCCTGATAATCTTCTCCATGACTTTGCATACTATACACGTCAGTGACACTGGTCTGTAATTTAGTGCCTCTTTTCTGTCTCCTTTTTTAAAAATGGGAACTACATTTGCGGTCTTCCATACCTCAGGTAGTTGCCCAGTTTGCAAAGACATAAAATAAATAAAATAAAATAAAATAAAAATTATGGTTAATGGCACACACAGTATATCTGCTCCCTCCCTGAGGACCCACGGGGAGATGTTGTCTGGTCCCATTGCCTTTGAGGTATCAAGGTCGCTTTATCAGCTGCTTCACCTCCTCAGTTGTGTGCATATCATCCAGCACCTGTTGGTCTTTTCCCTGTTGGTGTCCCCCTCTGTCCTGTCTTCCCAGAGTCCTTCCTGTCTCCACTGTGAATACTTCCTTAAATCTCCTGTTGAGCTCCTCGCATACCTCTTGATCGTTTCTTGTGAGTTCCCCACCTTCTTTCCTCAGCCTGATCACCTGGTGTTTGACCCTCGTCTTTCTCCTAATGTGGCTAAACAGCAGTTTCGGGTCAGACTTGGTTTTCGATGCTATGTCATTTTCGTACTGCCGCTGGGCCTCCCTCCTTATCTGTGCATATTCGTTTCTGGCTCTTCGACTGCTCTCCTTGTTTTCCTGGGTCCTTTGCCTTCTATACCTCTTCCATTCTCTAGCATACTTAGTTTTTGCCTCCCTGCACCTTTGGGTAAACCAAGGACTCGCTTTGGTCATCCCGTTGTTTCTGTTGCCCTTGGGAACAAACCTTTCCTCTGCCTCCTTGCATTTTGTTGTTACATACTCCATCATTTCATTTACTTTCTTTCCTACCATTTCTCTGTCAAACTGCACCTCCAGCAGGAAGTTCCTCACACCTGTGTAGTCCCCCCTTTCATAGTTTGGCTTTTCCCATTCGACTCCTGTTACCCTCTCCACCTATAACTCTGCTATGTATTCAAAACTCAGGACTACGTGGTCAGTAGCTCCGAGGGGCCTCTCATATGTGATGTCATCAATGTCTGATAATTTATGTAACTATATTTGTGTATACCTAAATAAACTTATCCCTACGAAGAGTGGTTAGGGAACTCAACCTGACAACACTGGAAGACAGGTGGGATAGGGGGACATGATAACATACAAAGTACCCAGAGGATTTGACAGGGTGGATAGGGACAAAATGTTATGTAGATGTGACACAACAACAAGGGGTCACATCACATCCGGAAGCTGAAACTTAGATGAGTCACAGGGACGGTAGGAAGTATTTCTTCAGGGACAGAGCTTCCAGGAAGTGGAACAATCTAGAGAGTGACGTAGTGGAGGCAGGATCTATACATAGTTTTAAGAAGAGGTATGATAAAGCCCATGGAGCAGGTAGAGAATGAACCTAGTAGTGTCCAATGAAGAGGCGGGGCCAGGAGTTATGAATTGACCCCTGCAACCACAATTAGGTGAGTACATAATGGGTTCAGGGAATGTACCTCAACATTACAGAGGCACATAATGGGTCCAGGGACTGTACCTCAACACTACAGAGGCACATAATAGGTCCAGGGACTGTACCTCAACACTACAGAGGTACATAATAGGTCCAGGGACTGTACCTCAACATTACAGAGGCACATAATGGGTCCAGGGACTGTACCTCAACATTACAGAGGCACATAATGGGTCCAGGGACTGTACCTCAACATTACAGAGGCACATAATGGGTCCAGGGACTGTACCTCAACACTACAGAGGCACATAATAGGTCCAGGGACTGTACCTCAACATTACAGAGGCACATAATGGGTCCAGGACTGTACTCACATTACAGAGCACATAATGGGTCCAGGACTTACCTCAACATTACAGAGGACATAATGGTCAGGATGTCTCAACTACAGAGTACATAAATGGTCCAGCTGAACAATAAAGTGTACTATTACATTTTATCTGTTAACATATAATTGAGCCAAAAATTACAATTTAGCTTACATTTTCCCAATTGAATATTTATATTTAGGAAGATAAAGTGGGAGAAGAGGTGTAAGATGAGCCCTTATAACCCACCACCACCGCCGCCACTAGTGTTAAACCTGCAGTGTCCACTGTAACACCTGCAGTGTCCACTGTAACACCAGCAGTGTCCACTAACACCTACAGTGTCCACTGTAACACCAGCAGTGTCCACTGTAACACCTGCAGTGTCCACTGTAACACCAGCAGTGTCCACTAACACCTACAGTGTCCACTGTAACACCAGCAGTGTCCACTGTAACACCTGCAGTGTCCACTGTAACACCTGCAGTGTCCACTGTAACACCTGCAGTGTCCACTGTAACATCTGCAGTGTCCACTGTAACACCAGCAGTGTCCACTGTAACATCTGCAGTGTCCACTGTAACACCTACAGTGTCAGCAGCACGTCCTGACACTAGTGTTACACAAGGTAAGCCAATATATCTGGCTCAGTTATGACGTAGGTGGCCCGTGGCCTGGTAGGTAAGACTCGCCACACACACTGTCCATGGTTCAGTACCCGGCACGGGTACAAACACTGGGCCTTTTACCTTACACCTGCTGCCTTGTTCACCTAGTGGTAAGTAGGTACCTGGGTGTTTGTCACCTTACACCTGTTGTCCTTGTTCACCTAGTAGTAAGTAGGTACCTGGGTGTTAGTCACCGTACACCTGTTATCCTTGTTCACCTAGTAGTAAGCAGGTACCTGGGTGTTAGTCACCTTACACCTGTTATCCTTGTTCACCTAGTGGTAAGTAGGTACCTGGGTGTTAGTCACCTTACACCTGTTATCCTTGTTCACCTAGTAGTAAGCAGGTACCTGGGTGTTAGTCACCTTACACCTGTTATCCTTGTTCACCTAGTAGTAAGTAGGTACCTGGGTGTTAGTCACCTTACACCTGTTGTCCTTGTTCACCTAGTAGTAAGCAGGTACCTGGGTGTTAGTCACTGTACACCTGTTGTCCTTGTTCACCTAGTAATAAGTAGGTACCTGGGTGTTAGTCACCTTACACCTGTTGTCCTTGTTCACCTAGTAGTAAGCAGGTACCTGGGTGTTAGTCACTGTACACCTGTTGTCCTTGTTCACCTAGTAGTAAGTAGGTACCTGGGTGTTAGTCACCTTACACCTGTTATCCTTGTTCACCTAGTAGTAAGCAGGTACCTGGGTGTTAGTCACCTTACACCTGTTATCCTTGTTCACCTAGTAGTAAGTGGGTACCTGGGTGTTAGTCACCTTACACCTGTTATCCTTGTTCACCTAGTAGTAAGTAGGTACCTGGGTGTTAGTCACCTTACACCTGTTATCCTTGTTCACCTAGTAGTAAGTAGGTACCTGGGTGTTAGTCACCTTACACCTGTTATCCTTGTTCACCTAGTGGTAAGTAGGTACCTGGGTGTTAGTCACCTTACACCTGTTATCCTTGTTCACCTAGTGGTAAGTAGGTACTGGGTGTTAGTCACCTTACACCTGTTATCCTTGTTCACCTAGTAGTAAGCAGGTACCTGGGTGTTAGTCACCTTACACCTGTTATCCTTGTTCACCTAGTGGTAAGTAGGTACCTGGGTGTTAGTCACCTTACACCTGTTATCCTTGTTCACCTAGTAGTAAGTAGGTACCTGGGTGTTAGTCACCTTACACCTGTTATCCTTGTTCACCTAGTGGTAAGTAGGTACCTGGGTGTTAGTCACCTTACACCTGCTGACCCTGAATTTGTTGGTAAATTATTATTGTGGAAGATGTTAATGATAAATGTTCATTGATCAGTGAAACTGCTTCATTTATAAGTGAAAATAATTTGTTAAATAATATGTTAAATATTGAAAATAACTCAGTGATTAGTAAATGAATTATTATGTTTAGTAGTGACAAATTATTATAGTAACGTCAGTGGCAGTTGTGTCAGTGGCAGGTCAGTGGCAGGTCAGTGGCAGTCGTGTCAGTGGCAGGTCAGTGGCAGATCAGTGGCAGTCGTGTCAGTGGCAGGTCAGTGGCAGTCGTGTCAGTGGCAGGTCAGTGGCAGGTCAGTGTCAGTGGCAGGTCAGTGGCAGGTCAGTGGCAGGTCAGTGTCAGTCATGTCAGTGGCAGGTCAGTGGCAGTGGCAAGTCAGTGTCAGTCGTGTCAGTGGCAGGTCAGTGTCAGTCATGTCAGTGGCAGGTCAGCGGCAGGTCAGTGTCAGTGTCAGGTCAGTGTCAGTCGTGTCAGTGGCAGGTCAATGTCAGTCGTGTCAGTGGCAGTCGTGTCAGTGGCAGGTCAGTGGCAGGTCAGTGTCAGTGTCAGGTCAGTGTCAGTCGTGTCAGTGGCAGGTCAATGTCAGTCGTGTCAGTGGCAGGTCAGCGGCAGCACAGTGTCAGTGGCAGTCGTGTCAGTGGCAGGTCAGTGGCAGTCATGTCAGTGGCAGGTCAGTGACAGTGGCAGGTCAGTGTCAGTCGTGTCAGTGGCAGGTCAGTGGCAGTCGTGTCAGTGGCAGGTCAGCGGCAGCGCAGTGTCAGTGTCAGGTCAGTGTCAGTCGTGTCAGTGGCAGGTCAATGTCAGTCGTGCCAGTGGCAGTCGTGTCAGTGGCAGTCGTGTCAGTGGCAGGTCAGTGTCAGTCGTGTCAGTGGCAGGTCAATGTCAGTCGTGTCAGTGTCAGTCGTGTCAGTGTCAGTCGTGTCAGTGTCAGTCGTGTCAGTGTCAGTCGTGTCAGTGTCAGCACAGTGTCAGTAGCAGGTCAGTGTCAGTCGGGTCAGTGTCAGCACAGTGTCAGTAGCAGGTCAGTGTCAGTCGTGTCAGTGTCAGCACAGTGTCAGTAGCAGGTCAGTGTCAGTCGTGTCAGAGTCAGCACAGTGTCAGTCAACACTAGACTGTTGTAAGTTTATTTACAGCTACAATTATCATAACTTAGTAATGTATAAATTACCTACCACTATAACTTAGTAATGTATAAATTACCTACCACTATAACTTAGTAATGTATAAATTACCTACCACTAACTTAGTAATGTATAAATTACCTACCACTAACTTAATAATGTATAAATTACCTACCACTATAACTTAGTAATGTATAAATTACCTACCACTATAACTTAGTAATGTATAAATTACCTACCACTATAACTTAGTAATGCATAAATTACCTACCACTAACTTAGTAATGTATTTATTTATTTATTTATTTTATTTATTTATTTATTTCCAATTTGTGCACACATACAGAGGTACAAAAAAAATACAGATAAGAGCAGTATGCCAAAGCCACTTATACTATGCATAGCATTACGGGCTGGCTTAAAATTAACTTAAGATTAACTAAGCAATGATTATTATTATTATTATAATCAAGAAGAAGCACTAAGCCACAAGGACTATACAGCGCTGCTACTAAGCAATGATGAAATCAGTGATAAAACATTAATGTAAACAGATAACTATAAAGCACAAGTGAGTATTACAAAGACAGGTCATATGGTTGCATTCAGTTAGGTAGTGATTCTGTTAGGTAGTGTATTTAAAAAATAATAAAGTTAGATTGGGTTTTAGGTTTAACATTTATGTGATATAATTGTGAGAAACATTTAAGATATAAAATTTATAATGTTCAGTTATTCAGTATTTATTTGGTTTTGGGTGAGTAAGTAATCTTTGAGAAGAGACTTGAATTTATAAACAGGTTGTGTTTCTTTTATATTTACAGGTAATGAATTCCAGATTTTAGGGCCTTTTATGTGCATTGAGTTTTTGCATAGTGTGAGATGGACACGAGGAACATCAAAGAGTGATCTGTGCCTTGTGTTATGGTCATCAAGTTATTTTAGCTTAGGTGGGTTTGCTAGGTTTGGTTATTTTTTTTTGTTTTTTCTTATCATTAACAACAAAACATTTTAACTTGAAAACCAGCATGATGGAGGTCAGTTATTATATTATTTCTGGGCCAGGAGCTGTAACTGTTACTAACTAGTTAACAATAAATATCCATAACACTGTGAAAAACACTTTATCTCTTATGTCAAGTTTTCTCTACCAACTTATTTACCACACTGCAGTAATACTATTAATAGTAATAATAGTAGTAATGATAATGAAGCAGTGAGCCAGGATGTGGGTGGCTGTCTTGATAGTATGCTATCTCCACCATCTACTATCTCCACCTTCTACTGTCCCCACCATCACCCTCGACTATCTCCACCATCTACTGTCCCCACCATCACCCTCGACTATCTCCACCATCTACTGTCCCCACCATCACCCTCGACTATCTCCACCATCACCTTGTACTACCTGGAGTTTACCTGGAGAGAGTTCCGGGGGTCAACGCCCCTGCGGCCCGGTCTGTGACCAGGCCTCCTGGTGGATCAGAGCCTGATCAACCAGGCTGTTACTGCTAGCTGCACGCAATCCAACGTACGAGCCACAGCCCGGCTGGTCAGGTACCGACTTTAGGTGCTTGTCCAGTGCCAGCTTGAAGACTGCCAGGGGTCTATTGGTATGTATGCTGGGAGGCAGTTGAACAGTCTCGGGCCCCTGACACTTATTGTATGGTCTCTTAACGTGCTAGTGACACCCCTGCTTTTCATTGGGGGATGTTGCATCGTCTGCCAAGTCTTTTGCTTTCGTTGTGAGTGATTTTCGTGTGCAAGTTCGGTACTAGTCCCTCTAGGATTTTCCAGGTGTATATAATCATGTATCTGTCTCCTCCATCACCCTGTACTATCTACTATCTCCACCATCACCCTGTACTATCTACTATCTCCACCATCACCCTGTACTATCTACTATCTCCATCATCACCCTGTACTATCTACTATCTCCACCATCACCCAGTACTATCTACTATCTCCACCATCACCCTGTACTATCTACTATCTCCACCATCACCCTGTACTATCTACTATCTCCACCATCACCCTGTACTATTACTATCTCCACCATCACCTGTACTATCTACTATCTCCACCATCACCCTGTACTATCTACTATCTCCACCATCACCCTGTACTATTTACTATCTCCACCATCACCCTGTACTATTTATTTATTATTAATTTGGACATGATACAATAAGGTAAAAAGAAATACAGTGGTTAAGTGTAACATTCCAAAAGTCCCTTGTATGCAGAGCATTATTGTCAGGCTTAAAATTAACTTAAGATTAACTAAGCAGTGATATATTCAGTGGTAAACATTATTGTAAACAAATAACAATTAAGCACAAATGAGTATTTCAAAGACAGTTCATATGTTCATTTACTGAGTTGCTGAGCATTCAGTAGAATGGAGTACAGTGGACCCCCGCATAGCGACCTTAATCCGTGCAAGAGGGCTGGCTGTTATGCGAAATGTTCGGTATGTGAATGAATTTTCCCCATAAGAAATAATGGAAATAAAATTAATCCGTGCAAGACACCCAAAAGTATGAAAAAAAAAAATTTTACCACATGAAATGTTAATTTTAGTACACACAAACTGAAAAAGGCATGCACAATTACATGACACTTACTTTTATTGAAGATCTGGTGATGATTGATGGGATGGGAGGAGGGGAGAGAGAGTGTTAGTGTTTAGAAGGGGAATCCCCTTCCATTAAGACTTGAGGTGTCGAGTCCTTTTCTGGGGTTACTTCCCTTCTTCTTTTAATGCCACTAGGACCAGCTTCAGAGTCACTGGACTTCTTTCGCACAACATATCTGTCCATAGTGGCCTGTACCTCTCGTTCCTTTATGATTTGTCTAAAGTGGTTCACAACATTGTCATTGTAACAGTCACCAGCACGGCTTGCAATAGCTGTGTGAGGGTGATTTTCATCAAAAAAGGTTTGCACTTCAAGCCATTTTGCACACATTTCCTTAATCTTTGAAGTAGGCAATTCCTTCATTTCTCTCTCCCCTCCTTTGAACCAGTTTCCCAGGTCTGGCCTCTTGCTCTTGAAGTTGATCTATCAGCTCATCAGTGGTTAGTTCTTCATTGTCCTCCTCCACCACTCTTCCACATCCTCCCCACTAACCTCCAACCCCAAGGACTTCCCCAATGCCACAATTGATTCCTCAATTGGTATATACTCCTCTCAGGGTTAGCCTCAAACCCTTCAAAATCCCTTTTGTCTACACATTCTGGCCACAGTTTCTTCCAAGCAGAGTTCAAGGTCTTCTAGTCACTCCCTCCCAAGCCTTACCTATAAGGTTTATACAATTGAGGATATTAAAGTGATCTCTCCAAAACTCTCTTAGAGTCAGTTGAGTTTCTGAGGTCACTACAAAGCACCTTTCAAACAGAGCTTTTGTGTACAGTTTTTTGAAGTTTGCAATAACCTGCTGGTCCATGGGCTGCAGGAGAGGAGTGGTATTAGGAGGCAAAACTTCACCTTAATGAAGCTCATGTCCCCATAAAGTCGCTCTGCCACGTCTGTAGGATGACCAGGGGCATTGTCTAACACCAGGAGGCACTTAAGTTCTAATTTCTTTTCATTTAGGTAATCTTTGACATTGGGGGCAAATGCATGGTGTAACCAGTTATAGAAAAAGTCCCTAGTGACCCATGCCTTACTGTTTGATCTCCACAGCACACACAAATTATCCTTGAGGACATTCTTTTGCCTGAACGCTCTGGGAGTTTCAGAGTGATACACTAATAAAGGCTTAACTTTGCAATCACCACTAGCATTGGCACACATCAACAAAGTAAGCCTGTCTTTCATAGGCTTATGTCCTGGGAGTGCCTTTTCCTCCTGAGTATGTAGGTCCTGCTTGGCATTTTCTTCCAGAACAGGCCTGTTTCATCACAATTAAACACTTGTTCAGGTTCAGTCCCTCAGTTTCTATGTACTCCTTGAATTCCTGCACATATTTTTCAGCCGCTTTGTGGTCCGAACTGGCAGCCTCACCATGCCGTATCACACTATGTATAGCCACTACGCTTCTTGAATCTCTCAAAACAACCTTTGCTGGCCTTAAATTCACTCACATCATCACTAGTTGCAGGCCTTTTTTTAATTAAATCGTCATGCAACTTCCTAGCCTTTTCGCTTATGATCGCTTGAGAGACGCTATCTCCTGCTAGCTGTTTTTCATTTATCCACACCATAAGAGTCTCTCAACATCTTCCATCACTGCGATCTTTGTTTCGAAAACACAGTTTAAACCTTTGTCAAGAACAGCTTCCTTGATTGCCTTTCTGTTGCCCACAATAGTAGAGATGGTTGATTTGGGTTTCTTGTACAACCTGACCAGGTCGGTGATACGCACTCCACTTTCATACTTATCAATGATCTCTTTCTTCATCTCTATTGGAATTCTAACCCTTATTGCTGTAGGGTTGGAACTAGAAGCTTTCTTGGGGCCCATGGTCACTTATTTTCCAGAAACAGCACCGAAAACACTGTAATAATACGAAATATTCCGATTGTATGCTTGAATGTTACCGCGGAGGCTGGCTGGTAAACAATGCCACCGGCGGAACATATGAGGCTGGCTCAGGCTGCACATTGGACGCGTCTCGGACGAAGGGCGCTGAGCGGGTTTTTGGGCGGTATGCGGGGCAAAATTTTAGCGATCAAAGCGTCCGGTATGCGGATTGTCCGTTATGCAAGGCGTCCGGTATGCGGGGGTCCACTGTATTAGGTAATGTAATTAAAAATAACAAAGTTTGATTGGGTCACAGGTTAAACATTTATGAGATAGTTATTCAGTATTTATTTAGTTGTGGGTGAGTAAGTGATTTTCAAGAAGAGACTTGAATTTATAAACAGTGTTTCTTTTATATTCACAGGTAATGAATTCCAGATTTTAGGGCCTTTTATGTGCATTGAATTTTTGCATAGTGTGAGATGGACATGAGGAACATCAAAGAGTGATCTGTGTCTTGTGTTATGATCATGTGTTCTGTTGAGGTTGGTAAGGAGATGTTTGAGGGGAGGGTTTATGTCAGAGTTAAGTGTTCTATGTATGTAGTAGGTGCAGTAGTAAGTATGGATGTTTTGTATGGTGAGTAGGTTTAGAGTTTTGAATATTGGTGGAGTGTGCTGTCTGTAGTGGGAATTTATCATTCTGACTGCAGCCTTTTGTTGGGTAATTAATGGTCTGAGATGGTTAATTGATGTTGAGCCCCATGCACAAATTCCATAGGTGAGATAGGGGTAAATAAGTGAGTGATATAGGGCCAGGAGGGCTGACTGTGGAGCATAGTACCGTATCTTCGATAGTATGCCTACTGTCTTGGAAATTTTCTTGGAAATTTGTTGTATATGTGTTTGAAATTTGAGTCTATTATCAAGGTGGATTCCTAAGAATTTTCCCTCTGTGAGCTTTGTGATAGGTGATCCGTTTATCATTATGTTAAAAGGGACATCTGTAGCTCTGTTTCCAAACTGAATGAAGTAGGTTTTGTCAATGTTGAGAGTAAGTTTGTTAGTCATCATCCAGGTAGATATTATTTTTTTTATTATCACACTGGCCAATTCCCACCAAGGCAGGGTGGCCCAAAAAAGAAAAACTTTCACCATCATTCACTCCATCACTGTCTTGCCAGAAGGGTGCTTTACACTACAGTTTTTAAACTGCAACATTAACACCCCTCCTTCGGAGTGCAGGCACTGTACTTCCCATCTCCAGGACTCAAGTCCGGCCTGCCGGTTTCCCTGAACCCCTTCATAAATATCCAGGTAGGTATTTTCTGTAATTCGGTATTCACAGTATTGGCTAGCGTGACTGGGCTGGGTGAGAGAAGACGTATGTAGTGTCATCTGCAAATAGTGTGGGTTTGAGTAGTTGTGATGCATTTGGTAGGTCATTTATGTAAACGAGAAAGAGAAGTGGGCCGAGGACACTATCCCCACCATCACCCTCTACTATCCCCAACATCACCGGAACACCTCAATGCACTATCTTTTACCATTTCTTGTTGTAGTGTCTCTTGCTTTCAATAGTATTGTGAGCATCATTATTTCATATTATACAGTATGTTAGGTTAAGTTTATTATACAATATGTTAGGTTAAGTTCATTATACAGTATGTTAGGTTAAGTTTATTATACAGTATGTTAGGCTAAGTTTATTATACAGTATGATGTTAGGTTAAGTTTATTATACAATATGTTAGGTTAAGTTTATTGTACAGTATGTTAGGTTAAGTTCATTATACAGTATGTTAGGTTAAGGTTCGCATACAGTATGCAAGGTTAAATTCATTATAAGTAGAGTATGTTAGGTTAAGTTCATTATGCAGTATGTTAGGTTAAGTTTATTATACAGTATGTTATGTATTATACAGTATGTTAGGTAAAGTTTATTATACAGTATGTTAGGTAAAGCTTATTATACAGTATGTTAGGTTAAGTTTATTATATAGTATGTTAGGTTAAGTTTACTATACAGTATGTTAGGTTAAGTTTATTATACAGCATGTTATGTATTATTCAGTATGTTAGGTTAAGTTTATTATACAGTATGTTAGGTCAGGTATGCTGTAGTGCAACTTGCTATTGCACTCAGTTCACACACTGAGGCCTGGGGGTTGATCCCATAGTACGGCTGGGAAACACTGACACGTTTCCTTAAGACGCATGCTGTCCATGTTCACCCATCAGTAAAATAGGTACCTGGGTGTTAGTTAACTGGTGTTGGTTGCATCCTGGGCTGAAATTGACGTAATTTTTCCCGAATGCTTCGCATAACAAGAGGCTTTCTGTGTAGTAATATGTCATTGATGTCAGCTAGGCCTGTATATCTTGTACATGTTCACTTACCATCCGACTTACGACCTGCTCGACTTACGACCACTCGACTTACGACCGTGTTTTTTATGCCAAATTTATGGGAAATAAACAACTATTTGTGTTGTACACAGTGTTTATCCTAAACCTTACTTTATAAAATACAGTACTAACAGCATAAAAAGTAAAGTAAAACATGAAATACCAAAATAAAACAATAAAATAAAGTCATTACAAAAATGTTTTGTTGATATTCAGTAGTGAAGTTCGACTTACGACCATTTCGACTTACGACCGGTTTCTCGGAACCGAACTCGGTCGTAAGTCGGATGGTAGGTGTACTTGTAGAAATAAGATATTAATTATTATTTTATTATTATTATTATTATTATTATTATTATTATTATTATTATTATTATTATTATTACATAAGTTTATTATACAGTATATAAGGTTGGGATACTTTTTTTTTTTTTTACATTTTCACTAAAGCTGCTGTTTTAGGCATCCCATATGCATCATGTGGGTGGTAGTCAAAAGATTACAGAAGCACATGTGTCCAGGGACTGTGTTTCAACATTACAGAAGCACATAATGGGTCCAAAGACTGTATGTCAACATTACAGAAGCATGTAATGGGTCTGGGGACTGTATTTCAACATTACAAATGCACATAATGGGTCAAGGGACTGTACCTCAACATTACAGAAGCATGTAATGGGTCTGGGGACTGTACTTGAACATTACAAATGCACATAATGGGTCAAGGGACTGTACCTCAACATTACAAATGCACATAATGGGTCAAGGGACTGTACCTCAACATTACAAATGCACATAATGGGTCAAGGGACTGTACCTCAACATTACAAATGCACATAATGGGTCAAGGGACTGTACCTCAACATTACAAATGCACAATAATGGGTCAAGGGACTGTACCTCAACATTACAAATGCACATAATGGGTCAAGGGACTGTACCTCAACATTACAAATGCACATAATGGGTCAAGGGACTGTACCTCAACATTACAAATGCACATAATGGGTCAAGGGATTACCTCAACATTACAAATGCACATAATGGGTCAAGGGACTGTACCTCAACATTACAAATGCACATAATGGGTCAAGGACTGTACCTCAACATTACAAATGCACATAATGGGTCAAGGGACTGTACCTCAACATTACAAATGCACATAATGGGTCAAGGGACTGTACCTCAACATTACAAATGCACATAATGGGTCAAGGGACTGTACCTCAACATTACAAATGCACATAATGGGTCAAGGGACTGTACCTCAACATTACAAATGCACATAATGGGTCAAGGGACTGTACCTCAACATTACAAATGCACATAATGGGTCAAGGGACTGTACCTCAACATTACAAATGCACATAATGGGTCAAGGGACTGTACCTCAACATTACAAATGCACATAATGGGTCAAGGGACTGTACCTCAACATTACAAATGCACATAATGGGTCAAGGGACTGTACCTCAACATTACAAATGCACATAATGGGTCAAGGGACTGTACCTCAACATTACAAATGCACATAATGGGTCAAGGGACTGTACCTCAACATTACAAATGCACATAATGGGTCAAGGGACTGTACCTCAACATTACAAATCCACATAATGGGTCAAGGGACTGTACCTCAACATTACAGAATCACATAATTTTATTTCTTTGCATAGTTTACAATGTGTAATTACAATTTTGATTTGCTAAGTACAAAGAAAGCCACTATCATGCCGGGGCATTTTGGGCAGACTAAACCTAATGCTTAACAGACTACTTAATACTAGGCATATATATCATAGTTGTTTTGACTTGAACATCATTTTTTATATTTCAACAGAGGTAGTTAGTGGTTTAGCAGTAATTGATTTCATGATTGAAATGAATTGATTAACAGGTTACAGCATTATATTTTGGCACATTTTGCATAATGAAATTGAAACCATTTTAATTTTGAAGTAATCTTAAAATATATAGGAATTTTTGAGTTGGTGGTGGTGATAATATATAGTATTTGTGTGGTTAATTTTGGGAGATGAAGTGATATCTAAGCAGAGCCTTGAATTGGCGTGCAGGCAGGGGCCCTTTTGTATGTTCAGGCAATGAATTCCAGATCTTAGGGCCCTTTATGCGCATAGCATTTTTGCTTAGGGAGAGATGGACACCAGGGATATCGAAGAGTGCAATTTGTTGTATTCTCAAGATGGAGTTTGAGAGGAGAGTTAATATTGAATAATGTTCTGTGTATGTAGTAGGCACAATAATATAAGAACATAAGAACATAAGAAAGAAGGAACACTGCAACAGGCCTACTGACCCAAGCGGAGCAGGTCCATGTTTCCCCCCAGATTAGACCATTGACCCACCCCCCTGGATTATCCCAATGACCCACCCAGCCTGGTCATCTCCACTCAAGGATGGAGCACTGCACCAGACCCAGCAGCACAAGCTAGTCAGGTCCAACTCACACCCACCCACACCCACTCATGTATTTATCTAACCTATTTTTAAAACTACACAACATTTTAGCCTCAATAACTGTACTGGGGAGTTTGTTCCACTCATCCACAACTCTATTACCAAACCAGTGCTTTCCTATATCCTTCCTGAATCTGAATTTTTCAACTTGAAACCATTGCTGCGAGTCCTGTCTTGGCTGGAAATTTTCAGCACGCTATTTACATCCCCTTTATTTATTCCTGTTTTACATTTATATACCTCGATCATATCCCCCTTAATTCTATGCCTTTCAAGAGAGTGCAGATTCAGGGCCCTCAGTCTATCCTCATAGGGAAGATTTCTAATACGTGGGATCATCTTTGTCATCCTCCTTTGTACGTTTTCCAGAGCATTTATATCCATTCTGTAATACGGTGACCAGAACTGAGCAGCATAGTCTAAATGAGGCCTAACCAAGGATATATAGAGTTGAAGAACAACCTGAGGACTTTTGTTATTTATACTTCTAGATATGAAGTGAGTGGGTATTTTGTATGTTATGCAGGTTCAAGCTCTTAAATAGTGGTGGGGTGTGTTGCCTGGCAAAGGAGTTTGTAATCAATCTCTCAGCAGCTTTTTCTTGGATTATTAAAGGTTTAAGTAATTTGCTGTGGTTAAACCCCATGCACAAATACCATAGGTGAGGTAAGGGTTGATGAGAGAGTGGTAAAGAGCAAGAAGTACCGTTAAGGGTACATAGTATTGTATCTTAGAAAGGATGCCTACTGTTTTGGAGATTTTTTTTGGTAATATGCTGTATGTGGGTCTGAAATTTAAGACAGCAGTCAATGTGGAGCTCTAGAAATTTGACATCAGTCTGTCTTGAAATGGGGGAACCATTTATCGATATGTTTAGCTGAATATTTGCTTCTGTTTCCAAACAGTATGCAGTAGGTTTTGTCAGTATTGAGAGTGGGTTTGTTGGTCGTCATCCAAGTGGATATTTTTAGTAGCTCATCATTTACAGTGTTTCTAAGTATGGTTTGGTTTGGATGAGAGAAAATATTGGGGAAGTCACTGATGCAAATGAGAAAGAGTAGTGGTTCAAAGACACTACCCTGGGGGACTCCAGCAAGAACAAGTTCTGATAAATTAGACACATGTGCAACACTTGGGTATCTTTATTGAGGAAACGTTTCACCACACAGTGGCTTCTTCAGTCCATACAAAGGAGAAACGTGAAGAACAGGAGGAGAATGAGGTAATCAGTCCCTCAGCCTTGAGTCAATGTGATCAGTCCATCAATCTTGATTAGAATAAAGCATATCTGCAGAGAAGTAGCTTATATACCATAGGCAGGAGAGGTGCAGCAGTCGTAGGTGGTGTGACATTTGTCCAATGTGGAAGTAGGTCGTGCCCAAGGGTTAGGCAAGCGAAGAATTCTCAAGTATTAAGATCCCAAGAAGTTGCAATGTCTGATAGGATTGTAGATGAATGGTTCAGAGAACTGACATGTTGATAAATTAGACACGTGTGCAACTCTTAGGTATACAGTGGACCCCCGCCTTATGAATGCATCACGTTACGTTAAATCCGCCATACGAAGCATTTGAACGCAAAAATTTTGCCTCGCCTTACGATAAAAAACTCTCCTTAGGTGATTCGTCCGGGACGTGTCCCACGTGTGGCCTCAGCTGCCCCGTGGGTGCCAGTGTTTACAAGCCAACCAGTGCGGTCGCATCTAAGCATACATTCAGTACATTTCATATTATCACAGTGTTTTTTAGTGCTTGTAACTGCAAAATAAGTCACTATGGACCCCAAGAAAGCTTCTAGTGCCAACCCTGTGGTAAAAAGGGTGAAAATTACTATGGAAATGAAGAAAGAGATAATTGCTAAGTACGAAAGTGGAGTGCATGTCTCGGAGCTGGCCAGGTTGTATACCAAACCCCAATCAACCATTGCTATTATCTTGGCCAACAAAATGGCAATCAAGGAAGCTGTTCTTGCAAAAGGCGCAAGTTTGTTTTCGAAACAGAGATCGCAAGTGATAGAAGATGTTGAGAGACTGTTATTGGTGTGGATAAACGAAAAACAGATAGGAGATAGCATCTCTCAAGCGATCATATGTGAAAAGACTAGGAAGTTGCATGATGATTTAATTAGAAAAATGCCTGCAACTAGTGGTGATGTGAATGAATTTAAGGCCAGCAAAGGTTGGTTTGAGAGATTTAAGAATCATAGTGGCATACATAGTGTGATAAGGCATGGTGAGGCTGCCAGTTCGGACCAAAAAGCGGCTGAAAAATATGTGAAGGAATTCAAGGAATACATAGACAGTGAAGAATTGAAACCTGAACAAGTGTTTAATTGTGATGAAATAGGCCTGTTTTGGAAGAAAATGCCAAGCAGGACCTACATTACTCAGGAGGAAAAGGCACTCCCAGGACATAAGCCTATGAAAGACAGGCTTACTCTTTTGATGTGTGCTAATGCTAGTGGCGATTGCAAACTGAAGCCTTTATTGGTGTATCACTCTGAAACTCCCAGAGCGTTCAGGCAAAACAATGTCGTCAAGGCTAATTTGTGTGTGCTGTGGAGGGTAAACAGTAAGGCATGGGTTACTAGGGACTTTTTCTATGACTGGTTACACCATGCATTTGCCCCCACTGTGAATTTTTTTTTTTTTTTTTTTTTTTTTTATTATCACACTGGCCGATTCCCACCAAGGCAGGGTGGGCCGAAAAAGAAAAACTTTCACCATCATTCACTCCATCACTGTCTTGCCAGAAGGGTGTTTTACACTACAGTTTTTAAACTGCAACATTTACACCCCTCCTTCAGAGTGCAGGCACTGTACTTCCCATCTCCAGGACTCAAGTCCGGCCTGCCGGTTTCCCTGAACCCCTTCATAAATGTTACTTTGCTCACACTCCAACAGCACGTCAAGTATTAAAAACCATTTGTCTCCATTCACTCCTATCAAACACGCTCACGCATGCCTGCTGGAAGTCCAAGCCCCTCGCACACAAAACCTCCTTTACCCCCTCTCTCCAACCTTTCCTAGGCCGACCCCTACCCCGCCTTCCTTCCACTACAGACTGATACACTCTTGAAGTCATTCTGTTTCGCTCCATTCTCTCTACATGTCCGAACCACCTCAACAACCCTTCCTCAGCCCTCTGGACAACAGTTTTGGTAATCCCGCACCTCCTCCTAACTTCCAAACTACGAATTCTCTGCATTATATTCACACCACACATTGCCCTCAGACATGAAAAATTACCTAATGGAAAAGAAATTGGACCTTAAGTGCCTCCTGGTATTAGAAAATGCTCCTGATCATCCTTCAGACTTGGCAGAGCGACTTTCTGGGGACATGAGCTTCATTAAGGTCAAGTTTTTGACTCCTAATACCACTCTTCTCCTGCAGCCCATGGACCAGCAGGTCATTTCAAACTTCAAAAAAAAACTACACAAAAGCTATGTTTCAAAAGTGCTTTGAAGTGACCTCAGACACTCAATTGACTCGAAGAGAGTTTTGGAGAGATCACTTTGGTATCCTCAGTTGTGTAAACCTTATAGGTAAGGCTTGGGAGGGAGTGACTAAGAGGACTTTGAACTCTGCTTGGAAGAAACTGTGGCCACAATGTATAGAAGAAAAGGATTTTGGGGCTAACCCTGAGAAGTGTATGCCACTTGTGGAATCTATTGTGGCATTGGGGAAGTTCTTGGGGTTGGAGGTTAGTAGGGAGGATGTGGAAGAGTTGGTGGAGGAGGACAATGAAAAACTAACCACTGATGAGCTGCAAGATCATCTTCAACAGCAAGAGGCCAGACCTGAGGAAACTGCTTCAGAGGAGGGAAGAGAGAAATTGAGGAAGTTGCCTACTTTAAAGATTAAGGAAATGTGTGCAAAGTGGGTTGAACTGCAAACCTTTGCAGATGAAGATCACCCTGACACAACTACTGCAAGCCGTGTTGGCAACCTGTACAATGACAATGTTATGGCCCATTTTAGGAAAGTCTTAACGGAACGGGAGGTACAGAGCTCTATGGAAAGATTTGTTGTGCGACAAAGGTCCAGTGACTCTCCAGCTGGTCCTAGTGGCATTAAAAGAAGGGAAGTAACCCCAGAAAAGGACTTGGTACCTCAAGTCCTAATGGAAAGGGTTTCCCGTTCTAAACAATAACTTCCACATCTCCCCTCCTCCCATCCCATCAATCATCACCAGATCTTCAATAAAGGTAAGTGTCATGTATTCTATTCATAGTAGAGTAGTAATTGTGGATGTCTTCTTCAGTTTGTGTGTATTAAAATTAATATTTCATGTTGCAAAATTTTTTTTTGTTCATACTTTGGGGTGTCAGGAACGGATTAATTTGATTTCCATTACAGGTCCGCCATCACAAATTCGGCAATCAGTTATTCAGCGCTAATTTTGGCTAGCATAATTTCAAATTTCCAGGGTCGCCACACCAACCTGCTGGTACTGTTTGGTGGTGCTACTTGCTGCATAAGTCACTCCAATTTCTTTTTCTACATTTATTGTTATAACCTGCTTACTTTTAGCCCTAGTCACGGTTTCAATGAATAAAAGAAATGCTTCTCATTATGTAAAGCGCCTACACAGTACATTATCCATTAAAGATAAGGTGGCTTTGAAGCCACTGTCAGTTGCCATGAGCTCAGTCTCATGATGCAGGAGAATATGCCTTTATTATTACGCTAATATCAACACACAGCTTGTAGAGGTTTTGGGGAAGATGGAAGGAAATTTTTGAGGAATTGTTAAATGTTATAAATAGGGAAGCTGTTTTTTTCGTGTATAGGCAAGGAGGAAAACATCTTGTGGGAGTGGGGAAAAGGCCCATTGTGAGTGTGGGGGAAGTTCGTGGGCGAGGAAAAATGAAAGGGGGTAAGGCAGCCGGGATTGAGGGGAAAAGATAGAAATTTTAAAAGCAGGTGGGGATATATTTTGGGAGGGGTTTGGTGCAATTTTTTTATAAATGTATGGAAGAGGGAAAGGGTCCTAGGGATTGGCAGAGAGCATGCATAGTTCCCCTTTTATAAAGGCAAAAGGGGATAAAAGAGAGTGAAAAAATTTAAAGGGGGGGAAAAAGTCGTTGAGTTCCCTGGAAAGTGTTTGTGAGTTATAATTGAAAGAATTAAGAGTAAACGGAGAATAGGATAGCAGTAAAAAGGGACCCTTTAGGAAAGGTAGGGGTGGTGGACCAGGTGTTTACAGGAAACATATAAGTGAACAGTTTTAGATAAGGCTAAAAGGGTTTTTGTGGCATTTATGGTTTTGGGAAAAAGGCGATAAAGGGTGGATGGGGGGGCAATGTGGCAGATGTTGCAAGTGTATGGTGTGGGAGGTGGGTTACTGAAAGCGTGAAGATTTTTACGGGATAGTGAGGCTCAAGTTAGGTATGTAGGAAAGAGGGAAAATTTTTTTCCCCCAGTAAAAAAGTGGGGCCCTTAGAAAGGATGTGTGTGTCCCGTGGTTGTTTAAATAATTTATAGATGGGGTTGTAAAGAATAAATGCGAGGGTCTTGGCAAGAGGCGTGGAGTTAAAAAAAAAGAACACACACAAAGTGGGAGTTTCACAGCTGCTCTTTGCCGATGACACTGTGCTCTTGGGGAGATTTGAGAGAAGTTGCGAGATTGGTGGATGAATTTGGTAGGGTGTGCAAAAGAAAAAAATTAAAAAAGGTGTACAGGAAAAGAAAGGTTATGAGGATAAAAAAAAATTAGGTATAAAAGATTGAATATAAATTTGGGAGGGAGAGAGTATGGAGAGGTAAACGTATTCAATTTTTGGGGAGTGGACGTGTCAGCGGATGGTCATAAAAGATGAGGTGAATCATAGAATTGATGGGGGAAAAAAGAGTGAGTGGTGCACTTGGAGTTGTGGGACAAAGAACTTTGTCCTTGGAGGCAAAAAGGGGAATGTATGAGAGTTAGTTTTAAACCAACGCTCTTTAGGGGTGTAAAAAGCGTGGGTGATAAATTTGCAGGGCGAGGGAAAGGGTGGAGGCAGTGGAGTGTCATGTCTGAGGGGCAATGTTGGGTTAATATAATCGAAAAATTCGTGTTTGGAAGTTAGGAGGAGGTGCGGATTACCAAAACTGTTTCCAGAGGGCTGAGGAAGGGTTTTGAGGTGGTTCGGACGTGGGAAGAAGGGAGCAAACAAATGACTTCAAGAGTGTTCAGTCTGTAGTGGAAAAGGGAAACGGGGAGGGGTCGGCCTAGGAAAGGGGTTTGGGGGGAGGGGGTAAAGGAGGTTTTGTGTGCGAGGGGCTTGGACTTCCACGGCATGCGTGAGGTGTTTGATAGGGGTGAATGGAGCAAATGGTTTTTTATTACGGGTGCTTTGGGGTGTGAGAAAGTAAAATTTTTTAAGGGATTCAGGGGAAAACCCCAGGCCGGACTTGAGCCCCGGGGATGGGAATTTCAGGCCTGCACTCTGAAGGGGGGGTGTTAATGTTGCAGTTTAAAAAAAGTTTTAAAGCACCCTTTGGGAAGACAGTGATGGAGTGAATGATGGGGAAAGTTTTTTTTTTTCGGGGGCCCCCCTGCCTTGGTGGGGAAACGGCCGGTGTGATAATAATAAAAAAAAAGTTGTTTGCCTATCACAATTGATCTAATATGACATAATAAACAAATAAATAACATAAAACATGTTAAATACTCCAGAGTAAATAATATTTGGCATAACACCGGCAGTTCGATGGAGGGATAAGAGGAATGGTAACAATACCATTCTCCCCATTCTCCTATCCCTGTCTTGGTGGCTTTTATTAAAGAAAACAAAATATAAACAAGGTGACTGTGATATACACTCGTACTGACCATAAAAACCCGAAACAAAAAAATTTTTTTTCTCTATTAGATTACACACATAGCAACAATGTGTAAGAACCTAGGAAACCCCAAAAAAATCGACAATGGGCTTATTTTAGTACCTGGCTTGGGTTAGCCATATAGGTTTTTGGCAAATATTCTTTCCCCCCCCATGGTAGGAGCATTAGGCGGTTTTTTTTACACCTGTTGTTTTGTTTACCCATCGTAAATGGACCCCGGGGGGTTTTCCGACTAGTGTGGGGTGTTATCCTTGGGCACGACCTAAATTTTTTTGAAATACTCCTAACAAGCCTTTTATTTAAAGTAAGTCTCAAAGGAAAAAAACATCTTCTGACTTTTTGGGTTTCCTAGGTTCTCTACACATATGCTGCTATGTATGATAATCTATGTAACTGTATTTGTGTATACCTGAATAAACTTATGTCACTGATCTCAGCTAGGCCTGTGTACCGTGTACATGTACGTGTAGCAAATAAAGATACGTATTATTTTTATTATTATTATATTATTTTCTCAATTGTTTGTTGGGTTATCTTATTGAAACTTGGGCAATGTATGATGAAAAGATACTTCTTAGCATACACCGAAAATGAAAGAAATCAGACCATGAATAGCGGAGTTAACTTCTCAGCCATTAGCGGCCGCTTAGCAGTATATTTTTGTATGGTTTATATGGTTTCTTTTTCTGTCTCATAAACACGCTAAGATAACAGGGATATCTTGCTACTCCTACTTACACTTTGGTCACACTTCACAGACACGCACATGCATATATATATATACATACATCTAGGTTTTTCTCCTTTTTCTAAATAGCTCTTGTTCTTTTTTATTTCTTCTATTGTCCATGGGGAAGTGGAAAAGAATCTTTCCTCCGTAAGCCATGCGTGTCGTATGAGGCGACTAAAATGCCGGGAGCAATGGGCTAGTAACCCCTTCTCCTGTATACAATTACTAAAAAAGAGAAGAAGAAAAACTTTATAAAACTGGGTTGCTTAAATGTGCGTGGATGTAGTGCGGATGACAAGAAACAGATGATTGCTGATGTTATGAATGAAAAGAAGTTGGATGTCCTGGCCCTAAGCGAAACAAAGCTGAAGGGGTAGGAGAGTTTCAGTGGGGGGAAATAAATGGGATTAAATCTGGAGTATCTGAGAGAGTTAGAGCAAAGGAAGGGGTAGCAGTAATTTTAAATGATCAGTTATGGAAGGAGAAAAGAGAATATGAATGTGTAAATTCAAGAATTATGTGGATTAAAGTAAAGGTTGGATGCGAGAAGTGGGTCATAATAAGCGTGTATGCACCTGGAGAAGAGAGGAATGCAGAGGAGAGAGAGATTTTGGGAGATGTTAAGTGAATGTATAGGAGCCTTTGAACCAAGTGAGAGAGTAATTGTGGTGGGGGGACTTGAATGCTAAAGTAGGAGAAACTTTTAGAGAGGGTGTGGTAGGTAAGTTTGGGGTGCCAGGTGTAAATGATAATGGGAGCCCTTTGATTGAACTTTGTATAGAAAGGGGTTTAGTTATAGGTAATACATATTTTAAGAAAAAGAGGATAAATAAGTATACACGATATGATGTAGGGCGAAATGACAGTAGTTTGTTGGATTATGTATTGGTAGATAAAAGACTGTTGAGTAGACTTCAGGATGTACATGTTTATAGAGGGGCCACAGATATATCAGATCACTTTCTAGTTGTAGCTACACTGAGAGTAAAAAGGTAGATGGGATACAAGGAGAATAGAAGCATCAGGGAAGAGAGAGGTGAAGGTTTATAAACTAAAAGGAGGCAGTTAGGGTAAGATATAAACAGCTATTGGAGGATAGATGGGCTAATGAGAGCATAGGCAATGGGGTCGAAGAGGTATGGGGTAGGTTTAAAAATGTAGTGTTAGAGTGTTCAGCAGAAGTTTGTGGTTACAGGAAAGTGGGTGGCAGGAGGGAAGAGGAGCGATTGGTGGAATGATGATGTAAAGAGAGTAGTAAGGGAGAAAAGTTAAGCATATGAGAAGTTTTTACAAAGTAGAAGTGATGCAAGGAGGGAAGAGTATATGGAGAAAAAGAGAGAAGTTAAGAGAGTGGTGAAGCAATGTAAAAAGAGAGCAAATGAGAGAGTGGGTGAGATGTTATCAACAAATTTTGTTGAAAAATAAGAAAAAGTTTTGGAGTGAGATTAACAAGTTAAGAAAGCCTAGAGAACAAATGGATTTGTCAGTTAAAAATAGGAGAGGAGAGTTATTAAATGGAGAGGTAGAGGTATTGGGAAGATGGAAGGAATATTTTGAGGAATTGTTAAATGTTGATGAAGATAGGGAAGCTGTGATTTCGTGTATAGGGCAAGAGGAATAACATCTTGTAGGAGTGAGGAAGAGCCAGTTGTGAGTGTGGGGGAAGTTCGTGAGGCAGTAGGTAAAATGAAAGGGGGTAAGGCAGCCGGGATTGATGGGATAAAGATAGAAATGTTAAAAGCAGGTGGGGATATAGTTTTGGAGTGGTTGGTGCAATTATTTAATAAATGTATGGAAGAGGGTAAGGTACCTAGGGATTGGCAGAGAGCATGCATAGTTCCTTTGTATAAAGGCAAAGGGGATAAAAGAGAGTGCAAAAAATTTATAGGGGGATAAGTCTGTTGAGTGTACCTGGTAAAGTGTATGGTAGAGTTATAATTGAAAGAATTAAGAGTAAGACGGAGAATAGGATAGCAGATGAACAAGGAGGCTTTAGAAAGGTAGGGGGTGTGTGGACCAGGTGTTTACAGTGAAACATATAAGTGAACAGTATTTAGATAAGGCTAAAGAGGTCTTTGTGGCATTTATGGATTTGGAAAAGGCGTATGACAGGGTTGGATAGGGGGGCAATGTGGCAGATGTTGCAAGTGTATGGTGTAGGAGGTAGGTTACTGAAAGCAGTGAAGATTTTTACGAGGATAGTGAGGCTCAAGTTAGAGTATGTAGGAAAGAGGGAAATTTTTTCCCAGTAAAAGTAGGCCTTAGACAAGGATGTGTGATGTCACCGTGGTTGTTTAATATATTTATAGATGGGGTTGTAAGAGAAGTAAATGCGAGGGTCTTGGCAAGAGGCGTGGAGTTAAAAGATAAAGAATCACACACAAAGTGGGAGTTGTCACAGCTGCTCTTTGCCGATGACACTGTGCTCTTGGGAGATTCTGAAGAGAAGTTCAGAGATTGGTGATAAATTTTGGGTAGGGTGTGCAAAAGAAAAAAATTAAAGGTGAATACGGGAAAAAGAGTAAGGTTATGAGGATAACAAAAAGATTAGGTAAAGAAAGATGAATATCAGATTGGAGGGAGAGAGATGGAGGAGGTGAAAGTTTTAGTATTTGGGAGTGGGCGTGTCAGCGGATGGGTTATGAAAGGGTGAGGTGAACTAGAATTGATGAGGGAAAAAAAAAGTGAGTGGTGCACTTAGGAGTCTGTGGAGACAAAAAACTTTTTCCTTGGGGGCAAAAGGGGGAAAGTAGAAGTATAGTTTTACCAACGCTCTTATTTGGGTGTGAAGCGTGGGTATGAATGTTGCCCCCGGGAGAAGGCTGGAGGGAGTGAGATGTCCCCTGTCTGAGGGCAATGTTTGGGGGGTGAAAAATCAGAGAATTTTGTATTGGGAAATTAGGAGGAGGTGCGGGATTACCAAAAAAATGTTTCCAGGGGCTGAGGAAAGGGGTTTTTGAGGTGGTTCGGACATGTAGAGAGAATGGGGCGAAACAGAATGACTTCAAGAGTGACAGTCTGTAGTGGAAGGGGGCGGGGGAGGGTCGGGGCCCAGGAAGGGGTTTGGGGGGAGGGGGGAAAGGAGGTTTTTTGTGTGCGAGGGGCTTGGATTCCAGAAAGGGGATGCGTAGCGTGTTTTTGATGGGGTAAAAGGAGACAAATGGTTTTTAATACTTACGTTTGTTGGAGGTGAGCAAAGTAACATTTATGAAGGGATTTAGGGAAACCGGCAGGCCGGACTTGAGTCCTGGAGATGGGAAGTACAGTGCCTGCACTCTGAAGGAGGGGTGTTAATGTTGCAGTTTAAAAAACTGTAGTGAAAGCACCCTTCTGGCAAGACAGTGATGGAGTAAATTGATGGTGAAAGTTTTTCTTTTTCGGGCCACCCTGCCTTGGTGGGAATCGGCCGGTTGATAATAAAAAATAAAAAAAAACATGTACAGGGGAAACCCTCGACCAGGGGATGGCATCGATTAACGATAAATCTGACTAGCGATACATTTTTATCGCAAAAATTTTGCCTCAATTAGCGCTAAAAAAACTCGACCAACACTATTCGTTCCGTCTGAGACGCGTCCCCTTCTGGCCAGTGTTTTACAAGCCAGCCCGCCATGCGGTCCCCCTTCCAAGCATACAATCGGAACATTTCATATTATCACAGCCTTTTTAGTGATTTCACCTGCAAAATAAGTCACCCCTGGGCCCCAAGAAAGCTTCTAGTGCCAACCCACAGCAAAAAGGGTGAAATTACTATGGATATGAAGAAAGAGATCATTGCTAAGTATGAAAGTGGAGTGCTGTCTCCGAGCTGGCCAGGTTGTACACAAAACCCCAATCAACCATCGCTACTATTGTGGCCAAGAAAACGGCAATAAAGGAAGCTGTTCTTGCCAAAGGTGAAAAACTATGTTTTCGAAACTGAGATGCAAGTGAAAGAAGATGTTGAGAGACTTTTTATTGGGTGGAAAAAACCGAAAAACAGATAAGTCACTCTGTCTGATTTTTTGGGTTACCCTTGGTTTTCTGCACATTGTGCTATGTAGGTTTAAATTCTGTAACTTTTTTTGTGAATACCTAAATTAAATTTTCCTTGGGCGGGGAGACAGCATCTTCAGCGATCTTTTGGGTAAAAAAGGTTTAAAATTTTGCATGTTTTTTTTAAAATTTAAAAAAAAATGCCAGCAACTATTTGATGTGGGGGAAATTTGGCCCAAAGCAAAGGTTTTTTTGGAGAGTTTTGGGGGAAGGGTTGGGGCATTTCATAGTGTGATAAGGCAGGGGTGAGGCTCCCCATTTTTGGGACAAAAAACGGCTAAAAAAATTTGTGCGGGATTCAAGGAGTACATAGACATTTAAAAGGGAGGGAAACCCTGAAAAAGTGTTTAATTGTGACAAACGGCCCCTTTTTTTTAAAGGGAAAAATCCCAACAGGAGTCATTACTCGGGGGAAAAGGCCTCCCAGGAAAAAAACCTATGAAAGACAGGCTTACCCCTTTTTGATGTGTCCCAAAGGTTGGGTGGAAAGGGTAAAAACCCTTTTTATTGGTTTATCACTCTGAAAACCCCCCGGGAAGTTTCCCAGGAAAAAAAAATTGTCGTAAAGCTAATTTGTGTGTGCTGTGGGGGCAAACAGTAAGGCATGGGTCACTAGGGATTTTTTTATGAGGGGGGGGGGGGGGGGTTACACCCATGAATTTCCCCCAATTTTTAAAAATTTAAACCTATTTAAAAAGAAATTAACCTTAAGTCCCTCCTGGTATTAGACAATGCCCCGGGTCACCCTTCAGATTTGGGCAAAAGCGATTTCTTGGGGACATAAAGGTTCATTAAGGTGAATTTTTTGCCTCCAAAACCAACTCCTCTTCTAAACACTAAAAGAAAATTCTCCCCCCTTTTTTCCTCCCATCCCATAAATCATCACCAAAATTTTTTTTCAAAAAAGGGGTTAAGTGGGGGGGAAACCTGTGCAGGGAAATTTCTTCAGTTTGTTTTTTTTAAAATTTAATTTTTTCATGGGGGAAAAATTTTTTTTTAATTTTTGGGGGGCCTTGGGGCAGGGTTTAATTTTGTTTTCCCCCATTATTTTCTAGGGGGAAAAATTTTTAACTTGACAACGATTATTTTGCTAACGATGAGCTCTCGGGAAAAGGGATTAATATCGTTGGTTTGGTCCATTTGTATTCCTTTTTTTGGGTCTCATTTGATAGAAAAAAGATATATTACAGAAATAATATGATTTTGTTTTCTTTCAGACAAAAAGTCCCTTGAAATTGCGCCACAGTGGGAAAAATGTTCTATTTTTAGCAAATTTCAAGAGAAAACCCAAAATGACGTAAACCGCCCAAATCCCAATTTGGGTCAAAATGGGTTGTTTATTTATACAATTTTTTAAAATTAATGAGCAGTTTTCAAAAAACAAAAAACTTCTATTTTTTTTTTGGACAAAAATTCCAAATGGTAAGCAAGGAAATTATAAGGGGGGCCGGGACCCTGTGACTAATAAACCAAAAAAATTTGTTTTTTTTTAGTGCCAAAAATGTCTGTATTGTTTTATTCGGGCCCCCTTTTTTAAAATTTGGCTTCTTTTTGAAATTTGGGGAAAAATTTGGCCCCAAATTCCCCAATTTTTGACCACTAAAATTTGGGGGTTTTTGAAAAAAGTGAATGGGAAGTTTTTTTTTAAATAGTTGCCCGATTAGAAGTAAATAAGTTTTTCAGGTATACACAAATACAGTTACATAGATTATAAAAATTT
Source organism: Cherax quadricarinatus (assembly GCF_026875155.1). Lineage (NCBI taxonomy): Eukaryota > Metazoa > Arthropoda > Malacostraca > Decapoda > Parastacidae > Cherax > Cherax quadricarinatus. The sequence continues at coordinate 449,349 of NC_069408.1, read as the reverse complement.
CAGCGTTTGTATAGAGAACCTGGGGGATAACTCAGAAAATTTCAGAGGGGATTTATTTAAAAGTACCGGTTGGGGCCCTTTGCCATATATGTTTTTTGGGGTAAAATATTTTTTTTTTTGGTTTTTTTTGGGCAATATCATGATATTTTGGGGCAATGTATGAGGGAAAAGAGCTTTTTTAACGAACAACAAAAAAAAAAAAGCGGAAGATAAAAAGGGAGTTCACTTCTCAGCCATTGCCCCTCTTTGCAGTATCCGGGGGACCCCCGTTTAACGTTTCACCTCCCAAGGGGCCAAATTAGTAAGGGGTATTTATGTAAGTGCGTTTGTACGTGTAATTGTTTTTTTTTTGGGGTTCCAGTCCCGGGCCCCTTTGAACATACTTCTGGAATGAAAAAATTTTCGTTAACCTGGGGCCCAAACCCCCCCCCCCCCCCCCTTTTTTTTGGGGGAGGGTTTGTATTTCTTTTTTTTGGGATAATTTTGATGGGAAGGTAAGTTTTTATTACAGAAATAGAAAAATTTTATTGCTTTCATGACGAAAAGAAACCTTAAAATTTGAAATAAAATTTGTGGAAATTTTTCAAATTTTTCCCGATTTTAAATAAAATTTTGTTTTAAGTAAATTTTTGGTTAAAATTTTTATTAAATTTTTTCCCAAATCTAACCACTCTTTTAATCCGGTAAAAAACCATAACCGGAACAAAAAGGCCCCAAATTGATGCGGTTTTTGGGATGGGGGACCTGTTTTTTTTGGGGGAAAATTTAAATTTTAAACAAAATTTTAATTTCGCTTACGTTGAGCTCTCGGGAAACGGGTTTTAATATCAAAGGGGGGGGGCCCACTGTTTTAAGCTACTTCTCCATAGATAGCTGTTTTTCTATTCGGGATTGATGGACTGACCACAAAACTCAAGGTTGGGGGACGATTACCTCTTTTCTCCTCCTTTTTTCTTCACAAATTCTCCTTTGTGGGGGATTTAATGAAGCCACGTGTGGAAAAACTTTTTCCTAAAAGGGAATACCCCGGGGGGTTGCACATGTGCAAATTTTTAAAACGGGTTTTTTTCCTTAAAACCATTATTTTCAAGAAAAAGTTGGGTGGTGGGGGCAAAAACCATTTGTGTAACAGCCTCCCCTACTTACCGACAAATCAGACAACAAAGGCCCCCTGATCATATCATACCTAAAAAAAATGCAAAATAAGAGCTGATTTTTTTCTTTTGTTTTTTGTATTTTCCCAGTGGTCCCTCGAAAATTGTCGACCTCGAAAATCTTCCTTTTGGGAAAATTTTCATCTTTTTATTTTCGCCCCAAACTTTGGGGCCTCAAAAAATTGGTTGGTTGACTCACAAAATCGTCGTTCATCCTGGACGCTTTTAACTCCAACGGCTCTAAAGCCGGGGAACGGTCCCTCATTTGTTAAATATGAAATTTTTTCATAATATTCCATTTTTTTTAAGTGTTTGCAAGTGTTAAATAAGTTCCGGGCCCCAAAAGAAAGCCCCTTTGGTAAAAAAGGGTGAGAAATACGATTAAATTTTTAAAAAAAATTTCATTAAACCCAATTTATACTTGTGGCCAAACGGGCCCAGGAGGGTAAAAAAAACCCTTTAAAACCTATCTTCCATTGTGGCCAAAAAAAAAGGAAATCAAAAAAGCTTTTGGGTTGAAAAGGGGGAAAATATGCTAAAAAAAAAAATTGACATCACCAGTACTCGAAGGGGTTGGAAGTTATTTTGGGGTGGGGGATAAACGAGAAACAATTAGCAGGAAAATAGTCTTTTTGATGTTGTTTTAAATTTGTAAAAAGGGCAAAGGGAAGTTGATGACGATCTTTTAAAGAAATTCCGAAAATGAATACTGTTTATTTGTGAATTTTAAGGCCGAAAAGGGTTTGGGTTTTGGAAAAATTTAAAACCTTTTAGGGGATACTTCGGGTGTGTTTAAGGCATGGTGAGGCTGCCATTTTGGACAAAATTGCAGCTCCCAAAATTGTAAAAAAAATTCAGGGGTACTTTTAGGCTGAACGACTAAAACCCTGAACAAGTTTTTTCCATTTTGTGAGGAAAAACAGGCCTAAATTTGGAAAAAAATCCCAAAAGAGGACCTACATTACCCGGGGGGGGGGAAAAAGGGACTGCCGGGGACACAACCTTTAGACAACAGGCTGATTCTCATTTTTTGTGCTAATGCTAGAAGGGATTTAAAAGTGAACCGTTACGTGAAACCATTCTGAAAATCCCAGGTTTTCCCGGAAAAAAAATTGTTAAAAAAGATGGGAAAATAAAAAATTGGGTTTGGAGGGTTCCCTATCCCCCTTTGGGCAAAGGGCTGTCCTGACCGACAGAAAATGTATGACGGAGGTGGGGGCCATGTTCAGAAACAAAAAGGGGGAGGTGTTTGCACGGTAGCCCGTAACGGGGGGGCTGGAAGTGCTGTCCAGTAAGCAGAAACCCTTTGAGGCTGGGGTATTTGTCAGGGTAAAACATTAAGGGTTTTGGGGCTGGGTGCTTTCCTGGAAAGACAGTAAATGTATGCATAAAGGGAATGCATTTTAAACCCTTTCGGGAAATCCGTCCCGGTAGACCCTACGGCTTTAAATTCGGGGTTTCCCAAACCTAGATCAACGCCAGGCCCCAAACTCACCTGATAAGATGTGAGCATAAATTTCCCCCTAGTATAGAATAAACATCTATGTGGAAAGTGGGGAACCACAAAAAAAAAACCCTGAAAGCACCCCGTGCATAAGAGGGGGAAAAAACTGAGACTGAAATTTTCAATTTTTTTTTATAGTTGAAATTTGCAATTTCGGGGTCTCTTTTGAAAAGAATGGAAGATATATTAAGAAACAGGGGATGATTTTTTTGGTTTTAGTACGGGAAAAGGGCTTAAAACTAAACCCTCAAATAGCAAAAATGTTAAATTTTTCCCAATTTTTTCAAGAGAAATAAATAAACCTCACAAGTCTAATAAATGACAGCGGTGGAAAATTTTACTTTAATAAAAAATGTGGTGTTATTTTTTTATAAAATTTAAATTACAGTTTTGCATAACAAAATCTTCTATTTTTTTTTTTGAAAAAAAAATTCATTATGGAAAAAAAACTCAGGGGAAATTCCTTTGTGAAAGCCGGGAAAACAAAACAATAAACAGGGGAAAATTTATTTTTAGTCCCAAAGGAATGCCTTTTGCATTGGTTTTTTTGGGACCCTATTTTAAAAAGGGAATACTTTTTTGAACTTTGCATTAAATTTGGGCCCAAATTTCCCAAATTTTCAGTACTATTTTTTTGGGGTTGAAACTTTTGATTTTGCGATTTTTTTGTGCTCAAATTCCGATAAAATTTGAAAAAATATTAGTGAAAAAAGCTGGGAAATTTGGGTTTTACGGGAAAAATGAAATTTGGGCCCTTTAAAAGGGGAGTCAAAAGTTGGCAAAATCGCTAATGTGAAAAATATCGCTGACAAAATAAAAATTTTTGCAGGGGCATAATTTTTTCATTTTCCTTTAAATTTCGTTTTTTTTTGTTTTATTCCCCTTCAGAAAAAGATTCTTTTACCTTTTCCCATAAAAAAAAAATAAAAAATTATTTTTTAAAAAATTTTTGGGAAACCCTGGTGCACACTTGGGAAATTTTGGGCCCTTAAACCCTAAAAGGGTTTTAATCCCCCTCGAGGGGGGGAAAGGGAACTTAGGGGGGGGAAACAAGTGTAGTCAAACAAGTTTAAAAACCAAAAATTAAAAAATAAAAAACCCAAACAAGTTTATAGAAAAAACAAGGGGATTTCCACTAATAATAGTGAGGATATTTTACCAGAAACAACTGGTGAGAGCTCCATTGTTTTACTTTGGGGGATAGGGGTTTAAAACGGAAAACATGCACCCAATTTTTGGGAAAACGTGGACCCCGGGTTTTTCGATTTTTTTCATTCCAGAAGAAAGTTCCCGGGGCCAGTACTTTAACGAATTTTTTCCCTTTAAAGGGAATTTTTGTAATTTTGATTTGTCCATTTCAGAAACCCCCCGACCCTACACGTACAAACTTTTCTTTCAACACACTGGCCGATCCCACCGGAGGCGGGTGGCCCCAAAAGGAAAAAAAAGAAATTTTTTCCTTTCAAAATTTTTAATAATACTGGGGAAAGGGGGGACAAACCCCTTTCTTTCCCCAAATGTACAAAAAGCACTTACATAAATACACTTAATTAAATTTTTTTGCCCTTGGGAGCTGATCGTAAAGCGGGGGGGGCCACTTTCAGTCCCCAAAAATCCAAGGGAAACGGAAACCAAGCCCGGCACATATTATGGGACTTGGTACTGCAGGGATGGGAAAATCTGGAAAAACGATGGAACGTCCAAATTTTTACCCCCCCTAGAAAATCCTCCCAATTACAACAGGGAAAAATGCAAACTCAAATCCCTGTAAGCCCTTTTTTACCCTGAAATGTGTCCCCCCTTTTAGGTGGGGGGAAAAAACAGTGGGATAAAATTTAAAATTTCCAGGCTACCATCTAAAGGGGGCAAAAGGGTACAAAACATCCAGACCATGGAAAAAAACCCGGGGACCCACAGCCCCCTCAAAAGGGAAAAAGGTTTTTTAGTGCCCGGAAGGAAAAAACTGGCAGGAAATGGCGAAATTGTACACCAATTCCCGTCAATTTTTTTGGGTTTGGGGAAACACAGCGATTTGGGCCCCCACTCCCAAAACCCAAAAGATACGAATTTTTGTGGGCCGAAAAAAAGTCCCCCCAGTAAACCCAAAACCGGGCCCAAACAGATGAATCTTCTTTGCAAATATACAGGGTCCCAAACCGCAATGACAAAAAAATTCCCTTTTATCCGTGGAATGCTTTTCCCGGGGGCAAATGCAATTTTTCTTGGCTTTTACAGAAACCACATGGAGGATCACTTGGACAAAGAAATATGGATCCAGGGAAAAACCATACAGATGCGACAGAAATGAACAGGGAAAAAAAAAGGGGGGGGTTGGCCTGTATATCGCAGAGTCAAATTATTTGGGACGAGGTGCTTAATCTTTTAAAAGATGAAATTGGGAAATTTTAAACATAAAGGGGTCGAATGCCAAAAACTTGTCATTTTGGGGAAATCGACAAGCCCCCGATTTCAACGTCCCCAAAATTTTCCGGAACACTTTTTTTAAAAAAACCACTGTCTGGAAATCTTTCCCGCTCCTGCCCTCAAAATCTTCTCCCGGGGGATTTCAACCTAAGGGGACCTAAAATGGGGGGTATAGCAAAAAAATGTTGGGTTTCAAATGATCCCCCAGGAGGCAAACTAAGATGAAACCCCAGCACACACAAGCTTTTAAATTCTGCACAAAAAAATTTAACTTAAAAAGCAAAAAATTAAACCCACTAACTGGAGAATTCACTGGACCTCTCTTCACTAACAATGTGGTTGATACGAAATGTCACCATATCAAAAACAAACAAAATAATATATCGGATCACAATGTAATTTAGGTTCAGAATTGGGATTTGCGGAGCCCCCCTTTCCCACAAAATGAGATCAGGTTTTCGAGGGAGCCTTCACAAAATTAATTTTAATAACAAGAAAATGAAAATGGGAAAAAACCCAAATAAACCAAAATCCTAAACAAAATAAGCTGGGAAGATAGTCTAAGGGAAAACGACCCCCTAACTTATGCTTAGAAAGATTAAATCTGTGGCAATCGATGTTTTGCTCAAAAGGATATTCCTTTAAGAAAAAGGGAGGAGTTTGATGTAAAATAGAAAGGCAGGGGGGCCCCTTTTCAGGCGACGGGGAAAAAAAAAATAACGAGCGGAAAAAAAGGCCAAAAAATCTGAAAATGTGTTGGGAGACACCCGGTAGGGGAAAAAAGCAAACATCGAATTCAAAACTAAAGGAATCTTATAGGGGTCCAAAAATTGCCCCCAAGAAACCCAAAAGCCCTAAATGGAAATCGAAAAAAACCCCAAAAAATTTTTTTTCTTTTGCCCCAAAACAAAAAATCGAGAACAACATCCAAGGGATTGGGCCCCCACTTAAACAAGATGGGACCTACACAGATGACAGCAAGGGAAAAGAGTGAGCTACTCAAGGGCCCAATAAAGAAACCCGGTTTTTTTGCGAGCCGCCCAACCAGACGAGAGTGAAGACTAATGAATTTTTTTTTGAGAGGCCACAAATTTTGGTAAACAAAAAGCCTAAACGTGTTAAACCCGATCCCAATAACTTTGAACAGGCGAAAATAAATGCCTTGCTTCTGCACAGGGCCCCAAATCATGGAACTCCCTGCTCATCAAGAAAAGCAAGAACCCCTAACGCTGTTTTTACCTTTCCCATGGGGGAGGGAGGGATGGACACTGGGGTTGTCCCCCAGTTACTAGAAACAACAGACCCAAACCCCACTCCCCAAAGGGGGGAGAAAACAATAGCAAAGAATACAGCGGGTACACTAACAAACCCCAAACATAAAAATCTTTGAAAAAGGGGCCTAAGAAACCAGCCGTAAAAAGCCTGGTTGATCAGGCCCCGATTTCCCCCATGAGGCCTGATCACAGGGGGGGCCACGGGGCATTTACCCCTGGAAATCATCCCGGGGAAACTCCCGGTGGCCCCGTAATGTTCATGTTTTTGGGGCAAAGACTTTCGACTTACAAAAGCTTTTCATTTGGTTTTTTGAAAGGGCCCAGTGGGAAATTTTCCTTTTTTTTTTAAAATGAAGTTTTCCCGGGGGTCCTTTTGGAGGGGGGTTCCCCCTTCCCCAAAAAATTTAAAATTTTTCCCTCCCCCCCTTTTTCCCGTCTTTTCCTCAACAACAGCCCTTTAATTTAAAAGGGAAGTGTCAGTGTAAAAATTTATTTTTTTTGTGCAGTAAAAACTTTTTAAGGTAAAAAAAAAAATTTTTTTTGTTGATATTCTGGGTTTTCGGAAAAAGTTTTAATTTTTATTTTCATTATTTCTTATGGGAAAATGGTTTTGGGTTTTTTGGTTTATTTCCCGGTTTTTTCCGATCTCTGGGAAAGGATTAAACACGGAAAAACCCAGGGGGGTTTCTTTTCATGCTTTCAAATGGGGGGAAAAAAAGTAATTTGTGTTCGGGGCACTAGCTGTGCAAAACTTCTCGTTTGGACAGTTTTAAAAGGGTTAAGGGGCCCTGGGTTATCTCTTTTTCTAATTTCCCATTTTTTCATTAATTCTAAGACCCTTAAAAAACTTAACTTTTCTTGCCCCTTACAGAACACTAGAAAGGGCCCGCTGGGTGCTATGATTAATTGGGAATAAAAAATATGGCAAAATTAAAAGATCCAAAAAAATTTTACAAAAACAGCTAGCTCTAAGACAGTGGGGAAAAGAACACATCAAGGGTTTGGGGTAGGGAATGGGGGGAGTGTCGGGGTGTCGCCACCCCAAACATAACTGTGGGGAAGTTTTTTTTAAGTTTAAAGTTTTTAAAACTGTGTCACAATTTTTCAGTTTTGCAATAACCAAAACGTGGTAAAAAAATCCCATGAATTTTGATGGGGCTACTGTATTTTTTTTTGGGGGTGAACCTGGCCCGCAGGTGGGGCTATAGAAAAAAAAGGTGACTTAATTTATCAAAAGGCGGGTCGAAAAACCCGAAAACCTTACTGTCGTACCACATCAAACTTCTGTTGTTAATCCCTTTTTTTAAACTTGTTTCAAAAAAATTAAAAATTCTTCCCTTTTTTAAAAACGTACCCATCGTTTAAAAACTAGTTTTTGTTTCCCGAAAAAAGCCCTGTTAGGCAAAACCATGTCAACAAAATGAAGAATTTATGGTAAAAATAGGGTTTCATTTTTGGGAGCCCCCCCAAAAAAGGCCCAAAAACTTTTCTTTTTGGGCCCAAAAAATCCGCAAAAAAAAAAAGTGAATTGTAATTTTAGTTCATTGTCCCTGATATTTTATGTTGTTCTTACTACATAAGAAAAACAAATGCAACAGGAATACAGTAATAGTATTTCTTTCCCTTTAAACCCCTTAAAATGTCCCCAAACGTTTGATCTACATTCATTCCCCGAAAAAAAATAAAAAAAAAACTTTTTTTTTTTTTTTTTAACCCGGGAACGGTCCAAACTTTTACATACATTTTTACTGCTAGTGCCCCAAACGTATATATACGTGTTTATTTTTCCTACCTTCAAATTTGGCATTATTGGCCTGAGATGCCTTGTCAGCATAGAATGGGTCCTAACACTCAGTGTGTGCGGTATCAAAAAAATCTGGGGCCACTTAGTACCTTGTGGAAGCACCAGTTCAAATGAGTGCCAGCTAGAGCAAACAGCACAGCAATCACCTGGAATTCACTGATGTAATGTAAATACAGTATTAACGCTCCCATTTTAACCCTTTCAGGGTCCGTCCCGTAGATCTACGGCTTTATGGTGAGTGTCCAAACCGTAGATCTACGCCATGAGCTCAGCTCACTCTGATAAACTGTGAGTGGTACATTTGGGCCTAGTTATGAGAGAATACATCTATGTGGTATGTGTGCACCACATAAAACAGATCCTGCAGCACACTGTGTATAATGAGAGAAAAAAACTGAAATCATGATTTTTGATTAAAACAGCAACTTTGCAGTGTTTTTTCGTATGTTTTTTATAGTTGTATTGCGATTTCTTGGTCTCATTTGATAGAATGGAAGACATATTACAGAAATAGAGATGATTTTGATTGGTTTTAGCACGGAAAATGGCTTTGAAACGAGCTCGAAAGTACGGAAATGTTTTTAAATTTTGCGATATTCAAGAGTTAAACAAACGACCTCGCCACGTCTAATACACGTCAGCTGGTGGGCTCTAATAAACATTCACAAAATATGGTGTGATATTTTAGAGCAATTATTTACAGTATTGCAAGCAGTAAATCTTCTATTGTTAGTATTTGTATTAAAAAATTCATTATGGGAATAAAACATCAAATTGAAATTTTATTTTGTAAAGCCTCATAAACATGACTAATGATCAAGGAAATGTTAGTTTAGTGTGAGCAGGAATGCCTACATTGTTATTCTGGACCCTATTTGAAATTGAATATTTTGAACTTTGTTGTTAAATGGGCAAATTACATATTCCGATCACTTTATTTTGAGGTAGTTGAAACAGTAGACTTGGCGCATTTTCTGAGCTCATCGATAGAACAAAGTATTACTAGTGAATAGCTAAAGAAATTGGTGAATTGGAATAATTTAGATTGGCCTAAAAATGGGAGTCATAGTCGTGCAAAATCATGAGCCGATTCGTAAATATCGCTGACACATCAAAATTCGCAGAGCATAATTTCGATCGTCAATTTTCCACCAAATTTTCGTACAGTTTGTTTATATACCTTCACTAAAAAGATACTCTATAAATCCACGCTTTCATAAGAAAAAATAACAAAATTCTTTTTTTGAAAATTCATGGACACTGGTGCGTGACTCCCCAGATTTTGGGCCTTGGACCCAGAAAGGTTACGAAAAGTGAATTTGTTTTTGGACCCTAAGTTTAGTGGCTATTGTGGTGAATGGGCCACAAGTGGTCGAGTGAATTATCAAAAAACCTCGATAAAAACCCATGTGCAATATTTGTTGCAACACCCTTTTCAGAATGTCTTAGACCTATGCCCTAGTAAAGAGAAACAATTCTGGCTGACTGGCAGGCTTAGCTGGCTGTCAGCTGCCTGCCTGTCTGGCTGCCTGGCTGGCTGACTGAGTGGTCTCGATTGCTGCTAGCTGACAGCTAGCTTGCCAGCTGTGTGGGACAGGCCACGTGCGGGCGCCTGACTCTATCTCCGTTTTGTCTGTCTGTACGTATGTCTAGCTCTGTCTGGTCTGTCTCAATCTTTTGTCTCTGTCTGTCTGTCTACTTTTTGATCCCTGTCTATCTCAGTCCTATCTCTTTCTATCTTTCTCTCTCTGTCTCACAGTACACAGTAATACACGTATCCATAGTGTAATATTTACCTAGATAATCTAAAACAAATCATACAAAAGTGGCTATACACTGCTTGAAGATGTGCAGTAAACGTGACGATGCAGTCTTGTGGCTCTCTGAGACAGAGAGCCAGACATATAGATAGACAGGGAGCTTTGACAGATACAAACCAAATAGACAGACATGTTTATGTGTACCAGGTGAAAGCAAAGGGAAGGCCCTACTCTTTTCTTATCAAGTCTTATCACTGCACCCTCAACGAATGCCCATGAAACTTCAGCTCTTATCAATTTTATCTCATTCTTATCACGTCACTGTCAGGGTGGACTTTGATTTTTCATGCTTCAATGAACTAATATTTTATTATTAAATGTATGCTGCTGGCTGCGCTGCTGGCCAGCTGCTGGCACTGCTGCTGCCGGCTGCTGCCGCTGCTGCCTAGGCCACAGCCGCCGACTGCCGCTGCTGCATCCTGCCTGCTGAACTGCGCTGAAATATTCACAAAATAATAATTTTTTAAAACAATTATGTAAGTTTTACCAACCTTTATTGAAGGCTAATGCTAGGCTTCTGGTAGATATGGAAGATGAAAAGGGAGGAGTTAGTGTTTTGGAAGGGTAATCCCCCTCCAGTAAAGGACTTTTAGGTGGGCAAAGCCGTTCCTCAGGGTTACCTTCCCCTTTCTTGTCTTTGAGATGCTACTAGTGACCAGCTTGAGAGTCACTGACCCCTGCCTCACAACAAAGCAGTTCCAGAGGTCTGTTTCTGCATCTCTCTAAGATTTCCCTAAGTGGGACAGGCTTTGTCCACGACCATGTTGCAGATATGGCTTGGTTTCAGCTTGGTCCAGGGTGTGTTTTTTCTCTTCTCTTTCTGTTGGGCTTAATCACAGGGCCACTGACAGCATACGACGTATCGTGCCTGGGTTTCATCGCATGGGACGAGAAAAAATTGTTCCCAAGGCAGGGCATGAGAGAAAAAGGAACAAAAAGATCCTTTGTAAATAAGATAGAACTTCAAGTTTCTCCCAATTAGATCCGGGTGGACCCCTTTTGCCCCCAGCCCCAAGCAGAGGGGGACGCGCAACACCCCCACCTGAGTCATAACCCGCTTCCCACCAAAGACCGTTAGAATTCTCGCATAGCGAAAAAATAGAGCTGGCTAAAGTAAGCTGATTAACAGGTGCCCCCTCCTGTAGAGTGGCCTGGCGGGCAAACTTTGGGGGGGAAATTAGTCACAGATACTCAGGCAGAAGAGAAACGCTCCACACCCGACGACGCTGGTGCAGAAAGTCCAGGGTCTGGTGTTACTCTACTAAAGCTTACACCCTAGTTCTGCATTGAGCACACACCTATTTAATCTGGTCATTTACTGCTACAGTACATTGCATTGTACTAACCTTAAAATATTGTTGTCTATAATGTAGGGGAGGGAGTGAGTAGTACAGTGGAACCTCTACTTGCGCGTTTAATCCATTTCCATGAGCCTTGGCTCGCAACTGGAATTTGCTCCTTTTTTGCAGAAACAATTTTTTCTCATTTAATTAATTGAAATGCAGTTAATCTGTTCCAGTGAATTGCTGTACTTCATAATTTAGCTAAGTATCATCTCTACACTTATTTATCTATCGTCACTTCATCTAATATGACATAACAAACAAAATATAAATAAAGCATAGAAACCTGATATATACTCAAAAAGTGATAAATAAATGTCATTCAGTAGTGGTATGGTGTGCGGTGTCCGGCGGTGGACGAGATTTTGTCTGGACGACCAGGGCAAAAATCTTCAAGAAATTAATTGTCGCTAATATCATCGCAATGACTGCTTATTTATCATATCACAGTTCATCTAATATGACATAACAGACAATAGAAATAACATAGAAACATGATATCTATACTCTAGAAATGACGAAAATATGTCATTATGTAGAAAGGTGAGGCGGCCACATACCGCTCCCACTTTGTTGTGGTAAACACTGCCACTCTAGTGACGGCCTTTTGAAGCCATCTATTATTATAGTTATACAAAAAGTATTACATTATTATTATATATGTATTATTTTATACATATAATATGTTTTAATTATTATTGTATTATACTATTATAATTATATAACATATTGTGTATTAATTCATATTGTTATATTAATATCGTTATTATTATTTATGAATGTATTTTATTATTATATTTTTTATATTATATAAATATTGTTAATTTTTATTCACACAAAAAATATAAAATTTACTGTTTTATTCTTTATTTCAATAATTGTAAAATAAGTCAACCCATTCACGGACTGCATAGTCCAAGTATCAATTCAATTCAATTCAGGTCAGAGTTATTTGATTTCTCTATAAGGGTTACAATGGTGGGTTTACAGGTTTTGGATATTTGTGTTGTTTACATGTTTATAAAATACAATTACAAGAGGGGGCCACTAGGAACACCTAGCATGGCTAGGCATTTCGAGCAGGAAGACTTAAGATTAATTCTTAACATTAAATCCTAACAGAATGTAATGGTAGTAAGGCTAAGTATTACAACTAAATTTGTGAGTATAGCAATGAGAATGCTTTTGTTTTGCAGCAATACAAGGTGTCTATAGTTGAGTATCATGGCAAAGCTTATGACTACTTAGGTATTATTATATTTTAAGATTAAGAGTTAGTATTCTGGGTTTATAGTCAGTGGGTGAGCGAGTAGAGTACTGTGACACCACCAGTGTTATCAGTAGTTAGTTGTCGGGGTGGATCATCTTTTTGAAAGTGGATGAATGTGTCCTGCAGGTTCTAGAGTGTTCAGGTAGGGTTTATCCAGATTTTTTAGGTTCCTTTGAATACATTGAATTTGTGTAAAGATTAGTCGAACACGGGGAATGTCATAGTAGATGTTTGAGTCTATGTGAATTGCCTGTGATCCTGTCACAAACTATCAAGAAAAGCATTTTAGGTCCAAGGTTAATATTGAGAAGTTTTAGGTCCATGTAGATATAGATTGCACAGTAGTAAGTGTGGATGTTCGAACAGGGAGTAAGTTTAGAGCTAAGAATCGAGTGGGGGGGTGGTGTTGCCCAGGAATGGGATTATAGTGGATTATTCTTACTCGCGGCTTTTTTGTTGGTTATTATGGGCTTTAGAGTGTGTGCTGCAGTTTGAAACCCCAATCACAGATGAGCAATAGGTGAGTATGCGATAGTATAAGTGAAAGGTAATAGTGTGAGAAGGGCAGTTTGCAGTATGTCATATTGTATCCTGAAGAGGATCCCCACCGTTTTGGATACTTTTTTTTATTATGATGTTGAGTATGGGTGCGAGAAATTTTAGGTTGTATAGTTGAGGTAATAGGCCAAAGGAATTTGCCCTCATTATGTCTGGCAATTAGAGTGTTTCGATCTTTAATTGTTAAAGTGCGCAACACTGCTCAGCTCACCAAACGTAATATATGTTTTATGCCATGTTTAAGTGTAATTTATTGTTGTCATCCAAGTTCGATATTTGTGAGCAGCTCCCGAGTTTAACAAGGTGTTGAGGAGTGGCAAAGATTAGGTGGGAGATGACATAATCGTGTCGCAGCAAAGAGAGATGGGTTTCAGTGGCGTTGGGATTGTTGAGAAGATCGATTGATGTAAATGAGACGAGCAGGGTGGGCCAAGGAACAACTTTCCCTGCGGAACTCCAGTATCAAGTGGCCGTATGATGAGCTGTGTCTTAGATGTAACATAGCTGATACTATTTAGAAAGTTAGGATTTCTAAAATTATGCAAGCGCGCAAGGCCTCTAACCATAGTGTTCAAGTTTGTGGAGTAGGATCTGTGGTCTACTATTCAACACGCGTTATCTTAGGTCTATAAAGAATGTCCTAGCGTATATATCCTTATTAACCAATGAGCTGTGTAAAGCGCGGTATCTAAGCATTTTTAATAATTGCATCATTGAGGTGCTTTTATTTTTCCTGAATTTTATTTGTCCAACTGGCAGGGGGTTGATTATATGTTTTGTGAGGTTATAAATGAATATAGTCCCCTGTGCATGATATCTATCTCGAAAGATTTTGATAGCGAATGGTAAGGTTGATAATGCCTATAGTTGTTTAAGCGTCTGTTGGGTCACCACTTTATGTATTGGTGTAACCTTGCTGTCCTTGAGTCAGTGTCCCGGAAAAGTGCAGTTTCTAGTGCACAATTGTTAAAAAGAATGTAACATCATGTCGAAAAGGACATGGCTGGTCGCCTGTACAATAATATATGGTGGGATGTGAGACAGATAACCCCGAGTTTTATTTTTAAGTGACATTTATGATCGCGGGTGACTTCTGGCTCCGTTATGGTAACAAGATAGGAAGGAATTTGGGAAATTCCCATCTAGGGTAGTCCCCCGCACGGGCTTTTGGTAGCGTGCGGCGAAGTTGTTTACTGAGGCGAGATTTAGATCCGAGAAGTTTGCGAGAAGAATTCGTTTATCTTGTGACAGCTGTCTTATCGAGTGGGATGCATGGTGTTTCGAATGAGTTTAGTAGAGACAATATTACTTGTTTTTTTCAGTTTTGTGCACCCATAATCTGGGAGAGTTTTTTTCCAGGTCTTTTTTATATCTCACTCTTGTGTCAGTGAATCTGCTGGAGTAGTACAGTTGTTTGTGGCTTTCTTATAATTTGGATGAGAACTGTTAATATTGTTTAAGAAAATGCTTAGTGTAATAAGGCCCTGTCTGATTGCTTTTTCGCATATTGGTGTTTCTTATCAAGGATTATCAGAATGCTTGCTGGATAGCCATGGGCAACCAATCCATTATATTCGTGTATCTGTTTGGGGTGGGGGGGGGGAGGGGGGGGGGGGGGGGGTTCGTGTTTTAATAGTACAATTGTCTTTTGTTTTGTATAATGTCTAAAGTATTTTGTTTAAGAAAAAGTGTCTGTCCTAATCAGTCAATACCATTGGCATTGAAGAATTCTGAAGGCTATCAACAGTCTCTAGGTCGCTGTGAAATTGCCCCTTATTGAGGCCCGTCATGGAGTCTAAATGAAACTTTGTTGTATTCGAGTGGGCATCCTCATGTTTGTTAAGAGGAAAGGTTGGTAGTATGGTGTCAGTAGTGCTTTCTGTGATTATCCCTGATTTAAGAGGGGCTAGTATAATTGGTCCATATGTGGTCTAATTATGTGACTTGTCTCAGTCAGCCTGGTTGGTTTAAGTAATTGTAAAGGTATGAGAAGTGTGAGTTTGTTCATATTGTTGGATGAATCAGTATACAGTCTGATCATCTGGTAGGCAAGGTTGAAATTGAAGTCCTCCAGTCTAAGGAGACCGTGTGTGCTTGTTCCATTTGTCTGTTTTTTTATTAGTGACTTTAGCTTCTCCACGTGCAAGTTGGGATTTTGTGTTGGTAACGCGGTATAATGGCACTCGATTGGTATATGCGTTCTTGAGGTTGTTTACAGGAAAAATTAGCAAAAATGTATTCCCATATTCATCACTAAAGCAATTAGTCAATACAAGATAGTTGGTGTTAGAGTAGTAGATTGCATGACCACCGCCCAACTTAGTATGGTCTGTGCAGTGTGTGGATTGGCCTGTGTAACCTGGTAGTGGTAAGCATATCAATTGTGTCCCTGCTTAAAGCCAGGTCTCAGTCAGAAATAATGCGGAGAAGGGTTTTTTTTAGTGACTCGAAGGAGAGCCAGGAGTCATCATAGTGTTTGCTTTAGGACCTGATGTTATAGTTAAGAACTGATCGACTTAGTTCAGGTGTTCAGATAGTGCTGGCATGTGATGCTAGTGTAAATAAAGGCAGTTTACTTTCCCAATACGTTTTTTGATTGTGTTAGATTATGGAGGTTTAGATCAGGCCATGTGATCATTCAACTTTATAGGTTTAAAAAGTGGTTTGTTATATAGATCCCGTAATATGTGGTGAGTATCTAAAGCTGATTTCTGTATGGTGGAGTTTGGATAGGTATAAAAGCCGCTAAAGCACTTTGGTCATAATAAGAGTATTGTCACTATAAACTTAATCTGAAGAATGATATTGTCTATGTTTGTGCTAGAATGCAGCTAAAGGTACAAGCTAGTATAAACTAATACTATAAAAAAAACCAATTACAAGTGCACCAGACTCTTGTATTGCACTAAGGTCTTAATATAATGAATTTATGTTGCTATTATGTGAGCTAGAATGAGCTAAAGAACACTAGGTATAGTTTGTTTAGGTAGTTGTCATGCATGAGCTAGAAGAGCTAAAGTGCAAACTAGTGATAAAACTAATAATATAAACAATACAAATTAAAATGGTACTTGCAATTACACTAGGGTCTTATATAGGTTGTTAACAAGATCAAGAAGTATAACTAGATATAACATTGACAAAATAAAATTTTCACAAAATACAAGTACCAAAAGAATAATAAGTAAAAAATAACAACGGCAAGGACTTGGTTATAATATGAATAGTAAAGTATGGAGACAGGATACAACAGGTACACAGTACACAAGGATAATATAAAGGTGGAGTTGAATATAAAACTTGAAAAATTGGCAACAAAATTGTTATGAAAAAGTATAAAATAAAGATTAATGGTCCAAAAGTAAACATTGACAGGGTGGTGAAACATTATTGGGTGTTTAATATAAAATTTTATAGTAAGTAATAATGATTTACCAAAAAAAGATATAATTAGCCAAAAAAAAAAATAGTGTTTATTTACAAGTATTAATTTTTTAAGAACAGTTTTTTTATTTGGATTCAGTATTGCACTGTAGTTATACTTGAGGTATTTGGTCATACAAGGTAATTAAAGTACTCTAAGAGTAAATGTGGTTTAAAGCAGGTTATGGGTAATTAGAGCAAGTATTGTAATTAAAATGATGTCAAAAATGTTAGTATAGTAAATTGTACAGATAAGTAAAAATGGTAATCATTAGTTAATTTTAGTAAGTAATATCAATTGAAAGTCTATTTATAAACATGCTAATAACAGGGACTAACTTGCTGACCAATATAATACATACATCTAGGTTTTTCCCCTCTTTCCATAAATAGCGCTTGTTCGTTCTTTAATATCTATCTATTGATCCATGGGAAGTGGAAAAGAATCTTTCCTTCCGTAACCATGCGTGTCCTGTGAGGCGACTAAAAAGCGCGAGCAATGGGCTCAGTAACACTTCTCCTGTAGACATTTATCTAAAAAAAAGAAGAAATAAAACTTCATAAAACTGGATGCTGTGAATGTGCGTGGCATTATGAGGAGACAAGAACAGAATGATGCTGATGTTATGAATGAAAAGACAGTTTGATGTTTCCGTGGCCCTAAGCGAGAACAAAGCTGAAGGGGGTAGGGAGTACGGGGGGGAAATAAATGGGATTAAATCTGGAGTAGCAGAGAGAGTTAGAGCAAAGGAAGGGGTAGTCATGTAATGTTTGAATGAACAGTTATAGGAAGGAAGAAAATAGAATATGAATGTGTAAATTCAAGAATTATGTGACTTAAAGCAAGAGAGATGGATGGTGAAAACAGTGGTCAAAATAAGCGTGGTATGCACCTGGAGAAGAGAGGAATTTAGAGGAGAGAGAGAGATGATTTTTGGGAGATGTTAAGTGAATGTATAAGGAGCCATTGAAACCAAGAGAGAGAGTATAATTGTGTGTAGGTTATCTGAATGCTAAAGTGAGGAGAAACCTTTTGAGAAGGGAGTGGTAGGTAAGTTTGGGGTGCCAGGGAAATGTATAATTGGGAACCCTTTGATTGAACTTGTAAATAGAAAGGGGTGTATTATAGGTAATGACAGATTTTTAGAGAAAAAGAGGATAAATTAAGTGATAACAGAGATAATGAGGTAGGGGCGACGATTGAACAGTAGTTTGTTGGGATTAGTACTTGGTAGAATAACGAGACTGTTGATAGACTTCAGGATGCACATGTTTTATAGAGGGGGCGTCCACCAGATATATCAGATCACTTTCTAGTATGTAGCTAGCACTGAGAGTAAAAGGTAGATGGTGTACAAGGAAATAAGAGCATCAGGGAAGAGATAAGGGCGAAGGTTATAAACTAAAATCGTAGGAGGCAAGATTTTGGGAAGATATAAACAGCTATTGGAGGATAGATGGCTATAAGAGCAAATAGCATAGGCAATGGGGTCGAAGAGTTATGGGTAGGTTTCTAAAAATTAAGTGTTAGAGAGGGTTTCATGCAGAAGTTCTTGTGGTTACAGGAAAGTGGGTGCGGGAGGGAAGAGGAGCAATGAGGGAATGATTGATGTAAGAGAGAGCAGTAAGGGGAGACAAAATCACGATAACATATGAGAAGTTTTTACAAAGTAGAAGTGAGGATAGGAGGTAAGAGTATATGGAGAAAAAGAGAAGGTTAAGAGAGTGGTGAAGTCCACTGTAAAAAGAGATGCAAATAAAAGAGTGGGTGAGATGTTATCAACAAATTGATTGTTGAAAATACAAGAAAAAAGTTTTGGAGTGAGATTACAAGTATAAGGAAGCCTTGAGAACAAAATGGATTAGTAGGGATTGGTGGGTGGTGGGGAGGCACAGTTAAAAATAGAAGAGGAGAGTTATTAAATGGAGAGATTAGAGTATTGGGAATATGGAGGGAATATTTTGAGGAATTGTTAAAATGTTGAGAAAATAGGGAAACATGTGATTTCGGGTAAAGGGCAAGCGCGGATACATCCCGTGGCCCTGCACACGCCGTTTTAGGTAGTTGATAGCTTAGGATGATGATGGCTACACTTGTCATGGATTGGGCCACAGGCATACAGTGGATGGAGGTTAGGTGGTGCTGGGGTGGTAGTGGCAACCGCCCATGCGTGCCGATCGCCATGCCGACAGCCGGGGACCTCGACGCTACTGACGTCGTCAGTTCAAGACAAAAGCGGAGCATCCGCCTGCCAGCCGCCAGCAACCACAACCGCCCATAACAACAAACAGCCTAAGATTGTCCAGTACCACGCCACAAAAACAGATTTGGGATGCGGCATCAAAATCCTAAATTTGTTCCCAAGCCTCACCACTTTGATGACTCACAAAGTGAATTCTAACCTACGCGTCCCCTTGAACTCACGGGCCAATGAACAGAATTCCTTCTGACATTATTCTTTGACTATGCCATTGATAGGAAAATTATGCCAGGGAAAGTAATAAGTATTATCAGAACACCATGGTCCAAGTATTGATCTTATCACCACAGTCAAGACTACACAGGGATGGAAAGAGACGACACTTTGCAGAAAACTGTATTTGCTTTTTGCAACAATAATGCTTATGCCCTCACGGCTAAACCATAATATAAAAGCATACTGGTCCACAGATCGGCTAAATTCTACCCCATCCTTCAGTGAAATAATACCAGTGAACAGGTTTACTTACTGATTACGTATGTTTGGCACTATCTCTTGACAATACCAGGCCTGAAAGAAGTGACAGGTTATACAAGATTAGAAATGTTTTCATGTAATCTCAAACAAAAGTGTCAGGATATACTTTTATCCATCAAGAAATCATGTAATGACGATCTTTGATTTTGTTCAAAGGAGACTGTCTTCAAGGCAGTATAGTACCGGAGCAAGAGGAACCGCTGTTGGTATAAAATTGTTATGTACTCCTGTGATTGTGACAGTAGGCCTGGTGTTGGAATATTGTTGTAAACCGGGTAAGTAAAACATTGGAAGATACCAAGATTGTTATTGGGTATTCAGGTGACATAGGTGAGAAACATGATGGCTACCTTATCTTGGAAAGGGCCATCACATTATAACCGATAACTGTAACACAAGCCCATTACATCTCAAGATTTCATGCGAGTGAACGAAGACAGATGTGTGAGGGCACAGTGCGTTCTAATCGATAACATATGCCCAGGCTCCATGGCGGGGTTTCGGTGATGACGTGCAGAGTCGTTTACTGCCAATGACATCATGGCATTGACGGTGGCATGACAAACTGAGATGTCCACATTGTTGACAACCATTCACCGTAATGGAAATGCAAGAGCAGTGGCAAAGTTGATCGAGTGACTAATGAACGTATTCCGACAAACCAGTGTATCAGTGATTGATATATACACAAAGCATGCGCTTGTATGACAATGTTGTGACATGCAGATTGGTTTTGTTGACTGTTGTTTCGCAAAGAGTTACACGTGTACAATGAAACTTTTCTTCCACTCATGGACTTTCAATGCTGAATGCATATAATAATGTACCAATATAGACTGGTAACAGACCACCGAATGTGAATTTTGTTAGGTCTGTTTGTCAACAACCATAGATGAAGTACCGGTGGAGGATAACAACACCTGCAAGTACAACATGGTCCCTCGAATTCATCACGATCTACCCAACGTTTGAGCGAGAAGGAATCATTTCATAATACAGCTTCCTTCAACTCAAAAGAAATTGCTCAGAAGAGATGCATTGTCTGTGCACAAACAAAACGACGGCAACATAGACGCAAAGACACCGTTTTTTATGTGTGAGGGAAAGTAAGGTGCCTCTGTGCATGGTGCCTTGTTTCAAGGAGATTCCACGAAGCTCCAGCAGTTTCTAAAACCATGGTCCAAAGTGATTGTACATATGTAAATATATTGATAGAACATTAGTATTAATACAATATTTGTGCATGTTTATTGTAATAAACAACAGGGCAAACAATTAATATGATAATAACTTTAGTGCGGTTATATGTGTGTTCAATACAGTGAGTTTATATAATCAATGATATACAGTCATTGGTCTCTCAAGGCCCCAAATGTTATAGGAATAGAAAAAAAAATGAGGAAAGAAAAGAAAAAACAACTAAACAACACAAATAATGTGATACGCGTAGTGGAATTCGACGATGTTGCCACCACCACTTCAGTTTCCTATAAACTTTCGTGTCACTGGTATCTCGTAAGCTACTGGATCAGATGTCCTATTTTTTTTTGTTTAAAACCTTCACTACACCAAACAAAAATATGCTCTTTAATTTCCTGTCAGAAAAATAAATTTTTTTTTTTTTTTTCAAAATTTCTTTGACACTGGTGCGTACATCCGAGTTTGTGGCCTTGGCCCCTGAAAGGGTATAAAGCCTAAATTATCAAATAATATATTATTCTTTAAAGTTTAACTTGTGTATCTAGAGTGTGTGTCGTTAGTGACTTTAAGGTCCTAGAATCGATTCTTACCAACCCAGTGAACTATGATCCTAAAATATTTACTTAACAACCTGGCAGTGGGAATTTTTGGGTACGTATAAAATTTCCACACTTCACATGTTTTTGTCATCTGAGTATATAATGATTATATTTTTGTAGGGGGGTTAATGTAGACATTTTTTTGTGTTGCTGATCCCAGCACACACCATCATGCTGAGGCAGCACCACCCCAGCAAAGCCCTCATGTCCTCAGAACAGATGATGAATCACTGGAACCATAAGATTATACCATGATATAATTTTTGAACACTAGTAGGTAGCCCATCCAGGACCGGTCAGGAGAATCCTTTGCTTGTACCGTGCACATTCTTGCTAGGGCTTCGTTCAAGGACGCATTGGAGACATGGTTAATAAGGCATAAGATTATTAGTCACTTCCTTTCCACTTTAGTTCGGAGGATTCTATTCCGGGCACTTGTTCTGGAAGGCAGGGCTCAATATAGCATTGCTGTCAGTGGCCTTAAAAACCCCAACAACAGACAACTGCTGTAGTGTATAGCACCATGCAGTGCAAATTTTTGAAGCAGCTGTAATGTATATACTGAACAATGAATCTATATCGACGCTGCTTGTAGTGTATAGTACTGAACAGTGGATAATTATTGAAAGCGCTGCTGTACTGTATAGTAGCGTGGCGAGTACATGTATATTATTGAAGCTGTCTAGTATATGTATACAGGTAGTGCCCCGCTTTATGGCATTATATCGTTTATGGTGGTTTCGCCTCTAAATAAGGAACCATTGTACAATATTATGGCGCCAAACCGTTGCTATATGGCTCCCCCCCACCTGACTTTCTAATATGGTCACTGGTCCCACCTTGTTTGTTTGCAATTCTCCATGAGCTCCATGAGGCATTCGTAGTCCTCCATGATGTCGGGAAACCTTCAGAATATTCAATTGTTTTTTTAAAGCTATTTCATGTTTTATAAATTCTCTGATAATTATAATTATGATGTACCTGCACCTAAAAAACTTATACACTGTGCTGTCATGCAAGGTACCATTACAAAATCTCTAATAGCTAAATTCGACAATCCACATAAGCCTACAAAAACCTCCACATTGATAAAGATCTACAGAGTTCCACAGTCAAGGACAATAGCCGATATTAGTCAAAACCTAGGAGAATAAAACTGGATGCACGCATGAACAAAGATCACTTACACTCTCGAGGTGACTTCAATAATAAATCTCCTGCAAGACCGAGACCAACAATTATGATTTCCCAAACACAAAGTATATTACTGCATGTTGCTACACCAACAATAACAAATCCTACGTACAAGGAATTACAGAGACTAGTGATTCCCTACTTGACCCACATCTGGACCAACACCATATATCCCCTTTAAAAACCCTTATGACTGGTCGCAACCCCCAATCCTGAGGTGGCTCCTGTGTCCAAAATTTAAAAAAAAAATTAATTTTTTCCGATGACATGATAGAATATCTTTTCCCGATTGTAATGACACCAAAAAAACGAAATTAGTATGGAAACTGAGACGGAATTAATGCTCTCGTGAAGTTTTAGCGACCTCGGGGTTTGTTTACAAATCGGCGATTGTCGCCCCACTTTGAGCCCTATTTTATTGGCTAATTCCTTGTTTACTGTCACCCAAACTCATAGTCCTTTCTTTAGAACTGAGCGCAATTTTTTTTTCTATCATGATTGAGTACAAGAACTGCCCAATTAACCGATTACAACTACCTAATCATGTGGTTCAGAAATTTGCAATTTGGCCAATTCACGAAAACTAAAAAATATGATAATTTCAAAATAAGGTCCCAGAAGAACAATGCAGAACATTCCTGGCTCCGACAAATCAACATTTTCTTTGCTCATCAGTCATGTCCATGCAACCCCTCTGATCTTACTCTTGCTTTCTATTTGAATTTGTATTCAAAACAAAAAATCAGAAGACTGTACTATTATGCATACTACAGCCAATACGGGTAATAATTGTAAAAATAACATCAACCCATTCATGACTGCAGATTAGAATGCTATTTGGACAGTTTATTGGACAATGGCTGCAATTTGTTACTTTTGCACATTGCAAAATCAAAACATTTCCCCTAATTTGAGCACCATTTCCTAGGTTCTTTTTTAGTGGTAAAACAATCAAAACCACCTTATTATCTGTGTAATATGTTATCCATTCATCACGATGAGAGACCAATAAAACGAGAATACCACCAAATTACTCTAAACGAAAATCAAGACCACAAAGCGCAATTTATAATTAAAAAAAAACGGTCCCGTAGTTTTTTTTTCTCATTATGCCACTACGTGCTCCCAGGATCTTATTATATTTTATATGGTGCACACTGATGCACACAGACCATTCTCTCACATGTGGGCCTACCAGCTTTCTCCTGCTTGATTTGAAGCCGCAAGAATTTATGATTATATAACGTCAAACCACGGTACCGGGGAGTCCGTAAACGTGAATAATACTGCCGGGCGACAGTCAAGGTTTAAAATCAGGCATAATCACTGATAATAGCACCGACCACTACCGCTAACTTTCCTTCCTCTTAAAAACTCTTGTAAAATTACCCTCAAGACATTACTATAGTCACCTTCAGGACTCACAATGATCAGCCATTAAACCCTTTGAGGTTTTGGTCGTACTAGTACGTCTTAGGACGCGTAGTGGTTTTTGTCGTACTAGAACGCATCAAATTCTAGCGGCGCTCAAATCTCACAGGAAAAGAAAAGGCTGATAAAGCCTAAGATGTGAGAGAATGGAGTCTTTGTGGTGGGTGTGGCGCAGTAGGAAAAAAAATCTGGGACCCAATGGTGCATTGAGGAATGCCATCATAGTACACAATTTCCACCAGGTGCCCTGTGGTAATAAGTTCCTCACTTCCTCGGCGGAATTGGGACCCTTTAGTTTCCCCACTTGACAGTTCTAATACAGATGAGGAAGTGACATGAAGATAGTATTCAAGTTCTGGAGAGGTATTTGACCGCAGAACTAATGACCCAAGAATATGGGTAATAGGAGAGGAAAACCCAGCACCCCACACCTTCCACCTCTGGTGTCTGGGACCAGTCTTGTTCACAGTTCAGTTGTACCAGAAACTAACCAAGAGGAACCTCCTATTTTCCAAAATCCCAGACTCAGTGTGAGCCATTGGTGATGATAGTTGGATAGTGATTAAGAATAACAAGCTCATCAAACTGTTCCAAAATGGAGGAGAGGAGGAGCAGAGGGAGAGGAGGAGGAAGGCAGGAGGGAGAGGAGGCGAGGAGGAGGAGGAGGCAAGAGGGAGTAGGAGGCAGAGGAGGAGGAGAAGAGGTAAGAGAGAAGAGGAGGAAGGAGGAAGAAGAAGAGAGGAGTAGGAGGAGGAAGAGAAGAGAGGAGGAGGAAGAAAAGAATACGCGTAATAGAATAAACAATAAAACATAATAATAATAATACATAATAATTATAATACATAATTAATAATACAATAACTAATAATGAGGTATTAAAAATGCGTTCACCCATGACAGTAACAAGATAAGGGGAGGATAACATCAGAAAAGTGCTTGACGTTTGATGAGGGTAAATGAGGGTAAGCCTGATAGCCCAAAAATGAGAATAAACCTCTCCCTCCCTTTGTTTTTTCTGGTATACTATTACAATTTCTGTCTGCTTATTCTGCCTGTCCTGTCAATGCTGCGCCTGTCTAATCCGCTAGCTCCTGTCTCAGAGAGCCACAAGACTGCTGCATCACTTTTACTCACATCTTCAAGCAGTAGTAAGCACTTGTCATAATGAATAAAAAAAACTGAAATCAATTATTTTTTTGTTTAAAAACAGCAACTTTGCAGAGTTTTTTCGGTATGTTTTATTATTGTTCGTATTTGCGATTGTTTGGAGTTTTTTTTCTTGGTCTATGTTGATAGAATGGGAAGACATATTACAGAAAAAGAGATGATTTTGATTGGCTTTAGCACGGAAAATGGCTTTGAAACGAGCTCGAAAGTACGGAAATGTTTTTAAATTTTGCGATATTCAAGAGTTAAACAAACGACCTCGCCACGTCTAATACACGTCAGCTGGTGGGCTCTAATAAACATTCACAAAATATGGTGTGATATTTTAGAGCAATTATTTACAGTATTGCAAGCAGTAAATCTTCTATTGTTAGTATTTGTATTAAAAAATTCATTATGGGAATAAAACATCAAATTGAAATTTTATTTTGTAAAGCCTCATAAACATGACTAATGATCAAGGAAATGTTAGTTTAGTGTGAGCAGGAATGCCTACATTGTTATTCTGGACCCTATTTGAAATTGAATATTTTGAACTTTGTTGTTAAATGGGCAAATTACATATTCCGATCACTTTATTTTGAGGTAGTTGAAACAGTAGACTTGGCGCATTTTCTGAGCTCATCGATAGAACAAAGTATTACTAGTGAATAGCTAAAGAAATTGGTGAATTGGAATAATTTAGATTGGCCTAAAAATGGGAGTCATAGTCGTGCAAAATCATGAGCCGATTCGTAAATATCGCTGACACATCAAAATTCGCAGAGCATAATTTCGATCGTCAATTTTCCACCAAATTTTCGTACAGTTTGTTTATATACCTTCACTAAAAAGATACTCTATAAATCCACGCTTTCATAAGAAAAAATAACAAAATTCTTTTTTTGAAAATTCATGGACACTGGTGCGTGACTCCCCAGATTTTGGGCCTTGGACCCAGAAAGGTTACGAAAAGTGAATTTGTTTTTGGACCCTAAGTTTAGTGGCTATTGTGGTGAATGGGCCACAAGTGGTCGAGTGAATTATCAAAAAACCTCGATAAAAACCCATGTGCAATATTTGTTGCAACACCCTTTTCAGAATGTCTTAGACCTATGCCCTAGTAAAGAGAAACAATTCTGGCTGACTGGCAGGCTTAGCTGGCTGTCAGCTGCCTGCCTGTCTGGCTGCCTGGCTGGCTGACTGAGTGGTCTCGATTGCTGCTAGCTGACAGCTAGCTTGCCAGCTGTGTGGGACAGGCCACGTGCGGGCGCCTGACTCTATCTCCGTTTTGTCTGTCTGTACGTATGTCTAGCTCTGTCTGGTCTGTCTCAATCTTTTGTCTCTGTCTGTCTGTCTACTTTTTGATCCCTGTCTATCTCAGTCCTATCTCTTTCTATCTTTCTCTCTCTGTCTCACAGTACACAGTAATACACGTATCCATAGTGTAATATTTACCTAGATAATCTAAAACAAATCATACAAAAGTGGCTATACACTGCTTGAAGATGTGCAGTAAACGTGACGATGCAGTCTTGTGGCTCTCTGAGACAGAGAGCCAGACATATAGATAGACAGGGAGCTTTGACAGATACAAACCAAATAGACAGACATGTTTATGTGTACCAGGTGAAAGCAAAGGGAAGGCCCTACTCTTTTCTTATCAAGTCTTATCACTGCACCCTCAACGAATGCCCATGAAACTTCAGCTCTTATCAATTTTATCTCATTCTTATCACGTCACTGTCAGGGTGGACTTTGATTTTTCATGCTTCAATGAACTAATATTTTATTATTAAATGTATGCTGCTGGCTGCGCTGCTGGCCAGCTGCTGGCACTGCTGCTGCCGGCTGCTGCCGCTGCTGCCTAGGCCACAGCCGCCGACTGCCGCTGCTGCATCCTGCCTGCTGAACTGCGCTGAAATATTCACAAAATAATAATTTTTTAAAACAATTATGTAAGTTTTACCAACCTTTATTGAAGGCTAATGCTAGGCTTCTGGTAGATATGGAAGATGAAAAGGGAGGAGTTAGTGTTTTGGAAGGGTAATCCCCCTCCAGTAAAGGACTTTTAGGTGGGCAAAGCCGTTCCTCAGGGTTACCTTCCCCTTTCTTGTCTTTGAGATGCTACTAGTGACCAGCTTGAGAGTCACTGACCCCTGCCTCACAACAAAGCAGTTCCAGAGGTCTGTTTCTGCATCTCTCTAAGATTTCCCTAAGTGGGACAGGCTTTGTCCACGACCATGTTGCAGATATGGCTTGGTTTCAGCTTGGTCCAGGGTGTGTTTTTTCTCTTCTCTTTCTGTTGGGCTTAATCACAGGGCCACTGACAGCATACGACGTATCGTGCCTGGGTTTCATCGCATGGGACGAGAAAAAATTGTTCCCAAGGCAGGGCATGAGAGAAAAAGGAACAAAAAGATCCTTTGTAAATAAGATAGAACTTCAAGTTTCTCCCAATTAGATCCGGGTGGACCCCTTTTGCCCCCAGCCCCAAGCAGAGGGGGACGCGCAACACCCCCACCTGAGTCATAACCCGCTTCCCACCAAAGACCGTTAGAATTCTCGCATAGCGAAAAAATAGAGCTGGCTAAAGTAAGCTGATTAACAGGTGCCCCCTCCTGTAGAGTGGCCTGGCGGGCAAACTTTGGGGGGGAAATTAGTCACAGATACTCAGGCAGAAGAGAAACGCTCCACACCCGACGACGCTGGTGCAGAAAGTCCAGGGTCTGGTGTTACTCTACTAAAGCTTACACCCTAGTTCTGCATTGAGCACACACCTATTTAATCTGGTCATTTACTGCTACAGTACATTGCATTGTACTAACCTTAAAATATTGTTGTCTATAATGTAGGGGAGGGAGTGAGTAGTACAGTGGAACCTCTACTTGCGCGTTTAATCCATTTCCATGAGCCTTGGCTCGCAACTGGAATTTGCTCCTTTTTTGCAGAAACAATTTTTTCTCATTTAATTAATTGAAATGCAGTTAATCTGTTCCAGTGAATTGCTGTACTTCATAATTTAGCTAAGTATCATCTCTACACTTATTTATCTATCGTCACTTCATCTAATATGACATAACAAACAAAATATAAATAAAGCATAGAAACCTGATATATACTCAAAAAGTGATAAATAAATGTCATTCAGTAGTGGTATGGTGTGCGGTGTCCGGCGGTGGACGAGATTTTGTCTGGACGACCAGGGCAAAAATCTTCAAGAAATTAATTGTCGCTAATATCATCGCAATGACTGCTTATTTATCATATCACAGTTCATCTAATATGACATAACAGACAATAGAAATAACATAGAAACATGATATCTATACTCTAGAAATGACGAAAATATGTCATTATGTAGAAAGGTGAGGCGGCCACATACCGCTCCCACTTTGTTGTGGTAAACACTGCCACTCTAGTGACGGCCTTTTGAAGCCATCTATTATTATAGTTATACAAAAAGTATTACATTATTATTATATATGTATTATTTTATACATATAATATGTTTTAATTATTATTGTATTATACTATTATAATTATATAACATATTGTGTATTAATTCATATTGTTATATTAATATCGTTATTATTATTTATGAATGTATTTTATTATTATATTTTTTATATTATATAAATATTGTTAATTTTTATTCACACAAAAAATATAAAATTTACTGTTTTATTCTTTATTTCAATAATTGTAAAATAAGTCAACCCATTCACGGACTGCATAGTCCAAGTATCAATTCAATTCAATTCAGGTCAGAGTTATTTGATTTCTCTATAAGGGTTACAATGGTGGGTTTACAGGTTTTGGATATTTGTGTTGTTTACATGTTTATAAAATACAATTACAAGAGGGGGCCACTAGGAACACCTAGCATGGCTAGGCATTTCGAGCAGGAAGACTTAAGATTAATTCTTAACATTAAATCCTAACAGAATGTAATGGTAGTAAGGCTAAGTATTACAACTAAATTTGTGAGTATAGCAATGAGAATGCTTTTGTTTTGCAGCAATACAAGGTGTCTATAGTTGAGTATCATGGCAAAGCTTATGACTACTTAGGTATTATTATATTTTAAGATTAAGAGTTAGTATTCTGGGTTTATAGTCAGTGGGTGAGCGAGTAGAGTACTGTGACACCACCAGTGTTATCAGTAGTTAGTTGTCGGGGTGGATCATCTTTTTGAAAGTGGATGAATGTGTCCTGCAGGTTCTAGAGTGTTCAGGTAGGGTTTATCCAGATTTTTTAGGTTCCTTTGAATACATTGAATTTGTGTAAAGATTAGTCGAACACGGGGAATGTCATAGTAGATGTTTGAGTCTATGTGAATTGCCTGTGATCCTGTCACAAACTATCAAGAAAAGCATTTTAGGTCCAAGGTTAATATTGAGAAGTTTTAGGTCCATGTAGATATAGATTGCACAGTAGTAAGTGTGGATGTTCGAACAGGGAGTAAGTTTAGAGCTAAGAATCGAGTGGGGGGGTGGTGTTGCCCAGGAATGGGATTATAGTGGATTATTCTTACTCGCGGCTTTTTTGTTGGTTATTATGGGCTTTAGAGTGTGTGCTGCAGTTTGAAACCCCAATCACAGATGAGCAATAGGTGAGTATGCGATAGTATAAGTGAAAGGTAATAGTGTGAGAAGGGCAGTTTGCAGTATGTCATATTGTATCCTGAAGAGGATCCCCACCGTTTTGGATACTTTTTTTTATTATGATGTTGAGTATGGGTGCGAGAAATTTTAGGTTGTATAGTTGAGGTAATAGGCCAAAGGAATTTGCCCTCATTATGTCTGGCAATTAGAGTGTTTCGATCTTTAATTGTTAAAGTGCGCAACACTGCTCAGCTCACCAAACGTAATATATGTTTTATGCCATGTTTAAGTGTAATTTATTGTTGTCATCCAAGTTCGATATTTGTGAGCAGCTCCCGAGTTTAACAAGGTGTTGAGGAGTGGCAAAGATTAGGTGGGAGATGACATAATCGTGTCGCAGCAAAGAGAGATGGGTTTCAGTGGCGTTGGGATTGTTGAGAAGATCGATTGATGTAAATGAGACGAGCAGGGTGGGCCAAGGAACAACTTTCCCTGCGGAACTCCAGTATCAAGTGGCCGTATGATGAGCAATTCCAAAAACTAAAAAAAAATATAATTTTCAAAATAAGGTCCGAATGAACAATGCAGACATTCCTGGCTCTAAAATAACATTTTCTTTGCTCATTCAGTCATGTCTGCAGACCCCTCTGATATTACTCTTGCTTTCTATTTTTGAATTTTTATTCAAACAAAAAATAGAAGACTTACTATATGCAGACAAACTGCAATACTGTAATAATTGTATAAATAACATAAAACCCATTCATGACTGCATATTAAATGGCTATTTGGACATTTATTGGACAATGGCATCATTTGTTTACTTTTGAACATTGGCAAAAATCAAACATTTCCCCTATTTTGAGCTCCATTTCTAGGTTCTTTTTATGGTAAAATCAATCAAAACCACCTCTATTTCTTTTAATATGTTTTCCATTCTATCAAATGAGACCAAGAAAACGAGAATACAACCATAAATACTATACGAAAATAGACCACAAAGTCGGCATTTTAATTAAAAAAAACGGTCGTAGTTTTTTTTTCTCATTATGCACTACGTGCTCCAGGATTTTTTTATATGGTGCACACTGATCACACAGACCCATTCTCTCACATGTGGGCCTACCAGCTTTCTCCTGCTTGATTTGAAGCCGCTAGAATTTATGAGTATATATACGTCAAACACGGTACCTCGTAAGACGTATATATACGGCCGCGACAGTCAAAGGGTTAAAATCAGGCATAATCACAGATAATACACAGACCACTACCCTACTTTCCTCTTAACAACTCTTGGTAAATTACCCCAAGACATTACTAAAGTCACCTTCAGACTTCACAATGAGGCAGCCATTAACCCTTTGAGGGTTTTGGTCGTACAAGTACGTCTTACGCGTAGGGGTTTTTGTCGTACTAGTACGCATAAATTCTAGCGGCCTCAAATCTCACAGGAAAAGGCTGATAAGCCTAGATGTGAGAGAATGGGTCTGTGTGGTGGGTGTGCGCAGTAGGAAAAAAATCTGGGACCCAGTGGTGCATTGTGGGAATGCCATCATAGTACACAATTTCCACCGTGCCCTGTGGTAAGAAGTTCCTCACTCCTCGGCGAATTGGGACATTTTTGTTCCCCAGTGACAGTTCTAATACAGATGGAAGTGACAGTGAAGATGAGTTTAAAGGGTTCTGGTGAGGTTTTGACCGAAACTAATGACCATAATATGGGTAATAGTGAGGAAAACCCAGACACCCACAGCCTTCCACCTCTGGTGCTGGGCCATCTTGTTCACGTTCAGTTGTACCAGAATCCAAGAGGAAAAATCCTATTTTCCAAAATCCCAGACTCAGATGTGAGCATTTGGGGATGATAGTGATAGTGATTATGAACTACAAGCTCTTCAAACTTGTTCCAAGAATGGAGGAGGAGGGGGAGGCAGAGGAGGAGGAGGCAGAGGAGGAGGAGGCAAAAAGGGGAGCAGGAGGAGGCAAGAGGAGGAGGAGGCAAAAAAGGGGGGGAGGAAGGAAGAGGAAGAGAAGAGGAGGAGGAGGAAGGAAGGGGGGAAAGGGGGAGGAGGAGGAGGAAGAAAAGGGGGAGGAGGAGGAAGAAGAAGAATACTAATGATAACAATAATACATAATAATAAAATACATAAAATAATAATACATAATAATAATACATAATAATAATAATAGGTAATAATAAATGTTCACCCATGACAGTAACAAAATAAGGGGAATAACATCTGATAAGTCTAGTTTGATGAGGGTAATGAGGGTAGAGCTGATGCCAAAAGATGAATAAACATCTCCCTCCCTTTGTTTTTGCTGGTATACTAACATTTCTGTCTGTCTATTTGCCTGTCTGTCAAGCTCCCTGTCATCCGTCTAGCTCTCTTCTCAGAGAGCCACAAGACTGTGTCATCATTTTACTCACATCTTCAAGCAGAGTATAGCACTTTGTCTGGGTTTCTTGGGTTTTCCTAGGTAATTTATACTATGTATACTTGTATTTATGTGTACCTGTGAGACAGAGATAAAAGACAGATAGAATGAGGGAGAAAGATAATTAGATAGAATGGAGGAAGGGAAGCAGCATCCGACCCCATTGTTTTGACAGGCGGGAGGGGGGAGTGAGTAATGAGACAATATGTCATTTTGACAGCTGCCGACTCCTGGTAATTTACACTATGAGGAGAAGGAGAAGGAGGAAGAGTAGGGGGAAGAGGAAGAAGAAGAGAGGAGGAGGAGGAGGAGGAGGAAGAGGAAGAGTAGGAGGAAGAGGAATAAGAGGAAGAGGAGAGAAGAGGAATAGTAGGAGGAAGATTAGGGGGAAGAGGAGGAAGAGGAAGAAGAGAGGAGGAGGAAGAGTAGAGGAAGAGGAAGAGTAGGAGGAGAGGAAGAGAGGAGAGGAAAGAGGAGGAGGAGGAAGAGAAGAGAGGAGAAGAGGAAGAGTAGGAGGAAGAGGAAGAGGAAGAGTATGAGGAAGAGTAGGGGAAGAGGAGGAAGAGTAGGGGGAAGAGGAGAAGAGGAAGAGGAGGAGGAGGAGGGGGTGAACACTAGTACACTGGTACTGGTACACTAACATTTCTGTCTGTCTATTTGTCTGTCTGTCAAGCTCCCTGTCTATCTGTCTATCCGTCTAGCTCTCTGTCTCAGAGAGCCACAAGACTGTGTCATCACTTTTACTCACATCTTCAAGCAAGTATAGCACTTTGTCTGGATTTCTTGGGTTATCCTAGGTAATTTATACTATGATACTTGTATTTATGTGTACCTGTGAGACAGAGATAGACAGACAGATAGAAAGAGAGAGACAGATTGAAAGAGATAGAATGAGGGAGAAAGATAAAACACCATTGTGTATGACACCATGTTTCAGAGTTCCACAAGCTGCAGAACTAATAGGAATATGTTCAGTGACTGTATATTGGTATATATATTATAGAACAATAATAATAAACAATGTTTTGTATTGTTTGTTTTTGTAAACAAGTTTTGTAAACAATATATTGATAATTATGTTTGTGTGCTTATTGTGTTGTATACAACGAGTATATATATGTACATTGCACCTTACTTTGGTCTCATAGGCCACAATAAGTTATGTAAAAAAATAAAATAGTGAAAAAAACAAAAAACCAAACCTTCAAATACAAGTAAACGAAGTTTACCCGGGTGAGCGGCAGTCGCCGCTGTTGCCATAACGCGGCTCATTTTCTGCAAACTTCATGCACCCAAATATCTCCGTAAGTATTGATGGAAAATTTTTTTTTTGTTTAAATCCTATAATGTTTAGAAAAAAAAACTCTATTTTTTCATAAGAAAAAATAATTTTTTTTTTTTTTAAAATTTTGGGCCCGACCCTGAGAACGAGTTTCGGAGAGGGCCTGTCGACCCTCAAAGGGTTAATAATTTTACAACAGCAGTAACAAACATTGACTGGCACACTGAGCTAGAAATCTATACAGATACAGGTCTCCCTCAACATTCACGTTTTCAGCTTTCGCGGGCTTCACACATTCGCGAATTCCCAACCGCCAAATTCCCAGCCACCAAATCATATTGAAGTTTCCCGCCACCTGCGAGTCCCTACTACCCTCCCACCGACCCCCGCAACTGGCAGCCAGCCCTTCCACCACTCAGTGTAGTGAGTGTTTTGTTTGTTCATTATTTGCTATTAAACTACAGTATAAATAATGTAAACCCATTCATGACTGCATATTGGAATGGCTATTTGGACAGGTATTGGACGGTGACATCATGTGTTTACTCTTGAACACAGCAAAGAATCAAACATTTCTGCTATTGCTAATAATAACAATAGTAATAATAATATAATAATAATAATAATAAAATAATAATAACGATATAATTGAAGAAGGAACTTGTACAAAAATACGAGGGAGTGGTTGACACATCGTCAGTGTGGCTTGTTTATGCTGGAGTGAACATTAGTCTCCCTGCTCCTCCAAACATTTCACAATAATTCATTGTTTGGTGCTTGTAGACTGAGTGCGACTGGGGAGGGTGGTTTGAGGCAGTGGTAGAGGTGATAGAGGCAGGGGTAGAGGCAGGGGTAGAGGCAGTGATAGAGGCAGTGGTAGAGGCAGCGATAGAGGCATGACATTTACTAACAATATGTTATAAAAAATTTAATAGTACATTATGAATAACATTTATTATTATTTTTTAAATTTATTAATATTAACATGTACTATTATTATTTATAACATACGTATATGTTAGTAAATACCACTGCCTCACCCACCCCAATGGAAATAAGTCACTCTGTCTGACTTTTTTGGGTTTAAATCCTAGGTTCTCTACACATATGCTGCTATGTATGTAATTCTATGTAACTGTTTTTGTGTATACCTGAATAAACTTCCCTTACACTGCCTCTACCACTGCCTAAAAACCGCTGAATTATTGTGAAATGTTTGGAAGAGCAGGGAGACTAATGTTCACTCCAGCATAAACAAAGCCACACTGACGTTTGTGTCAACCCTCCCTCGTATTTTTGTACAATTTCCTTCTTCAATTATATCGTATTATTATTTTATTTTTTATTATTATTATTATTATTATTATTATTTTTATTGTTATTATTAGCAGTAGCAGAAATGTTTGATTCTTTGCCGTGTTCAAGAGTAAGCACATGATGTCACCATCCAATACCTGTTCAAATAGCCATTCCAATATGGTCATGAATGTGTTTTTCATTATTTATACTGTATTAATAGCAAATAATGAACAAACAAAACACTCACCACACTGAGTGGTGGGAGGGCTGGCTGCCAGTTCAGGGGTCGGAGGGAGGGTAGTAGGGACTCGCATTGGTTGAGGAAGTGGTGGAGGCAGTGGTGGAGTCTGTGGTATTTAATAACATACATGTTATTAAAGCATAACATGTATAATTTAGTACAACTTACAACGTTTTCATGTTTTTTTATGATTGTTCATGGTTCAACAAGTTAAGCAGTATTGTATTATATTTCCCTACAATATATTGGGGCACCAAACATTCAAAGGGTTTTCAACATTCGCGAGGCTCTTGATCCCCTAAAACCCCTTTCGAATGTTGAGGGACACCTGTATTGACGAATGTAATTAATAATTTTCTAAAAAAAGACCCAATACCTCTATAACAAGCACTGCCCTAAAAAACTAACAGATGAACAGCTAAGAGACTGAACAGCCCCCGGCTAACACCCAGCATTCTCAAATCCATAAATACAAAACACCTATATGAAAAACAGTACAGAATGGGTCAAATAACCAGTGACCAAACAAAACGTTACCGTCAATCCTAACCACCTGATAAGAAGGGCAAAAAAAATTGTATTATGAGAACAGATTATCCAACTTACGAGGTGATATAAAAAAGACCTGGGAAAAACCCTATCAGAAAAATTTTAGGAACAAAAAAATATTACGAAATAGCGAAATTAAATTAGCAAAATCAGATGAACCCCAACTCCCACCAACAGAAACGGCAAACAGACTCAATGATTTCTTCTCCACTATAGGAAAAAAAACCTTGCCAATAAAATCCCAAGCTCAGATACCCCACCAAATGACTACCTCACTGGCAACTACCCGAACACACTGTTCCTAGCTCCGACTAAATACCCATATGAAGTCTCCCTTATTATCAACACACTAAAAAACAAGACAGGAGATTTAAATACCTTACCACTCTTTATATACAAAAAAAGTGTCACAAGTGCTATCACCCATCATTGCAACACTCTTTAACAAATCCATTGAATCCTCTACCTTCCCTACAGTTCTCAAAATAGCAAGGGTCACCCCGATCCATAAAGGAGGAGACCAAACAGAGTTGAATAACTATAGGCCAATATCTAACTTACACCCTCTCTCAAAAATCTTCGAAAAATTAATTCATTAACGAATCTACTCCTACCTCATCTCCCAAAACATACTCAACCCCTGCCAATTTGGATTCAGACCTAATGATGCTATTATACACATGCTAGAACATATATACACTGCAATAGAGAAAAAAGAAGTCCCACTGGGGATCTTCATTGATTTACGTAAAGCTTTTGATACAGTTGACCATGACTTGCTCCACATAAAATTGTCACACTATGGTATAAAAGGGCACTCCCTCAACTACCTCAAGTCATACCTCAGCAACAGAAGCCAATATGTGTACACAAATGGGACAAACTCTTCCGCACAACCAATTACAGTTGGTGTCCCACAGGGAAGTGTCCTTGGCCCTCTTCTCTTTCTCCTATACATAAATGACCTACCAAATGCTTCGCAATTACTCAAACCCACACTATTTGCAGATGACACTACATATGTCTTCTCTCACCCGAGCCCAGTCATGCTAGCCAATACTGTAAATACCGAACTACAGAAAATATCCACCTGGATGAGGACTAACTAACTTAGACTAAACATTGACAAAACCTACTTCATTCAATTTGGTAACAGAGCTACAGATGTCCCTCTTAACATTATGATAAATGGATCACCTATCACAAAGCTAACAGAGGGAAAATTCTTAGGAATCCACCTTGATAATAGACTCAAATTTCATACACATGTACAACAAATTCTATCCTCTGCCTTCCCTACATTTCCTGTCTTTTTAATCTCAACAATTTTCTCCGTCCCTTAGACATCAAGCTTACTTTCCGCCAGACTAACACTCTTCGCACTAATCTCGTTCATACCTCTCCTTCCTCTACAGATGTTCCTGGTGTCTACTCTATTTCTTGCTCCTCCTGTCCTCTTCAATACTTCGGAGAAACTGGTCGATCTCTTTCTGACAGACTTAGGGAGCACAAAAATAGTGTTAGGCTTGCCGACACTAACAATGCTCTTTTCTGTCACATCAGAGATCATAGCCATCCTATTGACTGGTCTTCTGCTAAAACTATCTTCCCTACTTCCAACTCGAACAGTCGCCGTCTAGTTGAATCCTCTCTAATACACAACTTTCCTTGTATGAATCTTAGCCCTGGCTTCGTCTCTGTAGATGCCTTCCTCTCCCACTACATTGTAAAATGCTCCAAACTTCAGAACACCTGTGACTTAACCTGACTCCTCATTTTTTCTTTTTCTTCTCCCTCTTCCCCTTTCCTCTTTCCTTTTTCTCCTCTGGGTTGTCTTTCTCTCTTCTGTCTCGTGTTTCTGTTCCTTCTTCATTTATTTTATTTCACCACTTCCCCTTTCACGCACCTCTGTGCGCTTGCTCTCCCTCTGTGGGCACCTAGCTCTCTTGCAGTGCTCCCCTTCCTTTGTATTTGATTGGCTCGTCCTCCTTATTTTTTGCTGCTGCTGCTGCTGCTGCTGCTGCTGCTGCTGCTGCTGCTGCTGCTGCTGCTGCTGCTGCTGCTGCTGCTGCTGCTGCTGCTGCTGCTGCTGCTGCTGCTGCTGCTGCTGCTGCTGCTGCTGCTGCTGCTGCTGCTGCTGCTGCTGCTGCTGCTGCTGCTGCTGCTGCTGCTGCTGCTGCTGCTGCTGCTGCTGCTGCTGCTGCTGCTGCTGCTGCTGCTGCTGCTGCTGCTGCTGCTGCTGCTGCTGCTGCTGCTGCTGCTGCTGCTGCTGCTGCTGCTGCTGCTGCTGCTGCTGCTGCTGCTGCTGCTGCTGCTGCTGCTGCTGCTGCTGCTGCTGCTGCTGCTGCTGCTGCTGCTGCTGCTGCTGCTGCTGCTGCTGCTGCTGCTGCTGCTGTGCTGCTGCTGCTGCTGCTGCTGCTGCTGCTGCTGCTGCTGCTGCTGTGCTGCTGCTGCTGCTGCTGCTGCTGCTGCTGCTGCTGCTGCTGCTGCTGCTGCTGCTGCTGCTGCTGCGAGTGAGGCGGAGGGGCAGGGGAGAGTGAGGGGGGAGTGGAGGAGGGACTCACAAGTGCGGCATCTGGTTGTCTTTGTTGTGGATGTTTCGCCATCCAGTGGCTGGCTGGATGGCGAAACGTCTACGATAGGGAGGCCCGGATGTTGCGCATGTGTCTTAATTTCATCTTGTCAGTATTATATACCATTCTTGTACTACTACTACTACTACCACCACCTCTTCCTGCCTATATATAGGTGTCCTGCTCCACTTCTGGTTAGTGTGACTTTGTAAATGGTGCAAGTCGGACCGAAACGTCGTCGTAAGCTTCTCTCTTTTATTTGCGGGTTGCTTGTGTATACAACAAATTTCTAAGAAAATTTCCAAGACCGTAGGCATACTATCGAAGATACGGTACTATGTTCCACAGTCAGCCCTCCTGGCTCTATATCACTCTCTTATTTACCCCTATCTCACCTATGGAATTTGTGCATGGGCTGAACAATAATTAACCATCTCGGACCACTAATTACCCAACAAAAGGCTGCAGGCAGAATGATAACAAATTCCCACTACAGGCAGTACACTCCACCAATATTCAAAACACTAAACCTACTCACCATACAAAACATCCATACTTATTACTGCACCTATTACATACATAGAACACTTAACTCTGATATTAACCCTCCCCTCAAACATCTCCTTGCCAACCTCAACAGAACACATGACCATAATACAAGGCACAGATCACTCTTTGATGTTCCTCGTGTCCATCTCACGCTATGCAAAAACTCAATGCACATAAAAGGCCCTAAAATCTGGAATTCATTACCTGTAAATATAAAGAAACACTACCTGTTTATAAATTCAAGTCTCTTCTCAAAGATCACTTACTCACCCAAAACCAAATAAATACTGAATAACTGAACCTTATAAATTG
This sequence comes from Cherax quadricarinatus, assembly GCF_026875155.1. NCBI lineage: Eukaryota > Metazoa > Arthropoda > Malacostraca > Decapoda > Parastacidae > Cherax > Cherax quadricarinatus. Next base: position 410,616 of record NC_069408.1, on the reverse strand, counting down.
TATATCTTAAATGTTTCTCATAATTATATCACATAAATGTCAAACCTAAGACCCAATCTAACTTTATTATTTTTTAAATACACTACCTAACAGAATACTCCCTTCTACTGAATGTACAACAATGCATTCAACCATATGACCTGTCTTTGTAATACTCATTTGTGCTTTATTGTTATCTGTTTACAATAATGTTTTATCACTGATTACATCATTGCTTAGTTAATCTTAAGTTAATTTTAAGCCAGCCCGTAATGCTATGCATATAAGTGGCTTTGGCATGCTGCTCTTACCTGTATTTTTTTGTACCTCTGTATGTTCAAATTATTAAATAAATAAATAAATAAATAAATAAATTAAATAAATAAATAAATAAGAGTGTTTTATTAGTCTTGAGGATGCCGTATAAATTATGATAATAATAATGATATGCAATAATAATCACTGAGACACATTAAATGTCGTATATTATGTTAAGGTATACACATTTTCAATAATCCATCTGTTATTTTTTCAAAATTATATAATAAACATGGTACATAACATATAAAGATGATAAATACACTTGACAGAAGCCTGAATTTCAGCACCCATATCTAACACATAACAAAAAAAGTGTCCAGAATGGTTGGGATCCTCTCCAGGATAAGTTACTACATGTCACAATCTGCCCTTCTCACACTATACCATTCACTCATCCCTATCTCACCTATGCTATTTGTGCTTGGAAAACAACTGCAGCAACACACCTAAAGCCAATAATAACCCAACAAAAAGCCACAGTAAGAATAATCACGCAATCCAGTCCCAAGTGACACCCCCCCTCACTCTTCATAGATCTAAACTTACTGTTCAGAACATCCACACTTACTACTGTCAACCTACATTTACAGAACCTTAAATTCCAATATTAACCCTGACCTAAAACACTTTCTTGATAGTTGTGATAGGACCCACTGGCATAACACCAGACACAAACAACTCTACGACATTCCCCGTGTCTGGCTAAACCTATACAAAAATTCAGTGTACATAAAAAGGCCTAAAATCTGGAGCACCCTACCTGAAAACTCTAGAACTGCAGACACATTCATCACTTTCAAAACTACCATTAGAAAACATCTTATCTCCTTGACACACCCCACTGTTGGCTAACTACGTTGAAACTGCCTATTCTCTTGTATCATACACGCACCTCCCCTCGATATCTGTGATTCCCCACAATTCACACTTACTCTCCCAATTGACTATAAACATAGAAATACGTAATGCAACTATTACCTAATGTATTTTAACTAGTCATAAGCTTGCCTGTTTTATTTATTTATTGATGTCTTTGCAAACAGTACATTGAGATTATGTATTTACAATAATGGGTTGCAATGCAAAGAGAGCCTCTATTATGCCTAGGCATTATGGGCCGACTTTACATTATTGGCTTACTGACTACTTAACAGTAAGAATTATATCATAGTTGCACAGTAGATTATTAATTATAAGTGAATCTAATGTGTATAAGACAAAGATATATTCATATAATCAAAAATGCTTTTTGTGAAACAGTGATTCAGTTATATTCCTTTCGACAATGGATAAAAGGTGTGAAAACAATTGTTGAAATTATGATTTGTGAATACTTACTGAGTATGTGAGTACTGAGAATTGAGCATTTAGTCTATGGTGATTAACCCCTAAACGGTCCAAACGTATATATACGTTCACTCGCGCAGCGCCCTGAATATTTTGAAAAAAAAAAAATTATAGAAAAAAAGAGCACTTTTTTAAATGTTTTAGAAAAAAAATTAGGGTCAGTACTTACAGAGATATGAGGCAGAGAAGTTGGCACTGGATGCTCATGTGACGGCAACATGGAGTCCTGCTGCTTGCAGAAGTGTTGCCGTTATACATTTTTTTCTGCTTTTCATATTATTTTATATAGTTTTTATGTTCTTATAATTACAATTTATAGTAGTTCTTGTCATTTCATAACCAATCTTTGTTCTGACACTAGTATTAGGTACTGAAATTGTACTCAAATTGTCACAAACACACTGACAGGTGGACATTTACACCTGCCTTGGTCATTTACTATTGTCTTGGAGTATGTACAAAGTATTTATATGTCCCAGCAAGGAGGAGGAGTAGGGAGGAGGAGGAGGAGGAGGAGGAGGAGGAGGAGGAGGAGGGGAGAGGAGGAGGAGGAGGGAGGAGGAGGAGGAGGAGGAGGAGGGAGGAGGAGGAGGGAGGAGGAGAGGAGGGAGGAGAGGAGGAGGGAGGGAGGAGGAGGAGGAGGAGGGAGGGGAGGAGGAGGAGAGGAGGAGGAGGAGGGAGGAGGAGGGAGGAGGAGAGGAGGAGGAGGAGGAGGAGGAGGAGAGGAGGAGGAGGAGAGGAGGAGGAGGGAGGAGGAGGAGGGAGGAGGAGGAGGAGGAGGGAGGAGGAGGAAGAAGAAGAAGTTCCCTTGAAGCATGAAAAACAAAGATAACATCTGATAAGAGCTGACGTTTGATGAGCATACACGAGGGTGGGGGGGTGCAGCTGATAAGAAAAGATTAGAGGTGAGATTTGATGAGCATCGCCCTCACTTTGTTTTTGCTGGTACACAAACATTTCTGTCTGTCTATTTGTCTGTCAAGCTCTCTGTCTATCCATCTAGCTCTCTGTCTCAGAGAGAGCCACAAGACTGGGTCATCACCTTTACTCACATCTTCAAGCAGAGTATAGCACTTTGTCTGGGTTTTTCGGGTTATCCTAGGTAATTTATACTTTGTATGCTTGTATTTATATGTACCTGTGAGATAGACAGAGACAGATTGAAGGAGATAGAGACAGATAGACAAAGGCAGAGACAGACAGACAGAGACACAGATAGAGACAGACACAGACAGATAGACAGAGATTGGCAGACCCCAAACTTGGGGTTAAACATCACTTAACTCTTAAAAGAGGAGTGTTAATATGACATTACATCAGTGAATCTCTGGTGTTTGCCACACTGTTTGCTCTAGCTGGGGCTCAATTTAACTGGTGCTCCTACAAGGTACTAAGTAGTCCCAGATTTTTTAATACTGCACACAACGAGTGTTAAGACCCATTCTGTGCTGACCAGGCATCTCAGGCCAATTGCGCCAAATTTGGAGGCAGGAAAATTAAAATGTATATATACGTTTGGGGCACTATGCGTAAGAACTATATATATGTTTGGACCATTTAGGGGTTAAGTGGCTTTTGAGAAGAGTCATAAATTGATTTTCAGACCGGGTTACTTTAGTATCTTCTGGTAATGAATTCCATATTTTGAGGCCCTTTATGTGCATAGAGCTTTTACACAGTATGATATGGACATTGGGTACATCAAAAAGAGATCTGTCTTGTGTTATGGTCATGTGTCCTGTTAAGGTTGGTGAGGAGAAGTTTGAGTGGAGGGTTTATATTTGCATGTATTGTTCTGTGTATGTAGTAGGCACATGAATAAGTATGGATGTTCTTAATGGTGGGCAGATTTAGACTTTTGAAAATTGGTGGAATATGCTGTCGGGAGTGGGAATTTGTTATCATTCTGCCTCCTGCCTTTTGCTGGGTTATTAGAGGTCTTAGGTGATTTAATGTTGTTGCACAAATTCCATATGTGAGGTAAGGGTATATGAGTGAATGGTACAGTGCCAGGAGAGCTGATTGTGGAACGTAGTACTGTATCTATGATAGTATGCCTACAGTCTTAGAGATTTTCTTGGTCATTTGTTGTATATGTGTCTGGAACTTATGGCTACTGTCAGGGTGGATACCTAGGAATTTTCCCTCTAAGTCTTGTAACTGATGATCCATTTAGCATTATGTTAAGTGGAACATTTGCAGCTTTGTTTCCAAACTGAATGAAATAGGTTTTATCAGTATTCAGGGTAAGTTTATTAGCAATCATCCTGGCAGATATTTTCTGCAATTCAGCATTGACAGTGTTGGCGAGTATGACTGTGTTTGGGTGGGAGAAGACATATGTAGTGTCATCTGCAAATAATATGGGTTTGAGTAGCTGTGATGCATTCAGTAGATCATTGATGTAGATGAGAAAGAGGAGTGGTCCAAGGACACTTCCCTGTGGGACTCCTACTGTGATTGGTTGGGTGGAAGAGTTTGCACCGTTTGCATACACATATTGAGTTCTGCTACTAAGGTATGACTTTAGGTAGTTGAGGGAGTGGCCTCTGATACCATAGTGCATTATTTTAGAGTACAGCAGTTCATGGTCGACTGTATCAAAAGCTTTACGTAAATCAATGAAAATGCCCAGCGGGACTTCTTTCTTTTCAAGTGCAGTATATATTAGTTTTAGCATGTGTTTGATAGCATCATTTGTGCTTTTATTATTCCTGAATCCAAACTAACAAGGGTTTAATATGTTGCGTGAGATGAGGTTGGAATAAATCTGTCTATGAATTAATTTTTCAAAGATTTTAGAGAGCATTGGTAAGTTAGATATTGGTCTATAGTTATTTGAATCAGCTTGGTCACCTCCTTTATGGATCAGAGTGACCCTCGCTATTTTGAGGATTTTTGGGAAGATAGATGATCCAATGGATTTGTTAAAGAGTGTTGCAATAATTGGTGACAATACTTGAGAAGCTTTTTTGTACATAAAACAGGCAAGTTGTTTGTCTCGTGCCTTGTTTTTAGCCCTTTCAGGGTCGGCAGGCCCTCTCCCAAGCCTGTTCTCAGGGCCGGTAAAAATTTGAAAAAAAAAAAGAAAAATTTCTTATGAAAAGATAGTTTTTTTTTTTTTTTCTAAATCTTATAGGCTAAACATAAAATTTTTTACCATCAGTACTTACCAAGATATGGAGGCGTGAAGCTGACAGAAAATGACTGGCATACAATAACATCGCCGACTGCTGGTCACCTTGTATTACTTTATTTTCTTTTTTTGGTACTATTTTCTATTTTTTAATTTTTTTTTTCAAGTAACTTTATGGCCTGTGAGACCAATATGAGCACTATTTTGTAAGTTATTTTTTTTTCTATCCTACACAATAACTGCACAAACAGTCGTCACTATTTTGTTTACAAAACTTATTTACAGAAATGAACAATACAAAATGTTGTTTATTACTATTTTTCTATATTTTATACACACATATACAGTCACAGGACATGTTTTTAGAAGTTCTGCAGCCTGTGGAAGTCTTTGAAACATGGTGTCATGCACAGTGGTGTTTTACATTCCTCACACATAAAACGAGTGTCTCTGCGTTGTTGTGGGCGTTTTTTTGTATGTGCACAGATATAACACCTCTTCTGAGTCTTTTTCTTGAAAGCAGTAGCAGGCAGTTTTGTTAGAAAGCGATCACCATGCTTCAGACGAGAAGGTAGTTGTTGATAATTACGTGGGTGGTTTTCTGTTGCAGGTGCTGTTCCTTGGTACTTGATTATTTGTCTTATAACAGACAAACAAAATTTGCTACATGGTGGTTTGTTTCTGGTTCTCATCTTATATATATTATAAGCATTGAGCATGGAAATGTCAAGAATACGGAATAAGAGTTTTATGTAGCACTTATAACTCTTGTGAACACAATCAGCAAACCCAATCTGCATGTCACATTTGTCCACTGAATTCATATTGAGGGTATAGTCAATCACAGCTGCAGGTTTTAGAATGGGTTCATTGCTTTCCCTATGCTGACTGCCAGTGTCTGCCATTTCATTAGGGTGAACTGATGACAACAGTGTGACATCTTGTTTGTCATGCCACCGAAATGCCATGATGTCATTGGCAGCAAACGCCTGCATCTCACCTCTATGAGTGCCAGCGTCGAACCTGGGCATATGTTTACGATTTGCACGCACTATGCCACACACATCTGTCATGTTCACTTGCAAGAAATCACTGAGTAAGGGGCTTGTGAACCAGTTATCAGTATATAATATATGTCCCTTACCAAGATATGGTTCCATCATTGTTCTAACCACATCACCTGAGATACCCAGTAACTTCCTGGTATCTCGCAATGTATTCCAGTGTACACAGTTATATATACATAAATACATATTGGATTTCTGTTTGGGATACATGAATACATTCCTAATCTTGTATAACCTGTTGTTTCTGTCAGGCCTGGTTTTGTCTGAGAAGTGAAGCATTCGTAATAGTAGCACAAATCAATTCACTCCTATTATATCACTGAAACCTGGGGTTGCAATCAGGCAGTTTGTCGACCAGTATGATCTCACACTGTGCTTAAACACATGTGGTATAAGCATTATTGTGGCAAACAAAAGATACTTCTCAGCCACAGTTGTCTTCTTCCATTGTAATATTTTAAACTTAAGATTTAATTTAAGTCTGCCCGAAATGCTAGCCATGCTAGGTGTTCTAGTGGTTACACTCTGTAATTATTATTTTACTACATGTAAACCACACAATAACCAAATTCTGTAAACTCAGCATTGTAATCCTTATAGAGAATAAATTTTTGAATTTTTGAATTTGAATTTTTTGAATTTTTTGAATTGGTGTAGGCGTGATTTTGGTGAAAGTATTGTGTTTGCCATGATGTACTCGTAGTATCTGTTGCTTTCTCCTGACAATAATTTCCATCAGGGGTTCGTCAAAGAATAACTTGAAACATTCCAGTTCGCACTGATAAAACCTACTACAAGTCCGCAATCACAAATCCGGCAATCAGTTATTCGGTTCCTTCAGTTATTCGGCACTAATTTTGGTTAGCATATTTTCAAATTTCCAGGGTCGCCACACCAACCTGCTGGTACTGTTTGGTGGCGCTACTTGCTGCATAAGTCATTCTAATTACTTTTTCTCCATTTATTGTTTTAACCTGCTTACTTTTAGCCCTAGCCATGGTTCCAATGAATAAAAGAAATGCTTCTCATTATGTAAAGCACCTACACAGTACATTATCCATTAAAGATAAGGTGGCTTTGAAGCCACTGTCAGTTGCCATGAGCTCAGTCTCATGATGCAGGAGAATATGCTTTATTATTACGCTAATATCAACACTACAGCTTATTACCTATCACAATTGATCTAATATGACATAAGGTAGTAGGTTGGTAGACAGCAACCACCCAGGGAAGTACTACCGTCCTGCCAGATGACTGTGAAACAAAAAACCTGTAACTGTTTTGCATGATGGTAGGATTGCTGGTTTCTTTTTCTGTCTCATAAACACGCTAAGATAACAGGGATATCTTGCTACTCCTACTTACACTTTGGTCACACTTCACAGACACGCACATGCATTATATATATACATACATCTAGGTTTTTCTCCTTTTTCTAAATAGCTCTTGTTCTTTTTTATTTCTTCTATTGTCCATGGGGAAGTGGAAAAGAATCTTTCTCCGTAAGCCATGCGTGTCGTATGAGGCGACTAAAATGCCGGGAGCAATGGGCTAGTAACCCCTTCTCCTGTATACAATTACTAAAAAGAGAAGAAGAAAAACTTTATAAAACTGGGTTGCTTAAATGTGAGTGGATGTAGTGCGGATGACAAGAAACAGATGATTGCTGATGTTATGAATGAAAAGAAGTTGGATGTCCTGGCCCTAAGCGAAACAAAGCTGAAGGGGGTAGGAGAGTTTCAGTGGGGGGAAATTAAATGGGATTAAATCTGGAGTATCTGAGAGGTTAGAGCAAAGGAAGGGGTAGCAGTAATGTTAAATGATCAGTTTATGGAAGGAGAAAAGAGAATATGAATGTGTAAATTCAAGAATTATGTGGATTAAAGTAAAGGTTGGATGCGGAGAAGTGGGTCATAATAAGCGTGTATGCACCTGGGAAGAGAGGAATGCAGAGGAGAGAGAGAGATTTTGGGAGATGTTAAGTGAATGTATAGGAGCTTTGAACCAAGTGAGAGAGTAATTGTGGTAGGGGACTTGAATGCTAAAGTAGGAGAAACTTTTAGAGAGGGTGTGGTAGGTAAGTTTGGGGTGCCAGGTGTAAATGATAATGGGAGCCCTTTGATTGAACTTTGTATAGAAAGGGTTTAGTTATAGGTAATACATATTTTAAGAAAAAGAGGATAAATAAGTATACACGATATGATGTAGGGCGAAATGACAGTAGTTTGTTGGATTATGTATTGGTAGATAAAAGACTGTTGAGTAGACTTCAGGATGTACATGTTTATAGAGGGGCCACAGATATATCAGATCACTTTCTAGTTGTAGCTACACTGAGAGTAAAAGGTAGATGGGATACAAGGAGAATAGAAGCATCATGGAAGAGAGAGGTGAAGGTTTATAAACTAAAAGAGGAGGCAGTTAGGGTAAGATATAAACAGCTATTGGAGGATAGATGGGCTAATGAGAGCATAGGCAATGGGGTCGAAGAGGTATGGGGTAGGTTTAAAAATGTAGTGTTAGAGTGTTCAGCAGAAGTTTGTGGTTACAGGAAAGTGGGTGCAGGAGGGAAGAGGAGCGATTGGTGGAATGATGATGTAAAGAGAGTAGTAAGGGAGAAAAAGTTAGCATATGAGAAGTTTTTACAAAGTAGAAGTGATGCAAGGAGGGAAGAGTTTTATGGAGAAAAAGAAAAGGTTAAGAGAGTGGTGAAGCAATGTAAAAAGAGAGCAAATGAGAGAGTGGGTGAGATGTTATCAACAAATTTTGTTGAAAATAAGAAAAAGTTTTTGGAGTGAGATTAACAAGTTAAGAAAGCCTAGAGAACAAATTGATTTGTCAGTTAAAAATAGGAGAGGAGAGTTATTAAATGGAGAGTTAGAGGTATTGGGAAGATGGAAGGAATATTTTGAGGAATTGTTAAATGTTGATGAAGATAGGGAAGCTGTGATTTCGTGTATAGGGCAAGGAGGAATAACATCTTGTAGGAGTGAGGAAGAGCCAGTTGTGAGTGTGGGGAAGTTCGTGAGGCAGTAGGTAAAATGAAAGGGGGTAAGGCAGCCGGGATTGATGGGATAAAGATAGAAATGTTAAAAGCAGGTGGGGATATAGTTTTGGAGTGGTTGGTGCAATTATTTAAAAAATGTATGGAAGAGGGTAAGGTACCTAGGGATTGGCAGAGAGCATGCATAGTTCCTTTGTATAAAGGCAAAGGGGATAAAAGAGAGTGCAAAAATTATAGGGGGATAAGTCTGTTGAGTGTACCCGGTAAAGTGTATGGTAGAGTTATAATTGAAAGAATTAAGAGTAAGACGGAGAATAGGATAGCAGATGAACAAGGAGGCTTTAGGAAAGGTAGGGGGTGTGTGGACCAGGTGTTTACAGTGAAACATATAAGTGAACAGTATTTTAGATAAGGCTAAAGAGGTCTTTGTGGCATTTATGGATTTGGAAAAGGCGTATGACAGGGTGGATAGGGGGGCAATGTGGCAGATGTTGCAAGTGTATGGTGTAGGAGGTAGGTTACTGAAAGCAGTGAAGAGTTTTTTACGAGGATAGTGAGGCTCAAGTTAGAGTATGTAGGAAAGAGGGAAATTTTTTCCCAGTAAAGTAGGCCTTAGACAAGGATGTGTGATGTCACCATGGTTGTTTAATATATTATAGATGGGTTGTAAGAGAAGTAAGTGCGAGGGTCTTGGCAAGAGCGTGGAGTTAAAAGATAAAGAATCACACACAAAGTGGGAGTTGTCACAGCTGCTCTTTGCTGATGACACTGTGCTCTTGGGAGATTCTGAAGAGAAGTTGCAGAGATTGGTGGATGAATTTGGTAGGGTGTGCAAAAGAAGAAAATTAAAGGTGAATACAGGAAAGAGTAAGGTTATGAGGATAACAAAAAGATTAGGTGATGAAAGATTGAATATCAGATTGGAGGGAGAGAGTATGGAGGAGGTGAACGTATTCAGATATTTGGGAGTGGACGTGTCAGCGGATGGGTCTATGAAAGATGAGGTGAATCATAGAATTGATGAGGGAAAAAAGAGTGAGTGGTGCACTTAGGAGTCTGTGGAGACAAAGAACTTTGTCTTGGAGGCAAAGAGGGGAATGTATGAGAGTATAGTTTTACCAACGCTCTTATATGGGTGTGAAGCGTGGGTGATGAATGTTGCAGCGAGGAGAAGGCTGGAGGCAGTGGAGATGTCATGTCTGAGGGCATGTGTGGTGTGAATATAATGCAGAGAATTCGTAGTTTGGAAGTTAGGAGGAGGTGCGGGATTACCAAACTGTTGTCCAGGGGGTTTGAGGGAAGGGTTGTTGAGGTGGTTCGGACATGTAGAGAGAATGGAGCGAAACAGAATGACTTCAAGAGTGTATCAGGTCTTTTAGTGGAAGGAAGGCGGGGGGTAGGGGTGGGCCCTAGGAAGGGTGGGAGGGAGGGGGTAAAGGAGGTTTTGTGTGCGAGGGGTTGGACTTCCAGCGGCATGCGTGAGCGTGTTTGATAGGAGTGAATGGAGACAAATGGTTTTTAATACTTGACGTGCTGTTGGAGTGTGAGCAAAGTAACATTTATGAAGGGATTCAGGGAAACCGGCAGGCCGGACTTGAGTTCTGGAGATGGGAAGTACAGTGCCTGCACTCTGAAGGAGGGGGTTTTTAATGTTGCAGTTTAAAACTGTAGTGTAAAGCACCCTTCTGGCAAGACAGTGATGGAGTGAATGATGGTGAAAGTTTTTCTTTTTCGGGCCACCCTGCCTTGGTGGGAATCGGCCGGTGTGATAATAAAAAAAATAAAAAAAAAAAACATGTTAAATACTCAAGAATAAATAATATTTGGCATAACACTGAGCAGTTCGAGGGAGGTATGAAGAGGGAAAAGGGAATAAAAAACCACCATTCTCCTATCCCTGTTTTGGGGGCTTATTTTAAGAGAAAACAAAGTGCCCCCGGGGCCTAATTTGTTTATAAAACTCGAACTGCACCAAAAACCCTGAAAAAAAATTTACTTTCCTTATAAAATTACACACACCGCGCATGTGTAGAGAACCTGGAAAAAACCAAAAAATTCAACGAGCTTATTTTTAGTACCTGGCGGGTTTAGCCTATATGATTTTTTGGAAAATTTTAAATTTCCCAGCCAGGTTAGAAACTTTAGGGTGTTTCTTTACACCTGTTGTTTTAATTTTTACCCATCAAAAATGGCCCCGGGGTGTTACCGACTAGTGGGGGTGTTATCCGGGACACTGACCTAATTTTTTTTGAAAACCCTGCAAAACAAGTGGTTTTTCTATACATTTGAAATGTCACTGTTTTCAGTAGGCCTGTATCCCTTTGGTACATGTACGTGAAAATAAATAAAGATATTTTTATTATTTTTAATTATTATTTTATTATTATTATTTTCCCCCATTTGGGTTTGTTGGGTTACTTTTTCCCAATCTTGGGAAATTTGTATGAGGGGAAAGATACTTTTTCCCTTAACCCAAAAATTTAAGAAATCGGGCCCCATAAATAGCGGAGTTCACTTTTTCGCCATTAGCCCCCCCGCTTAGCGGAATATTTTTGTTGGTTGTTAGGGTTATACTTGTATTCTCTTTTTTTTCGGTCTCTTTTTGATAGAAGGGAAAGTTTATATTACAAAATGGGATATGTTTTGTTTGTTTAACAGGACAAAAAAAATCCCATAAAAATTCCCTTTAAACAGAAAAAAAAAAAGGTTCTATTCTTTACCCGAAGTTTCAAGGGTAAACAAATGACGTCCCGCCCAATACCTGTCCCCTCCTCCCAGTCAAAAATTCCAGTAGGGGGTCAAGAATGGTTTGAAAAATTATTTATCAATTATTACAAAAATTACAGCAGTTTTGCATAACATTTAAATCTTCTCCCGTGGAACCTTGAAAATCGAATGTCCCAGATTTTTGATCATTTAAAAAATAAGCCCTTTTTTTCCGGCCCAAACTGTGTACCAAAAATCGAACGAGTTTCAAATTTCGGACCCCCGGGGTAGGGGGCCCTGTCCGCTGGCCCCTCGTCCCCGGGTCCCCCCTCGGCCCGGTGAGCAGTCTAGCTTTGTTTATCTTGAGGGCCCACTAACCTGCGATTCATTAAAACAAATTTTCATTATTTCGTTGTGTTTAGTACTTGGGGGACTGTGAAAAAAACCCTGCCTTTGGGCCCCAAAGAAACTTGCAAGGGGTTTACCCCTGTGGTAAAGAAAGTGAGAAACACCATAAAAATGGAAAAAAGGAAATAATCCAAAAGAAATGAGAGTGGTGGGGAGACTTGTTGAGCTTGCCAGGATGTACAGAGGACTGTGGACATTTTTTTTTTGTGAGACGGGGGGCCCAAATTGATTTCCGGGATGCCATCCCCAAATCTTCAAAAAAGGGTAAGTAAAAATGTTTTTTATATTGCTATCCCAAAATTTAAAAGACTATAGCATTTTGTTGGGGGTATGAAAAAAACTGTAATTAATTCTATAAAATGTTTTAAAATTTTTGGAATTTTTTTGGGGTTTTCCCTTGGAAACAGATTAATTGTATTTCCATTATTTCCAAATGGGAAATTTTTTGTTTAAAATTTTCGGGATTTTTTTTTGAATTTTTGATTTAGCCCCCTTGGAAGGATTAATTTTTCGATTTTTGGGGGGGTTCCACTTTTTTTTTTTTTTTTTTTGAAAAAAAATTTCCCCAAATGAAAGCAAGAAAATATAAGAGGAGCCTGTAGCCGTGACTAATAAACCCAAGAAAATTTTATTTTTTTGCCGGGGAATGTCTCCCATTGTTTATTCTGGATCCTATTTTGAAATTGGGATCTGTTGAAATTTTTGTGAAATCGGGCCCAAAATGGGCCCAAATTTCCCGACCCCTTTATTGGGTTGTTGAAATAAGTTTAATGGGCGGTTTTTTTTGTACTCGTCCCACAGACCAGAAGGAAATAAGTTTAAATTTAGGTATACAACCCAAAAACAGTTTTCATAAAATTATCATACATACAATTTTATGTGTATAGAAAACCTAGATAACCCCGAAAAATCAGAAAAAAGTGACTTATTTTCCGTACCTGGGTTTTGGGCCCCTTTCCATTTTATGACTTTTGGTAAATTTTTTTTTTTTCGGTTAAATTTTTTGGGCTATCTCACGAAACTTGGGCCAAATTTATGGGGAAAATGCTTTTCCTTTTAAAGTACAAAAAAAATAAAAAAAAAAACAACGAAAAAATTTAAAGGGGGTTAACTTCTCAGGGCCCTTAGCCGCCTCTTTGGGAGTTTATTTTTTAATGGTTTTTTATAGTTGTAAATTTTAATTTTTTTGGATCATTTTTAAAAAAATGGGGAAAATATATACGGGAAAAAGACCTGATTTTGATTGCTTTCATGATGAAAAGTACCTTGAAATTTAGCTCAAAGTACGGAAATATTCGAATTTTGCCGGGGGTTCAGGGGAACTTTTGTAAGTCAAGTTGGTTAATTTTTTTAAGTGTATTTAACCCAACCACTCTGTTTAATTTGGGGGGCCCAAAAATCATAAAATCCGGGACACTGAAAGGGCCCGTGATGCCCGGGTTTAAAGATGGGGACCTGTATATTTTTTTGGGTAAAAGAGCAGGAGTTGTCCCAAAATTTAAAATTAAGATAGAAAAAACTCAATTGCCAGACAAAAGAGGGCAAATTCCCTCGACAACAACCTGAAATTTTAAAACACCCTTTTCCAACACAAAAACCAAAAAAGATCCCCAAAAAAGGGTTTGGGGTCCTCTCCAAGATACGATACTTTCCCTGCCCAAAATGCCCCTTCCCCACATATAACCCCTCACTTTTTTATTCAAAAACCTCACCCATGCTATTTTTGCTTGGGGGTTTAACGGGAGCAAACAAAAACCTAAAACCCAAAAATAACCCAACAAAAGCCCCCTTAAGAAAAAATCAATAAACCCATCCTTGGAAAAACCCCCCCCCCCCCCCCACTCTTTATAGAACTAAACTTACTCCCTGTTCAGTACATCCACACTTACTACTGTGCAATCTACATCTACAGGACCTTAAAATCCAATATTAACCTTGACCTAAAACACTTTCGTGATAGTTGTGACAGAACCCACAGGCATAACACCAGACACAAACATCTCTATGACATTCCCCGTGTCCGACTAAACCTTTACAAAAATTCAATGTATTTCAAAGGCCCTAAAATCTGGAACACCCTCCCTGAAAACTCTAGAACTGCAGACACATTCATCACCTTCAAAACTACCATTAGAAAACGTCTTATCTCCCTGATACACCCCATCAACTAATTACACGAATACCACCTGGTGGTTCACACTTACCCTTTCACTCACCCATTTGACCATAAACAGAAATATCAATCTCAATCTTAAAATAATGATTCCTAACTAGTCATAAGTTGGCCTGTGATACTCCTATACTGAAACTATGCATTGTGCCAAAACAAAAGCATTCACATTGCTAAACTCACAAACTAGTATTTAGTCACTTAGCCATAATACCAACTTACCTCATAATTTGTAATTCATGTATTTTAAATTTTAGAATTAATCTAAGTCTGCCCAAAATGCCTAGCCATACTAGGTGTTCTAGTGGCACCCTCTGTAATTAGTATTTTACTACATGTAAACCACACAATAACCAAATTCTGTAAACTCAGCATTGTAATCCTTATAGAGAATAAACTTTGAATTTGAAAAACTGGCATTGTTCCCAAGTGTACAGGATGGCTGTATTCCACTTTGGCTTTCATCAAACTGATGGGGATTTGGAACAAAATTGGCAGCTTCCTGCCAATACCAGGTGTGGTCTTCTGGTGGGTACTGGATATTTACAGGTGGTTGTGGTTGTGGAGGTTGTGGTTGTGGAGGTTGTGGTTGTGGAGGCTGGTGTGGTGGGGGATGGTGGCCTTTGTTGTAGATCAGCTGAGGCAGCAGTGTGGGTGGGAGCATGGGTGGCAGCATGGCCCACTGCTGGTGCCTCATGGCCGGCACCACCACTACCACTACCATGCACATTTTCCATCCCAGTTGCAACACTATCATCTTAACTTTTACTATCTGTTACTGTTGTACAGCTACGGGATGTACTCCGAGATACTCCTTCCCCTTTGAATAGCGTATGGCACACTACCAGAGTGCATATACCGTCATATATACTGACGCTTCACTGGAGAATATTCCACTTCGCTATCACTACTGGAACTGTTTTCAAGAGCTTGTAGTTCATGTTCACTATCACTATCATCACCAATGCTCACATCTGACTCCGGGATATGGGAAATTAGGAGTTTCCTCTTTGGTTCTGGTACAACTGAACGTGAAGAAGATGGCCCAGCACCAGAAGTGGAAGGCTGAGGGTCGTCTGGGTTTTCCTCACTATTACCGGTATTATGGTTATTAGTTTCAGTCACAACCTCATCAAAACCTTGAAACTCATCTTCACTGGCACTTCCATCTGTATTAGAACTGTCACTGGGGAACAAAAGCGTCCCAATTCGCCGAGGAGTGAGGAGCTTCTTACCACGAGGCATGGTGAACAAGGTCTACTAAAATGGCATTCCCACAATGCGCCACTGGGTCCCAGAAATTTTTTCTACCGAGCACGCAGACCCATTCTCTCACATCTAGGCCTGCCAGCTGTTTCCCGCTTAATTTGAAGCTGCTAGAATTTATGCGTACTAGTACGGCACCAACCCTGAAAGGGTTAAGGGTGTTGATGATGAGTGAGACTTCTGTTGGGTTGGTTGGAGCTAGGAATAGAGTACAGTGGACCCTCGACCAACGATGGCATCGATTAACGATAAATCCAACCAGCGATACATTTCAACGCAAAAATTTTGCCTCGACTAGCGCTAAAAAACTCGACCAACACTATTCGTTCCGTCTGAGACGCGTCCACTTCTGGCCAGTGTTTACAAGCCAGCCAGCCAGCCACTGCGGTCGCTTCCAAGCATACAATTGGAACATTTCATATTATCACAGCCTTTTTAGTGATTGCACCTGCAAAATAAGTCACCATGGGCCCCAAGAAAGCTTCTAGTGCCAACCCTACAGCAAAAAGGGTGAGAATTACTATGGATATGAAGAAAGAGATCATTGCTAAGTATGAAAGTGGAGTGCGTGTCTCCGAGCTGGCCAGGTTGTACACAAAACCCCAATCAACCATCGCTACTATTGTGACCAAGAAAATGGCAATCAAGGAAGCTGTTCTTGCCAAAGGTGCAACTATGTTTTCGAAACTGAGATCGCAAGTGATAGAAGATGTTGAGAGATTGTTATTGGTATGGATAAACGAAAAACAGATAGCAGGAGATAGCATCTCTCAAGGGATCATATGTGAAAAGGCTAGGAAGTTGCATGAGGATTTAACTAGAAAAATGCCAGCAACTAGTGGTGATGTGAGTGAATTTAAGGCCAGCAAAGGTTGGTTTGAGAGATTTAACCCTTTGAGGGTTTCGGACGTACTAGTACAGCTTACGACCCTGGGTTTTTGACGTACTAGTACGCCTAAATTCTAGCGGCCTCAAATCTAGTGGGAGAAAGCTGGTACACCTCCATATGAAAGAATGGGTCTATGTGGTCAGTGTGCACAGTCCAAAAAAAATCCTGCAGCACACAGCGCATAATGAGAAAAAAAAAAACTTTGACCATTTTTTTTTAATAAAACAGCAACTTTGCAGTGTATTTTCGTATGGTATTTATTGTTGTATTCTAGTTTTCTTGGTCTCATTTTATAGAATGGAAGACATATTACAGAAATTGAGATGATTTTGACTGGTTTTACAATGAAAGATACCTTGAAATTGAGCTCAAAGTAGCAGAAATGTTTGATTTTTACCAAATTTCAAAAGTAAACAAATTTATTTATTTATTTATTTATTAACAATTTGAGCACACATACAGAGGTACAAAAAAATACAGATAAGAGCAGCATGCCAAAGCCACTTATACTATGCATAGCATTACGGGCTGGCTTAAAATTAACTTAAGATTAACTAAGCAATGATGAAATCAGTGATAAAACATTAATGTAAACAGATAACTATAAAGCACAAGTGAGTATTACAAAGACAGGTCATATGGTTGCATGCATTGTTGTACATTCAGTCGTATGGAGTATTCTGTTAGGTAGTGTATTTAAAAAATAATAAAGTTAGATTCGGTTTTAGGTTTACCTTTATGTGATATAATTGTGAGAAACATTTAAGATATACAATTTATAAGGTTCAGTTATTCAGTATTTATTTGGTTTTGGGTGAGTAAGTGATCTTGAGAAGAGACTTGAATTTATAAACAGGTAGTGTTTCTTTTATATTTACAGGTAATGAATTCCAGATTTTAGGGCCTTTTATGTGCATGAGTTTTTGCATAGTGTGAGATGGACACGAGGAACATCAAAGAGTGATCTGTGCCTTGTGTTATGGTCATGTGTTCTGTTGAGGTTGGCAAGGAGATGTTTGAGGGGAGGAGTTATATCAGAGTTAAGTGTTCTATGTAGTAATAGGTGCAGTAATAAGTATGGATGTTTTGTATGGTGAGTAGGTTTAGTGTATTGAATATTGGTGGAGTGTGCTGCCTGTAGTGAGAATTTGTTATCATTCTAACTGCAGCCTTTTGTTGGTAATTAGTGGTCTGAGATGGTTAATTGTTGTTGAGCCCCATGCACAAATTCCATAGGTGAGATAGGGGTAATAAGAGAGTGATATAGGGCCAGGAGGGCTGACTGTGGAACATAGTACTGTATCTTCGATAGTATGCCTACAGTCTTGGAAATTTTCTTAGAAATTTGTTGTATATGTGTATGAAATTTGAGTCTATTATCAAGGTGGATTCCTAAGAATTTTCCCTCTGTTAGCTTTGTGATAGGTGATCCAATTTATCGTTATGTTAAGAGGGACATCTGTAGCTCTGTTACCAACTGAATGAAGTAGGTTTTGTCAATGTTTAGTGTAAGTTTGTTAGTCCTCATCCAGGTAGATATTTTCTGTAATTCGGTATTTACAGTATTGGCTAGCGTGACTGGGCTCGGTGTGAGAGAAGACGTATGTAGTGTCATCTGCAAATAGTGTGGGTTTGAGTAATTGCGAAACATTTGGAAGGTCATTTATGTATAGGAGAAAGAGAAGAGGGCCAAGGACACTTCCCTGTGGGACACCAACTGTAATTGGTTGCGCAGAAGAGTTTGCCCCATTTGCGTACACATATTGGCTTCTGTTGCTGAGGTATGACTTGAGGTAGTTGAGGGAGTGCCCTCTTATACCATAGTGTGACAATTTTACGTGGAGCAAGTCATGGTCAACTGTATCAAAGCTTTACGTAAGTCAATGAAGATCCCCAGTGGGACTTCTTTTTTCTCTATTGCAGTGTATATATGTTCTAGCATGTGTATAATAGCATCATTAGTATTTTTATTAGGCCTGAATCCAAATTGGCAGGGGTTGAGTATGTTTTGGGAGATAAGGTAGGAGTAGATTCGTTTATGAATTAATTTTTCGAAGATTTTGAGAGAGGGTGTAAGTTGGATATTGGCCTATAGTTATTCAACTCTGTTTGGTCTCCTCCTTTGTGGATCGGGGTGACCCTTGCTATTTTGAGTACTGTAGGGAAGGTGGAGGATTCAATGGATTTGTTAAGGAGTGTTGCAATGATTGGTGATAGCACTTGTGACAGTTTTTTGTATATAAAGGGTGGTAAGGTATTTAAATCTCCTGCCTTGTTTTTTAGTGCGTTGATAATAAGGGGACTTCGTAAGGGTTAGTCGGAGCTAGGAACAGTGTGTTCGGGTAGTTGCCGGTGAGGTAGTCATTTGGTGGGGTTATCTGAGCTTGGGATTTTATTGGCAAGGTTTTGTCCTATAGTGGAGAGAAATCATTGAGTCTGTTCTGTTTCTGTTGGTGGGAGTTGGGGTTCATCTGATTTTGCTAATTTTATTTCGCTATTTCGTGATATCTTTTTTGTTCCAGAATTTCTGATAGGGTCTTCCAGGTCTTTTATATATCACCTCGTAAGTTGGATAATCTGTTTCTCATAATACAATTTTTTTGCCCTTCTTATCAGGCTGGTTAGGATTGACGAGTAACGTTTTGTTTGGTCTCTGGTTATGTGACCCATTCTGTACTGTTTTTCTATATTGGTGTTTTGTATTTATGGATTTGAGAATGCTGGGTGTTAGCCAGGGACTGTTCAGTCTCTTAGCTGTCATCTGTTTAGTTTTTTAGGGCAGTGCTTGTTATAGAGGTATTGGGTCTTTTTTAGAAAATTATTAATACATTCGTCAATATCTGTATAGATTTCTAGCTCAGTGTGCCAATCAATGTTTGCTACTGCTGTTGTGAAGTTATTAATGGCTGCCTCATTGTGAAGTCTGAAGGTGACTTTAGTAGTGTCTTGGGGTAGTTTACCAAGAGTTGTTATGAGGAAAGTAGGGTAGTGGTCTGTGGTATTATCTGTAATTATGCCTGATTTTAAAGGGGATATGGTGTTGGTCCAGATGTGGTCAAGTAGGGAAACACTAGTCTCTGTAACTCTTGTAGGTTTTGTTACTGTTGGTAGTAACATACATTTTACTCATTGTGTTTTGTAATTCAGTACGTGTGGGTCCTGGTCTTGCAGGAGATTTATATTGAAGTCACCTGAGAGTAGTAAGTGATCTTTGTTCATGCGTGCATCAGTTATCATACTTCCTAGGTTTTGACTAAATGGCTAATGTTTGACTGTGGAACTCTGTAGATGTTTATCAATGTGAGAGGTTTTTGTAGGTATTTGGATTTGAATTTAGCTATTATATATTCCCCATGTTCATCCCTTGTGCAAGTATTAGTGATACATTCTAGTTGGTCTGAGTAGTATATGGCTGTGCCACCCCCTTGTTGGTCTGGCCTACAGTTGTGTATGGCTGTGTAACCAGGAATGGCATAGACATCTGTACTATCAGGCTTTAGCCAGGTTTCAGTTAGTGTAATGATGGACATATTGGCATGTAAGGAATTTAGTAATGCTATGAGGTCATCGTAATGTTTGCTTAAAGATCTGATATTGTAGTTAAAGATAGTTATGTTGTTATTGGCACTGAGAAGTGCCTTTGATTGTTCTGCTGTGTAGTAATTACAGTAACTGTTTGATTCATTTAAGTCGTTAAATAGGAGGTTGGTATCAGGATCAATGCTTGTAATCATAAGATTTGTAGTGAATCTATAGTTAGAATTAAGTATAAAACAAAGTAAATAGTCTTTAAGCTAAAAAAATAGCACCTGAATTATTTAACAAATGTAAAATAATGAGCTAAGGTGTTTTTTTTTTTTTTTTTTTTTTTTTAAGCTAAAATAAAGGAGACAATATAAAAGGGACTAATACAAATAAAGTGATGATCAAATAATGGAGCTTGGGAATATGATAGTAGGTAGTACTATAAAGGTAATTTTTTAAAGTTAGAATTATAGTATAAAATTATAATATAAAAGGGACTAATATAGGTTGTGGTGAACAATAAAGTGGTAATCAAATAAAATGAGCTTTGGAATATAATGGCAAAATTGTGAACTTATTCTACTTTAGCACCTGAGAATAGCACCTTGATTATTTTAACAATTGTGAATATATAAACTTGGGTAGTTATTATAAAGCTAAAATAAAGGAGAAAATAATATAAGGGACTAAAAATAATTAATGGTAAACAAAGTTAAATGGACAGATGGTAGGAATATAATATAAATTATAATATAAAAATACAATTTGAAATGGTACTTGCAATTGCACTAGAGTCTGGTATAGGTTGTTGACAAGATCAAGATTATAACTAGATTTAAATTGACAAAATAAAATTCACAATTAAAGTACCAAAAGAACTGGTGTTTAATAAAATTTTAGTAAGTAATAATGATTACAAAAAAGTGAAAAAGTAATGTTTATTTCATTCAATATTGCACTGGTAGTTATACTTGGTTATATGGCAGTCAAAAAATGTTAAGAGTAAATTGAAATTTTAGTAAAAATGATAATTATTAACTTTAGTAAGCAATATCAATTGATAGTATTTAAAAATATGAGGTAGTAATATGGACAGAGAAAGTATCAATTCAGCTAATGTTTAAGCGAACATAGTAAATAACAAAATCACATAAGGTGACTTATGCTTACTAGTAAAATCACAAAATGACGTAGTTGATTATTTAATTACTAAGAGATTACACAATGAAATTTGAACAATAATGGAGCAAAACATACACTACACTATGTAGGCTTTTAAGTTGGACATTGTTTAGTTATTCTCTGTAAGATTAGTATCCCTGAGAAATCGTGATAGATCATTCTCGTTCGTGATTGTGTACAGTTGACCTACATTTGTTTTCCTAACAAGAATTTTCCCATCCCATGTGAAGCATTGGTGTATTGTGTCGTTATTCTCCCGCTTAAGTTTTCTGACTCTATACAGGAGGTTCTGACGTTTTTTGGTAAGACACTCGTTTATGTATACCTCTTTCTTTACTTTAATGGATGCAATAATTAAGTCTTTTTTACTGTCATGTGAGTGGAATCTAAGCATAACACTTTTTCTACCATGGGATCCTAGTAACCTGGCTTCTTTTATTTCAGACTCTGGTACAATAACACTTGTTTGGTCCTTTATGATCTGCAGAGTAATTTCTTTACTGTTTGTTTGGTTCATATCACTGGGAAAAAGTGGACTGTTAACTATTACTGCGTCCGATAGATTATCTTGTTCAGTTTTATCTTCTTGGAGAGCAAAGTGGTCAATAGGTGTTGGTGGCATGAGACACCAGCCAAGACTGAGTGAGTGGCGACACAAGCTAGCTACTACTGACTCCGCAGTTTCCGAGACAAAGTGCTTTGTCATCCACCTCAAGGAACACGTCGAGTTCCTGTACACTTGTAAATATATAATAGAACATTACTAATATACAACATTTTTGCATATTTTTGTTGTAAACAACTATTGTAAACAAAATAATAATGAAAATATTAGTGTGTTTATTGTGTTGAATACAACAGTACCATATGGTGCAATGAACGATATGGTATCATTGTACTGTATGGTACAATGTACCATATGGTACTTTGTATCATATGGTACCATATGGTACCATTGCATCATATGGTATCATATGGTACCATTACACCATATGGTACCATAAGGTACCATTGCACCATATGGTACCATTGTATCATATGGTACCATTGTACCAAATGGTGCCATTGTATCATATGGTACCATTGTATCATGTGCCATTTTACCATATTGTACCATTGTACCATATTGTACCATTGTATCATATGGTGCCATTGTACCATATGGTACAATTGCACCCTATGGCACCATTGTACCATATTGTACTATATGGTACTGTTGTGTTCAACACAATAACCGTACTAATATTTTCATCATTTTGTTTACAATAAACTTGTAAGCAAGTTTTGTAAGCAATATAATGATAATCAAATTAGTGCAGTTATTGTGTTGAATACAATGAGTGTACACTTATACAATATACATTATACTGGTCTCATAGGCCACAAATGTTATTAGAAAAAGAAAAAAAATAGAAAAGAAAAAAGTATAAAAAACGTAAAATAAAAAAATGGGATTTTGCGCAAGTCACTGATGTTGCCGCTACCCGGTCATTTTGTGTCAACTTCCCGCCGCTGTATCTCGGTAAGTACTGATCAGAAAAAAAAATTTTTGTCTTATTACCTTCACAAAAATATACTCTTTAATTCTGTAAGAATTTTTTTTTTTTTTTTTTTTTTTTTTTTCAAAATTTCTTGGACACTGGAGCACCACTTCAAATTTTGGCCTTGGACCCTGAAGGGGTTAAACTGTCCTCACGTAGATATACATTCACGTGTGGTGGGCTCCAAATGTAGATCAACGTTTTATTTTTCATTCCTTCAGATTTGGTGCGATAGTCCTGAGTCGCCTAGACATGAAAGAATGTGTCTGTGCACTCAGTGTGCGCACTGTGAAAAAAATCAGGGAGCACTTAGTACCTCATGGGAGCACCAGTTCAACTGAGTGCCAGCTGGAGCAGATAGCGTGGCAAACACCAGTGATTCACTGATGTCATGCCATATTAACACTCACATTTTAAGAGAAAAGTAAAAATAGGTTAGATAAATGCATGAGTGGATGGGTGTGAGTTGGACCTGACTTGCTTGTGCTACTGGGTTAGATGTCATGCTCCTCCTTTCAGTGGATGTGACCTGACTACATGGGTCATTGGTTTAAGTCATGGGGTGACATGTACCTGCCTTGCATGGGCCAGTAGACTTGCTGCAGTGTTCCTTCTTTCTTATGTATTCGGCTGGCTAGCTGGCTGGCTTTGGCTGTCTCTGTCTGTATCTGTCTATATCTCCGCTATCTCTCTATATCTCTGTCTGTCTATATCACCGTCTATTTGTATCTCTGTCTCTCACATGTACTCAGATACAGTGGAACCTCAAATATCGAACTTTCTGCGGTCCAGAAGGCTGTTCGAGTGCCACTACCGAACGAATTTATTCCCATCAGGAATAATGTAAATTAGATTAGACCATTTAAGACCCTCAAAAATACACTTATAAAAGCACTTACAAAAATACACTTATAAAAGCACTTACAAAAATACACTTACATAATTGGTTGAGTTGGGAGCAGTTCGATTTTTGAGGTTCCACTGTGCAGTTATTATAATGTAAATTACCTAGGATAATCCAAAAATTCCAGGCCAAGTGCTATACAGTGTTTGTAGATATAAGACATAAATAAACATGACGCAGATAATAGCAGTGTCACTTGCTCAGCAATCAGGGAGCAGCACATACACCACAGACCAACAGGTTTACTAGCTGCTCCCTAAGACAGAGACAAGCAGATAGAAAGACAGACACACACACAGGCAGGCAGAAAGATAAACAGAACTAGGCAGACAGATAAGCAGCGCTAGGCAGACAGACAGACAGACAGATAGATGTACAGGTAGACAGGCAGACAGATTGACTGACAGACAGACATAGAAAGACATGTTCGTGTGCAAGAGTAAAAACATATAAAGGCAAGGTTCTCCCCTCCAGCAGCGCACATTCATCAAATGTCACTTGTTATCTGATGTTGTTGTAACACCATTATTGAAGGAATTCATATTATACTCCAGGCACACACAGAAGACGGAAAGACAGATAAGCTGAACTGGGCATATATGCAGAGCTAGGCAGGCAGATAAATAGACAGACAGATAGATGTACAGATAGACAGGCAGACAGATAGACTGACAGACACATACAAAGACATGTTTGTGTGCAAGAGTACAAACATATAAAGGCAAGGTTCTCTCCAGCAGGGCACATTCATCAGATGTCACTTATCTGGCCCTTGTCATAATACCATTCTTCAAGGAGGTTCATACTCCAGCGTGTCTAAAACATTGCTGGGACCTATAAATACTTTGTATATATTTCTAGACAACAGTAAATGACCAGGGCAGGTGAAAATGTTCACCTGTCATTGTGATTGTTACAATTTGAGTACTATTTCAGTACATAATATTAGTGTCAGAACAAAGATTGGCTATGAAATCACAAGAACTATTATAAATTGTAATTATCAGAACATAAAAATTATATAAATTATAATAAAAACGAGGAAAAAAGGTAAATCGGCAACACTTCTGCAAGCGACAGGACTGGATGTTGCCGTAAGGCGAGCATCCAGAGCCAACTTCATGGTCTTATATCTTGGTAAGTACTGGTCCTAAAAATTTTTTTTTTGATCTTATACACACAGAAAATAGCCCTCTTTAATTTAAAAACAAAAAACGATTTCTTCATTTTTCAAAATATTCGGAGTGCCACGCAGGTGAACATAGATCTACGTTCGAACAGTTTAACCATTTCAGGGTCGGCAGGCCCTCTCCTAAACTTGTTCTCATGGTCGGAAATTTTTTGAATAAAAAAATTATTTTTTCTTATGAAATGATAGATAATCTTTTCCCGATCACAATGACACAAAAAGTAAGAAATTTGATGGAAAACTTACGGAATTATGCTCTTGCGAAGTTAGCTGTCTCGAGAATGTTTACGCATTGGCGATTTCACCCACTTTAAGCATTATTTTTGGCCAATTCCAGTGTACCAGTCGACAAAAATCATAACTATTTCACTAGAATTCCAGAATAAACAAGACAGACATTCCTGGCACTAAAATACCATTTCCTCTGTTCATTAGTCACGTCTCCAGGCCTCTGTTACATTTCTCCTGCTTTTCACTTTGAATTTTTATTCTCACAAAAAATAGAATATTTACTGTTATGCATTAGTGTAGAAATTGTGTAGAATTGGTATAAATAATATCAGCGCACTTGTGAAAGAATATGAGACTCGCCAGTTGACGTGTATTGGACGCATGACATGAGTTGTTTACTTTTGAACTTTGGCAAAAATCGAACATTTTGCTACTTTG